>PVJD01000117.1:0-654195 GCA_004026545.1 Mormoops blainvillei | reverse complement strand
AAGGGCTCGTGGACATGGACAACGGTGTGGCGACTGCTGGGGGGAGGGGGTATGTGTAAGGGGACTAAATGGTAATGGAAAAAAATACAATAAAGATTAAATTTTTAAAAAACATAAATGAACAATAGTCTTTAAAATGGTCAAAATATGAAAGGCAGGAAAAAATAAGGAACTCTCACAGGCTGGAGGAGACTAAGGAGACATGATAACTAAATGCAATTTGTGATCCCAGAGGAGAAAAAAAGACATTAATGGAAAAACTGATGTAAATCAGTATTTAAAATCTGAATAAATCCTGTAGTTTAGTTACTAGTAACTAAACCAAGGCTAATTTCCTCATTTTAATAATTGTTCTCAAAGATGTTAACATAAAGGGAATTCAGGTATATACAGGATATACAGAAATTCTCTATGGTATTTTAGAGAAATACTCTTCCATAAATCTAAACTCTTCCATAAATCTAAATTTATCTCAAAATGAAGTTAAAAACATGTGTATTTCTAAGTTCTGTCCACTAAAAGACCTGGGATCAATGAGAACTCAAGAATACTAAGCGCTCAAATTGTCTCTAAATACTATTTCCACCAAAAGGTCATTCAACTCCCTGGTACAACAGCCAATTCCAGGTGTGAAGCAAGAACTTTACAAGATGAGCTGCCTTGTATTAGTCAGTACTTTCCAGAGAAACAACCACCATGATAAGGAATTGGCTCAAGTGATTATGGAGACAGGGAAATCACAAGATCTGCAGCGTGAGATGGGAAGCTGGAGTCTCAGCAGAGCGAATGATTTAGCTCCTGTCTAAGTCTGCAGGACTGAGAACCAAGAAAATTGATGAAGGAGTTCCTGTCTGAAGACTGGCAGGCTTGAGACTCAGGAAGAGCTGATGTTTCTGTTCAAGGGTGAAGGTAGGAAAAAAGCTGATTTCCTTCCCAGCTGGAAGGCAGTCAAGAAGGAGGAGTTTCCTCTTAGCCTTTTTGTTCTATTCGGGCTTTCAACTGATTGGGTGAGGACCACCCACATTAGGGAGGGCAATCTGCTTTACCTTGTTTGGCGATTTAAATGTTAATCTCATCCAAAAACACCCACGATAATAATGTTTGACCAAATATCTGGGTACCCCGTGGCCTAGTCTAGTTGACACATAAAATTAACCATCACTAGCCTGAAACATTTTGTTCTGACAAAAAGCAAGGATACCAACCATCACAGATTAAGGGAGTCTTGTTCAAAAGGAAACGAAAGTAATAAAAGGACATCCATTGCCCAAAGATGGGACAATCTGGGCATCAAAAAAAAATTCAATTAATAATGAAATTAATACCCATAAGTCCATAAAGATATTTTTAAAAAGAGAAAGTAAAAAACTAAAGAAAACAAAATTAAAAAAAGAAAAACAACAACATAAGCAGACACAATTGGAAATGACTAGGGCACCCACTGTTTACTCCGAACATTAACTACCTCCCTCTCCAGTAAGACCTGCACTCTAGGGAACCAAGTAAGCTTAGCTGATGCGGGGAAGTTCTTTACCGAGGAGTTTCAGCTAAATGTGAAAGGAATAACAAAATTAGAAATCAGAGTTTTGCAACCCCTAATGAAGGAAAAGACTCATTGGTGAACTACAGATGAAAGTCTGATGGAGATTTTTGCAATGGAGGAACCAGGCTGTCTCACTAAACCCACTGATCAACATTAGCATCACTAAAAGTCACCGCGTGCCTGCTGATGCGACACAATGTCAAGGGAAGCATCATCTGTGGAGCAATTGCCAAAAAGTTATACGTAAATCTCATCATGCCTTTAAGGCTAACTTCCATGTAGAAGAAGTATAAGAGACAGGAGAACAAATTAAAGAAACCAATGAGGAAGTAAACAGATAAATTCAGCCTGGTTAACAAGCTAGAAACATGATGTTAAAAAAATTAAGGATGACCAAGAGGATATCTTAGATTAAGAGGGACCTAACAGGCATGGCAACCAAATATATTGTATGAACCTTATTTAGACCCTGACCAAAACAAACCAACTGAAAAAGTAGGTTTCTGACACAATTACAGAAATTTGCTTATGAAATGGTATTAAATGATACCTGGAAGTTACTGATAATTCTGTTGGGTGAGATAGTGGCATTATTTAAGGAAATATCTATTTTATAAGACGTATACTGAAGTATGCAGGAGATAGTTGATGGGATATCTGGGATTATCTTTAAAGACAAATAAGAATAAAAAAAATACGAAAAAATCTAAACCCAGCGATCTTACTCAGGGTTAAAAAATCATGTCTAAGTTTCTGGAATTTGGAAGTCACAGAGATGGCTACTACTTTTAAGACTTGCTTTTGCCATTTTCCACAATGTCCTACAAAATGCTGGACTTAAAACAGGCACGCAAAAAATACTGAAATATCAGAACACCTTTTTCACATTTATAAGAACTCATTTCTTATTGGTTTCCCTTTTTCTACCATCCTCATCCCTTTAAATATTTAGAAATTTCCATTGAAAAATTATCTCCATATTTTAGAAGTTATATACATATAAACTGTACTTGAATTCTTCAAGATAGTATTTAAAAAATAAAAAATGCAAGTAAGTTTATACCTAATACATAAGTGTTCATTTTCTACCACTTAATAATACACATTTAATCTCAGTAAACTCAAAAGGTATTACACTTTTTTCTTCAGAATTTTATGGAGAGCAACAGAATTGTACTTATGTGAACAAAACTGGATGTTAGTAATTATGGATTTCGTATTTATGAAATAAAACCTGTGCTAACTCCAGTCCTGGTACTATCCCAAGGGCTTTGCATATATTAATTCATTAACTATAGAACAATCATATGGATTAGGTACTGTTATTATTTCCATTTTATAAATGAGGCATAAAAAGTAAAAGCACCCCATCCAAGGTTCCACAACTTATACAGTAATAATAGAATTCAAAGACATAATCTAGCACCAAAGGCCCAGCCCTTAACCACTATGCTGGGCTGACTTACAGTGAGGTATCCTTTGTCTAATGCTGTTGTCTGTCTACTCAGTTCCAGTATGAGCGGTTAGCTTTCATCATTTCCAAGGAGAAAAATACAGGGAAAAAAAACATGTTAAGAATAAATAGTAAAACTTACCTTTTGAATAGCCTCTTCCATATCTAACTCAAATTGTTCATTCTGTAGTAATCTGAGGAATCTCTTGTGCTCAGCACGTTCCTCATTTTCATTCTGCACCATTTGGTCCCTGATTTGATTCTTTATCTTTTTTAGTGAATCAACATGCAATTTTTTGCTGTAGTTTGTATCTACTAATTGCTGGTGCCTCTCGCTGAAGCTGAACATTCTTTTGGAAGCCTGTAATGCAAAAAATAAAAAATAAAAGTACTCGTGTTTTGATGTTCCAAAGCCTAATTTTTCACTATATATTTATGTAAGCCCCAGGGACAAATGATATAAAGATGGGTAACAGTGATAAAGTTAGGAAGGGCCCTTGGCTTCCTTCCTAAATCAGAAAAATATAACGTAACAAAAGTGTAAACGTGGTAAGTAAATATATGGTATATCAATGAAGTAGGAACTATTATTCCCTATCTTATAAATGAGGAGACAAAAGTAAAAGCAACTTTACAAGGTTCTTCAGTTAATAAATAGTTGTACTATTATTGAAGACATGCAGCTGAGCTCTATACACACATCCAGCTCTTTACCACTACGCAGGGAATTCCTCCTTTCCTCACCCCCCATTTCCACTCCCTCCCCAGTCGCCGTCGCGGTCCCCGTCCCCAGGCTTGGCCGTAAAGTGCTGTTCCGATGCATAATATAGAGTTAGCAGATCACCACCCACTGCCGATTTTTCATTCGCTCTCTCTTGGCCTTCAATTATCACTCATTCATTTGTTCAGCGATTCTCAATCTTTTCTTAAAGTTCCTGAAATTTGGGAAGATTTTTACTGGGAAGTCTAATAGTGGAGGAAAATACAAAAAGAGTTGGCAGCTGCGGCGGAGTAGCCCTTAAGTAATTGCACCTGAGGCCTCTGAAAGCAAATACAACTTTCCCACTAATTCTCAGGCTGGGCATTTCATTTTTTTTTTTTTTTTTAAGAAGCAGGCTAGATCTAAACCACAACTCAATCAATAGATAAACAAGTAGTTTCGAGACCTCCCCTGTCAAATCCCTCAACCCCCTTCCCAGCTGCTCACCATCTCGGTGGACGAAATTCCCGTCTGCGGACTTAAGGCGGGTCACAACCCCCTACCGCAAATGCGCAAACGGCTGGCTGAGCTCTCTGGTGTTTATGTGGTTTCCCAGCAACGGCCTCCACGGTCCTCCTAACTCTGACCAAGGTGCGGCTTCCCATTGGACTAGCAAGATCCAATGGGCTGCAAGCTTCTTGGGAAGCTGGCAGAGCATCTACTTCAATAGGTCTATAGGAGACAGGCGGGAAGTTCAAATCTTGCGTCCTGGTGCAAACTCTTTGCAATCTGTTAGGGGGCTCAAGATTTCCCTCAGTGGCTTAACTCTCTTAATAGGGTAGGGCGGCAAGCTAAGGACACTGGTTACATAGAAATACACAAATTCCGATCTAGTACGTGAGGCAGGTCACTTTCCCCGCAGAGAACACCTGTGCCCTCAATGCCTATTACGTCTGGGTTGATAATTGCCTTTGACCTCAGCAATGGGAGGCATGGTCAGTGTCACCCTTGCTGGGAAATTGTGCGGCACTGTGGGTAGCCTGCACTTGCAGAAGTCTTCTCCACGCCCTCACCCCATCCCCTCTCCCACACACACAGAAGCTGTTGGTAAACTTTGGGAATAAAAATGTATGGGCCACACGGGTATTATTCTGCTATGTTAATACATGGTGTGGGTACCAATGAGAAAAAATAAAGACGACGGCAGGATATAGGTCTAGTTTATTTTATCGGCAGGTTAGACATTAAAATCCATTTTAAGGGCAGGAATGGCTCAGAGAAATTAGTCAAGTATTGATTTTAGAGATGATATATTTGGAGAAATCTTATCAAAACTAAAAAAAAAAAAATGAAGGTAGTAAGTGTGAGAGCCTGACCGTTTGTGTTATCCAATGTGAAGTCCGTCTTGTATAGCAATATCTCTGCTGAAAGATTAATAACAAAACAGACTTCCGGTTTCAGCTCCAAAATATACAAAGTTTAAAAGTCGTGATTTCCATCTTTACTACCAGCAAAAGCTGAATGAACTAAAAATTAATCATTTTTTTCTTGCACTAATTATAGAACCAAAGGCACAAGGCGGCCCTCCACCCTGGCATCTGGAGAGAGAGGTGAGACCAGGGAGTGGCTGTCAAGACCTACTTACCCAGAGCAGAAGCCACTGAAGCCCTAAACTGTGACACCTAAGTGATAATTTGGATGATCTGATAGAGACTGAGCATGGACTGGTGTGAGTGAAACCACTGGGGGTGCAGCCTGAAGGAGGCCCCCACACTTCCATGGGTCTTGCCTCGAGGAGCCCCAGTAGGTTCTCACACTGTAAAATCAAGAAAGATCTCTGGGATGAGAAGGAAAATCATTGTGAAATATGTCCAGAACCTTCTCCATAACAAAGGCCTGCTGCCCAGAGGAAACCATTTTACCAGAGCTTTATCCCACCTGGCACATTTCTCTGGACTATAGCTTCCTTCAGCCTTCCTGTCTCGCCTAAGTGGAAAGAGAGAAGCTAAGAAACACTTATGAAGGTCACAGCCCTACAAATAGAGATTTAAGTATAAAATTTAAAATGCTTTCCCTTTTCCATGCTTTACTACAACACCAACAGTGTTTCAGAGTAGTGACAGTTGACTACAGCTGGGAGTGCTGCAAAACACACACTCTACTGAGAAATTCTTAGGTAAATCTCAATGGCAACAGGAGACAAAAACAAAACACTAGAGGAATTTGAAGCCTCTGGCATCTACAGATAACAGCAAACATTAAACACAGCCTGACTTCTAGCAATGTAATAAAAAATCTGACATACCTCACTAAAGCCTTATTTACCTCAGTTTCTGTTACCCAATATACGGGTACATCTTTCAACAAGAAAACTACAGGACTAAAGATAAGTTGCTAAAAGGCAAGGAAAAATGCAATCTGAAAGGCAGAGTAAGCATCAAAACTAGATTCAGTTTTGACACAGATCGGGTTATTATTAATCAGGAATTCGAATATCACTATGATTAATATGCACAGAATTCTAATAGAAAATGTGTTCAGCATGCAAGAACAAATGGGTAACATAAGCAAAGAGGCAGAAACTCTAAGAAAGAATCCAAAGAAATGCTAGGAATCAAAAAACACTAGCAAATGACAAATGCTTTTGACAATCCAATTGGTAGACTAGATACCCATGAGGAGAAAATCAGTGAGCCTGAAGATATGTCAATAGGAACTTCCCAAACTGAAACGCAAAAAGGCTGGTAGAGAAAAGATAATCCTGTTGGGCTTGGAGACTTCACCTTAGACTCCAATTATTTTCCTACATTAGAAGAGGGTTTGTGTGTGTGTGTATGGCGGGTGGGTATTGTCAATGTTCCTGTCTTTTGGGGGCCTTATTATAAACCCAGTCACCACAAAATTAAACTTGACTATAGGGTGTGTACAGCGTGAAACATTTTGAAACCGACATGCAAGTGTTATGTGCATTGAATCCCATTAATTGAGCAACTTTCACAAGAACTATATCAAAGACATGGCTTATGTGTAGCTCCTCCTGAAGCAGCCTCTAATTAAAACTGTTTGGCTAGGCTGTCACCAGAAATTTTTGTTTGTTTTGGACACTGATGTATCCCAAGCATTTAAGGTAATGCCTGCAATATAACTGATACTAAATAAATATTTGTTAAATGAGCATACTGTTGAAATTATATTACTGTTGTGAACATAGGAATAAGCTCTACTCAGAAATAACTTTGAAGAAATATTGTGCATCAGAGTTTTGTTAATTTTCTTTATATTTTAAAACAGCAAACTTTTGTCTTTATTAAGTTTTTTGTATTCTTTTTCTATTTTTAAGTCCATTGATTTCTGCTCTTACCACCATTAGCTACTTCTCTGCTAGCTTTGGTTTTAATTAATTTATTTTTATACTTTCTTAGGGTGGGAGCTTAACTCTTTAAGACCATTCTTCTTTTGAAATACAAATTTATAAATTTTCTTTTAAGCCCTGCTTTAGTGCCTTGCACAGATTTTGATGTTGTGCTTTCTCATTCATTCAATTCAAAATAGTCAAAGACTTCTTTGACCAATGAATTATTTAGCAGTGTTTTGTAAACTTTCCAAATATTTCCATTGTCCAGGTATCATTTTATTATTGATTTAATGTTCAATTACAATACAGTCAGAGAACATACTCTGAATGACTTCCAATCTTTTAAATGGATTGGGGTTTATTTTATTGTGCAGAATATGATCTATCCTGCTGAGTGTTTCATGTGCACTTGAAAATAATGTGTATTCTGGTGGCGTCAGTGAGCTTGTTCTATAAACGCCAATGAGGTCAAATTGGTTGAGCATACTATCAGGTACTCTATATTCTTAAACTATTTCTAGTTGCTTTATCAATTACTGATAGAAGTGCTGAGGTAATCAAATATAATTGTGGATTTGCTTATTTTTCTTTTCAGTTCTTTTTTTTTTCTGCATGTGTTTTAAAGTTCTACTGGTAGGTGTATACACCTTTAGGATTATCACTATGTCCTGATAACACTTTTGACATTAACATTTTGAAATGACTTCTTTATCCCTGGTAATATAATCTTTGTTCTGAAGCCTATTTGATACTAATGTTAGCTCTCCAGTTTTTTTTAAACTGGTGCTTAGATGACACATTTTTCTCCATGCTTTTACTTTGAATCTGTCTAAAATGGCTTTCCGAATAGTAATGGAAAAAAATACAATAAAAATTAAATCAAAAAAATAAAAATAAAAATAAATGGCTTTCCAGCCCTGACTGGGTGGCTCAGTTAGTTGGAGCATTGCCCTGTACACCAAAACGGTGTGGGTTCGATCCCCAGTCAGGGCACATAACTAAGCTGTGGGGTCAGTCCCCGGGCAGGGTCTGTGTGGGAGGCAGCTGATGGCGCGCGTTCTCTCTCTCTCATCAGTAAAACAAATCCTTGAGTGAGGATTAACAAAAAATTTAAATGGCTTTTCATAGATAGCACATAGTTGGATGTTGCCTTTTTATTCAACCTGACAATCTGTGTCTCTTAATTGGTATATTTATAATATTTACATATATTGATATGGATGGATTAAAATCTACAATTTTGCTAATTTTAAAATTGGTTGCATCTGTTCTTTGTTCATTTTCTCTTTTTTTTGTGATCCCATTTTATTTTCACTATCAACCTTATTTACCTCATTTTTTAGTGACTGTCCTAATATTTGACATATATATTTAAAAATCCAAATACTATAATTCTACCTCATTTGTTGTGTATAAACCTTCCAACAGTATGACTCTAATTCCTCTATCATGTATTTTGTGCTATTGCTATCATACATTTTACTCATACGCATATAAATCCACAATATATATGTTTCTACATATGTTAGACTGATACTGCCTCAACACTCTCAAATGCTGTCTTTTATTTTTCTTGTCCTCCAAACTTTTTCTCCTTGTTTCTGTTTGGGTCATTTTTATTAATACACCATCTCTTCAAATTCACTGACTCCTTCCACAGCTGTGTTAGTCTTCTCTTGAGCCTATCAAAGGCGTTCTTTATGTTCACTACCACTTTGGTTTTTATCTAATTTCCATTTAACTCTTTCTTATAGTTTCTATCTTCTCAGCAAAAATTACCCAACTTTTCAGGCATTGTCTACCTTTCCCATTCGAGGCATTAATTATATTAATCATAGTATTTAAAATTTCCTGAGAGTTTCACCATCTGGGTTCATGTATGAATTTTGTTCTATTGATTGCTTCATTTTTATACACACTTTTACAATGTTTTTTCTTGCTTTTTTTTGTGGATGTCATAATTTTTTATTAAATGCCAGACATCATGTGTAAGACAGTAGGAACCACAGTAAACCATATTGATGCCTGGAAATATATACACGTATTCTTCTGCTGCAACGTTAGTGTAGGAGGTTGAGTCAGTGCAGCCAGGAGTTGAACTGGGTTTGAACTTGGTTGTTACTATGGTTACCTTCGGTGCTCCACGATCTTCAGTTTTCTTTAGTGTTGTCTTGTGTTGTGATGCTGGGGAATAGTTTTCCAGAAGGCTTCTCTCAGTGCTCCTGATCCACCCCTAGCATTAGGCTTTCCCCACGTTCCAGCACGTCAGAGATTGTCCCTCTCGGACCCTAGCTCCTGCCCCCAGCAGTAGATCCCTGTTTTCTGTTGCTCATGCCGGCTAGCCAGGTAGTGGGAGGAGTGGCGGTTCTCTTTTATCCTGGTTGTCTCAGCGTTAGGTCAGCTAGGTGCAAAGTTTCTCATAACAGGAAATTTTTCCCTTCATGGTAAATATTCACTGTTTTCTTATGGTCTGCAAAGGGTTGTACATCTACTTCAAGTTTCTTCTTCAAACTTTAGCCACAGTGGACTTTTTGAGTTCCTTTCTGCCAGATGGCCTTTGTATGTGTGAGTCCCTGCCTGTAATAAACCTGAAATGCCACCAGCCATCTTGTCAATGAGATAACACATGCTCTGGATAGCAGAGCAGAAGAATAGAATGAGCTTTGGGTTTTGTTTGTTTGTTTGTTTTATGACCAAAGAGTTACCATACCAGCCCTGCCTAATTCTTGACCTCATGCTATATGAAAGGAAAAAAACCTCATAATTTTTCTAAGCCTCTATGTCCTTTTTTCCACCCAGGATTCTATTACTGCTAGCCAAATGCAGTTCCTAACTTATACAAGCACTATCTCGTTTTTAAACTCATGGGTAAAAGTACTTAAGAAAGACAAAAATTTTTGCAGTATGAATTGCCTTTTTAAATCAATGTTTGATTTTGAAGATTAGTAGGTAAAGCAGAAAATCTCTAATTTCCTTTCTCATATTTTCCTCACTCCCCTCTATTATCTTTTAGAAACTACTGGTCAGTTTTTCTCTTCCCTTAATCTATGTGTTTCAGAGTCTTCACCACAACATTCTATTTTTGGTTTAATTTTCCAAAATATCCATGCAACCTGTTTGTCTAGTTATTTGACATATCCTAGAGTTGTGTCATTACAAGTTGGATTAGCATACCTTTTATATTGTCAAGTGTTTCACAGATAAAAATGTAGATTAAGACAGGTAAACACAGAACCCTGATATACACCGCCAATGGACCAATTTTACTAATATACTACCAATATTTCTATGCCTTTTCTGTAATAATTTACAAAAGACTTCACTAAAGTCTAGGCCCATTATGATTTCATTTCCCTTAACCACTTAATGCAATCCAATTGATTGTCTGAGGACCAAATGTCAATATTTTGGATTTAATAGATTCAAGTCAACATTATTTACCTGAAATGATCACAGATCAATAAATATAAATGTCTTTACAGCATGAACAGGGTATAAATCTGATCATTAAATGTTTGGTTACTTGATAAAGAGATAAATTCTATAGTGTACAATGAACTTGTAAATCACACTGATATATTTTTGCAAGAAAATATTCGTAACGTAAAGACTAGTTAATCAATTACACAAAGTATTTCACTCACCAATACATAGATTATCTATTAAGGTGGGCTGTTAAATATATCAATACCACTTGCTTCTTAAAACATGCAGTATTTCAGAACACCACACATAGTAGCAATAGCTTAAATGCATTACTAATTGTCTAAATTTACAAAATATGGCTAGCACAGAGCCCTAAACATAAAATAGCTTTAAAAATATACACTGAACGATTCACAGTATATTTAGATACCGTAATTTCAGTGTTAGGATGATCAGGAGGGTAAGTCAGATGGGGAGTCTATTGTGTATAAATAGGGAAATCTTTGCATTTAGTTAGAAATGAACTAAGAGGAAACCATGTAGGTTACCAGAAATTAAAACAAGAGGGACAAAAGAATGTTTAAAAGGCCAAACTGTGGAACGACTGGCAGGCTTTTAACCACGAGAGAAAGGGGAGCTGAAAAACCAATAGGATTCCAATCGAGCAGAGTACAAGTTCTCAGCGTGCTCATCCTGCTCCCCATGCTGCCCTGGCAAAGTGCGCCCACCTTCAAGTAATGATATTACAATGAAAACAATGTTTCCTAATGAAGAAAACCATGATTAAAGGTATAACTATCCAAAGCTCTGCCCAGGGTGGCTCAGTGGGTTGGGCATCACCCTGTAAAGCGAAAAGTGGTGGTTGGCCTCCTGGTCAGGGCACAGGCCTCGGTTGTGGGTTTGGTCACCGGACGGGGTGTGTGCGTGAGGTAACTGAGGGATGTTTCTCTCACACTGATGTTTTCTCCTTCTCTTTCTCTCTCCCTTCCCCTATGGCCATTCATAATCAAGTTAAAATATACAACATTCACGTTGAAAGAAATTCTGGTAAGGCGTGTGAGAAAGGTATCTACATGGCAAAGACTGAGACAATGAGGAAAAGAATACGAAGCGCGTCAAAATGCTTAACTCTGGAGCTTTGAAAGAGTACCTGGAAGCTGCAAACCTCCGCTCTCTGCCCTTGGGTCTTTGATCACGTGATTGTATATCAACATTCTCTCTGCTGCTCTGCTCCTTTGCAGTACTGTCTGAGAGGAACAGAGAGAAAGCGCAAGCTTGTTCTCCTGGTGTCCGGTACAAGCCGACCTGGGATGGAGCAAAAGCACCTCTCCGAAGAGCTAGGCTTCCTGTACTTAGGTTTCCAAAGAGGGTAAAAGATGCAGATGGGTCCGGGGTAAAACAGCGTATGACAGATTCGATAGCACAGGATTTGTTAATTCCTCATAGTGAAATGTGATGCAGCATTGCAAAGTATTCTAGCAAACAGGTATGCTTTCCATTATTTTTTGCCTCCCTAACTGAGGACCTTTGGTTCTAGCAGAAATTTTAGTGGCAGCCCTTTGTTTCCAGTCCACCTATAGATACTTCAGATTCTAAAATTCCATAAATATAATCATTTATGTAATTTAACAGGTGATCTGTTAGAGAAAAGGATTTTTGGCCTGAACGTTCATCTAAATCAAATGCAACTTTATTCAATTACAATTGTTAGTTGATTTCACCTGGAAAAAAGTCTAAAATTATTTTTTAATTAATAGACTTTGTTTTTTTTGAGCAGTTTTAGGTTTACAGAAAAATTGATAGATCACAGAGAGTTCCCACATGTCCCCTTTCTTCTCCACACCCATGGAGTTCCCACTATTATTAGCATTATACAAGACATTGTGTGGAACATTTGTTAAAATTGATGAACCAATATTGATACATTATTAACTAAAGCGCATAGCTGACATAGGGTTTTCTGTTTTGTGCAGGTCTATTTGTTGTGACGAATGTATAATGTCATGTATCTACCATTGCAGAAGCATGCAGAGCAGTTTCACTGGCTTAAAATTTCCCTGTGGTCCACCTATTCAGCCCTCCCTCCTTCCCCCCAAATCCCTGAAAACCACTAATTTTTCCACCATCTTTATAGTTTTTTCATTTCCAGAATGTTATAGTGTTGGAATCATATAGCATGACTCCTTTTCAGACTGACTTCTTTCACTCAGCAATACGCATTTAAGGTTCCTCCATGTTTTTTTGTGGTTTGAAAGCTTATTTATGTCTATTGTCTGGCTTTTTAAAAGCAATTATTACATTTAAAGATTATTTCTCATGATAAATTATTGCTATCATAAATAGTATTTCATTGTTAAGGAAGGATTTATGCCCTCTCAGCACTAAGGAGAATTCTTCTGGCTCATTTCCCTTTGGAAGATAGCTTTTCACCTACAAGTCTAGACTAAAGGTTTAGAGTACTGGAGAGAACGAGCTTTTCCTAATAATAAATGATGGATTATACTGATTAATGTTTCCCAATAGTTACAACGTAACAGGGTTGAATGCATCAGAGTTGCTAATCTGAAATATGGCATGTTGATAGGTGTACCCTAGAAGTTCTAACTATACAGTAGAAATTATTTACAAAATTAGATTGCTTTATAAAATAAAGCAATTAGAAAAAAAATTTTTCCTCTCATTCAAAAAGAAATGCCCAAATCTAATCTAATTTGCTGCAGCTGGACACCACCTGCAGATGACTATTTAAGTGCTCTGAACATTACACACTTATCTTTTAAATATTGATAATGCCATTTTTCATTTTCTCGACATGAAATCCCACAGGGAATAATTATGCTAATAAACCTTAATGATTCTCGCAAATAAATGATCAAACCAAATTGCTACTGTTGATTTATATTAATGGATGCCTTTAGGATGAGATTTGCCAGTGCGGTGCTGCCTCTTGAATCTCAATTCATCTTATTTAGCTGAAGAGTGTACATGGTTTGTTAAATAGATGAAGGGTTTAAAATATAATGTGTTTGTGCAGTTTTTATACTTCGTAATGTTCTAGCATTACCATCTTTGCCTTGTGGCAAATCTGCATTTAATGGTTTCATTGTATATAACTTCCTTTCCTACTTTTTATCTCATAATGTTATATGCCGTTAGGAAGTGACTACTTTCTGGTTGATTGTGAATAGGCCCGCTTCCATATGTTGAATCGGATTGTTTCATTAAGAAAGTAAGATCTGTTTCTGGGTATTTTAGCCACCATGATTTGGGAATCACATTGGCTACGTGACGATGTGATCAAGAGCTAAATGACTGTTGTGGGATGAGGGCACTATTAAATGGCTTCTTTGTTGCCCCGTCTAAACGTAGATTAGTAGGTCTCTTCATGTCCTGCTCCGTCACTTTCACTCTTGCTCTTGCATCCTCACCAAGTCTATAGGAAATAGGAAATTCCTGACTTCGTGAATTCTAAAATAAAACTGGGAAATAACTACAGACTTGTTATCATGCATTTCCAGGGTTGAGGGACACTACACAGAAGAAGACTTATTCGTTGTGGATATGAATAAAATTTTATCTGGGTAATTTTGTAAAAAGCCACTTTTATTTAAAATGCCATACAACTGAAAAACATGACCTTCATCCAAGATGACCACATTTAATTCATTGTGAAGAGGAGTCCTCTTCTGAATTATAAAGCTCTTATTGATTTAAAATGTGTATACATATTAATATATATACACATACATAAACTACCTTTAGAAAGGTATTATTTTTTCATTTATTAACTTTAGAAAAAATGCCTAATTCGATCAAATATTGCACATTTATGACAATTTTTTTCCTAGTGAAAAATTAACCAGACCAAAAAATTTAAACTATTAAGTGTATTATTTTACTTATAGAGTTTTCTATTTAAGTAAAATAACGAGGGATGGTCAAAATACATAATGATAAGGAAATAATTAAGTAAGTTATAGTACCTTAGCTGTGCACCTAGGGAAATGTGCGTGTGTCTGGAGGACCTGAGGGGCGGGGCAGGGAGAGGTGGCGTGCGGGGAGCCTGAGAAGCCTCCTAGGAGAGCGGAACGACTGGGCATCGGAACCTGAGCAGCACCTCTAAGGCCCTGGGGAGAAAGGGGGACATAATAACTCTCCAAGAGGAATGGCAGGTGAAGCAGGCAGTCAAAGAGCCCCGGTTGGCTGTGAGCACCTGGAGATGTCCCCAGACCCAGCCCTGCTTTGTCGACTGCCCTGAGGGGGTGGGGGATGGAGGAAGGAAATAAAGAGGGGTGGGGGGAGAGAGGGAAAGAGAGGTTGTGTCAATTAATTGATAGAGCTAACAGACAATAGTGGTCCAGAAATTATGTAACAGATAAGGAATAAGACTCATGTTTTGTCAGAGGCAGAGACTTCTCCTTACTGGAAATACAGGGAATACTAGTAGAAACTGATCCAGGCATAAAAACTTATCTGGAGGGAAAGGAAACAATGGTTCTAATCCTAATTGTAAAAGTCGGTGCCAAGGAATCCAATATTAGATCAGTAGATACATTTCTGTGGAATCCAGGCAACAGGTCCCTCCATCTCACCCATCTCCCTGGAGGCAATTGGTAAGCTTACTGAATTTGCTTGGTCCTCCACGCGGTCCTTCTAACCACATATCAACATGGGCCTCGGCACAGAGAATGAAAACCTTTGTTGTGTGTCTCATTATATTGTACAAGATACAGCCAGCAGTGTGACAGGATAACCAGAAGAAGCGTAAAGTAGACCACGGTCTATAAGGTAAACATCAATCATAAAAATAGCAAAAAAAAAAAATAATAATAATAAGAGAAGAGTAAAAGGGTAAATAAAGTCAGAAGCCAAAGAGTATTTTCCTCTTATGATTTTTAATGCTTCATTGGGTCTCCATTTCTATACCAATATACCCACAGAAATAGTTGCCCACTGTATACCTCTCCATCACATAATTCTGCTCTCTAGGGTTTTCTTTTCCTTTCCTAGTAGCTATACCTAGGAAATAGCCAAATAATAACCCACAGGGGCTAATTCATTCCCTCAGCTCTACAGAATCTATTACAGTACCTGGCATCTGATGACCTGAACTGAGCTAAGGTATTTTAGTGAACCTATGACACTGTCAATGGTAGGATGCACCATTATACTACTCATCAGGCAAGAAGAAAAAAATTCTGCCAAATGGGTACATCATGTATTTTAAGACCTATCTCAATTTTAGAAATGTTAAAATGCAAAAAAAACCAATGTGTCTTACAATCTATGAAACAGTTTTTTTCCCATTGGAAGTAAATTTCATTACAATAGAAAGGTGGACCCAAAAAACCCTGGAATTTATTTATAAAAAATTGTTTATATATACTTATAGGTTTAAACTTCAGTCACTTTCAAAGTACTCTCCATCTGATGTGATACACCTATCGAGACATTCCCTTTGAGGACTTTAATTCAGGGAGAAGAACAAACAAACAAAAAAAGGTGCTTGGGGCAAGATCATGAGACTGGGGCGGGGTGGGGGTGGGGCATGAGGGGTCATGCATGTGTTTTTGGTCAAAAACTGAACACTCAGGTGGTTTAGGCAGGTACACTAGTAAATTACCCATCATGAAATGAGCAAACTCATTGAAAGAGTCTTCAAAAAATTCACTGAAACCAAACACGGCCTCTCACAGTGAGAGCTGGTTCACTGATACAGATGGGTTCTTTGAACAATCACTTAGAGGGGGAAGACTGTACTACAAGGAGTCCGTCCTCCAGAGGATAGTTCCGTAGCTGGTTTTTTGTTTTGTTTTGTTTTGTTTTGTCATCCCCCCTTAGTACATATACCCTAAGGCCATGTCATTATGAAGCAGCATGATTAAGGAACTGTAACAAAGGCAACTAAAACAACCAAACAGACGATGTTACTACTGGGTCCCCACCAGCAAAGTAGGATCCTAATTCTTTGAGTCATTCTTTTATCCCTCCTTGGTATCAACCCTGGTAATTGCTATACTTTGCATCAGCTAGGGTCTTCTGAGATGCAGATGCCAGGACGGAATTGGTTAATCAAGAGGTTTACCTGGAGAAAAGCCTGTAAAAGATAAAGTGGGAGGGGAACTCGGGCTAAGCAGGGAGAGACTTCGGAACTGACACAGATCTGACACCTGTAACGGGAGAGAGGAAAAGGAAAAGCAGGAGCTTCAAACAGCAGCACAACTGAGAAAGTCTGTGCCAACATGAGAAGCAAAGACTTCTCATTAGGGATCAGAGCCAGAACGTCCTAGCTCTGACAGCCGTTATACGCAGGCTCTGGCTGGGAGCAGCTTTGGGGCAGTGGGGCCTCAGCACGAACGCTGAAGCAGATCTGAACGCATAGCAGCAGGTGGTTCTTAAAACCACCACTTGCGTAGCAGGTTCCCTTAAAGGGGGATTTGAGTGGAGTATCTCCATGGCTGTCAGTGATGCATGGCTTGCCGTTATGCTTCCCACATTTGTAGTGGCTGTCTCATTTCCTCCGATTGTCTCACACGTCATCTTTGTTATCCTTGTTGCCCCACTGATATCTTCTCTATACTCCACGCACCGGCTTCTTCTACTTATGTCTTGGAATCAGACACTAAGAAGCCTTCAGGGATGGCAAGGCCTGCAAGGTAGTGCCAGGATTAGGCATCACCAAGACTGTCATATGGGGCCCCCTGTTTTTTCCACAAGTCCACACAGGGCTGTCTCCAGAGTTCTGGGGAGGGTGTGGACTTAGGACAGTGTCCCTCCCTCTTCCCCTCTGCTGAACAAACATTATGGAACAGGCTTCACAGTTTAAAAACTGAGGCTTGGAAACTCTTGCAAGCAGATATCGAGGAGGTGAATTTCCAAGTATTTTGTGAAAGGCTATAACATAAGAAAAACGTGTGTTCAAACAATATTTCATGATCAGATGCAAAGAAACTCATAAAGGATTTAAGGAAGCAATCTTGAACCTATTTAGAGGATGTAGTGGCAAGGACGGTATCTCTGACCTTGAACAAGTCATTTACCCTCCCTTCCGTCTGTCTCCTCCTCTATAAAATGAAGAGGGTAGGCTAGATAATCCTTGAGGCCTCTTCTAGCACTAACATTCTATGAAATAAAAGTCAACTTAAAGATTAATTGGGTTTCTGAGCCTCAAGCAATTAATTACACTGTCGCTGCCCTTTAACAGACCCATCGCAGAGGAAAATCAGATTCGACTGACAGATTTTAATCTTCACCAACTCCTGTTGGTTTTAAGTCCAACATTATTTTTTAAGATTTGCAAATTAATGCTTTCACAAAAAGGTTCAATAACTTTCTGGGCAAGAATTTTGACCTGATAGACATATTATAATACTAAGGCCATTCTTTTCATTTAAAAAAATGATAAGCATTGTGATGGCTTTTTTCTGTATTCAGAACCTCAGCAGGTCCTCTACCAGAGTTTTATAAAATGACAGACAGTGGTTTTATGAAATTCTTTACTAACTCTTGAAGAGCTCAAGGACCTCTGAGGTCAGGGACTTCCATGGTGCCCACACCTACTTCATCTAATGCTATTATCCTTCTCTAATTCTTCTTTGGCTTCTGCATTTCCTTACCTTGCCTTTACTTTGGGTCCACATTGAGTTATTAGAAAAACATGCTGGGTAATTTTCTAGCAAAAAATTAGTTTTGATTTCCCATTAGTAAGAAAGCATTTTATCTTATCTTCCTTTTAATACCTATTCATTTAAACAATGCTGGTATTTTCCTATTTTTTCCATTAAGTATTATAATTCATATGTAGTTTAGATTTTAAAATGTAAATCCCACCACACTTATGGAACTTTGATTTCCAATATCTTACTTCTACTTTTGTCATGTCTACTGGCATTGGTAATGTTTCTGGTATGCAGAAAGTACGGAAAACAACAGGAGCCCGCACGCTTCTGCACCTGACGTAAGAACTGTAGAAGCTGCGCGCTGGTGTGCATCTCCCGGCCTCATGTCCTCCCCCTAGAGATAACGCTATTCTGTACTTAATAGCATTTATCATTCCCATGCATGTCTTTATACTTTTAATACTATGAATAAAACTTTAAAAATGTGATACTATTTTGCATGCTTTAATGATAAGCCTGAGCTATACTTCGGCAAATTGCTTTAGCTCCACATCATGTTTATGAGATCATTCCATGGTGTTACGTCTATTTTGTTTTCTCCAAGTTACGACATATTTTTACTTTCTATAAAATGCCTTTTAATGTACAGCAACTTAAAATCCAATGTAGTTGAGTTTATCAATTATTTCCTTTATGTTTCATGTGGGGTTTTTGCCTTTATTTTTTTAAAGATTGTATTTATTTATTCTCAGAGAGGGGGGAGGAGAGGGAGAGAAACATCGATGTGGTTGCCTCTCATGCGCCCCCAGCTGGGAACTCGGCTCACAACCCAGGCATGTGCAGTGACTGGGAATCGAACTGACCACCCTTTGGTTCGCTGGCCGGCCAGCACTCAATCCACTGAGCCACACCAGCCAGGGCTTTTTGCCTTATTTAAACACGCCTTTAATAATGTGAGGTCATAAAGTTTTCATGATCCTTCTATATTTTACATGGGGTTTACATATTTTTTTAATAATGTGAGGTGGGTGTACAATTTCATTATTCTTTTGTCCATACGGATGACCACTGTCCAAACATCATCACCTTTCCTTTTTGATCTGTAATGTTCCAGTTTCACAGTTTTAAATACTACACATTTATAATTATACTTGCTACCTAGTACAGCAAGGCTTTACCCGATTTATTGTTCTTCAAAAATTTTTTGGCTATTCTTCACCCTCTATTCTCTATATAAATTTATCTTTCTCTTGCCAGGTTTCATGAAAAGAAAAAAAAACTATTGGGAATTTGACTGGAATTTCATTAAATCTATGGATCAATTTGGAGAAAAACCAATGTCTTCATGACAGTATATCCCCTATCTATGTAGAGGGTACATCTCTATAATGTCTTTTTTTAAAAAGTGTTTTAATTAAATGTTGTAATTATTACTATCATAAATAATATATAAATCATTTAAGGTCCAAGTAGGAAAGAGTGAACTCATTTGGGTCATTTACAAAAATGTAAGCGGGGTTCAAGGAAACCACCAGGGATTGAATGGTAACTTTGGGGAATTGTTAGTCCTCACGAACCTAAGGGCAAGGGGTAGAGGCAATTTTCTAGAACCCAAAGACACAAAAAGCTACATGGAGAGAATCCTGTAAGGGGAACCATGACCTTCAGTCGAGGCATGTAGCCAGCCAGGAACAGCCCCACAGGGAGAGAGTGGAGGTAATATAATCCTCACTCTCTTTTCTCCCTCTCTTGATTTCCACCGAGTGTTACCAGTGACTGAAACTAACCAGAAGCCAGAGAACAAGGGAAACTTTTATCCCCAGTCAAGGAGACACTACAGTGTAGGCAAGGGCGAAGAGTAAATCTGGAGGAGCAAACAGATGTCTACCACTGTTTGTTTTGCAAAAATAATTTTCTCTTTATTGCTGTTATATAGGAATGCAAATAATTTCTGTATATGTACTTTATATCCACTAGTTTTGCTGAATTCCTTTTAAAATTCTATTTATCTGTAGATTCTCTTCAGTTTTCTACATTTATGAACATTTTTTTCTTTTCTTTCCTCTAAATACCATTAATTTTTTTTCTTCCCTTACTCAACTGGCTAAAACCTAAAATAAAATTATAAATAGAAGAACTAATAGGGGCATCCTTGACTTACGTGTTTGACATTTCACTTCTAAGTATAATGTTTGCTGTAGTTTCTTTGGTTTTGCTTTTATTATTGGAGAAGCAGTATATGTACATTGTAAAAAAGGATATATAGATATACAGTATGTGACCAGAACATTATATTTCTATCACCCACAGATTACAACTATTAGCACCTTAGGAAACAACACATATATTTTTAGATGTTTAACAAAAGCTGATTATTCAGTGTATGTTGTAATATAATGGTTATATGCTGTAAACTGCTTCTCATGCTGTTTTATTTCCCTGCTTGTGAAGAGGTTTCTTCCTAAATGGGAATTCAATTTTATCAGCTTATTTTTATATTCAGGGAATAAGTTTTTCTTATTAATCAGTTAATGTCCACTGTGGTTCTAATGACATCCTTACTTGGCTGTTTTGTGAGAGTAGGTGTGGGGCAGGCCTGCAATATGGACGGAAGCTTGCTGGCTAGCTCCGTTAACCTTGGGTACACTTATTCCAAAATAATCTGTGGTAAAAAGAAAATACCTTCATCCTATGTGTCTTATAATTTTTATTCCATCTTTTATTTAATAAGTTTAAACAAAGTTTACAGTACTTGATAATTTCATAATATAAAGTTCTTAGAGATCTAAATTTTGCTATTAGATTTTTCTGTTGATTTTTCTAGTCACAATTGGCAATTATTTCTTTGGATATTTATAGTTTTGGATCATGAGCTCATCTTTACAGAGGCATTATTTGTGGAAATACTGTGAGGCCTAGATGGCATATATGTCCACCAACAGGAATATTCGTTTTTATATATTCCAGGAACCCAACTACTTTTTTTTAAATTTTATTTATTTTTAGAGAGGGGAAGGGAAAGAGAGGGAGAGAAACATTGATTGGTTGCCTCTCGCACGCCCCCAGCCAGGGCCCTGGCCTGCAACCCAAGCATGTGCCTCCACCAGGAACCAAACCAGCCACCCCTCAGTCTGTGGGAGGATACCCAACGCACGGGACCACACCAGCCAGGCCTGACCACTTTTTAAGTGCTTGTTTCTAAGTTTTGTTTTTATTTTGTTTGTTTTTGTTTTGAGATATCTGGAACAATTAGATGTGACTAAAACAGAAAACGTATGGAAATATCACAGTAGGTAGCAGTTATTTCATATTTTTAATTACCCTCAAACAGGCATAATCAGGTGTGATTATGTATGATTATGTATAAATATTTGTCTCTGTGCTTGGACCTTTTACCACTGTTTGCCACAAATAGATCATCTGATATTTTGGGGACACAGAAATTGGCTGGATATCCCTGGAATAATGAGTGGTTCACGAACAACAGAAACACTTGTGAAACTTTAGGTATAAGTTCAGGTGCCACATGCAAAGGAATAAAGTTGGGCCCTACACCATAAATAAAAATTAATCCAAAATGAATCGAAGACCTAAATATAAGATCCAAAATTGTAAAACTGTTAGAAGAAAACATAGGGGGAAGGGTTCATGACATTGGGTTTCACAACGATTTCTTGGACATGACACCAATTGTCCAGGCAACAGGTGAAAAAAATAAAGTAGACGACACAGAAATTTTTTTAAAAACTGTTCAAAGGACACAATCATCAGAGTAAAAAGATAATGGAGTGGGAGAAAATATTTGCAAATTATATATCTAATATAATATCCAGAGAACTCTTACGATTCAACAACAAAAACAAATTTTAAAAGTAGGCAAAGGATTTGAATAGACATTTCCTCAAAGAATAGATACAAATAGCCAAGAAACACATGAAAAGATGCTTAGCATCATGAATCATTAGTCGTTAGGGAAATCAGAATGATGAGACACCACTTCACATCCCTTAGGATAACTACTGTTTTTAAAAAAAACAAAATGAGGAAACAACTGTTGGCAAGGATATGGAGAAGTCAGGCCCCTTAGGTACTGTTGGTGGGAATTTAAAATGGTACAGTGACTATGGAAAAGTTTGGTGCTACTTTAAGAAATTAAAAAATGGAGTTACTATAAGATCCGGCAATTTCATTTCTGGAAATACACCCAAAATGATTGAAAGCAAGGTCTTGAAGAGATAGCTATATACCCAAGTTCATAGCAGCATTTTTCAAAATAGCAAAAATGTGGGAGCAACCCAAGTGTCCATCAATGGATTAACAGATAAGCAAAATGTGGTGTATATATACAAAGGAATATTATTCAGCCTTAAAAAGGAATTACATTCCGACACATGCTACAACATGGATGAACTTCGAGGATATCATGCTAAGTGAAATAAGCTAGTCACTAAAGGCCAAATACTGTATGATTCCACTTATATGACTAGAGTCTACCTAGAGCAGTCAAATTCCTAAAGACAGAAAGTAGAATGGTGGTTGCAAGGGGGAGGGGAGGTTAGACTTTCAGTTTTGTGAGACAAAAAAGAGTTCTGGAGGTGGATGGTGGTGATAGTTGCACAAAAATGTGAATATACTTAACATAACTGGTTCATAGTAGCAGTCAATGTATACTTGAATTAAAAAATACAGAGTTTGTTCAACTAGAAAAAGCAATATGGTATGTTAGAAACACTTCTCTAAAAGATAAAACCAACAGGCATTCTAACATAGAAGTTTTAAATTTCCAAATAAAATACCTAGAATGTGTAAGAGCACTAGAAATGTATTAGGTTTCACAGAGAACTGTCCCTCCTGTCCAGTTACTAATACCTTAGTGGAGCGGAGCCTAAGTTGGCTTCCAGATCAAAATTTGGAGCTCTGTTCTTGAGGGTTGTTTTTTTTGACAAATAAGTAAACTATTACTTATGTAATTAGTACTTGCTTGTGAGAAAAGCAGGCTGTTGCGTTTGGTGAGGCCACATCTTATTCTGCTTAGCTAGGGAGGGGTTTTTTGGTGTAGGAAAGTCTAATTTCTTGACTGACTTGTGTCTTTTGTGATTGACAGAAATGTGTTCCAGGACTTCCACTGACAGCACTAGCCACCCCTACCTTAAATTTCGTACCACCGTTCCTATTATTAAGTTACTTTAACCCAGCTCCCACTGTTATATCTGACTTTAAAGAGGGAATCTATATCATTGGTTTCATCTCTGCATGGAAACTATTCTTTATTGCTATTTTATATACTTAAACATATGTACTCAAAGAATTATCAGCTCAACCTAGGTAAGCACCCCCTCTCTTTGTCCCAGAAATTGTCCGAGTAATTCCTAACCTACTCATACCTATGAGCTCATTCCTAGTAAATAATAAGATCTACTATTTACTGGTTTTACTAAGCATCACTAGTACTTCATATGTATTATCTAATTGAATCATTTTAATTCCTCTAGGAAAAAGCACTATGGTGACTGCTAATTGAGAGAGGAAGAAAATAAGGACCCAAGGAGATAATTTGGATGCCTAAGATAATACAACTACTAAGTGATAAAGTCAGGATTTGATAGTAACGTACCACGCCACTGCACAATACTGTAATCCACAAAACACTGAGTAGAGCATCCTCAGCAATAAACTGAAGCTGTGAGGAAGCACGTGCATGTCTCCCATTATTCCCAGTTGCTGGGAGAGGTGCAGGGAGTTGGGCCCAGGAAGCACCTGGCATGGACTTCTCACCTCAACCACATTAGAACTCCAGACGAGCCAGGCCACCTCTGATAAGAATCTATTATATGCTTAATGCTTTCTCAGGCATTTACAGAATTTACTAAGTATAACTTCCTTGCTCTTTCATGTTCATGTGTTCTGTGGAGATGAACAAGGTAAGGTATAATTCAGTCTTATTTCAGAGACTGAATTTGCCAGGGCGGAAAAACCATAGTAGAGAAAAGGCCCTTTCGCTTTTGCCCACTGGCTAGGCCTGAGCAATAAAGCCTACAACCATGGGTCCTCGCTGCCCCACTCACGTGCACTGTCTCAGTTTTATTTCCCACCTCTGAGCCATAGAACACATTAATTCTCATTTATGCTTACTCGAGGTCCGGATCTGAAGTCCTTAAATACACAAAACTACAATGGGAAGCCTAAATAATTAGTTCCTCCAACACTGTGTAGGCTGAGGGATTCATTTTGTTTGTTCGTTTAAGGAAAATTCCTGGGACTTGGATTCAAGTGAGTCTATAGGATTAATGAGAGTGGAATCTTATCTTTCGAATCAGCCAGACTTGCCACTGCAATGGCTCGGAAACAACCCCAGGAGCCTGGTACATCCTGTGTTTCCCAAAATGTTAAGTAAGAATGACAATAACATCAGAAAACACACTCTTTTCTGCATATGATTGTAACACAATTATAGAAAGAAAACTGAAAGCGTTTCAGAAGCAGAGCATTAACAAGAAAAGATTCCTCTGTAGTAAAGCCAACTTAGTGGAGGCTTTCAGTATATAATTTATCCCACTACCTTGCAATAGATACCCAGAATAATGTTAGCAACCAAAAAGAAACATCAACATGAAGACACAAGGTGTAATGGATGCTGTGCCATGTTTCCCAGGTTTGTCTTCAGGTTGAAGTACTTATTTCCCTTTATTGCTGGGAGTACTGTCAGTGCTCTCAGATCTCAGCCCTCTCCAGAACTTGCCTGTGGCTACAGAGCAACCTCTCTCATCCAGGATTAGCTTCCCTCCAGTCCCTGGTTGATATGGACATGCGAAAGCCTAGCTGCCGCACTGCATGGGCAGTCAACTCTAACAGGCTACCCCAGCTCCTCGGAAGAGCTCCCAGGGTGGAGCTCAGGCCTTTGTGGAGACGGCTTTGAGCTCGGCTTTTCCCTCTGCCCGGTCTTGCCTCGTTCCCTTCCACAAATGTTGATCCCATGGGTACTTCCTAATGCAGGCTCTGCATGCTAATTAATCTCTGTCTCTGAGTCTGCTTCTTGAGGCAGACTAGCAGATTAGCATGCTAGCAAAATCAAGTTCTTTGTTTCTAACATGCTGTTATGTTTTTAGCCAGCATTTAATAATATAGCATTGTTTAGGTATTTCAAAACCACCTGCTACAGAACTATTTTCCTCTGGGTACAGGTAGGGCTCATTGATTTAATGTGATAGAAGACACTCAGGGGCGCTGACTGCCATGGCTAAGTTAATTTAGCATTTTCCTACAAACCTAAAGGTTGCTGGTTCGATTCCCAATCAGGGCATAGACCTGGGGTGTGGGCTGGTCCCCAGTCAGGGCACATGTGAGATGCAACCAGTCAGTTTCTCTCCCTTTTCCCCTCCCTTCACCTCTCTCTAAAAATAAGAACATGGGAGAAGAGAAGATGGTGGCCAAGTAGGTGGAAGCTGAGCCCACTTGCTTGTGCCCCCAGCAGAGATTTTCAGCTGCTCTTCCAACAAGCAACCAGAATAGTCAACAGAATCTCAGCTGATATGAATTTTTTGAAGCCAAGGAGTACACAGGATGCTTTGCACCGTCTGCATCTACACAACAGTATACAAGATGTGGCGGGCAGTGTGACTCTCAGCCAGCCAGCCAAGAGGAAGAACCCAACAAGGAACAACACAACAACCAAAATGCAATTTCAACAGGAGAGCCCACATAAAAGGCATAAAGGGCATCCCAAGAGCATCCAGCTCAGGAGATCAAGGAGACTGTATCATTGAGTCTCACAGGTCTCCTACCACAGAAGAGCACCCCATGAAGCCAAGGAGTCAAAGCAGAGCAATCTAATACACAGAAACAAACAAAAAGATCGCCTAAAAATGGAGAGACAAAGAAACAACCCCCAATTGAAAGGAAAGGAGGAATCCACAGAACGAGTGCTAAATGAAATTGAGGCAAGCAATCCATCAGACACAGAGTTCTGTGGTGATAAGGATGCTCAAGGAACTCAGTGGAAATTACAGAGAGCTTTTTGGGAGCTACGAGGAACTTAGTAGGAATTACATCAAAATGAAAAAGGACATAAAAACTATGAATAAGAGCAAGGAGGATATGAAGAATACAATATCTGAAACGAAGAATATATTAGAAGAAATTAAAAGCAGGCTAGATGAAGCACAGGATTAAATCAGCAAGTTGGAAGACAAGATAGAAAAAAACATCAGTCAGGGCAACAATCGAAAAAGGACTCAAAGAGAAGGAAGATAGTTTAAGAGGACTGCAGAACAACATGAAACATAACAATATTCATGTCACAGGGATATCAGAAGGAGAAGAAAAGGAGCAAGGGATAGAAAGCCTGTTTGAAAAAGTAATGACAGAAATCTTCCCTAACTTGGTGAGGGAAAAAGTCATTCAAGCCCTGGAAGCACAGAAGGAAGGTTCCAATCAAGAATAATCCAAAGAGGCCCACTCCAAGATATATCAACAGTTAAAATAGCAACATTTAAAGAAAAAGGAAGAATCTTAAAGGCAGCAAGAGAAAAACAGCTAGTAACATACAAAGGAGCGCCAATAAGGCTATAAGCAGATTTCTCAACAGAACTACTACAAGCCAGAAGGGAATGGCATGAAATATTCCAAGTAATGAAAAGCAAAGACCTGCACCAAGACTACTTTAACCAGCAAGTTTCTCACTTAAAATGGAAGGTGAAATAAGGAGCTTCCCAGCCTAAAAGGCTAAAAGGGTACATATCCATCAAACCACAATTGCAAGAGATGATAAAAAGACTGCTTTAAGAAGATGAAGGAAAAAAAAGAGAGAGAGGGAGAAAGGAACACAGGCACAAAGGGGAAAATGACAATGAATAAATACCCATTAATAATAACCCCTTTTAAAATGATTTTATTAATTTATTTTTAGAGAGAGGGGAAGTGAGGGAGGAAGAGGGAGAGAAACATCAATGTGTGGTTGCTTCTTGCATGCCCTCAACTGGGGATCTGGACCACAATGCAGGCATGTGCTCTGACTGGGAATCGAACTGGTGACCCTTTGGTTTGCATTCCAGCACTCAATCCAATAAGCCAGGGCCCGTTGATAATAACCTTAAATGTAAATGGATTAAATGCTCCGCTCAAAAGACATAGGGTAGCTGAATGGATAAGACGACGCAAACCCCATTTATGCTGTCTACAAGAGATCCAACTCCAAACAAAAGATCTACACAGGTTGAAAGTGCAGGAATGGAAAAAAATATTCTAAGTAAATTGACATAAAAAAAAAGCTGGGATAGCAATACTGATATCAGAAAAAATAGACTTGAAAACAAGGTCATAACAAGAGACACAGAAAGTCACTACATAATACTTAAAGGAGTAGTCCAATAAGAGTATTTAATACTTATAAACATATATGCACCCAACATAGCAGCACCCAAATATATAAGGAAACTCTTGGAAGATTTCAAGAAAGACAGCAACAGCAACAAATTCATCATAGGGGATTTTAACACCCCATTGTCCACAATGGATAGAATCTTCCAACCAAAAAATCAACAAGGATATTGTGGCATTGAACAACACTCTAGGTCAAATGGACTTCATTGATAAGTGTAGTACCTTTCACCCAAAGGAAGCAAAGTTACATTCTTTTCAAATGCACATGGAACATTTTCAAAGGTAGACCACATAGTAGGACACAAAACAAGCCTTAACAAATTCAAGAATATTAAAATTGTATCAAGCATCTTCTCGGATCACAATGGCTTAAAACTAGAAACCAATCTTAAGTAAAAAACTCAAAATGTTCAAATACATGGAGACTGTATAACATGTTATTAAATAATGAATGGATTAACAATGAGATCAAGGAAGAAATAAAAAAGTATCTGGAAACAAATGACAATGGACACACAACCACCAAAAACCTATGGGACATAGTGAAGGCAGTCCTGAGGAGGAAGTTTATAGCAATACAGGCCTATCTAAAAAAGATAAAAACATTTCAAATAAACAACCTAACCCTACATCTACAAGAACTGGAAAAACAACAACAAAGCCCAGAATGTCTATACTACCCAAAACAATCTATAGATTCAACGCAATCCCTATTAAAATACCAAGGTCATATTTCACAGATCTAGAATAAGTATTTCAAGAACTTATATGAAACCAAAAAAGATCCCAATTAGCCTCAGCCATCTTGAGAAAGAAGAACAAAATTGGAGGGATCACAATACCTGATATCAAACTATACTACAAGGCCACTGTAATCAAAGCAGCCTGGTACTGGCGTAAGAGCAGACACATATTTCAATGGAACAGGATACAGCCTAGAAATAAATCCCATCTCTATGGTCAATTGATATTTGACAAAGGGGGCATCAGCATACAATGGAGTAAAAATAGTCTCTTCAATAAATGGTATTGGGAGAACTGGACTGGTACATGCAAAAAAAAAAAAAAAAAAGAACTAGACCACAAACTTACACCATACACCAGAATAATCTCAAAATGGATAAAAGACTTAAGTTTAAGTCATGATACCATAAAAATTCTAGAGGAAAACATAGGCAGTAAAATTTCAGATAACCCATGTAGCAATATTTTTGTCAATATATCTCCTAGGGCAAGGAAAATAAAAGAAAAATAAACAAATGGGACTGCCTCAAATTAAAAAGCTTCTGCATGACGAAAAAAACTATCATCAAAATGAAAAGGGAACCCATTGTATGGGAGAACATATTTGCCAATGATACCTTGGACAAGGGTTTGATCTCCAAAATATATGAAGAACTCACACAGTGCAACACCAGGAAGACAAATGATCCAATTAAAAAATTGGAGAAGGACCTGAACAGACACTTCTCCAAGGAGGACATACCCAGGGCCCATAGACATATGAAAAGATGCTCAACATTACATGCCATCAGAGAGACGCAAATTAAAACCACAATGAGATACCACCTCACACCTTCAAGATTGGGTTCAGGTGCCACTCTCTCCATAAACTACCCTTTTGTTCCTCAGCTGAACCTTTATCTTCCTCACCTGAGATCCCTCAGATTTCCGTGTGGACTTCCATCTTCAGTGATTGGGGCCCATGACCCGATTTGCACGCCTCACTGAAAGGTCCATGAGAGCTGGATCCACCTCTTGGATGTCTGTCTCCTCCTCAGCACCCAGCACAGTGACTTCAAAGTTTCAGGAGACACATGTGGCATGAATAAAGCAGCAATTCTCTGGATCTGTTTCCCATTTTGCGAAAGGAGGACGCAATATTAGGTTTCCTATGGACTCTAACTTTCTGAATTCCAAATTTATAGTATTAGATACCTAACTGCACACCTGATATGTGTTTTTCCCATTTCAGAGTAAAGGACACAACTGTGATTTTGCGTGGGGGGAGGAACTCACACGAAACAGTTATCTTATAAACTGAATATAATAAAAACGTTAGTTACGAGCAACAGAAAATAACAAAGGAACTCACAAAGTGAGGAGATGCACATGATCAAGAGTCAACATGGAGGTTTACGTGGAAGAGAAGTTAGTTAAACTGCGCTTTGAGTGCCCCTTTAAATAGAGTTAAGTCCTGGGCATTTTAAGCCTGAAACAAAGGCTGAGCCAGGGACACTAGAGGGAGCCAAGGCCTGCCATCGGAAGGGAAGCTTTCCAGCTCAGTTGGCCTTGGGCCCGCTGCTTCTGAAACATACGCTTAGTACGTTGAGAATGATGATACTCTTTACCACACATTCAAATGCTTCTACAGGACAACTGCAGAAATGAAAACTAGTCTATTTTCTGATTTTCCTGGTGTTAAACTTCCTTTTGAGGAGATAAGTAGTCAGTATTTAATGTCTGTGCACTTCATGTCATTTTTGCCAGTGAATAGCTCCTGAATCTTAACTGTGCACTAATCTAAGACACTGAACAACCCTTAATGGCGCTGTTGGGTTATGAAATAGAGAGGAATCTGGTGGGAGCCTGTGCAAAGACCTCCCTGCCTACTCGGACTGGCCCAGAGCTGGGCTGCTCTGTGAGCACGGGTTCCCAGAGCTGACAAACCTTATCGCCAGGCCAGGAGGGCGGGGGTTGTGCCTATGCTTTCCAATACCAGCTCCTGGGGCTGATTACAACACAAAGGTCACCCCTCTAACTTCTCACTTGTTCCAAATCCACAGAAAACCCTACGCAAGAGCTTTAAAGTACCCGGCAGTTGGAGGGCAGCAGTGTGAGCTGTCTGGCTAGGATCAGCACTGCCAGGGCCTGCTGACGGACAGGCAGCTAAGGCCGAGCCTCCCTTCCTCCGGGCAGGAGATAAGAGTGAGGAGTGTTTGGAAGGTGGAAAAAAGCAGCTTGGGTACAGCCCTATTTCACCGCGCCACCTGAGATAGGGTGACACTAGACAATGTGAAACTGTACTTCTTGCAAAGGATTAGAACTGGATGTTTTTTTGTCACATACAAGTGTTTACTCGTGCTAAATTCTGGGATAAAAGAGCTTAAAAATATAAAAGGTGAAAAGGTTGTCACAACTCTAAAGCAGCAGTGAATTACGGCTTGCCCGACCTAGCGGAGAAGAAGCCACAGGGCCACCGCCAGACAAAAGACTAAAGGATCAGAAGGCAGGAGGGTCTCACCAGATGCTGGAGGACCCCGGACGCTCGCTCCTTTTCATCCAGGTGCCGCTTTCAGAACCCCTCTTGATGTGGCTGTCACCAGTTTACAGTTCAGTTGAGGGGAGGACGCTGAAGAGCCAGGTCTAGAGGAAAGAATGGAGAGGAAATTGTGGGGGAGGCTTTGAAGTAAAGGAGAGGAGCATTATTCAGCATCTCTCTGTGCCCCTCTCCCTGAGCTGCTGTTCAGGCCTGGTGATATGGTGATGTTTCCTCTCTGCCCCTAAGTCCAAGGGATAAGGAAAGGGAGACAAAAGAAAGCAAGCCAGTGTGGAGGGTGGAGCTTGCTGGCCGCTGGAGAAGCCCAGTGAGGGTGAGCCAGGCGAGCAGAAGGAACAACAGGCTGAAACTGCTACTCCTGGGGGTGGGGTAGGACAGAACCAAGGGCCGGGCAGGGTCAGGAAGAGTGACCAGGAGCATCCTGGCTTGGGCTAAGAAGGGCTCTTCTGCGCAGGCCGAAGGCTATGGAGAGCCACCCTGAAGGAGGAGCAAAGGGGCACTAGGGGTCTGAGGTCCGATGCTCCCCACCTGTGACATTCTGGCTCCCTCAACGGCCTGGCTTCTCTCCGCAGAGAGTGCAAACCCCGGAGCCAGAGTGCAGGCAGAGCTGAGAGAGCGCTGCGTCCTGCTCCCAGGGACTTGAACCCTGCAATAGGCTGGGCCAGGCCCGAGGCGGGAACCTACATGCTCCCCACGTGTGAGCAGTGAGGAGCTGGCCCACAGGTGAGTCTTGGTCTAGCAGGCTGGCTGGGGCTGCGACTGACAGGAAAGGGTCAGGGCTCTATTTCAGACGGACGGCTGCCAAAGGGCAGTGGAACTAGTACAAGCTTCCCTGCACTTGGAGGGGGGTGATAAAATGGGGCAATTGAAACTAAAAAAAAAAAAAGAGACACAGCTCTCTTTATGTGTGGGGAGCTGGGGACAGCCACACTGAGGAGCTCTGATTCTGGTGGATGGAAGGCCCTCTCTCAGTAAACCCTCGCTGTGGATGGCGGCTGCAATCTCAGTTGCCCCAGGTGACCCCTGTGTTCTGGTTTTCAGTTGGATGTAAAGCTTAGTGAAGGCCAAAATGCATCCACACTTAAATACTATTACCCCATTCCCACATAGCAAATCCCTCAAGATCAGGTTCAGGTGCCACCGTCCCCATAAAATCACCCTTTCATACATCAGCTGACCCTTTATCTCCCTCACCTGAGATCCCTCGGGTTTGTTTTTACATTCTTTGTGGATTTCCACCTTTGGTGACTGGGGCAAATGACCTGCTTTTATGCCTCACTGGACCCATCTCTTGGATGTCTGTTTCCTCCACCACACCCAGCAGAGTGACTTCAAAGTTCCATTAGACACTTGTGGCATGAATAAAGCAGCAATTCTACAAATCTGTTTCCTATTTTGTGAAAGTAGGAAGATTTTTACGAGCTCTTATTTTCTGATTCTTCATTTAGATTAAGTATTAGACGCTTACTGCATGTCTGATGCTGTGTGTCTCATTTCAAAGAAGTGAAAGACACATATGTGATCTTATTGTGAGACTGAATATAATAAAATGCCAAACAGTACACTGTAAGAGGAGCTCGGAGAAGGGAGAGATGCATGTGGTCCAGTAAAGGCCTGGAGGGCTAAAAGGAAGAGTGGTTAGTTGAATGGATGGGTGGCTTTGCACATGTCAGCAGCCACATGGGTGTGGCAACCCTTGCCCTTTATTCCCTGCTGCTAGGACCACGGAGAAAACTAGAGGCAAGTCAGGATCCCTGGGTAGCCCCTGGCAAAATATAACACCAACTCCTTGACTGTCCTGTCCTCTTGGTCCTCAAGCCTCCCAGGCAGAAGCTGCAATCGTGGAGAAGGGCCAACCATCAGGACTCTTCCTGGATCTCTGCAACACATACCTTGGGAAAACTGGGGTGTAATGGCTGGGAGTCTTCCTTTATCACATCCCCCTTGTCAGCCAGGGAGAAGTGACCTTCACGGTAACATTTTCACCTAGACCTTGCCCTGATCATCCAGAGTGAAAGCTTCCAACTTTTTATAGGACCGCCCACACATTTGCCCTTGTCCCTACCCATGGCGTTTTTTTTCAGTTCCCATTATGCAGGTTTTGGGGAGTGACTCTGATGCTCAGCTGGTGGTCCCGAGAATACCTGTCCCCAGCTCAGGCATCCAAGATGCCTCTAGGCCCTCTACCTGAGAAGTGAGTCTTTCCTTCTCCAGACTGTGGTCCATGTCTGGTTTACTAGGCAGAAAAGTCATGTAACCTCAGGGGTAGGGTTGCTGCCTTATCTGTCAACAGGAGGCAGGGTAGGGACCGAGCTGCCTAGAAACCAGTCTTGGGCCCTGGTGTTGCGTTTTCGTTCCAATATAATAATTGCTCTGGGATGACATGGTCTGTGAGTCCAACAAACAGACACACGCTGAACTCGGCACATGGGCTGCCCACAGTCTATAGCTTCTCACAGAGCCCCCCTGTATTTCCTACCACAGGCACCATCTTCCCTCCCTGTGTGTATCTCTATGTCTCCAGTGCCCAGCACAGGGCCTGGCACACAGAAAACATCCCATCAATGATGCTGAATCCTGAGGGAGACACTTGGCTGGGGAATGACACTAGCTGATGCAGCCTTAAAGGTATAGTATGACACAGTGATAAAAATAGATATCCTCTACCTCATTTTTGCAACAGAAAGTGTGAAACCCCATCTTTCAGAAAAGCATTATCTCCACCGTGATGCCCATGTCAAGGTTCCTGCTTATCAGACTCTGTTGAGCGAGTGTGGAAGGAGAAGCTCTCTGTAATCTATTTACCTTAAGGAGCTCAGTCACGTGCAAGCTCGCCGCCCGTTTATCAGGATGAAGGATGCTCTCCAGAGAGAGCAGACAGCAGGACAGGCCGAGCTCGGCTGACAGTCCGCCCTGTGGAGATTGACTTTAATGAAGCACAGAATAAACAGGAAGATTAAGAGGGTGCAAAAATCCATGACAAGTTTTGAGTTCACCTCTCTGTAGGAAATGAGAGGTTCTCTGTACAGCTGAGAGCTGTCTCTGGGTTATGGATGGGGGCGTCTGCTTGGTCACTAATGAACCTACGCTACTGACATCAGCCTCTGGGCGAGGAAGGAAAAAATCTCCTCTTAACTCACAGGCCCACTCCTGTGCAATTTAAATTTACCTGTGATGTGATTTGCCCTACAATGAGTAGAAAGATTAGAGTTATTGAAGGGTTTGAGAAATTAGTTAGTAGGCTAAAATGTTAGCCTGAAAAACAGGGATTGAATATTTTTTATTTTGCTCTTTTTTATGTCCCTCCGCGTTGTACTGAGAAATCATGCTCACTCAGAGGTTCAGGGCTCAAAGACATTGTCAGGACAGTAGCTATAGCTCACCTGATGGAAGGACTAAGTTCATAGAATAAAACAAACACAAAAACTAGTCTTCCTCATGAAATAGTGCCATTTCCATAGGAATTTAATGACATCAGGCATTTTGTTGTATATTGTTTTATTTCTTTATTTCATATATGATTTTTTCAGTAAAAATAGAAAGAAAAGGTTGCAAAACATCCCGAGGACATAGCCTACAATCCACACCCATTTTTTTTGGAGAAGATGGTTTCATTTAGAGGATTCAAACAGGGATCATTTCTTGTTTCACTGTCATTTCTTTCTTGAGAACATAGATCTTAATAAACCATTGATTTAATAGAGTATATTATTCTTTAATCAAACTGTGAGAACGTGTGTGTGCATATACATGATTTGAATACCTACGTACATTAGCCAGAATATAATCATGTTGACAACATTGTGGCTTTTTTACCAGTAGATGGCACTCTATTTCAAATTGATATTCTAAGCTTCCTGTTGTCCAAAAGTAACATTTATTGAGTGGTAACTGTGAGGAAGACACTGTATTAATCAGCTGTATCCAGCTGAAAATGTGTGGCAACACAAAAGTAACTCAAAATCATATTTGCAAACTATTTTAGAGAAGTTGACATGTATAATGACACAGGACACAGTCACAGTGGAGTGACCAGAATGCCTGGAACTAGATGGGATTGGTTGAGAGCTCCTTTATGGAAGAGTTTCCTGAAGTAGAGTGTTTTGAATGGAGTGAAAGGGACATGAAGCCACCAAGAAGCAGATGTTCTAGGTCACAGATGTGGCCGGTAGAAAGGTTTCTTGGGAGCCAGAGGCATGTGTGCGAGGAATATGAAGCAGGCCGGGTCTACTTTGAGAAAGTTCTCTGATGCAGGCTTACAGTCAGTAGCTAAGCTTCACGGAATGAGAAGAAAGTTGCAGGGAAGGCGAGGAGGGAGAGCAAGAGAAACACTCAGCTTGCAAAAATAAACCAAACATGGTCAGCAAAATTTATGTGTCTTGCATCTGATTTTCTCTTTTGATTATTTATCCCAATAAGTAAAATTCAAATCAGCCAACTGATCTGATATCTTTAATTTCTGGTTTTATATAACTGTAAGTACTTGCATTTATATTTTACATTACGTAATTCTAGAGATGGTGGAACTTGCACTAGTCAAATTAAATGTTGAGTTTTCTGCCTTAACTTTGAACCCTAAATTTGAGTGTCGCCAGCACTTCCAAAAGCCATCCATTTGACTTTAATTTTTTGTTACCTTAATAATTTCCTAAACCTCCCGACTACCTCCTTCCACAAATTTTTATATATATTGTTTATTTATTTTGCCTAAGCTTAGGATAACAAAAAGGTCATAGTGTAAAGAGAGAAATGTATTCGTGGTTGGGATTTAGCTTATATTTATTTTTGGAGCATTTGAGGCAATGGAGGAATCTTAATTGGCATTGTACTTTCTAATGCAAATTCAAAGCTAAAACAGTAAGGAGGTATTTTAAATAATTCAGTAGAAACTGCAACAAATGAACAGTTAAATTGCTTTAAGGTCTCAAGTATAGTAAACCATTAATGGGAACTATGTTGCTTAATCTACAGAAAGTGTTTTCCATTCACCATATGTTACCAGGACTATCATTAAAATAGTAATTTATTATGAGGATGAGTCCTTAAAATGCAGTGCTGAGGTCCCAGGTTTTGGGACCACTGGCTAGGTCAGCACTTTGTGATTTTAAGCAGTGATGTGCCTTGGGTAAGAAAAAGAGAATGAGGTTCATTAATTCTCGATGTGCCTTAAACAGAAATACTGTACTTTTTTTTTTTCCTGGAAGGGGGAAACCACCCTCAAGAAAACAGGTTAAATACCCTGATTGGTTAGTTTTCCTCAAGATTAATAAGGTCTCCCTTTCAATGTGATGGATGTTCCGAACAAGCTGTCATGAGGACAGGGCTTTCTGATTTGCCAAAGGGAGGGGGTTTTTATGTAGTGCAGGCTGTGGTCATCATTCTGACCAACAGAAACAGTCTGCTAGATGTCTAGGTGAAGTTAAGTGTTCAGTCTGGTAGAAACGAGTAGAGGAAATGGAGCTGTCATGCTGGGGTCATGACCTGAGCCTTGTTAGACCACTGTTCTCTTTCCTTTTTTTTCTTTAATCTTCACCTGAGGATATGTTTATTGATTTTAGACAGGAAAGGGGAGGGGGAGAAAGAGAGAGAGAGAGGGAGAGGGAAACAACAATTGGTTGCCTCCCATTCGCACCCCAACAGGGGATTCAACCCTCAACCTAGGTATGAGCCCTGACCAGGAATCGAAGCCCCGACCTTTTGGTGTACGGGATGGTGCTCCAACCGACTGAGCCGCCGGCCAGGGAAGCCCACTGCTCTCTTTAGCTCAGCCGGTCTCAGTTCCTCTGAGTTTTCTGCGTTGCCCCAATTGCACTGGAGGCTTGTTGCCCTTAGTATTTGAACATAGGTCCTAGGCCACGCTCCTTGAATGGTGAAAATGTTTGTCCTGTTCAAGTAAGCTGGTGTGACTGGAGGGAGGTGTGGAGCCAAATTAGGAGAGGTAAAAGATTAATCTAGAAAGATAGGAAGAAAGACAATCCCACTGTGGAGTGCCTTGGATCCAAGAATTTCGATCTTTTAGAACCGAGACTGGGATTAAGGCCATACGCACATACATTTAGTCCCAGTTGTTTGTGACATATTTGCCAAAGCCATTGCAACTTAGATTTTTTTATTTCCAACCATAACCCAGGAAAATAATCCTATAGCCCCTAAAATATTCATGTTATTGCTGCAGTATGTTCATTTTAGAATTTCAGGGCTTGCCTTCAGCTATACCTCAGCATAAAAGAAATCGTAGTAAAAATAATTGGCATAAAGCCATCAACTTGCTCATTTGCTGTCTTTCACTGTAAGACAATAAAGGAATTAAATGATGTCTCATTTGGCTTCATACATTTGCATACTTAAATGTTTGGATACTTTCTGCTAAGTAATTTGGGTCTGATCAGACAAGCTGGTAGTGGGTGAATACCTAAAATTTTCAAATGCATTCATTCTTTCTGTCTGTGCATTACTAGTAATATTTTTATTGACTATTATACTACATCAATGCTATATTCGAATGGATGAAGCAGGTTAACAAAGCTGTATGCTACTTGTGAAAAAGGTTATATGCATGCTACATATATTACATTTTTCTAAATATATATAAAATGATAATATCCATACACACATATAAAAACCAGTATGTTGAGCCATATTGAGTACAAATTAAGTCATATTAACACTTAACGCCCAAAATACAATGGCCTTGAGCTCTTCCCCTGCTTTTATTCAGTCTTTTATGGAGTCTGCTTCCCAAAATATTTCTGAGAGCTCCAGGGGAGCTCCCATGCATTAAAAAGATATTAGTCTCAGGCCAAATGACCCTATTAATGTGAAACTATATTTCTACATTTCTGCCAAGTTTGAGTTTTGTTCACACAAAACAAGAACAGTAAAAAAAAAGTGGTTCCAATGTAGTTACTATTCCTGCCAACCACAGCATAGAGCTTTTCTGTGTTGTCCAGGAAGCAGCAGTTTGAAGGCAATGGCAAAGAACTCTCTCTCTCGTTATGTTTCCCCACCATACAGGGTGTCCCAAAACAAAGCAGTTTGTTTCCCAAGTGAAACGTACACACACATTCATGCTCACATAGAGATACACACATTACCTTTCTCCAGGCTAGAAGCCATCCACAGGGCCTAAATTGGAGCAACTTTAATTCTGCTTCTACTGTGAAAACCCCATTAATTTCCTTCCTTCATTTTTTTACTTCCACTCCTCTTAAAGCTGTCAATAAAATACATGCCTCCATAATAAGAAGTTACTGGCATAGTATACTCAAATTGGATACAGAGTGTTAAAAAAAAAAAATCCCTTTCCCATCACCCAACTCACACCCACTTTTGTTTTACTGACACTCGCTCAATCCTAGATTAGGAGATTTTAAAGTCCATGTGGTCAAGTTTTGTTCATATTTTTAAAAATTAAATATAAAGAAGGTTTAAGTAACAAAATTAAGAACTTGAGTCTATCTACCCTACCTGCCCTCTATTTGACTATAGACACCGTATCTATCATGTATCAATCATCTCTAAGAAAGAATACACTTCTTTTCCAAGCACACATGAAACATTTACAAAATCAGCTATGTAATAGGCATGGTGAAGCCATAATAAATTCCAAAGAATCAAATGATACAGTATTATCCGACTATATGCAATAAAATAAGAAATCAGTAAAAAGAAAAGAAACTTTAAAATAATGCATGTCTGGAAACTAAAAACTATACCAAAACCCTTGATCTTTTAAATAGAAAACTTGAAATTAAATGATATTAGAAGTGAAATAAGCCAGTCAGAGAGAGACAAGTGCCATATGATTTCACTTATATATGGAATCTAATGAACAAAATGAACTAAAAAACAAAATAAAGACAGACTCATAGATAACAGGCTGACAGCTGTCAAGAGGTGAAGCTTGGTGGGGAGAGTAGAAGGATTGAGCAAAAACAAGAAAAAACAAGACAAAATACTCAAAATATTCAGGTAGAAATTTGTAGGACACACTAAATCACTACATAGAATGAAATTTATAGATTTAATAAACTTCTATTTTCAAAAAACAAGAATTATTTAAAACTAATGAGTTAAGTTCTTACCTCAGAAGTTGAAAACTGAACAACAGAAAAAGCCCAAACAAATATGTAGGAAGGAAATAATAAATACAAGATGAGAAGTCAATAAAATACTGAACAACACCACCAAAAAATAGAGAAATTTAGTTAAAGCAAGACCTGGATTTTTTTTTTAAATCAATGAAGTAGACAAGCTTATGGCAAGAATGATAAAGGGGAAAAAAAGAAAGAAATTGGAAATAAACAAAATACAGAAACAATTAGAAATTTAAAATTATCACCCACGTACATACAGACTAGTATATTTGAAAACCTATACAAAAAGGAATAAATGTCTATAAAAGTATACAAAGTCCAAAAATGATGCAATATGAAATCTAAAATGTGAATAGACCAAAACCACTAATGAAATAAGAAAAATAATGAAAGAATTCACCTTTCCATAAAAAGAATTATAATCTTCCATCCTCAGGCTTTTATACAAGTAAATTCTCCCAAATAATCCTAGAAATATACAATTCTTACCATATGCGAGTCATTCCAGAAAGAAGGAAGAAAGTGAAAGTTTCTCAACTCACTTTATGAAGTCAGTAAAATGTATATTCCAATACAAAATAATGGTAATAAAATTATACCCATCTCACCCACAATCATATGTGAAATCCTAAAAACAAACAAAAAACCTCAACAGCTAACTAAATCTAGCAGTGTTCTTACATAATGTATAGTAACAAAATTTATCCTAGAAATGAAGAATAATTTTATAACAGAAAACCTGTCCATGTAAATCATCATGTTAATAAACTAAAAAGGAAAAATCACACAATTACTTCACAGAAACCTAAAAAGCATTTGAAAAAAGTCAACTATTTCTAATGTAAAAATACAAACTCTGAGAGAACTAGGAATAGAAGGGAAGCTCTGTATTGCCACCTGCAGTAAACATCATACTTAATAGAAATACTATAAATGCAGCCATTTTAAGAAAATCAGGAACAAGGCAAGAAAACAGCTATTATCACTATTGTTCAGCATAATTTTAGAAATCCTAGTAGGTTCAATAAAAAAGAAAAATAAATAAGGAGTAAAAGCATTGAAAGGGAAGAGACTTTATTGCATCATTATTTGCTGATAACATGATTACGTACATGGAAAAGTCTGAGAATCAACTATCCGTCAGAATAAGCGAGCTAATGTTTTCATACACTAACAACAATTAAAGAGAAAATATAATTTTAAAAAATGACACCATTCACAATAACAACACGTATATAATATCTAGGAATGAAATATTAAAGCATGCATAAGACAGCTATGGAAAAAATCTAAAACTTTTAAAGGATATAAAAAAGAATCTAAATAAATGTAGAGACTTTTCACGATAATGGATGAAATGACTTACATGTTTTAAAATATCAGTTCTCCTCAAATTAATCCATAAATGCAAAGGAATCCCAACATAAATTTCAGCAGCAATTTTTGAGGAGTATGACAAGTATTCCAAAATGTATATAGAATAATAGAAGTCCATGAATAGCAACAATTTTGAAAAAGAAGAATGGGATTGGGAGACATTTACCCTATCAGAAATAGATTCCATAAAGCACTGCAGTAATACTATAGAAATAGGCAAATTGAACCATGGAACAAAATAAAGTCCCAGAAACAAACCCATGGATATACAGGTATTTGATAAATGGAAAAGGTGACACCTCCTGTCAGTGGGAAGAAATGGATTCTTTAGCAGATGGAGTTGGGGTAGTGCTGGAGAGGGTCACTGAGAGGACATGACTGTTGGTGGGCCCAAGAGCTGGGCCCAGGCAATCAGAGGACCCTCACCCCCTCCCTGCCCTTGGAATGCATGAGCTATTTTGAGGACTAAGCCTTAGGAGAGTAAGGTGTTGTTGAGGTCATCTGGACTGAATACCAGACTAAACCTTGTTAAAGCCTCTATGCAAACTTTTAAGATTCTGGTAGGCAGATGCGGAGATCCACTTATCTTGTTGCCACCCAAGAAAGCCTCTTATGGAAGCTCCCTTGCGTATTGAAACTCCCATCTACCCGTTTGGAGTCATCATCCCTTTCTTCGATCTCTCCTTGCCTTCTGTGTACAGGGGCCAGTTTGCTAACTGACAGGTAACTTTCTTACTATTTGAAGAAAAGTAAATCTAAATCCCTACCTTACACCATACACAAAACTGAACTTCAAATCAATAAAAGAATAAAATTATAGGGCCAAAAGAAGAAAATGTAAAACTGTGTATTTGTCCACTTGGGGGTTAGAGGGGATTTCTTAAATGAGACCTAAAAACTATACAACATAAGGTACAGAGAAAACCCTGATGGATTTGACTTTACCAAAATTGAGTACTTCTGTTGAATGAAGAACACTAGAAATAAAATTAACAGGTGACACCTTGGGAAAATATGTTTGTGATGATTTAAAGAGCCAAGGGATTAATATCTAAATATACAAGGAATAGTTGTAAATAAGTAAGAAAAAGAAAGAACCCAGCAGAAAAATAGGGAAAGGACATAAATGAGAGATTCATATAAGAAGAAACCTAAACAGTTACCCAATCATTGAGGAGATGATCAACCGCATTCACTGTCAGAGAAATATATATTAAAATAGAATTCCACTTGACATACATAAGTTCAGTGAAAAATTACAATGTCAGAAAACACGGTATGTTGTTGAGGATAAAGAGATGTGGCATTCTCGTGCATTATTAGTGGGAGTGGAAGATGGAGGGTGACCTGCCAGTAACTGGTAAACTAAGGATTCATAAAACTCCTATCTGCAACCCTAGTCTGGATTACATATCCTAAAGAAACTCCTCCCCAGACCCATAATAGGACATATATGAGGATGTTCATTGCTGCACTGTTTGTTCTAGAGGGCTGTGTACCTCTTGTTCAACCTTTGGGAAGGATCAGAAAATGTGAATAGATTCTATGGGATGTTATGCAGAAGTAGGAAGTGATAAACTAAATATACAGAGAGTCACAAGATACATCAGAAAACATAGTGTTGAATAAATTAATGCTGTATCACAATACCATTTGTGTGAATGAAAAACATATACACATACCAAAAAAAAAAAAAAAAGCAGAGCATAAGTCACAAGGATATATAAATAAATGGGGACATTTGCCATATTCATCTGAGTGGATGCCTCTGTTAGGAGCAAGGAATGGGTGTGAGATCATGGTCAAAGAAAGAAAAGTAAAATAAAACATAATATAATGAAGTAAATAAGGGGCTATGCATAGACCCGTGTCAACAGGGTGACTTGAACTAGAAGTGTAACTTAGCTCTTGGCACCTGAGAGGAAGTGGGTCATGGAAAGAAAGAGAATGCAGACCACTAACCTGGACTGAGATTAATCTCTATCGACACTTCATAGTCAAAATGTGTCAGAAATTCAGCCTTTCATCACCTACAAAATATTATCTATGCTCCCTAGCAATACATTTCAAACTTTTCATCATCTGACTCCTGCTCTCTTCAAACTCATTGAAATTTTCCCTCCATCTGTCCCCTAAGGAGGCCCTGGGCCTGCTACTCCCACTGCTTGCAATGCCTTTCCCCGCCTACCCAGCCGATAAACTCCTATTCATTCAACACATACCCTTCTGTGAACACCTTCCTTGGCCTTTCTCCTCCTTCGCTCACTCTTACCTCAGTACATACATCTATCGGGGCAATCATCACATGGCATTGCAATTACTTGTTCACATATCTCTCTCTTGGATTAGATCACAAGGACATGCTTCTGTCTTATTTTGCCACTCTTAGAACATAACTAGAATATATAGGTTTCCTATAACTATTAATTGAACAAATGCATGCTCAGTTGTGGGAGTCTATAGAGATTCTTAATGAATATCTATCTTTCTGCCCAGAGAACCTCATAAATAAGTGTTAGGAAAGCAACGCGTGCAGTGTTACAAGGGCTGGAGTAGCGAGGGAGGGAGGATTGTGAAGGTAAAGGTGTGGGAAAGTTCCAAATTGTGTCAATGACCCTGCCACCTCCTTGCCTTTTTCTGGAATTCCATCTCTACTACTCTGTAAATAGCAGCAGGCAGTGTGTGGGGAGCATGCTTTCTAGCATCTTTGACCACTTGATTTTCCCTCGGTGGACCGCTGCTGTGACTGCCATCTCCTCTGGGCCCTCCCACCTTGTCATCTTCCCTCGGTCTTGCATCTTTAGCCTCATCAAACTTGATAATACCTGCCCTGAGCTGGCTCATCACTTAGATTAAACAGGTAGGACTTGAGGGGCTCCGCTCTTTCAGAGCAGTTTCCTGCCCACAATGACCTGCTCAACTGATTGATTTTCTCTCTATTAATCAGGCAAGTCCCCAGCTACCCAAACCCTCACTGTAGACTTAAAGATAGTGCCTTGCAGACATCAACATATTTATGCCTACTCTCAGATCATCACATTAGCAATCCCATTACCTAGGTCAAGGGATACAGGAGTACATCTGGTTGAAGGAAATGGCAGATAAGTAGGAAAGGTTAGGGAAGGCGTCCTTTGGCCAGGCACGGGTAGCTAGGAGAAGGACATAGAGCATCAGAAGAGAGAATGGGCCTAGGATGGATGAAGAATGTACCATCTATTTCTCAAATTTACTTCCTGTTTTTCCACATTTCTTCCATTCTTATTATGAAGTTCTTACCTGGCCAGCCTTTGTGGGTATAATTTTTCTTCTCTTTTGTCTACTTCCTCATTTTCATAGACAAAGGGTCTCCTTAAGGACAACTTTCTACCTCTGTGCTGGAGTTTTTCATCATGTAACTCACTCAAATTCCACTTCCAGAATCCCCAATAAACACTCAAGTCAAGGAACACGAATAAAGGACCCATGGACATCAACAACACGGTGGGGACTGACTGTGGGAGCAGGGTAGGGGGCTGGTGGGCGGGGCAGCAAAGAGCAACAGGGGAAAAACTGGGACAACTGTCACTGAACAACAATAAAAAATAAAAATAAAAATAAATTTAAAAAAACAAACAAAAAAACCCTGATTGGGCTGAAGGTCAGTCACATTATACTTAAATAAGCATAGAGAATATGAAAAACATTAGGAAACACAGTACAGATGTCTGCAGCTACACTTTGATAAGCCCAGCAGCTGTGGCCATTTGAACTCTCTCATGGGAATTAAGAAACTAAAATCCATAAAACAATCTCCAGGCAATAACACTGAGTCTGTCTCCCCACAGAGAACAGGAATCAGTGGAGTAAGACAGCATCAGTGAGCCTGGTACCGAATCTAATTATTTTCTGGTGTGAATTGGTTGTGGGAAATGTGTTGTGACAATTGGTATTGACCTTTAAACATTTCTGAATCTACTTATTATTTGACCTAATTTAACAATGAATTTCCCAGTATTATTGAGAATGAAGCCAAAAATTGATGGGGTTGGGGGGAGGGATACAAATTTTTCTTGCCTGTTGCAAAGGGGACAAAATAGAACTAACCCTTAAAACAATCTGAATTGCTTACACATATCTGAACCCTACTTTTTTCATGACATGAACTACAAGGTCTAAATGTGAGTTTGGTCAATTAAAGTGGTATGTTCTGCTGGTTTGTTTATTCTTTGCCAAGAATTATGATTTAAGGAAAAGGCAAAAAAAAAAAAGAAAGAAAAGACAACTATATGTAATTCTTATCACAAATTGTAATTGAAATCGAGTACAAACCAATGTGTCACTACTCTCTACGGGAGGTCACCTGTAAGGACTGAAGAGACACAGTCTAAGGCGGATCAAGGCGGGTTTATCTAGGCACTAGCCAATTCAACCCAAGTTCAATTCAGCTCACTAAAAACCCTTCACAAGAACACAGAGGTTACAAAACAGAGTTGTGGCTCTGCACTATTTTGACTAAATTAAAGACATTTTAGACTCTCTTGATAATAGCTTCTGCTATCAAAGTCCATTTATTGAGCATGTACTATATACATGTCAGGCTCTATGCTAGGCAGTGGTGTTTACATTAAATATTATAAAGCTAATTTTAGAAATAAGGAACATTAGACTCAGAAACAGTAAAGAACTAGGTCATGATTCATAGCAACTATGGGCAAAGCAGAGATGGGAATGCAGTTCTGTAAGACCCTAAAGCGTAAGTTCTTTCCTCCGCTCCACACACATTCGCTCAGGAGTGTCTTAGAGTCACTGGCGTGTGTTTTTGACATCCTTGGACAGGAAATGTAAATGTCTGAGACTATATTGGATAGTAAACAGCCTGGAGTCAATTGGATCCTCAGCTGCTGTGTCAGGTGAGTGATCAATACTGATTTGAATAAAAAAATAAAACAACTTTAAGAATGAGGCTGCTTTTCTGGTGTGTCTTATATGGCTACCTTATTTTGCTGCTTCTTTTACTTGTAACAAGGGTAGAATTTAGAAAAAATATTAATGCGCCTTTCTCATTTGCTTCCCTGAAAACTTCCACTAGAGGCCTCCTGTGCATTTACTGGTAGTGGTGGCTCTGAAAGGCAGGTAGAGTGAAAAGTGAATACTTAACTTCTGATATGCAAAATATAATTTTGCAGAAAATTGTTAGACCCAAAGTCAGATGACTTTCTCAAGGCAAGATTTCAAAAATTTGTTTCCCCTTGAATATATTAAGAACTAACTATGGAAGTACCAACTCAAAGAGTTCTCTATTACAGAGAAGATGCCCCCTCCACTATTGCAGCTAGGCCAAGAAGCTTACAGTTCCACGGTAAGAGTAAGAATATGGTAGACAAAGAATAAAGGTCAGGAGAAAAACTAAAGGGTCAAGAAGTAAGGCCTGCTTGACTGTGGTTAGTAGGATAATAATATGGGTGTAATAAGTTATAGTTTTAATTTGAACATTTCACCTAAAATGTCATATGGTGTGCTTGAGTATGTATTGTTATATTACAGAATTACATGCTTATGATTTTGTAATAAAAATTTTTGTAATAAAAAAGAGGCATTATTTATGTCGCTCCCCTGTATATTTTTCTGACCATAGGGATGGTGAGAAGAAGGGACCCAGAGACAGTGGGCTCCGGAGTTCCTATGTTTTCTCTCCCTTCTTGGGGCAAAGCTTAAAGACGGTGTCTATGGAAAATCCAACTTAACTGAGAGGTGTACATAATGCAGGGAGGGGTACAACAGAAAGAGACTGGAGCCTTTGTCCCCATGTGCGCTGGTTCTGAGTTGGGGAACTTGAGGGCTGACCCTGGAATTGATGAGGTGACCTCGCAGCAGAGGTTTGAAGTGGACCCCTCAGGGCAGAGTTGCAGGTGGAGCCAGGTAGAGCCCTAGTGGTAAGGATGGAGGGACAGGGTCTATGCGAGTGACAGTGAGGGGAAGGCAAGTCATCCATGGAGCCTGTAGACCAGAGGTCAGCAAACTGTGCTCCATGGGTCCAATCGAACCTAGTGGTCTGTTTTGTAAATAAAGTAAACACCTATTTATTTATTTATTTATTTGTTGTCTGTGTAATTGTGACAGAGACTATAGAGTCCTCAAAGCCTAAATTATTTACTATCTGGTTATTTATAGAGAACATCTGCCAACTTCTGCCCTAGATTTTATGAAAGGCTGCAGGACAAGCCGCAACAAAGCAGGCAAGAGATGGTAGCTTGGAGATAAGAGAAACCAGAAGATGCCAAGAAAACTCAAGGACCTGGAGTCCCTTCCTTAGTCATCAGGTCACATAACACAAGCCAGTCCCCTCCTTCCATGCACCTGGAAGCTATCCTGTAGAAAAGCTGGAAAAAGGACTAACGCCCGAAATAAGAAATTCAAGAGGCTGAGCATTTTTACCTAGAGAGAGAATATTATGTAAAAGGATAGGTCTATTATTTCATTAGATTGGTCTGGATATAGTTTCTTCAACACTAAAGGGTTGAGATTCATCAGCATAACCAGATCAGTCACAGATAAAGGAATTTTATTTCCTCTGAACATCACATAATGTGATAGAAACATTAGAGATAATTTAAACCTTTTTTTCTCATTGTACAGATAAGGAAACTGTGTTCCCAAAGTTAGGTGGAAGGCGAGCTGAGACTAGAATCCAAGTCCTCTGATCTAGTCATTCCAAATACCAAATATTCAAGGGGGATTGTTAGTGCTGTATCCTCAAGGTCTTAGTTGGAAAGAGCACAGTCAAACATCAAAAAAATGAAGAGAGTTTGATAAGGAAGGTGTTTACAAAGGTGTGGCCAAGGGTTTAGGTATACCAACAGGGAGAGGGCAGTATGCCAGGCCTAGCAACAGTGCGAGCTCTTAACATCCAGGGACTGGGGCAGGGGGGGAGGTTAGTTTAAGAAACGAACATGAACAAGAGTGGAGGGATGCAGCTAGCTAACTCAAAGAGATGCACCAGGGGAAAAATCTAAGGAAGTAAGTTTCCTGGCTGCACTCTCTTTCTACACTTTTATCTTCTTGATGGTTTATTCCCTTTGCTGAATCCAAGTACACAGAAGCCCTACAGAGAAGTTTGTAAAATTTGGCCTCCCAAAATACACAGAAGGGTGAAAATAGTATCTACAGGAGAAAATAGAGAGAGAGAAAAAAAAAAGAGCACCATCACACAAAACAATGCCTGAAAGTATGTCTGGCATAGGGTAGGTGCTCAAATATTTTTGAATGAATGACTTGATGAATGAATGAATGAAATTTACTGCTGCTCAAGCCATCCTGATGAACTTTTGCATGATTCATGTCAAGTACAACATCGAGCCAATAGACCATCCATCCCAGCAGGAAAATTTCAAAGACAGACATCTCTTCCCCACCATGGAATATGGAGCATCCATTGTATAAGGGTTATCAGAGGTGGGCTTTTGCATTTGTGATTGTATTAGTTTCCTATTGCTACATAACAAACAACCAAAAATTTAGCAGATTAAAACAGCACAAATGTATTATGTCGTAGTGTCTATGGATTAGGAGTCCAGGCATGGGAAAACTGGTTTCTTTGCTCAGGGTCTTACTGGGATAAAATGAAGGTATTGGCTAGGGCTGGGGTCTCACTTGGAAGTTGGGGCCTCTTTCAAGCTCATTCTGATTGTTTCCAGTATTTATTTCCTTGCAGCTGTAAGATTCAAAGTCCTGTTTTGCTGACTGTTGGCCAGGAGATGCTCTCAGCTCCTTGAGGCTGCCTGCCCTCAGATTTACCTATGGGTCACCTTCCATAAGCCGCCTCTCTAGTCCAGTCTCTCAGGGCCACCCACATAATCTCCCTTTTGATGAACTAATAGTCAATTCATTAGTAACCTGTTATGTGATATTCCATATTTACATGTTCTGCCCATATTCGAAGGGAAGGGATATTTAGGGGATGTGCTCCAGGGGGCAGGAGTCTTCAAGACTAATGCAGGATTCTGCCTTCCACAGTGATGCAAGGTCTAGTGCTCTTCAAAGTTCCCAGATATTTTTCCAAGATAACAGTCTGTTTATATTTGTCATCCTGACCCAGAGTCTTTTCATTCTACAGTGTTCTGTTTTATTTTAACTTGGGAATATAGCCAGGCCATTAGTATTTTCAGAGACACATGCTAAAGTGACTGGGGTATCAGTGCCTTTGCTTGCATTTTAGAGCCTCTTCTGATGAGGGAGGATGGTGATCTGCTGTCATTCACGAAAGAAGAAAGAGGAGCGAATGGTGGCTTTAAATTGTGGAAATACGATTATTCAAAGCACTATGTGCCTTAGATCCTGATCATATTTCTTTACATACTTAGCCACATGTGCTTGGCTCCAAACTTCATAAACATGATAGCCAGTGTCTACAATAATTTGTAGACAAAACCATGAAGAATTAAACCAACTACAGGCCATTTACAACCAAACCAAGATAGCATTAGTGGACGGAATAATGTTTAAACTTAATACCAAAAATAAAAGCATTTTTATGCTTTCCCAATAATGTCTGTGAGATAAAAGCATTTATGTGAATGGCCACATTAGATGCTTTTCAAAGGTTTTTTTTACTTAAAAATGAAGAAAAATTCCTACTAGTAAGTACTTACAGAAATTCAACTCCAGAACTTTACCTCTTTGTATCTTAAAAATCAACATGGGTTTTGCACAAGGTAAGATTATATTTGATTGTAGATTTTTTAGGACTTTAAGGAAGAACATATCAGACATTTTCCATAAAAACTTTTACAGTATATTCTCTTTGGATTTTGTTGGATTTTATGAGAAAAGATTAGGAATTTCAATGTCCACTTAAGGTTTTCTTGTATAACCTTTGCTATCGAACTGAGGCCAGGGAGTGAAGGGGGGAAGGGGAGAGGGGGCGGCTGTAGGATGGTTTTGGTAATAGTGACCCCACTGAAGCTGCCATCTGGCATGGACTGATTTTGTTACTGCAATGATCACATTTTGAGAAAAGTCCATTAATGGATGCGGTTTGATCAGGGTAGGATAAGGTAAGGAGAAATTGCTCTGGTTGGTCTATAAACATCCTGTTCCTCCCACTGTCCTAATCTCACTGGCCCCTTCCCTTGAACGTCAAGCACAGAAACTGCAACAGAGAGAAGAAAGGAGAGCAGGGAAAAGACAGAGAAGTACTGAACCGAGCACTAAGGGAATCACTCAGGAATGGTTTTTACCTCCCCGTAAGTGGGATAAAAAGAAAGTCTGAGCTGCGGCTGCTATAGCTCAGTGGATCGAGCATCAGCCTGCAAACCAAAAGGTCGCCATTTGGATTCCCCAGTCAGGGCACAAGCCTGGGTTGCGGGCCACACCCCCAGTAGGGGGCGCACGAGAGGCAACCACACATTGATGTTTTTCTCACTCTCTTCCTTCCTTCCCCTCTGTCTAAAAACAAAATAAATAAAATCTTTAAAAAAAAAAAAGTCTTCGAATACAGAACTGGAGAGTATTCCAGCATGTGAACCGGCTAAGTCAGAGAGTTGCCATCATTACAACACACTACTATTGACCACGGGGTTAACCAGTATATTTAGGAAAGCATACACCACAAAGGCAGAAGACTTTTCGTAAAGACATTCAGGGAGCTTTCCTCTTACAATCTAGACAAGCAACAGCTTACTCGAAGGCCCCACTGAGTTCACTTTCTCTTGCATCTCATTAGGGAGAACTTGATCACATGGCTATCCCTAGATGCAAGAAAGGGATTTTTTAAAAGTTGGCACATGACTGCCCCAATCAAAACAGGGTTTTATTAATATAAGACAGAGGTCAGCAAACCTCTCTGTTAAGGGCCATATAGTAAATATTTTAGGCTTTGTGGGCCAGAAGGCACCTGCTACAACTGCTCAGCTCTGCCCTCATAGCATGAAAGCAGCCACAGGCAATGAATAGTGAGGCTGTGTTCCAGTAACACATTATATATAAAAACAGGCAGTGGGCAGGATTTAGCCTGTGGACCATAGTTTACCCATTCTTGATGTAGGAAAAAGATATTAGGCAAGCAGATAGCAGGGTCTCTCATTCTACCTGTCTGGTTGTGTGTGTGTGTGTGTGTGTGTTTAAAAAACAATGCAAAATTTATTTCAGCTCTACCTAACAGATGTCTTTCTAAGATAAAACAAGCATTTCTTTGCCATATGCAGCCACAAACCCAATCTGCATGCTGTAGATGCCACGCAGCACTCAGGGGGCACATCCCACGGCGCCTTCCACGGCAGTCACCCACCTACACGGTACTCTCATTCACAGGTAAAAAACACAATATGTAGATTTATTTTTCAAGTATTATACTGCTATATGCATATTCCTGTGTTTTGGGAATTTTATGTAAAACACGTAATCAATATAGCTTATACACTTTAGGCAAGTGTTGGTTCGATGGGAACACTATTTAGGCCATTTGCAAAGTGCCTGGTAATGGCCTAAACCTGCCTTCTCATGCAGATTATTCACCCTCTCATTATACTACTAACTGTACACAGAGATATTACAGAATTACATAAACATAAGATTCTATTATCAACATGACTGAAGTTCCACAAAGCAGAAACGCGGCCCTTTGGACGCCATCATCACCACCGTCGCACAGGAGTGGCGCTTAGGTCTGCCGCCCTGACACTTCCCGCCAAGTCACCAGAGCCAGCAGTGCCAGACATTCAAAACGAATCCAACAAAAAGCCTGGTTATTACTCTCCGGTGATCTTAGCAACAAGAAAAATCATTGTCAACAATGGCTTTAACTGTAAAAAAGTAATGATGGAAAAGTGCCAAAACTTTGGTGTATTCTGCTGCTTAGTATTCCATTTACATTTAATGCACTAACCCAATGGAACACTGCGCAGCAGAAAGAAAAAGGAGCTCCCACCCTTCGCGACAGCATGGATGGACCTGGACAGCATTATGCTAAGCAAAATAAGCCAGGGAGTGAAAGACAAATACCATTATGATCTCACCTCTAAGTGGAACCTAATGAATAAAACAAACAAATGAGCAAAATAGAACCAGAGTCATGGAAACAAAGAACAGAATGACGGTGATCAGAGCGGAGAGGGGAAGGTGTAGGGGAGTAAGGGGAGAAAGAAGAGGAAGGGTCTAGTCCAGGAACGTGTATAAAGGACCCACGGACATGAACCATAGGGTGGGGATTGACTGTGGGAATAGGGGGTCGGCGGGGCAGGGGAGAACAATGGGAGAAAAATGGGGACAACTGTAACAGAACACCAATAAAATTTTTTTAAAAACCTCCTATAAGCAGAACACTGTACTAGAAATATGAAAGTAAATAGCAAAAAAATAAAAAATAAAAAAGCAGTCACTGCCTTCAGCAATCTATTGGAGGGATATAAACATGAAAAAGAATCTGGGATATCTTATAAAACATTGCATAGTTTTTTGACATTTATAAGGGTTACCCATCATCTCCCAAACATCTTTAATTAATATTTAATATTCAAAATTAATATTTAAAATATACTTTATAGCATATAAATTTCCCTTTAAAATGAAATAAAGTAGAACTGAAATTTTCAAAAACAAGAAAATGAGAATGTCTCAGTAAGACAACCTAAATAATACTTGGTGTTAAAGAAAAATCTTAGTGCAGCAACTGCATATCGATGCTGCAGCATACACAGCACATGGCGGCGGCTGCCCGCGGTTACTGAGGCGTGGCGAAGGCACCTACACCGACGCGCCAATGCTTACAGTCTCACCTGTCTGCTTTTAAGAATCACTCCCCACTCCCTTTCCCATCCTGGATTCTAGTTCTTGAACATACCAAGAGAACAGGAACGAGCAAACATGGCATTTCACATTTGGGAGCGGCCTGGCTTCGGGGCTGTCACCAGACTCGGTGGCTAATCCTCTCCTGACATCGGGGTGTGTGCTTCTATACCAAGTAGCACACAGCTACTCTGCAATCTTAGCTGTGCCATTCACTCAAGTGCATGAGGGCCCCACAGCGCCAGCGTCTAGAAGTTACCAGCAAAAGTGAAGAAGTGACTGTCACAAGATGATGAATGGCTGCCCTTGGAAGTTTTGATTTGGATCCTAAGTGACAAAACCAGACCAACCAAGGAAACTTGGTAATTTTCTCTGCTGCAGAGCAGCCACCTGGCGAATATCACATTGCAACCACCAACCCTTGGCAGAGGTTGGAACAGCAGCTATAATTATAAAGAGCAGGGAGGAGACTTTAAAAATCTCTTCGGAGTGGCAAAAATTCTGAAAATCAAGATAATTACAACACTAGCTCATCCTGATTTGCTTGGCTATTTATAGATGAGGAGAAGCTGATGCACTGAGAGCTTTTTCTTTTTTTTCTTCTTTTCTATTTGCATTAAATCCTGTGTGGCTCCTCTTTGAAATGTGTGCATATGCTGAGTCCATGTGAGATGCCACCACTGGCACTTGTCATAAGAATTAAATCCCTCTCAAGCTTGTTTACAGCTCAGCACTTGTCATACGGCTCCCTTGAGCTTCATGCCTGGTTGGGTTCTTTTTTTCCCCAGTTCTGCGGAAGATTTAATTTCTTTTTTGTTTATGTGTGTACTTACCCTTGCAGGTGCAGGAAAGAAAAAAAAAATGCTGTGCCCAGATGTTTCGAAGCTGCAGTAGCATACATACAACTCAGATTAAATGGAAAAATCGCATAAGATCAGGCAGGCACTTAAAGTACATTCTCCTATAGGGTATTTAATAAACCTATCATGTTTTCTTGACAATAAGACTCTTGAATATAACTTTAGGGCCCAAGGAATATTTTAAGACACTATCGGCTCAATTCATTTATTCATGATTTTACAATGAGATTTGTCATTTTTGAGTGGGACCCATTACATTTACTCTATTTTCAACTCAGAAAATATCTTCCCAGAACAGAACAGTCTGGGAATTGGGTAGAAATATCGCCTATCAAGCTGTCTCAGTTCATTACTGAATTAGTTAGACCTCAGGGATCTGAGGCCAGATTTCACCTCAGTTTTGGAACACAGCAAACATAAGCCAAGCACAAACGACCCTCCTGCCGCTCATTGAGCCCTGTACCGATATGCAAAAGACCTGCCCAAGCTGCAGATGGATAACGCTTCTGTGGCCCCCCAGTTTGGATTTTCCTTTACCCAAGGCGATGGGGTAACCTGCTTTGCAAAAGCAACTCTCAGATGGGGGGAGGAGCTCAGCTCAGGAGAAGAGATAATGCTCAAAATTCTTCCGACCACTTCACCAGCCTCCAACAAGCGTTTCCCACGACTGCATGGAGGTAGCTTGTCGTCTTTGGCAATGAGCAGATTTTAAATATTCCCTTGCAGCTAAAGTCTAGATCATGATGTCTGTAGTGAGGGCTACACGATATGCCTGCCCTATTTGGCAACATCTCTGTCCCCTTGAGGGACAGAGTAACATTACTCTTTTTGCCTTTCCCAGGAGGTATAGAGGAGTTCCTCACTGACCTGTTTAAGATGTTGGTTTAAAAGAAAGTTTCCATTTCTCTGTGCTCGTGAAGCTCAAGACCCTCAGTAGAATCAGGAAAAGAGGGTCATAGGCCTCTGTTTCTTTGCAGGGAGGAAAGAGGTTGTGCAATTAGCAAGGCCAGAAAAAGACAAATAGCATAAGATGTCACTTATATGTGGAATCTATTGAACAAAATAAACTGATGAACAAAATAGGAACAGAGGCATGGATACATGGAACAGACTGACAGCTGTCAGAGGGGAGGGGGGGGATTAGCCAAAGCACATATATGAATTACCCATAGACCCAGACAACAGCGTGGCGATGGCCACACTGGGAAGGGGGTGCACAGGCTGGGTGGAAGCAGGCAAAGGGGAGGAAAATGGGGACATCTGTAACTGTATCAACAATAAAAATAAAGTTAAAAGAGAGAGAGAGAAGCTCTTATATTTTAATTTGAGCGCCAGTCTTACTCCCTAGCTGGCAAAGCCTTTTATAGTCAACTCTTGGCCCTGCATTCTGCATCTGCAAGATCAGAGCTTATTAGTATCATCTCTTACTACTGCCTCCCAATACTGCCACCAGAGACTGTAAAAGGCTTACACTATACACACTCAAGGCAAATGGCTCTCTTTAATTACCACAATGCAGGTTTTTGCTTGCACTGAAAGACTTACATTTCTTAGCCATACTGATAATAGTAAACACCTTCTTCATCTCAGTATCTTTCAGAACCTCCACATAGAACACGGTGAATATCCAATACTAGAAATCTGTACCTCCTATAATGGGCTGTGCATGAAAGACAGAATTGTAAGGTCCAGGAAGCACCCTTAGTTTCACAGAACTTGATGCATCTGCTCATAGGTCATTGATCAGCTCTGGCAACAAAACCATCACATAATTTATAACCTTGTCAGCTTGTCTTTTCTCTCTTTAATTTGTTCAATGCATTACAATAAACACCAATTATTCTTAAGGTAGGAGGCCTACAGATACAGTGGGACTTTATGAATGAAATCTGTTGTGGTGGTGACTTTGCTAGTGTAAATAATTTACTACATCTTTAACAGGTAGTAATTATAAATATTTTAACATGTGAATCTATTATATTGAAGCTCTAATCAAACCACCAGACTATAGGTAATAGGACCACAACTACACCAGACAATAAGGTGGTGATGGTTAGGTATGGCCAGCTCCTCACTCTCAGTGGAGTGTGAATCCGCGTGATGACTTCAGCAGTCCCAAAAGTATCTGCTCTCCTCCTCCCCCAAAGTCTTCACAAATACATATACAAATACATATCATGTACTTGCCAAATCCAAAAAAATTAATTTGTGTAAAACCTTGAACATATGTTCTTAATGTGTCTCTCAGATTCATTTGAACCTGGATCAGAGCCATGAAGAAGGGAGTCTCTTGCTGTCAGACTCAGATTACCAAAATAAAAGAAGCGAAAAGAAATCTGGAGACAGGTTATTCTTGGGAAGAATGGAGGAGAAGCAGAAAGGAGACAGAAGTTAAAATGGCCATCATCAAAGAGTCAAGAGATAACAAATGCTGGCGAGAAGATATGGAAAAGGGAACCCTTGTGCAGTTGGTGGGGGTGTACCTGGTGCAGCCACTATGGAAAACAGTAAAAAGGTTCCTCAGAAAAGTTAAAAATAGAACCACCATATGATCCAGCAATTTCGCTGCTGGGAATATATCCAAAAGAAATAAAAACATTACCTCAAAAAGATATTGGCACCCCCATGTTAACAGCAGCATTATTCACGACAGCCCAGACATGAAAACAACCTGTACCCATCCATTTGCGACGTGGATGGACCTTGAGGGCATTATGCTGAGTGAAATAGGTCAGACAGAGAAAGACAAATACTATATGATCTCACATAAATGGGGAATGTGAAACAAAACAACAACAACCAAAAAAAACTAACCCCATCAAACTCATAGAAAAAGAGATTTGTGGTTATCAGAGGTGGATATGGGAGAAGAAAGGGTTGGGAAAAGGTGGTCAGAAGGTACAAACTTCCAGTTGTACGTACGAGGGACGCAATGCCTATATGGTGACTAGCACGGCTGTGTGATATACAGGAAAGTTGTGAAGAGAGTAAATCCTAAGAATTCTCATTACAAAGGGAACAATTTTTTTTTTTGTATCTATAGGAGATGAGGGATGTTAACTAAATCTATCGTAGTAATCATTTCACAGTATATGTAAATCAAACCATCATGGTGTGCACCTTAAACTTACACAGTGATATATGTCGAATACTTCTCACTAAAGCTGGGGAAAAAGCAAAGGGACATTCTGCACTTCACCTGCTTCAAAGCTTTGGCTTGGAAGGGGCGGGGCTAGTAGGAAGCCAAGCTTAGGATCACCTAGAGGCAACTCCATTACCTCTGAACCCACAAGTTCAAAGAGGCTAACGCTTTTAATGCAATTGTTTATTTACTCTTCTGTATAGCAGCCCCAGCCTACCTTTCCAGCTCATCTCCTGCCACTCAAAGCTTTACCTAAACCTAGTCACTTACCTTGAACATGACATGCAACTCTGCGCCTTCATATGTCGGCTCAAGCCGTCTGCTCTCTTCGGAAAGCTCTTTGCCACCTTTTCACATTCGAAAACTGCCCATCTTTTTGAACCAAGCTCAAAGGAGTTGTTCACTTTGACATCTTTGTCTGGTAGATCAGTCAGTTCCTGCACTGTGTTTCCAGGGTATGGCTTACACATTTTTTGCCTTATATAAGCGTTGTTTGAGTGCAGCCCTCCATCAAAATTGAATTCCCAGAGAGCAGTGATGGCGTTTGATCATTTATGTATCCTCAATGTTTAGTCCACAGTAGGTATTTGATATATATTTAATGAAGGAATGGATGGATGGTGCATTACAATTTTTTAAAGGATTTGTTTTTTTTTTTTATTTCTAGAGAAAGGGGAATGGAGGAAGAGAGGGAGAGAAACACTGATGTGAGATAGAAATATCGATCGATAGCCTCCTGAACACACCCCAATCAGGGACCAAACCCACAATCCAAGCATGTGTCCTGACCGGAAATTGAACCAGTGATCTTTCGCCTTGTGGGACAACACCCAACCAAACCATACCAATCAGGGTGCACTGCAATTTTTAAGGGAAGAAAAGAGTGTCAGGAATTAGCAGGCAAGAAAGTTCCAGGTGCCAATCCAAACTCCAGCCACTTTCTCACAGAATCTCATCTTTCACTTCCAAACATTTGACTCCCAACACTTCCATCCTTTCCAAATCAGAGATGTAACACAGGCAAGTATTAAGGCTTGGAAAAACCATAAGAAAATTCTTGAGATCCTGATAATTTGAAGACGAAATTTAAACTCTGGGGAAGTGCCAACACTGCCTGCTTATGTTGTTTCCTTATGTATTTAACAGAGCAGTCGCCTCTCAAAGCTTGGCTGTGGCTTGATCTTACATTTTCTTCATACTTGCTTCAACACCTGTTAACCACAACACTGGGGCTGCCTGTCCTGGCTTTATCTTGCTCTCTGACTGTTGCTACGACGGTGTAACCGCGGCTCTGCAGCTGCTACGTTGGCAGCCATTCCAGGGACTAGGGCTGGTCTCTGGCCCTGGGGTGCTTTAACAGCCACACAGGTTCTTGTTGCAAGAGACGCCTCTCTCCCTCTTCTGGGTCCCATCGCCCTCTTCTCATCCTGCCCTTATAAAGCACATCATCAGTTCAGCGTAGTTAGCTTCTGTGTACTGAGCACCCTCACTGGACTGCAAATTCTGTGGGAGAAAGACCATGATCTGCTTATTACTGTTTCTCTCACACTGATGAGGGCCTGGCATTGGAAGGCAAGAATGAAGAATGAAAAATGAATGAAATGTTCTCATTAAAATTCTTTGTTGGAACTTGAATTAAATCACTCGTCACTCCTACTAGTTATTATTGCCCCCCAACGATACTTCGGATGTAGTGCAATTGGCTACTTTCTTTTCCTGCACCCTGTAAACAGGCAATCTTTCTTGATGACCAACAACTTTGCTATAACGCGAAAACAGAAAATCAAAATCTAGGCGCGGTATAAACCCGCTCAAGGCTCCCTCTCTGAAAGCTATCTTTGTACGTCTCTAAATCACACTGAATAATTTGATTCCCTCAACATTTCAGGCTGGTCAGACACGGTGCGCCCTGCTTGTGCAGCTCAGTGTATTTAACTCCATTAGTGCCACAGATACAATGGCGCTGCATTTTAAAAATACTACTTGCCACTTTTTTCGTTTGACAAATGGGGTGTTTCTGCTCTTGGATCTTAAGAGATAAGTGTATCTCTGGAATCTTTGGGAAATTAAGGAGCATACTGAAACTTTATAACCTCTTTTACTAATAACAATGCCAAACAGATGACTCTTCCCGCTTGAATGAGCTGTCTTGACTCACCTGAATTGAATTTTTCATTCCCAAGTGAGGGAGCACTTATGCGCATGGTGAGTGAGGGCCTGGGCTCAGAGCTGACTGAAGCCGACTGGTCAGCTTGGCCACACATTATCAAACTCCTTTCTCTTCATGTCTGCAAAACAGGATAATAATGTTGACGACACAAGGTTCTTGTGAACTTTAAAAGAAAAACATTGCATGCATATGTCCATAGCCAAATTTTGTGAAGCAGCACTTCCTCTATTGATATTAGTACCCTTCCTTTCCTGACTAGCTAGGTTCCACCAGTATTGCTTTTTCCCAACAGGGTGCACTGTGGTGCCAACAGACACATAACAACGTCTGCAGCAGGGGGAGATTTGGAGTCGTGTGCTTCATACAGTGATACAGTTAAAGCAAATGGTAAGAACAATTTCACAATATTTTGATATTTCTCACTCCACAGGTTTCTCTTCTAAGCTTCAGTTTGGGATTACTGATCTCCCTACTTCACCCACGTTCCCTTGCAGCTCTGCCTGAGCAAACACTCCTGTTCACAGATTTTAACACTCTTCTTGACAGGGTATCCCCCCAACTTATCTACTGGGTTGTTTTGTTAAATTCTTTTCTGGACCTTTAAACACCTCCTAAAAACACATCTTAGCTCATCATAATCACTCTCATTTACCACCATTTTAACTTCCTTAGACTCACGTGGAAAATCCCAGGGAAGCTCTTTCACAGGGGCTACAGATGACCACAGTCAAAGACCCGTTTACAGCCAAAGAACACCCCTGTCTCCGAAGTTGTTTCTCATCATCCTTTACAAAGGTGAAACTGGTGCACGCTGCACACTTATGTTTTATTACATCTATTACTTCTACCTTTAACTAACTAGTTTTCTTTCAATTAACAGTCAGTTGGGAGAAAGAAGATTTTAGTATTAGAATGTTAGTTTTTCTCTTAAAGAATTTTTGTCAAAATGCAAAAACTAAAGCTAACTACTGCCAACTATTTTGTGTATCTCTCATATATATCTATGTATTTTTATGCTACAAAATCACCATACAGATTTATTTTTAAATATTTTTTGTTTTAAAAAGAAATTTTCATTTATTTATGCCTTCAATGTCTTGTAGTTTTCTGTGTACAGGTGTTGCCCTTTTATTAATTTTATTACTCAGATTTTTATTCTTTTGCATGCTATTGTGAATGGTGTTCTTTTAATGTTACTGGATTGCTATATTGATCTTATATCATGTGGCTTTACTTCCTAGTTCTAGTAAATATTTTATTTTGTCTTGTTTTGTTTTTTGTTGGATTCCCTAGAGCTCTTGCAGGGTGGAGGGCAAGGAGACCCAAGGTTCTCCCTGGAAGAAAAATCCCTCCTTATCCCAATGGCAGCCATTACTGCTCTAGTTTTCATCTAGTATCATCTTTTTGATATGCTGAAGTTCAGTTTAAAGAACCATTTGAATATAAATAATCTATTTTACCCTCCTTTCACTTTTCAGAGGAGGAAACTAACTGATCTCAGAATCACTTAGTAAATTTGATATGTAGTTTAAAATGAAGTGAAAAATTACAAAGGTAAAATAAGGTATGACATAGATATACAAAAGAAGTAAGTGAATCAGTAAAATTGCAGCCAGTCTTGTTAATGAAACATTTTATTCTCTCACTATAAATATTAATTCATGGCAGATACAACCCTTCAGCTTTATGCAAATTTCATAGAAGAAATATATGTAGATTTGTCATTTTTCTTATCTCAAATTGAAGCTGCATTTGAAAAGGTTAAAAGGCTGCATAATTACACTGTTATTAAATGTCACATGAACTGATATTGTGCAGGTTAGGCCAAGTGGCTCTGTAACTGGAGTGTTAATTATTTGCAAACTGGCATATGGGAGGCCCCCAAGGATATTGCTACTGAAGTACCAGCCCCTCTCCAGCTTCACTGCTGTTAGTGTCAGCAAAGCCAGCGACTCTCTGCCTTGTCTTTCCCGTCGTTTCATAGAGGGTACAGTGGTATTTTAGCAATATTCTTGCTTTTCATGTATAATTGTTTCTAGTTTTGAATTTTTATCTCATGTAACATTTTAATAATCTTTTCCATTCAGAGCTCACTTAAACTGTATAAAAGCCAAGTTGTTTAACTCTTTTTGACTGAGAGAAATTAGTGAGAGGTGAATACAAGTGGAGAAAGAAAGACACCAGGATTTCCAATTATTAACAGAAGTAGGAGTTTGACCAGAGACTTCTTGATACAAGATATAGGTATTGAAAGGTCTTGTTTTAAATGGCATGGACATAAAAATGCTCTGGAAATTCCAAGTAAAATGTTGGAAACAAGGAAAGGGAATATCATGTCCATATTTTAAAAAATATTTGGAAAAGTTTTCCACTTAACTGTGGTAGAAAAACTAATCAAAGTTGTTACCCAGTAATTACAAGCCATTGAATTTTTGTCATTTACTTAACCGAACTTACATATCGTAGTATTTGTTGTAAAGTATAAAGTCAAGGTTGCTGTTTCTAAATCTACCACTTTTTGTTGTTATGTCAAGAGGGCATCAGGGAGTAACTGAAAAGGGGAAATTGGGCCATTGCTACACAATGAGATACTAGAAATTTAACACAGCCTGAGTATTTTCAGTTAGAAAGAGCTTTACAATGGGGGATTTATATGACTGGCAATTCATAATAGAACTATAATCCTCCATTGTATGTTAAAACAGTAAACTTATGCTGAAGACTCAAAGAAATTTTTATAAACATATCATTCATACAGAGAATCACAACATATCATAAATTACATATGTAGTGCACGAAGAATATAAATAAAACTAACATATTTTATATTGACTGCAAAAAAATATTTTCAGCAGTCATTTCAGGATTTAGAAACATTTTGGTAGCATTTGGTAGCCTAGGGATCATTCAAAATCCATTGAGATCAGGGCACCCACCTTTCTTTTCTCTTGATCAATTTCCCTACAGCAAGAAAAAATATAAGAGGTGGTTCCCTTGACCCTAAAGCTGTATTCAATTTATTTCATGACAAAATTTATTTCATGACAAAAACAGTGGTGTTTTTCTCACTAATAAGCATTTTAAGAAGTACGTACTGTCTTGCTGTACCTCCCATGGGAGAGAGGGCCACTGCCAAGCATTAGACATTCAAAATGGTGTCACCTCTGAAAGGCAGCACCTTCAGATCAGGACAATCAAGTGTCTGGGTCTGGGGTCAAATCTTGGCTCTGTCCCTAATTAACGTGTGAACTTGGGCAATTTACTTAATTTCTTCTAAACTTAGTTTCATGAAACTAATGCAACTAGCATTAGCAACACCAAACTCGTGGGGTTATCATGAGGATGGAAATGTAAACAAAAGATCCGACAATGGATAAATGGTAGCTATGTAGTAACAATGTTTTGTTCATCGGTATGTCAGGACCAGGTGATAAACCCTTTGGTGGGAAGAGTAAGGAAATAATGAAAATCTTCTTCTGCTCTGTTCTGGCTTAACCTCTGTCTTCTTTGTATCTGCCCACTGCAGTAAGAAGTAGCGAGGTCTGAAGGGGGCTCTGCAATGCTGGGGAGAGCTACGGCCAGACTCCCACTTACCTCAGTGTTGGTTCCAGGATTCCAGTGAAAATGGTGGGGGGGTTCATTGAGTTTACTGTCCAGGCCAGTTCACCGGGGTCATAAAGCAGAGAGAGACAGGGTCAGAAGGGTTAGTGGGGAGTGCAGACCGTGCACTGGGCTGCTGGGTCTTCTGTGTTGCATTTCTTAAAGAGTCTGAGAAGAGCAATCTGTGACAAGACAGGCTGCAGCCCCAGAACCCTAAATAACTCCTGAACCTATTAAATTAGTAAAAGTAATTTTTTAAATTTCTAAAACCATGTGTGAGTGGGCAATCAGGATGTAAGTTCACTCACACGTTTCTGGTGGCACTACAAAAGAGTAAGCTTTCAAGACAGTAAATTGAATGAAATTTAGGGGAAAACTATAAAACTAATCATATTAATCAAGACTTCTTTACCTAAGTAAAAAATTCATTGTTCTGTAACTTTGAAGCATTAAAATTGCTAACATCATTAAAGACTGAACTATTGACCATATTCTAAGGTTTACGTCACACATCTCAAGATTCCAAAGAGGGGACTACTTTTCTCTTTCCAACTTAAGCACGTAGTGAACAGACTCGGGTCACATTCCGACACCAACAAACCAGTCTCTGCCAGAGGCATGCAGGACAATGACAGACTCACCAGTGAAGGCAGACGCCGTGCTCTCTGGGCTACTCTTCTTCTTCTAATGAATTCTCCAAAGGAAAGGGGATGCAGGCACTGATGACAAAGGATGGGAAAGTGTCCTTAATAAAATAAAAGTTACTTCAATCCAATATTCTAATCATGTCCTTTGCTGTGATAATACTATTCCTGAGACTATATCCCACAAAAGTTGAAACAGGAGTGGCAGAGGGTCTATGTGATTGCTGTGCCAATATGTCATAGCTGTGTACGTTTTAAAAGAAAAAACAAAACACAACACAACAAAGCCCAACTTGGAAATGGCCCAAATGCTCAAATGCTGAGGAATGGTAAAGGTGCTTTGGTGTATTGTAGTAATAAGCCATCTTATCCAATTAAATTTATTAAGGACTGAGAGTGTACTTGGTCCAACAGATAATGGGAATACAAGGAGGGATAAGACGTGGTCCCTCCCTACCTTTCCGTAGTTGCTATGTGGTATTAGTGACAACAGTAATGAGCACTTGTGAGCTCTCACCTGTTGATAGGCAGTGAGTCAACTGCTGCATTACTATGGATTCAACCCTCTGAACAATGTTTAGAGGTAGGCACTTTTGTTGTGCCCATTTTATAGATGATGAAAATGGATTTTAACTTCCCTAAAGTCACACAGCTAATAAATGATGGAAAAGGGACTCCATCCAAGGCCTTCCAGCTCCAAAGCTCATACTGTAATAGAGGTTTAAAACAAAACTGTAGGAACACAGAATAATTATTTTTACAGTATTATTGAATTACAACTTGACAGGCAATAAACTGCACACATTTAAAGCACACAATCTGATGAGCAGTGAAACGCAGCAGTGAAGTCATCTGATCTCTTTTCTGAGACTACAGATTAATGCGAATTTCTGGGATTCTACATTTGTTTAACTTCTCTGACTCAACCTAATTATATTGAGATTCAACATACTGTTGCATGTATCAAAAGTTAAGTTCTTTTTATTGTTGAGTAGTACTCTGTTTTTTGGATATACCAGCATATTCATTCATTCATCTGCTGAAGGAGATTTGAGTGGTTTCCAGTTTTAGGATATTACAAGTAAGATGGCTATAAACAGTCATGTACAAGTCTTTATATAGCCAATGCTTTCAATTCTCTTGGATAAATACCTAAGAGTGCAAAGTGTGTATCATACAGTAGGTGTATACTTAACTTTTTCTTAAGTTAAAATTTTTATTTTGAGACAATTGAAGATCCAAATGCAGTTGCAAGAATAAGACAGAGATCTCGTGTAACCGTTACCCAGTTTCCCCACAATAGTAACAGCTTGCAAAACTATACTATCAAAACCAAGATATTAACATTAATAAAGTCAAAATATGGAATGTTTCTATTACCACAAAAATTCCTCATGTTTCCCTTTTGTAGCTTCATCCACTTCCCTCCCAAACCTCCCCTCATAAAAAAACACTAATTAGTTCCCCATTTCTAGAATTCATTTCAAGAATATCATATAAATAGAAGCACACATTATGTAATCTTTGGGGCGGGTAACTTTTATCACTCAGAAAAATTCTCTGGAGATTCATCCAGGCTGTTACATATGTACTACTCAGCAATAAAAAAGAATGAACTACTGATACATACAACAGTTAAAAGCATTATGACAGATGAAAAAAGCAAAATATAAAAGACAAAACTACACAGGGTCACAAAATATGGTTGCCAAGGGCTGTGGATGAAGGAGAGAGATTTACTTCAAGGTGACAGGAGGGAACTTTTGGGCATAATGAAAATGGAAATTTTAATTGTCGTGGTGGTTATATGACTATGTGTTTGTCAAAACTCATCAAAATTAAGGACTCCCAGCCAAGATGGAGGTGTAGGTAGATAGACTTTGTCTACTCACACAACCAAAACAAGGACAACGACAAATTTAAAAACAAAAAATAACCAGAACTGCCAGAAAATTGAACTGTATGGCAGTCTGACAACCAAGGAGTTAATGAAGAAACATTATCCAGACTGGTAAGAGGGCAGAGACGGGCAGCCGGGGTGGAGAGGACACAAGGCAAGGTTGCAGCTGGTAGACCAGGCAGTCCCACATTTGTGTGCTGATAAACCTGGGGGAACAACTGGGGAGCGGGTCAGACCAAGCAGAGAGGGTTCCTGCACGGGAAAAGAAAGCCTCAAAACCTCTACTGGTCAAAACCTGTGGGGTTTGTGGAGGTGGCAAAACTGCCAGTCTCACAGGAGAGTTCATTTGAGAGACCCACAGGGTCCTAGAACACACACAAAGCCAGCACCTGGGAATCACCACCAGAAGGGCCCAGTGTGCTTGTGGGTAGGAGGTGAAGCAACTGAAAGCCAGACAAGAGCCAAGTAAGTGGCACTGTTCCCTCTGACCCCTCCCCCACAGAGAGCGTCACAGTGCAGCAAAGAGGGTTGCCCACCCTGGTGAATACCTAAGGCTCCACCCCTTACAACATAACAGGTATGCCAAAACAAAGAAGTTAATGGCCCAAAGAAAGAACAAGTCAAAGCTCCAAAAATACAAATCAGCGATGAAGAGATAGCCAACCTATCAGATGCAGAGTTCAAAACACTGGTAATCTGAAGGCTCACAGAATTGGTGGAGTATGGCTGCAATAAGTGAAGGCTACGCAAAGTGAAATAAAGAAAAATATACAGGGAACCAATAGTGAAGGGAAGGAAACCAGGACTCAAATCAACGATTTGGAGCAGAAAGATGAAATAAACATTCAACCAGAATGGAATGAAGAAACAAGAATTCAAAAAAATGAGGAGAGGATGAGGAACCTCTGGGGCAACTTTAAACGTTCCAACAGCCAAATTATAGGGGTGCCAGAAGAGGAGGAAGAGCAAGACATTGAAAACTTATTTGAAAAAATAATGAAGGAGAACTTCCTCAATCTGGCAAAGGAAATAGACTTCCAGGAAGTCCAGAAATCTCAGAGTCCCAAAGAAGCTGGACCCAAGGAAGCACACACCAAGGCACATCATCATTATATTACCCAAGATTAAAGATAAGGAGAGAATCTTAAAAGCAGCAAAAGAAAAGGAGATGGTTTCCTACAAAGGAGTCCCCATAAGACTATCAGCTGATTTCTCAAAAGAAACCTTACAGGCAAGAAGGGGCTGGAAAGAAGTATTCAAAGTCATAAAAGGCAAGGACCTACATCCAAGATTACTCTATCCAGCAAAGCTAGCATTTAGAATGGGAGGGCAGGTAAAGTGCTTCCCAGAGAAGGTCAAGTTAAAGGAGTTCATCATCACCAAACCCTTATTATATGAAATGTTAAAGGGGCTGATCCAGGAAAAAGAAGATCAAACGTATGAACAGTAAAATGACAACAAACTCACAGCTATCAACAACTGAACCTAAAAAGCAAAAAGAAAAACAAACTAAGCAAACAATTAGAACAGGAACAGAATCACTGAAATGGAGATCACATGGAGCGTTATCAGCGGGGTGCGGATGGGGGGAGAATGGGGGGAAAGTTATAGGGAATAAGAAGCATAAGTGGTAGGTACACAACAGACAGGACGTTAAGAATAGTGTAGGAAAGGGAGAAGCCAAAGGATTTATATGTATGACCCATGGACATGAACTAAGTGGTGGAATGCTGGTGGGAGGTGGGGTGCAGGACGGAGATGAATAAAGGGGAGAAAAAAATGGGACGACTGTAATAGCATAATCAATAAAATATTTTTAAAAAAACACCCATCAAAGTTAATACTTTATTTTTTTATTTTTTAAAGATTTTGCTTATTTATTTTTAGAGAGAGAAGAAGGGAGGGTGATAGAGAGGGAGAGAAGCAATGATGTGTGGTTGCCTCTTGCAAGCCCCCAGCTGCAGACCCAGCCTGCAACCCAGGCATGTGTCCTGGCTGGGAATTGAACGAGCGACCCTTTGGTTCCCAGGCTGGTACTTCAAAATTAATACTTTAAAAGAATAAATTTTATTGTGTGTAAATTATACCTCGATAAATCTGACAAAAATTATTTATATGGCCAAATTTTGCTACATCAGTTACAAGTAATTTAAATTTGCATCCCCAGGTTATGAAAGCACCTGTACCTCTACCTCCTGTCAACCGGGGTAAGAGTAAACAAACTTTTTAATCTTTGTTAAAATTATAAGTAAAAAATTGTATGTCATAGGTTTTTTTTACTTTTATCTTTTAATACTTTTATTTTTATTATTTTTATTTTTTTATCCTCACCTGAAGAAATATTTATTGATTTTCAGAGAGAAAAGAAGAGAGGGGGAGAGAGTGGGAGAGAAACATCAATCAGTTGCCTCTCACATGTGCCCTGACCAGAGACCGAACCTGCAACCTAGGCATGTGCCCTGACCAGGGATCAAACCCATGACCTTTTGGTTTAGGGGATGACTCTCCAACCAATGACCCACACTGGCCAGAGCTACTTTTGTGTCTTGCACTGGATGAGCATTTATTTTTATTCTTACTATATTTTATATATAAAATGACTTTTCATATCCTTTCGCATATTCTATTCGTGGTGTTCATCCTTTCTCAGTGAATTGTAAAAACTTAATGAAGATATTAAAACAGGACTTTGTTGTTTATATACAAATGTGTTTTGCCAGTATGTTGTTTTTAAATTTACTATACATAGTTTTCATGGAAATGTTACTAATTTTTATGCAGTCAAATTTACTTACTCTTCTTTTACATAATACTGGTTTTATACCATACAAAGAAAGGCCATCCCTACTCCAATATTATATAGTAATTTGTTTTTTCCTAGTACCTTAACAATCTGTTCGGCCCAGTCAAAATGACACATAAAATTAGCCATCACAATTGGGTCTTATCTGCAGCCATGGTTGAGAACCACTGCTCAGGGTACACCGAATTTCATTTAATGAAATTAAAACCTGCAATTATTGCAAAGGGTTAAAATTTCTGTTTTATGGCCAAGTAGTATTCCATTGGGTAAATGTACCATAGTTGTTTTTAACCCTTTGCGACAGCATGGACGGACCTGGAGAACATTACGCTAAGTGAAATACACCAGTCAGAGAAAGGTAAGTACTATATGATCTCATTCATATGTGGAATCTAATGAACAAACTGAACAAGCAAAATAGAGACAGACTCATAGATAGAAAGCAGGCTGACGATTCTGGGGGAGGGATACTGGGGGTGGAAGGGTCAAGCAAAAAAGAGAAAAAGGACTTACGGACACAAACAACCGTGTGGTGATTGTGGGGGAGGCAGGGGTGGGTGGAGGTGGAAGAGGGTATAAAGGGGATAAATAGTAATGGAAAAATATATAATAAAAATAAACTTTTTTTAAAAATCCTGCAAATGTCTTCAAGGAATTGACAGTCATCTCAATGGTCAGGTGCTTCCCACAGTAAGTAGAATGGCTAAATAGGTAAGCTTGGTATGGAGAAATCAGAGGAAATGATGTTCTAACAAAGGATTGCTTTTTGTAGATCTAGAAATATACTCACTTTTTTTCCACATCCTCACATAAGAGAAGATTCTAAAGATGTAAACAGGGATTTTGAACTCTTTTAAGCAATGAACTATTTCAAAATCCTAATGCAGGTTTGTTGCATTGAACAAGAAAGATGACTTTAATTTCCCAGCATAATTTGAAAACTTGCCATTTAATTACTAAATATTTTAAAAACTTTTCAGTATGTTCCCTCTTGTATTCTTATAAACCTTTTATGAGTTGAGGAAAGTCAGCATAGCATTCATGAATAAGTAAGCATAAAGCCTTCATTGGTGCAAATTCAATAATCATCACTATTTTGTTTTGCCATTTGGCAGCAAAAATAGACTTAACATCTAAACATAATCAGCATCAAATTTGTGATGTTCTATTCTACAGCTCCAAATTTCAAAATACAGAATTTGAGTCTGTTTATCCTCTGGTAGTATATTTAGGCACGAGAGGCCAACTGCTGAGTATGAATTCTGTTTCCTATTGGCAAAGGGTGGACCCATTCTCCGTTTAATGAAGCATCTTTGCCATGGCCACTGGGAAAAGGTACATGAAGAGAGGAGAACAGCCAGCGATATGTTCTTATCTCAATCAAAGGCCAACTTCTGACTTCTTTGATGTTACAATCAAACTAGGCTCAGACCTAACCACCTCTGGCTGGATAGAAAGCAACCTCAGGACAGACTTAGACTACCTGAGTTTTGAACTCTATTTTCTTATTCTGTATGAATTAGTTAATTTTCAGAATGTTATCAAAGCTCTTCATCTATTTTTATTAATTTATACAACAGTTTAAATTTATGATTTCGCCTAACTCCCCAAATTCCATTAAAATTGTACTACTGGGGTAAAATGACAGTAAATGGATATGCCCCTTCCTCATCCAAATCCCTTCCTACCTCTCCAAAGGTAACTACTGTACTACTGACTTTTTAAATTGTATGGCTGCCCTGGCTGGTGTGGCTCAGTGGCTTGAGCTCTGGCCTGCAGACTGAGAGGTTGCTTGTTCGATTCCCGGTCGGTGCACATACCTGGGTTGCCAGCCAGGTCCCCATTTGGGTGTGCAAGAGGCAACCAATTAATGTTTCTCTCCCTCTCTTTCTCCCTCCTTTCCCCTCTCTCTAAAAATAAAAAAATAAAAAGAATATTTTTTAAAATGTATGGTAAAGTACACAAAACAAAATTTACCATCTTTAAAGGCTACAAGAAATACCTCTACCAAACCAGCATTGCAAGATATGCTAAAGGGGTTGCTTTAAGAAGATGAAGAAAAAGAGTGAGAGAGAGAGGAAAACAAGTACAAAGGGAAAAATGAATAAGTACCTATCAATAATAACTTTAAATGTAAATGAATTAAATGCTCCAATGAAAACACATAGAATAGCTGAATGGATATGAAAACAGGACCCACACATATGCTGCCTACAAGAGACCCACCTCAGAACAAAAGACCTACACAGACTGAAAGTAAATGGTTGGAAAAAAATATTCCAAGCAAATAGACAGGAAAAAAAGCCAGGGTAGCAATACTAATATCACACAAATAGACTGCAAAACAAAGGACATAAAAAGAGACACAAAAGGACACTTCACAATACTCAAGAGAAGAATCCATCATGAAGACATAAACATTGTAAACATTTATGCACCCAACATAGGAGAACCCAAATATATAAGGAAAATCCTGGAGGACTTCAAGAAAGATATAGACAACAACACACTTATCGTAGGGGATTTTAATACCCCACTGTCAACAATGGATAGATCTTGCAAACAAAATATCAACAAGAATATTGTGGAACTGAATGACACATTAGATCCAATGGACTTAACTGATATGTATAGAACCTTTCATCCCAAAGAAGCAAACTACACATTCTTTTCAAATGCACATGGAATATTTTCAAAGACAGACCACATGATATGACACAAGACAAGCCTCAAAGAGTTTAAGAAAACTGAAATCATATCAAGCATTTTCTAGGACCACAAGGGCTTAAAACTAGAAACCAACCTCAAGGAAAAAACTCAGAAACATTCAAACTCATGGAGACTGAATAGCACCCTATTAAACAATGAATGGGACAATAATAAGATCAAAGAAATAATCAAAAAGTTTTTGGAAACGAATGAAAGTGAACATACAACAGTCTGAAACCTATGGGACACAGTGAAGGCAGTCCTGAGAGGAAAGTTCATAGCCATACAGGCCTATCTAAAAAAGATAGAAACATTTCAAATAAACAACCTAATCCCATGTCTACAAGAACTAGAGAAACAACAACAAACAAAGCCCAGAGCAAACAGAAGGAAGGAAAAATCCAGATCAGAACAGAACTGAATGACACAGAGACTAAAAGAACAATTCAAAGGATCAATAAACTCAGGAGCTGGTTCTTTGAAAAGGTAAACAAACTTGACAGCCTTTAAGCAGATTCATCAAGAAAAAAAGGGAGAGGACCCAAATAAATAAAATCTGAAAAGAAAGAGGAGAAATTACAACTGCTACCACAGAAATACAAAGGATTGTAAGTAATCACTACGAACAACTATATGCCAAGAAATTTGAAAACCTGGGTGAAATGGACAAATTTCTAGAAAAATATAATCTTCCAAAACTGAATGAAGAAGAGGCAGAAAGCCTGAACAGACCAATAATAGCTGGTGAAATTGAGGCAGTAATCAAAAAAAACTCCAGACACACAAAAGCCTTTGACCATATGGTTTCACAGGAGAATTTTACAAAACATTTCAGGAAGTGCTAACCACTGTCCTTCTCAAACTATTCCAAAAAATCTAAGAAGAGGGGGAACTCCCAAACTCTTTTCATGAGGCAGCATCATCCTAATCCCAAACCAGATAAAGATACAACAAAGAAAGAAAACTGCAAGCCAATATCGCTGATGAACATAGATGCTAAAATCCTCAACAAAATATTGGCAAGCCACAACCAGGAATATATTAAAAAGGTCATCCACCATGATCAAGTGGGATTTATCCCAGGGATGCAAGGATAGTACAATATTCACAAATCACATAAACAAAAGGAAAGACAAAAGTCATGTGATTATATCAATAGACGCGGGAAAAGCATTCAAAGAGGTACAGCACCTGTTTATGACAAAAACACTCAGCAAAGTGGGAATTAAGGAGGCGTACCTCCACATAATAAAGGCTATATATGAGAAACCTACAACCAATATTTTACTGAATGGGCAAAAACTAAAAGCTTTCCTACTAAGACTGGGAACAAGACAAGGACGTCTGCTTTCACCACTTATATTCAACATAGTATTAGAAGTCCTAGCCACAGCCATCAGGTGAGAAAAAGAAAGAGAAGAAATCCAAATTGAAAAGAAGGAAGTAAAACTGTCATTGGTTGTAGATGACAGGATAGAATACATGGAAAACCCTAGAGATTCCACCAAAAACTACTCAACCTAATAAGTGATTTTGGCAAAACAGCAGGATACAAAGTCAATATTCAAAAATTGAAGGCATTTTTGTACACCAACAATGAAATATCAGAAGCAGAAATCGGGGGGAAAATCCCATTACTATAGCAACAAGAAAAATAAAGTACCTAGGAATAAACCTAATCAAGGAGGTTAAACACCTGTACTCAGAAAACTACACAACACTGAGGAAAGAAATTAAGGAAGACACAAATAAATGGAAGCATATGCTATGTTCATGGATTGGAAGAATTCACATCATCAAAATGTCCATACTACCCAAAGCAATTTATAGATTCAATGCAATCCCTATTAAAAGACCAATGACATATTTCACAGACGTAGAACAAACATTTCAAAAATGTATATGGAATCATAAACAACCCTGAATAGATGCAGCAAGTTTGAGAAAGAAGAACAAAGTAGGAGGGATCACAATACCTGACATCAAACTATATTTAAAGCCACTGTAATCAAAACAGTCTGGTACTGGCATAAGAAGACACATAGATCAGTGGAACAGAAGAGAGAGCCTAGAAATAAACCCATGTCTCTATGATCAATTAATATTCGACAAAGCGGGCAGAAGCATAAAATGGAGTAAAAATAGCCTCTTCAGAAATGGTGCTGGGAGATCTGGATGGCTACATTCAAAAACTGAAATTCGACCACCAACTTACACCACGCACAAAAACAAACTCAAGATGGATAAAAGACTTAAATAAAAGTCACGACATCATAAAAGTCCTAGAGGAGAACATAGGCAGGAAAATATCAGATACTCCACGCATCAATATTTTCACCGGTATGTCCCCTAGAGCAAGGGACATAAAGGAAAGAATAAACAAATGGGACCTCATCAAAATAAGAAGCTTCTGCATGGCTAAAGAAATCATCCACAAAATGAAAAGGGAACCAACCATGTGGGAAAATATATTTGCCAATGATACTTCAGACAGGGTTTGATCTCCAGAATATGTAAAGAACTTACACGACTCCACTTCAGAAAGACAAATAATCCAATTAAAAAATGGGCAAAGGACCTGAACAGACACTTCTTCAAGGAGGACATACACAGGACCTGGACACATATGAAAGGATGCTCAGCATCACTAGCCATCAGAGAGATGCAAATTAAAACCACAATAAGGTATCACTTCACACCAGCCAGAATGGCCATCATAAATCAACAAACAAAAAGTGCTGGTGAGGATGTGGAGAAAAGATGATCCTATAACACTGTTGGTGGGAATGCAGACTGGTGCAGCCACTGTGGAAAACAGTTTAGAATTTCCTTAAAAAACTAAAAGTGGAACTGCCTTTTGACCTAGCAATTCCACTGCTGGGATTATACCCTAAAAATCTTGAAACACCAATTCAAAAGAACCTATGCACCCCAATGTTCATAGCAGCACAATTTACAATAGCCAAGAACTGGAACCAACCTAAGTGCCTGACAGTAAATGAATGGATCAAAAAACTGTGGTACATTTACACAATGGAATACTACGCAGCAGAAAGAAAGAAAGAGCTACTACCCTTCACGACAGCATGAATGGAACTAGAGAGAATTATGCTAAGTGAAATAAGCCAGGCATTGAAAGACAGATACCATATGATCTCGCCTAGAAGTGGAAACTAATCAACAAAATAAACAAGCAAGCAAAATAGAACCAGCAACATTGAAATAAAAAACAAACTGACAGTAACTTGAGGAGAGGAGGGAGGGCGATAACAGGGGAAAAGGAGGGGAAGGGTCATCAAGGAACATGCATTAAGGACCCATGGACAAAGCCAAATGGGGAAAAGATTGAGGGTGGGAGGTGGTGAGGGGTGGGGCTGGGGAAAAGTGGTGGCAGGGAAAATGTTGACCAAAAAAAAAAATAGGTGGAGGCTAAGAATAGTATAGGAAATTGGGAAGTCAAAGAACTCATATGTACAACCCATAAACATGAACTAAGAGCTATGGGGATGATGGGATGGAGTGTAGGGTGGAGGGGATAAAGGGGAGAAAAAAATGAGAAAACTGTAATAACATAATCAATAAAATATACCCCAAAAAATCTGAGAAAAAATATTTACCATCTTTACCATATTAGGCTGTACTGATCAATAATGTTAGATACATTGCATTGTTGAATAACTAGAACTTCTCATCTTGCAAAATTTTGAAACTCTATACCCATTAAATAATAACTCCTCATTATTGCTTTGTCCTAATCCCCTGGCAATGCTTTTTTACTTTCTGTCTTCCTGATTGTGTGTACTCCAAGTACCTATATAAGTGGAATCATACAGTATTTGTTGCTTTGAGGATGACATTTTTCTTAGCATAGTGTCCTCAAGATCCATTCACATTGTAGCATGGGTCAGAGTTTTAAAAATGAGTAATCTGTGATATGTATAGACAGCATTTCCTCAAATAACATTGTTTCATTCAACATCATTTTATGTAATGATGAGATGCCTTGGGAGCTTAACTCTTGTTTATATCAATTAGCCTGTGGTAAAATTGGTTTTGTTATACATCGTTTTGCTTAGTCACATAACCTAGCAACACAAAGCGAAGGCTTACTGTACGATATTTTGCTTATCCATTCATTTATTTATGGACACTTGGGTTGCTCCCACCTTTTGGCTCTGTGATTAATGCTGCTGTGAACACATATGTACAAATACCTTTTAAAGACCCTGCTTTCCAGTATATTGGGAATATTCCCAAACAGAGAATTGCTGAATCATATGGTAATTCTATTTTTTATTTTTCAAAAAGCATCAAATAGTTTTTCACAGTGGCTACATACCATTTTATGTTTCATCAACAGTGCATGAGGGTTCCAAGTTCTCTACATCCTTGTCAACACTTGTTAATTTCTGTTTTATTTTTGTTTTCTTTGAGAGTAGGTAAGTATCTTAATGGATGTCAGGTGGTTATCTCACTGTGATTTTGAGTTGTATTTTTCTAATGTTTGGTGATGTTGGGCATCCTTTCATGTGCTTCTTGCCTATTTTTTTTATCTTGTTTTGACAAATGTCTATTCAAGTCCTTTTCCCATTGTTGTTGTTTTACAAGTTCTTTATTTACACATTCTTGATATTTACCCTTTTTCAGATATTTGATTTGTAATTTTTTTTCCACTCTATGGGTTGCCTTTTTACTGTGTTGTTAGTTTTTTGATGTACAAAATTTTTAAATTTGATGTAATTCTATTGTCTGTTTTTTTCTTTTGTTTCCTGTGCCTTTGATATCATTGCCTAATTACATTTTGACAAGAGTGCCAAGAGCATTCAATGGGAAAAGAAAAGCCTCTTCAAAATATGGTATCAGGACAACTTGATATTACACAGAAAATAATGAAGTTGTAGCCCTATTCACACAAAATACAAAAATTAACTCAAAATTTATTAATTAGCTAAATATGGAAGCTAAAACAAAAAACTCTTAGAAGAAAACATAGTAGTAAATCTTGCTAACCTTGGATTTGGTCATGGATTATTAGATATTACATCAAAAGCACAGGCAACAATAACAACAACAATAATAACAAAAAAAAAGCAAAAACAGATAAAGTGGATTTCCTCAAAATTAAAGCCTTTGTGCCCCAAAGAATGCAATCGAAAAGTGAAAAGACAATAAATAGAATGGAAAAGAATATTTGCAAATGACATATCTGACACAAGACTAGCATCCAGGGTATATATAAAAACTCTTACAACTTAACAATAAAAAAGACAACAACCTTTTTTCTTTTTTTAGTGGCAAAACCTGTATTCATTCATATTGGCCAAGAAGAACATAAAGAGACGCTCAATATCTTTTTTTAACCTCACCTGAGGACATTTTTTCATTGCTTTTTAGAGAGGTAGGAAGGGAGAGAGGGAGAGAGAAACATCAATGTCAGAAACATCGATTGGTTGCCTCCTGTACATGCCCAGACCTGGAATCTTACACGCCCGGACAGGGACTCAAACCCGCAACCTAAGTATATGTCCTGACCAGGAATCAAACCTGCCACCTTTTGGTTATAGGACGAAGCTCCAACCAGCTGAGCCATGCCGGCCGGGGTAAAGATGCTCAGTATCTTTAATCATTAAGGAAATGCAAATTAAAACTACAATGAGGTACCACTTCATACCCACTAGGATGGTAATAATGTAACAACAATGATGTACTATAACTAGTGCTGGTAAAGATGTTGAGAAACTGGAAACCTCGCAGCTTGCTGGTAGTAAACTAAAATGGCTCAGTCACTGTGGAAAACAGTTTGGTGGTTCCTGAAAAATTTAAAAATAGAGTTACCATATGACTCCAGAATTCCACTCCTAAGTGTATACCCCCCAAAATTAAAAACATAACTTCAATGTGCACATGCATGCTCAGAGCAGCACCATTCACAATAACCAAATGGTGGAAGCAACCCAAGTTGCTAATGGTTGGATAAACAAATCACGGTATGTACATATATTGAAATATTCAGTAATAAAAAGGAATGAAATACTTGCTGCAATGTTGGTGAACCTCAAAAATATTATGCTAAATTAATGAACGCACCACTTGCACAGAAGCTTCCTCAATCCAGTTATGGATCGTATCATGGGCCCTGTTAGCCCAGGAGGGTAAATACCATGCCATTGTGAAGAAATGAATTCTTAGTTGGTTCTACATTTTTGCTTCACTGTCTCAGAGTCTTAATGGAACACATCTGATTAGCAGAGTCTAACTCAAGTGCTCGCATCCTAGTTCAAGGGGGTTGGGAAGGCAAATATTTGGCTTTTTCCACTCATACAGTGAGAGGCAGGCCTTACCTGATTTGCTGGGCAAGAATTTCCTCAACAAAGAAATGGTTCACACGGTAAGTAGCCTTTTCCCTCCACATGGTAAGTGAATACTACATAATTTGACCTTGTTTAGGAAGTTTTAGGCCATGCAATATGAAAATATTGGGAAAGCAGAAAAGTAACTTTATTTGCAGATGACATCTCAGTGAAAACATGGAAATGCCAGTGAAAAACTCCAAAAACTACTGAGAAAATTTATTAAAATGGCTGGATACAAGATGCAAGATGAATATACAAATACCATTAGCTTTTCTAACCCACTAGAAATAGAAATTGAAATTTTCCCATTATCATAGCTTGAAAAAATAGTAAATAGTAAATAAGTAAGAAAACATACAATAAAGAATTCTATAATCTTACTGAAGGGCATAAAACAAAGCTTAAACAAACAGACATACCATATTTATCATGAATGAGAAGAGTTAAAGTTCTAAAAAAATTAATCCTCCCCAAATTAATACATAAAATAAATATAATCCAAATCAGAAGGATTATTCATGAAAGTAGATAAATTTGTTCATATAGAAATGTTCATATGAAAAAGGTCATATGGAAAAGTTCATATGAAAGAGAAAAAACCTCCAAGAATATATAAAATACAGAGAATAGCCAAAGTATTGCAAAAAACAATTGCCTTCAGACATCAAACCTTACTAAATACTACTGTAATTAAAACAGTCTAGTATAGGCATTAGAGTAGACAATTAGACTAGTAGACTAGAGAGGCAGATACCCACATTATAAAGTTGACATTTAAATTTAGTTTTAAAATGGTGGTTTATTTAATAAGTTGTATTTTATTATAGCTGACTACAGAACAATGCATATAGTGTGATTCTGTTTGACTAAAACATAAGTATGTGTAAATGTAAATCTCTATGTATACACATACATACATAGATACATATATACATACAGAAAGCCTGGGAGCATACATGTCAAATTTCCAGTGACTAGTTCTAGGAATTAGGATTTGGAAAAGGAGTAGGGAGAAAATGGCTTTTCATTTTTAATTTTACATGTATTATTAGTTTAGGTCGTATTGTTTTGTATGTTAACAAAAGAGCAAAGGCACAGTGTGATAAAGTCGGTAGCTTATTGAGCAACAAGCATTGAATTACTCTCACTGTTCTCTGTTGAAATGAGTCACCAGTGGACCTAATTTATTTTTTGAATATATGTATTCTGAGTGTTGCTTCTTTACAAAGACCTTAGCAATTCTGGGGCCTCATCAGTTGTCTCCAATATCACCTTTCCATCAGACCAATATATAATATTAAGTTCATTCTTTCCAGTACTCAATAATTTTAACTAATTTCAGACATTCTATTGGTTTTTGGTTCCTTGGCATAATCAATGTATCATATTTTTAGTCACAGTTTGTTTTCTCTGTCAATGAGGTCTTAAAATATATGACATGTCTTCCCTAAAGGGTCACCAAATGTTGACTTTGATTTAGTCATCAATTTAGACTTTGATTTCAACTGCCTATAAAAAACATTCATTTTGGACGTCAGCCTCAGCTGTTTTGAGTTATTTAACTTATCTAAGCCTTACTTTGCTCATCTCTAAATGATTATAATAGCTGCACTTCTAAATTAAATTTTGATAGATAATGGATATACAATACTTAGTATGATGCTTGGCAAATAGTAAATAGGTTGTGAATATTATAAGGATCTTCTGTTTTCCAATATCTGAAGAAAATTTCTTTGGAATCCTTCCAAACAATAATTTGTTTATTAATATTACAAAATAAATTAAGTATTAGGTACTTATACTTAAAAAAGTATAAAACAGTACTTATATACAAGTACTTATAGTATAAAACAGTACTATATACAAGATAAAAATGATGGAATAGATTCTAACATTGCACTGCAAGAAAACTTTATCTTTCATTTTCTCATTTATTTATCCTTCTTAGCAACTTTCCTTTGTATAGGGGATGCAGAGATAAAGTCACTTGACCAAAGTTGTTAGCTGGCATAGTAGAAGACTTCATTATCCCCAGCAATTCTTTTCTCTTTCTGGAAGGCACATGGCAGCTGAGAGTAAAATTACATCTTCTGGCTCCTGACGTAGCTATCTTTATATGGCTACATGACCACGTTGCAGGCAATGGGTTGTAAGAAGAAGTGAATGTCAATAAAAGAGGAGTGTTCTCTACCTGTCTTTTTTTTTAATGTACTTTTTATAGTTTTAGGTTCACAGCATAATGGAGGGGAAAGTACACAGATTTCCCACATACTTCCAGCTGAAGGACATTTTTAAAAGCTTTTTTCAGCATGAAGAATTAGGTTACATAAAAGAAAATTCAATGACTAATACACTACCCCTGAGATGATTATTTTTGGTAGATATGTATGAAAACCATAGAATCTTTCAATTGAGGCCACATTAACATTTGTTGCATTCTATTACTGAGTTTGAAATAATAACTTGAAAATTTTGTATTCATAGTTTTTATTGATCTAAACTGGCCACATTTAAGCTGGTAATTGTTCCTGTATTTACCTGATGAAGCAAAGGATGAAAAGACATTTCACTGTGTAATGTGTTGTCTTCCAGGAGTTTCATCAAATTGTCTTTGCCCACTAGCTACGATAAAGCTAATGCACCTATTAACATAAAGTAGTGCACTGATTTTGCTAAGGTTTATTTACTAGTATAACGATTATTTCAGTAAAGCCAGGGCTCTCAATGACAACCACATGTATAATTGTATTGTAATGTGTTTCCTTTTCAATTTAGTCAGGTTCAGTTCTGTATCTAATAGAACTAGTGCCTTACCGGTGTTATGTTTGGTATCATATAAATGAAAAACAAATTATTTATTTATAAAATGTTCAAACATATTAGTTATAATACCATTTATTGTGTTCTTAGAAAAGTATTACTCACAAGCTGTACAAAAACAAGCAGGAGGGAAAATTTGGCCATTTTGGACCACAGTTTGCCAACTCCTAACCTAGGTGGTCATTCAGAACCGTATTTATCAAAACGTGTTTCGAGGAACTCTACTTCTATAAAATCTTTCTCAAGAATAAAAAAGTTATTTTATAAAAAGCCATATACTATATTTCCCAGTTATAGATTTATGTTGCGAGTATTAGTACTCTGAAAACTTCTGCAATAGAGAAACTTGTCTATTTTTGCCTAACCCAGCTGCAATGAACCTTATTAATTTCCCAGAGGTCTCTTATATACATGGTACTCCTATTTGAAGCCTTAGAAACTAAGTATGGTATTTACTTTGAGAAATATTGACATAATCTGGTCTACTTATTTTACAAATGAGTAAAATGAAGTAACAAAGTACTAAGAATAAAAAGTTCTTATTTTTCAGAAAAGGGCAGGCCAATTACTGGCCTCAACAACAATAAAAAGCAGTTTTAAACACGTTGTAATCTATCAGTAACTACATATTGGTAATCAGCCAATGAATTATACCCTCCTCTGAAAGTCAGCCATCAACAACTTCACTCCAATAAACATGCTTCTGATAGCCTATCTACAGCTTCACTCCAGTACACATGCTTCTAAAAGTTAGCCAATCAGCAAGTCTTTTCTTTTTTATCCTCACCCGAGGATATGCTTATTGATTTTTTAGAGAGAGCAAAAGGGAGGGAGAGAAGCATCCATGTGAGAGAGAAACATCAATGGGTTGCCTCTCGGCATGTGTCCCGATCAAGGACTGAGCCTGTAACCTAGGTATGTGCGCCTACTGGGAACTGAACCCGCCACCCTTGGGTTTACCAGACAACACTCCAATTAACTGAGCCACACCGGTCAGGGCCAATCAGCAATAGTCTTCATTTAAGTAACTATACTTCAACAGCTGAAAGTTAAACATTTCTTTCAAATCATCAACCTAACATACAATGAAGTAAGAGAAGGTTCACTGGGAAAGGTGACTATTTAAATGAATATATTAGTTGGAAACTAATTTTCTGTTAGAATCTAGTGTGTTCTACATTTCCAGGTTAAAAGTTTGTGGGAAACCAAAAGACAACTAGCTGAGAGTGAACTGCCAACTCTCTAAGCTTGGTGGATTGGCAATAATGTGGGTATTTTGAGAAGAGATCACATCTTCATCATCCTAAAAGCATTTTGGGTATTTAGGGTAGGAACAATTACCAGAAACAACATGTTTGGCCACAGAAGTTTAATCACAGGGTCTTCTCCAAAGATTCATAGGTCTTTGTTAGTTTATCTATTGTTTCTCCAAATCTGAAAGCAGCTATAGCTGTCTACCCATTATTAACAAAATTTTGGTGGGCTGCTTAACTGCTGATAATAAAATAGTTTTCATCCTCTGTCCTAGGAAAGAACTGATTGTCCTCTGACCATGGTCAGGTACCCTACAGAATCAGCTTTAAAACCATCCCAATCTTTCAATGACAGTTATGCATCAGTAACGGTGCTTCTGAAAGCCACAACATTCATCACCAAGCTGATACTTTCAGGTTGCCTTTAGCCTTTCTCAAGCTATAAAGTTAATCAATCATTCAGGTATTTATTGCATACCTATTATATGCTATGATGCTCTAGGCCATAGTTCTGCTTTAACCACATACAGATCAACTTACAAAGGTTTAAAATTGTGGTGCTTAGGTCCTAGTCACAGCAACTGCTCTGTCTAGAGTGTAGCCCGAGCACTGGGTTACTAAAAGTGTGACTGTGTCTTACCTGAAAGAAATGAAAGCAAGGTCCTGAAGAGAGATTTGCAGACCTATATTCATAGCAGTAGTATTCATAATAGTTAAAACATGGAAGCAACTCAAGTGTCCATCTATGGATGAATGGATAAACAAAGTATACATGCAATGGAATATTATTCAGCCTTTAAAACAAATGAAATTATGACACATGTGACAGCACAGGTGAACCTTGAGGACATTAAGCTAAGTGAGGTGAGCTAATTACAAAAATGACAAATACCATTTATACGAGGTACTTAAGAGTAGTCAAAATCAAACTGAAAGTAGAACGGTAGTTTACAGGGGCTGAGTGGAGGGAGGATTAAGGAGTTATTATTTAATTGTTATTAATAATAGAATTTCAATTTTACAAGATAAAAAGTGTCCTGGAGATGGATGGTAGTGATGGCTACACAACAATGTGAATGTAGTTAATACCACTGAACTGCATACTTAAAGGTTGTTAAGATGGTAAATTTTATGTTTTGGTATTTTACCATAATAAGAAAATTGAGAAAAATTCATTGATCATGGATATATGGTTTATTTCTGAACTCTCAATTCCATCCAGTTATCTATATGTTTGTCCTTATGCCAGTACTAATTGTTGTGATTAGGTAGCTTTATAGTAAGTTTTGAAATCAGGAAGTGTGAGTTGTCCAACTTTGTTCTTCTTTTTCAAGGTTCTTTAGCTATTTGGAGCCCCTTGAAATTTTATATGAATTTGAGGATTGGCTTTTCCATTTTTCTAGGGACTGCACTGAATCTGTAAATAACTTTGGGTAGTATTATCATCTTAACAATGTTCAGTCTTCTAATCTGTAACAGAGGATGTCTTTCCATATATTTAGGTCCTCTTTATTTTTCTCTCAAAAATGTTTTGTAGTTTTCAGTGTACAAGTGTTTCACCTTTGTTTAATTTATTCCTAGGTATTTTATTCTTTTGAATGCTATATAAATTTTTTTTTCTTAATTTCCTTTTTGCATTGTCCCTTGGTAGTGTATAGAAACACTATTAATTTTTCTGGGTTGATCTTGCATCCTGCAAATTTTCTGAAATTTTAAATTAACTTTAGTAGGTTTCTTGTGGATTATTTGAGGTTTTTTATCTACAAGATCATGTCATCTGTGAATAGAGATGGTCTTAATTCTTCCTTTCCAGTCTGATGCCTTCTATAATATTTACTTTTCTTGCCTAATTTGCTCTGCCTAGAACTTCCAGTACAATGTTGAAAGCAGTTGTAAAAGCAGGCGTCTGTGTCTTGCTCCTCATCTTAGAGGAAATGCTTTCGGTCTTTCACCACTGAGTATGACTGCTGTGGGCTTTTAATAACTATTCTTTCTCATGTTGAGGAAGTTCCCATCTATTCTTAGTTTTCTGAGTTTTTATCAAAGAGCATGTTGAATTTTATCAAATGTTTTGTTCTGCATGCATTGAGATGATTATGTGGTATTTTTCCTTCATTCTATTAGTGATATATTACATTGACTTATTTTCTTATATTGAACCACTCTTGCATTCCCTAGTTAAGAGTAATTTGGTTACAGATGTTTAATTCGTTAATATGCTGTTGAATTTGGCTTGCTAATATTTTGTGGAGAATTTCTGCATCTATATTCATAAAGGATACTGTTGTATAGGTTTTGTGTGATGTCTTTATATAATTTTATCAATATAATGCTAGCCTCACAGAATCGGATAGTAAACATTCCACCCTCTCCCTTTTTTTTGAAGGGTTTGAGAAGGATTGGTGTTGATTCTTATTTAAATGTTTAGTAGAATTCACCAGTGAAGCTTTCTGGCCCTGGACTTTTGTTGTTGTTGAGGGAGTTCTTGTTACTAATTAAATCTCTTTACTTGTTATAGTTCTGTTCAGAGTTTCTATTTCTCCTTGATTTAGTTTTGGTAATTTGTGTGTTTCGAGGAATTTGTCTGTATTATCTACCTAATTTTTTGGCATACAATTGTTCATGGTGTTCTCTTATAATCCTTTTTATTTTTCTAAGGTTGGTAGTAATGTCCTCACTTTCTTTTCTGATTTGGATATTTTCATCTTCATATTATACCACTTTTGTAAGCACTTAAATCAGTTAGAGTAGCTTTCCTGTGATCTGTAACTAGGAGGTAACACAGCAAACATTCCTGACTTGCTTTTAGTTTGGTGAAATTTTAAAGTTGGCTACTACGTGAAATTTTCCTTAAATTATATTTCTACGGAAAATTTTAAGAAAACATTATTCTGGGATTGCAACTGCTTACATGTCAATTTTTTTTGTTTTTGTTTTTATTTTTATGAGTAAGAGTCTCCATTACTATCATTGTTTTTGATTACAACATTTTTAGAAGGATTCCAGTTCTGGGTCAGATGGAGTAAGCACATTCCACTCTGACTTTCCACTGAATGAGGCTGTAAAACCTGGACAAAATGCATGGAACAGGTTTTTGAGGACATTAGAAAAGGGGAACAGGATTCAAAGTACCAACTAATCAGTGGGCGGTGAATATTTTACCCCTCTAGCGTCCCTCAACCTGGATTTCAGGCAGCTTGCAATGAGTATATGGGCTTGTTGTGGAGGTTCCCAGGGTTTTGTAGCTCAGGCTCAAAGAGAAGGATAGGAGTCTCCTGGTAGCCACAAGACCCCACAAGCACTGAAAGCTCTGGGGGAAGAAAACTTTCCAATCAGAGGAGTTGCAACATTAAGAAGCTGAGATGATCCCCATTGCTTTATAGACTAAATGATTGCCCTCCACTCAGCCATGCCATGGCAGGGGGTAGGGAGCAGTTATGGTTCATATGGATACAGGAGAATGAGGTAAATAAAGCTCCAGCATTAAAGACAGAGGATCAAAAGGGAGCCCCAGGGAATTGGTAGACAGGAATACTTGGAGAAGCTTTGGAGATTACCTGATAAAATTGTTTATGAGCTTCTGGTATCATTTCTGAGGAATGCATATGTGGTTCTGATCTTAAACATCATACCAGAGACTGAGAACCAAAGAGAGAGATCACTGCCCGGGACTCAGATGAGCCACTGAGCAGCATACATGTGAGACAGATTTAAATAAAACTGTGAAGGCTTTGAAAATGGAACGGACACTGAAACCACAACCCACAGATGGCTGGTTGAAACTTGCAGCTTGAACCTAATCAGGTTACTTGCCTGCTAAAGCAAAAATATCAACAATATTCATCAAAGGATTTAAACAAAATCCAGAGTCTCATTACAGTATTCACATCGTCCAGGATACAATCCAAAATTACTCAGTATGTTAACAACCAAACAGACCTGAACTTACATGAGAAAAAAAACACACACCATCACCAACTTTGTCTGAATTATCTGGCAAAGCTCTAAAGAAGTTATTATAAAAAGTGTTCCAGGAAGCAAGGGCAAACATTCTTAAAGCAAATGAAAAAAAAAAATAGAAGATACAAAGAAAACCAAATAATAATTTTACAGTTAAAAAAGTATAATAGACCTGGCCAGGTGTCTCACTTGGTTGGAGCGTTGTCCCATACACCAAAAGATTGTGGGTTTGATTTATGGTCAGGACACATACCCAGGTTGCAGTTCAATCCCCAGTCAGGGCACACACAAGAGGCAATGGGTCAATATCTCTCTCTCACATCGATGTGCTTCTCTCTCTCTCTTAAATCAATAAAAACGTATCCTTGGGTAAGGATGAAAATATATATATAATAACTAAAATTTTAAGAGATCTCACTGGATATGTCAATAGCAGAACTGATACAGAAAAAGAGCCAGTTAATTAGCATATAGGTCAATAAAAGTTACCTGAACTGAAAACAGAGAAAAAAAACATTTATTAGAAAGCACAAAGTCTAAGGAACCTGTGACCAAAAGGTCTAATGTCTGTGTTATCAGAGTCCCTGAGAGAAAAGGAAAAAAAAATAGCCGATACCATTCACTAAAATGGCTAATATCAAAAACCCTGAAATTAACATGTGCTGGTGAGGATATGGGGAAATCGGAACCCTCCTTCACTGCTGGCGGGAATGTAAAATGGTGCAGCCACTGTGGAGAAGTGTGGCAGTGCCTCAAAATGTTAAATAGGGAATTACAATAGGACTCAGTCATTCCACTCCTACGTATATATACCCAAAACAAGAGAAAAAAGGACTCAAACGGATACTTGTACACAAATGTTCATAGCAGCCTTATTCATAATAGCTAAGAAAGCAACCTAAGGATCCATCAACAAATGAACAAACCGAATGTGGTGTATACATGCAAGGGAATATTATTCCCCATAAACAAGAATGAAGTTCTGATATATGTGTAACATGGATGAACCTTGAAAACATTACGTTAAGTGACATAGAAGGACAAACAAATATTGTCTGCTTCCACTTATATGAGATATCTAGAACAGACAAATCCTCGGTGATAGGAGGAATCAATTATGAGGGATCAGGGGTGTGGGAAATGGGATGTTATTGTTTCATGGATACAGAGTTTCTGTTTGGGATAATGAAAATGTTCTGGAAATAAATAGCAGTGATGTTGTACAACATTGTGAATGTACTGAGCCACTGAGTTGTACACTTAAAAAAGTTAAAATAGTAAACTTCATGTTATGTATGTTTTACCACAATTTTAAAAAGGGTTCCCCTTGGCTGAAAATTCCCCAAATTAGGCAAAACACAGAAACATACAAATTCAAGAAGTTTGACAAATCCTAAATAGGATAATCTCAAATAAATCCACATGCAAACACACCATAATCAAACTGCTAAAAACTAAAGACAAAGAAAAAAAAACCTTATTATAGAGGAACAATGATTCAAATGACTGCTGATTTCTTACCGGAAACCAGAGAACCAAATGAAGTGGCACAATGTTTTTTAAAGCACAGAGAGGAAAAAACCTACTTAAAATTCTACAACCAGTTTAAAATATTATTTAGGAACCCTTATGAAATAAAAACATTCTCAGATGAAGAAGAACTAAGACTATTTCTAGTCGTCAGGCCTACTCTGAAGACATCGCTAAAGGAAGTTCTTCAGACAAAAGAGAAAAACACCTGAAGGAAACCTGGCACATCACGAATAAAGGATGAGCAAAAGAATGGTAAACCTCTGAGTACCTATAATCAACAGTTCTCTCTTGAGTTCTTTAAAATACATTTAATGGTTAAAAGTAAAAATCATAACACTAATGGAATTTTTAATGTATACAGATGTAATATATATGACAATTACAACATAAAACAAGGAGGATAAAGGGATATATGATAGCAAGCTTTCTACTGTCTACTTTAAGTGACAGGGTATTACTCTACAGAAAATGTTAAAAGGTATACAAATTGTACAGCAACTTTGGAAAACATTTTGTTAGCTTCTTATAAAGTTAAACATACACTTAAAATGTGACCTAGCAACATTTTTCCTATGAATTTACCCAACAGAAATGAAAACTTACAGTTGCCCTGAGTGATGTGGCTCAGTGGGTTGCGTGTTGTTCTGCAGACAAGTTCAATTCCCAGTCAGGGCACATGGCTGGGTTGTGGGCCAGGTCCCCAGCTGGGTGCCTGTGAGAGGCAGTTGATTGATAATTCACACATAGATGTTTCTCTTCCTCTTTTTTCCCCCTCCCTTCCCCTCTCGCCAAAAAAAAAAAATAAATAACTCTTAAAAGTGTATTTAGAAGAAAACTTAGAGTCACCAAACAAGAAACAACTGCCATGTTCTTTAATGAGTGACTATAATGGAACACTAGTTAGCAAGAAAAAGGAATGAACTGCATATTAATATATGCAGCAACTTATATGAATCTACTTAGGCATTATGCCGAGTTTAAGAAGCCAGTCCCAAAGGATACATAAGATATTATTCTATTTATGTAATTCTCAAAAAGACAAAACTGTAGTAGTAGAGAACATATTAGTGGTTTCAATATAGCAAAAATTGAAGAAATGAAAGGAGAAACAGGTAAATTAGAGTGAGATTTGAATTCACATTTCCCAGTAAGCAGTTATACATAATCAATTAAGACATAAAAGATTTGAAATATAAAACCCAGAAAATTGACCTAATAAACATATATAGAACACTGTACCCAACAACTGAAGAATATGTATGTACACATATAGATATACACACACACATATACATATATATGTATACATTTATAATTGTCAAATGCACATGAAATATTAACCAAAATTGACAATATACTCAGCCATAAGGAAGGGGAAGAGTCGACAAGGAACATGTATAAAGGACCCATGGACAAAGCCAAAGGAGGGTAGGATGGAGGGTGGGAGGTGATGGTGTGTGGAGCAGGGGAAAGTGGTGGCGGGATAATGGAGACAACTGTAATTGAAAAATAATAAAAAAATAAAATAAAATAGGAAAATCTCAACACATTTCAAAGGTTGAAAACATGTCAATATATTCTCTAATATACTATTCAATAAAGATACCACTACATACTCACTAGAATGGATAAAATTAAAGAGACTGACCATAGCAAGTGTTGGTGACAATCTGGAACTGAAGCTTTCATATAATGCTGGTGAGAATATAAAACAATGTAGCCCCAAGGGTTCCAGCCAAATGGAGGCATAGATAGAAATACCTCACTTCCTCACACAACCAAAAGAAGGACAACAACCAATTTAAAAACAAAAATCAACCAGAACTGCTAGAAAATCAAACTGCATAGAAGTCCAACAAACAAGATGTTAAAGAAGAAACATTTATCCAGAGTGGTAGGAGGGGTGGAGACAGGCAGCCAGGGTGGAGAGGATGTGCATCAAGGCAGCAACTGGTGACCCGGAGCAGGCAAGGCTGCGGCTGATGGACGGGATTTCCCACATTTGCATGCGGTTAAGCCTGGAGGAACAACTGGGGAGGGAAACAAAGAGTGCAACCCAGGGTTCCAGCGTGGGGAAATAAAGCCTCAAAAACTATGGCTGTAAAAACCTGTGGGGGTTACAGCGGTGGGAAAAGCTCCCAGTCTCACAGGAGAGTCCACTGGAGAGACCCATGGGAACCTAGGATATACACAAGCCCACCCACCAGGGAACCAACACCTGAAAGGCACAATCTTCTTGTGGGAAGCAAGGGAAGTGAAGGAAAGCAGGACGAGAGCCAAGCAAACTAGCAAGTGGCATTGTTCCCTCTGACCCCTCCCCCACAGGCAGCACCACAACACAGCGAAGTGGGTTACCCGGCCCTGGTGAATACCTAAGGCTCCACCCCTTAGACATAACAGATGTGCTAGACAAAGAAATGTGGCCCAAATGAAAGAACAGATCAAAGCTCCAGAAAAAGAACCAAGCAACAAAGAGATAGCCAACCTATCTGATGCAGAATTCAAAACACTGGTAGTCTGGATGCTCATGGAAATGATTCAGTTCAGTTGCAAAATGAAGGAAGAAATGAAGGCTATACAAAGTGAAATAAGGAAAAATATAGAGGGAACCAACAGTGAAGGGAAGGAAACCAGGACTCATATCAACAATTTGGAACAAAAGGAAGAAATATACATACGACTGGAACTGAAGGTAGAAACAAGAATTCAAAAAAATGAGGAGAGGCTTAGGAACCTTTGGGAAAACTTTAAACGTTCTAACATTCAAATCATAGGGGTGCCAGGAGGAGAAGAGGAAGAGCAAGACATTGAAAACTTATTTGAAAAAATAATGATGGAAAACTTCCCCCATCTGGGGAAGGAAATAGACATGCAAGTCCAGGATGCTCAGAGAGTCCCCCAAAAAATGGACCCAAGGAGGAATACACCAAGACACATAATTAAGTTACCCAAGATTAAAGATAAGGAGAGAATCTTAAAAGCAGCAAAAGAAAAGGAGACAGTTACCTACAAAGGAGTTCCCATAAGACTATCAGCTGATTTCTCAAAGAAACCTTACAGACATGAAGGGGTTGGAAAGAAGTATTCAAAGTCATGAAAGGCAAGGACCTACATCCAAGATTACTCTATCCAGCAAAGCTATCATTTAGAATGGAAGGACAAATAAAGTGCTTCCCAGATAAGGTCAAGTTAGAGGAGTTCATCATCACCAAACCCTTATTATATGAAATGTTAAAGGGACTTATCTAAGAAAAAGAAGATCAAAAGCTATGAACAGCAAAATGACAACAGACTCACAACTATTAAGAACTGTACCTAAAAAAACAAAAACTAAGCAAACAACTAGCACAGGAACAGAATCGCAGAATGGAGATCACAGGGAGGGTTATCAGTGGGGAAGGGGAGAGTAGGGGAGAAAGTTACAGTGAATAAGAAGCATAAATGGTAGGTAGAAAATAGGGGGAGGTGAAAAAACAGTATAGGAAATGGAGAAGGCAAAGAACTTATGTGAACAACCCGTGGAATGAACTAAGGGGGATGAATGCTGGAGGGTGGGGAGGTACAGGGCAGAGGGGGATAAAGCAGAGAAAAAAATGGGAAAACTATAATACCATGATCAATAAAATATACTTTAAAAAAAGAAAAAAGAATCCAAAAAAATGAGGGTAGTATAAGCAGCCTCTGGGAAAACTTCAAGAGATCCTACATTTGCATCATAGGGGTGCCAGGAGAAGAAAAAGATCAAGAAATTGGAAATCTATTTGAAAAATTAATGAAAGAAAGCTTCCTTAATTTGGCAAAGGAAACAGGCATGCAAGTCCAGGAAGCACAGAGTCCCAATCAAGTTGGACCCAGAGAGAACCACACCAAGGCACATCATAATTAAAATGCTAAAGGTTAAAGAAGAGAGTCTTACAAATAGCAAGAGAAAAGAAGAGAGTTACCTGCAAAGAGCTCCCATAAGACTGTCACCTGATTTCTCAAAAGAAACTTGGCAGGCAAGAAGGGGCTAGAAAGAAGTATTCAAAGTGATGAAAAGCAAGGATCTACAACCAAGATTACTCTAGCCAGCAAAGCTATCATTTAGAATGGAAGGGCAGATAAAGTGCTTCCAAGACAAGGTAAAGCTAAATTAATTCATCATGATCAAGCCATTGTTACATGAAATGTAAAGGGACTTATTTAAGAAAAAGATTAAAACTATGAACATTAAAATGACAACAAATTCACAACTATCAACAACTAAATCTAAAAAAAACAAAAAACAAAAACAAACTAAGCGAACCAGACAGGAACAGAATCATAGGTATGGGGGCCATCTGGAGGGTTATCAGCTGGGAAGGGGAAGGGAGGAAAGGGGGGAAATGGTGCAGGGATCAAGAAGCATAATTGGTAGGAACAAAATAAGACAGAGGGAGGTTAAGAATAGTACAGGAAAGGGAGAAGCCAAAGAACTTATATGCACCACCCATGGACATGAACTAAGAGGGGGAATGCTGGTGGGAAGGGGGGTGCCTGGTAGAGGGGAGCAAAGGGAAAAAATTGGGACACCTGTAAACAGCATAATCAATAAAATATACTTTGAAAAACAAAACAAAAAAAACAATGTAGCCCCTTTGGAAAGACTTAAAAAGTTTAGCAGTTTCAGAAAGAATTAAACATATGCTCAGCATGGTACCTAGTCATCCCACTCCTAGGTATTTACCAAAGGAAAATGAAGGCATATGTCCATAGAAAGACTTGTACACAATGTTCAATAACTAAACACTGGAAACAACCTGTATTGGTTTTCTGTGCTGCATAGCAAATTACTGAAAATTTAGTACCTTAAAATAGGCATTTTATTTAAATTTGTTTTTGAATAGGTAATTCACCTACATAGTTCAAAATGCTAAAGGCATGCAGGGGTATAAAGTGAAAAGTCCTCATCACACCCCAGATCCCCATCTACTTTCACTCCTTCCCGCAATCCTTGTTTAAAGAGCTCTGAAAGAGCTGTTGTGTGCATACAAAAGCAAATCTGAGTGTAACTGCATGTGCACACATGTACATTTATGTATGTATTTGCATGAGTACCAAGAAGAGGAGGGTACACAGCCAGGTTACTTTGAGTTCATTGTGTAAAGGGAAAAACCTGAAAATGAAGAAAATCTGTTAGCTCTTTCTTTATACATGTTTGCATCGTTTAACTGGTTGATCCAATTCTAGTCAAGAGCTCAGGCTTTTGAGAAACAGACTACGTATTTAATTACCTTTAGCAAATTTCTTACACTTTTTGTTCCTTTATTCCCTCATGTATAAATGGAGGTACTGTTGGTTTTTACACCATAAAATTTTGGGGAAGGTTACAGCAAATAATGCAAAATACTTTAACCTAGTACCTGTCATTTAGTGAATGGTTAGTAAAGATTAGCTATAAAAAATAACCACATTAAACTCATTTTTAGAAAACAAGAATGATTCAGAAAGGACTAAGCATCCAAATCAAGAAGTTAGAAAGAAGGCAACAAAATAAACTTAGAGAAATGTGAAAGGGACACTTTATATCAAGAGTGTTATAAATTTGTATTTTAAATTCTCCTCCTGCTCTACATATATGAATGATAGATTTAATCAACAAGAAAGGAAGCAGATTCGTGCTTAAGGACCAAAGAAAAAAAGCATTTTTCTGGGTCAGAAATAGAAGGCAGCAAAGTAGTAAGACGAGGCTAAAGCAACAGTTCTGCAGATTTCTAGGTCTAGGAAGTAGCCAGAAGCCACTGGGAGTTCTTCCTCTGCTGTGACAAAGCCCTCCACGTGTGGCATGGTAGTGGTGATCGCTGCCTGATGTCGCCGCTTACAGAAACCTGTGTAACATTGTTATTGGTGGGAGTAGCAGAGAAAACTGCACAGTGCATGCTGCCTCAGATACTGGGCCAACTGCAGCCCAAAGGCACTTTGGGGAAGGAGTTTCTAGCCACAGAGGCCTAGTTTTTGACTAGGGTTCTGGATGACCAGAGGAGGGAAACCACAGAATTGCCAGACAGGGAAGGGTGAGCACAGAAAGAGGCAAGAGAGAAAAAATCTCCCACTGAAAATAAATCTGCAGATGAAAAGCTCAAACCATCTGATGAAAATTAACATTAAGAGAAATAGCCAAGAACAGAATTCACTAAAAATAAGTAATTAATCTGGACAAAATATTTTTTAAATCTTAAATGGACCCCTAACCTAGAAAGAAAGAGGGAAAACTCGGGAGAAAAACTTATTGATGGCACGAAGGAACCCAAAGAGTTTGAGCACTGAGGATGACTTCTGCTTTGAATGTATTGGACTACATGAACCTGAGCATCAGGTTCTATAGTCTTGTCCCTGAAGAAGGAAAATAAAGCTCATGCTAGCAGGAGACTGTCCTACAAAGCTGCGACCACAGAGGGTCTACCCCTTAGTGTAAGAGTGAATTAGAAATACCATACAGCTCTCTCAACCACGGGGACTGCAAGAAAAATTACCTGCCTCAAACTGTGGCATGCTCAGGTTAGGGAGGCTTTCCATGAGAATTTGTATTCACAAGCTGGCCTCGAGGCAGCCTCAATTTATGTTATTTTGGTAGGCCACAAAACCTCACATCATGAATTAAAAGTGGTATTGTTCTAACAGGGCCTCCAGATGCTTGACACAATCTACCCTTCTTTAAAGGAAACTTCCTTCATTTCAAGCCTCTTAAAAATTACCATGTCACAATATTAAAAAGTACTAAACATCAGAGAAATAAGATCCCATAGTGAGTACAAGCAGAAACAACAGAGAGCAGAATCAGGCCTGAAAAACTTCAGACACTTGAATATTCAGGCACAAATAAAAATAATTTTGCTTAATATGTTTCTATACTAGAAGAAGAGTTTAAAAATAATAAGTAAATCACAAGCAGAGTTAGAGAATCAAAGAGAACATCCACAATAAAAATATAATTGAAATTTCAAAAATTTAAGGGATGTAATTAATAGCAAGTTAGACAGAGATAAAGATAACATATTGTAAGAACTGAGTAAGTTATGCAGAATGTAGGCCAGAGTGACCCTGAAAAAAAAAAATGGTTAAGAGGTAGATAGAGTAAAAAAGTCTAGCATGAGTTTTGGAAAAAGAGAATAGAGCAGAGGCAAATATTTAAACAGATAGTGTCTGAGAATGTTCCAATAAGTCACCTCACAGATTCAAAATCTTTAATAAATCAATCAAGATAATTAACAGAAATCCATACCGAAACATAGCATTGTGAATGTACAGATCACAGGAGATCTTAAAAGCAACCATCAAGAAAAAAACAATTAGATGGGCAGCTGACTTTTTAGCAACAAAGAATTCATAGAAAATTAATTATTTTTAATATGCTGAAAGAAAATTAGTGTGCAATCTATAATTCTATACTCAGAAAATTACTTTCCATAACAAGGATTAAAATAAAGACATTTCGATCAAGCCAAAACAGAAAATCTGCTCAGAAAACTCCCCACTTAAGAGCATTATAAAGAATGTACTTCAGGCAGAAGGAGGGTGACTGCAGGTAGAAATCTGAAACACAAGAAGGAATAAAAAAAGAAGAAATTGGTAAATATGATGGAAATCCGAGTGAGCCTGCCTGTTGTTACTTTCTCTCATGAGAAATTCTTAGTGGCCTGGAATGAAGGTGGGGGTCCTCTAAAGAAAATTAGCTCTGTCAAGCATCTGGAGGCACTATTTATCAAGCGGTTAAAACAAAGCAAAGGATTAATCCCCATTACAATTGTAGGGGCTTGTGTTAGTCAGGGTTTGCCAGAGAAGAAGAACCAATAGTATACACATACATATACGTATGCGAAGAGAGAGAGAGAGAGATGAAATTTATTACAGGAATTGGCTCACATGGTTATGGAAGCAGAGAAGTCCCGCCACCTTAGGTTAGCAAGCTGGAGAATCAGGAAAGCTGGTGATACTATCCAGTTCAAGTCACAAGGCTGGTGGTTTAAGTCCCTATTTGAGCACAAATGTCCAAGGTCAGGAGACATGGATGTCCTCAGTTCGTGCAAGGAGAGAGAGCGAGCAAATTCACCTTTCTCTGCCTTTTTATTCTATTCAGGCTCTCAAGGGGTTGGTTGATGCCCACCCACATTGAGGACAGCCATCTGCTTTACTCAATTCATCAATTCAAATGCTAATCTCTTCCAGAAACATCCTCACAGACACACCCAGAAATAATGTTTTATCTAGACATCCCTTACCTCAGTCAAGTTGACACACAAAATTAATCACAGGGCCCAATAAACATTTACTGAATGAATGTGAGAATGAATGTTTAAATTAGCTCTTTATTAGTTTCTAGCAGAAGCTAAAAACTGACTTGTCAGCCATTTCCGATTTGCAAAGTTTCTTTGGCCAACATATTGGCCAGGATTAAAAAAAAAAGCAAAAACTCGAACATACAAACAAAAACCCAGGAGATTAAATGTCAAGGCATGTATTCTTCTTCCGCAGACCATTGAAACTGAAATGTTTTTATATCCTTATTTGGGATTAGGTTAAAAATAATTGATTAACTTCATTAATAAGTTAAGGATATATGGTATAATTTCTGGATGGGCAAGCAGAGGCCACTAGAAACATTTATGTAACAGGGCAGAGGTCTTTTGTGTGAAAATAGTTGCAACCACTACTGAATAAAGCCATGATGAAATTTCCTTTCATAGACCCAAGCAGAGGCTTTTCAATGCTGAACTGTCAATATGTTTTTGTTTTGTTCACTCGTTTTTGGTCAACACTTAAAAATAGATTCCATGTCCTATTCTGAGCATTTCTGATTGGCAGTAGTATACTACAACTTAGTAGAGGTTATCTTTAGAAAGGGTTATATGGTCTCAAGGGGAATTTAAGTGTTTTTAGTCCTTGTTTGGGAAAAAGGTAAATATAATTACTTTAGACTTGAATGAGCTAAAGGATACATTGTATAATTCCTGGGGATACCCACTAAAAAAAAATTTTTTTAAAATATAGGGTATATAACTTCCAACATCAATAGTATAAAAAATAGATAAGAAAAAGGACACTTACACAGGAGACAAGAAAGAAGATAAAAATATAAAAAAGGTAAGAGAAATAGAATGTTCAAAATTGATCATTATCTTCAATATAGTGGACTAAATGCTATAATTAAAAGACAAAGATTGTCTTACTGGATTTTAAGAATGTATGTGTATATCACAGAAACGTCAAAAATATAATAGTGGAAAACTATATATCATGTAAATATTAACCAAAAGAAAGTCTGTACAGCTATATCAAATAAAATAAAATTTAAGCAATATTAGAGATAAAAAGGGTCACTACAAAATAAGCTTCAATTTACTAGGAAAATAAACAATTTGTATGTACATATTATAATCCCAAATTAAAGTTGAAAAAATTACACCTATAAACAAACAAATCCATCACAAAGATTTTAAAACATTTCTCTCACTAACTGATTAGTTAAAGGAGAAAAAAAAATCAGAAGGCTACATTCAGAAGATTTAAACAACACAATTAAGTAATTTGATCTCAGGTGTTTATCTTTTGCATGAAGGACTTCTTTTAGCATTTCTTATAGTGCAGGTGTCCTGGTGATAAATTCAGAAAAAATTTTGTCTTTGTTTTCAAAAGGAATTTTTACTGAGAATATAATTCTAGGTTGACAGTTTTTGCTTTTAGTACTTTTAGGGAAATCATATGTCATCCCTATCTTTGTTCCTCTGTATGTAATATGTCTTTTTTATCTGGCTGCTTAAATTTTTCTCTTTATTATTGGTTTTGAGTAATTTGATTGTTGTCTTTCTGAGTTTGCTTCATGTATTTTATACCTGGAATTTGTTGAGTTTGTTGGATTTGTATGTTTATAGTTTTCAAGTTTGGAAAATATTAGGCCTCTTGACATTTTCCCATAAATCATTAGTTTCTATTGCTGTCTTCAGATTTGCTGATCTTTTCATCTGTTATGTCTGATCTTCCATTAATACCATCAGTATAATATTTTTTAAAGATTTTATTTGTTTTTATTTTTAGAGGGGAAGGGAGGGAGAGAGGGAGGGAAACATCGATGTGTGAGAGAACCATCGATCATATGCCTCTTGCCCATGCCCAACTGGGGACCAGGCCTGCAACCCAGGCACGTGGCCTGACTGGGAGTCAAACCTGTGACCTTTCACTTTGGAAGACAACGCTCAACCGATCCATGCTGGTCATCACAATTTTTATCCCAGATATTGTTCATTTCTCTGGCTCAATCTGGGTCTATTTAATGTCTTCTTAACTTTTTGAAGAAAGTGATATTAACTGTTTTAATGCCCTGTCCTATTTCTGACATTTGTGTCAGTTCTAGGTTATTATCTAACCATGTATTTTCCTTACTGTGGTCATGTTTTCCTGACTCTGTATGCTTGGTAATTTTTTATTAGATGCCAGAGACTGTGAATTTCACCTTTGTGTGTACTTGATATTTTTGTATTTCTATATATCTTCTTGAGTTCTTTTCTGGAGTACAGTATATTTAAGTGGAAATTATTCAACTTTTTTAGGCCTTGTTTTTATGATTTGTTAGTTGGGTGGAAACCAGTGCTCAGTCTAGGGCTAATTTTTCCCATACCACTGAGGCAAGACCTTCCTAATTCTTTATTAAATGCCCCATGAATTACAAGTTTTTTTCATTCTAGCTGGTATGAATAGGCACTACTTCTGGCCCTGTTTACAGTGCCAGGGACTTGGTCCTATGAAGTCTAAGTCCCTGGTTCTCCCCAAACTCTCAGCTCTATCTCCTTAATACACAGACTCTCCCAGTTTTTGCCTCAGTTCCCATTCCCTGTGCTACAGCCTGGAAGCTCTCAAGGCAGTAAGCTGAGGTAATCGTAGGGCCCACCTCATTTGTTTTCTGTCTCTCATGGATCACTGTTTTCATTCCTGACGTTACTGTCTTGAAAACCAGTTACATGTCGCATTGTTTTGGGGTGGGGAGAGGGAAAATCCAGTCCTTCCCACTCCAAACTGGCAAGAAGTGAAAGTCCTGTAACTGTTTTTCAAAATATGCAATAAAACAATTCTTAAACTTGCTAGAGGGACTGATATGAACTTAGTATGCAAGATAATAGCTTGCACAGTAAAATACAGGAAATGCTGAGTTAGACCTAAACAGGTTAGAAAATTCTGAGATAGGTCCCCAGGCACTGCCATGAAAAGATATTCAGGATGTTATTATCAGTCAGGAAAGGTGAGAATCTCACTGTAGTAACCATTTGAAAATCTCATGATGAAAAGTAACAAATACCTGTTTCTCACTCATTTTAAAAGTCCATTGCAAATTAAAAAGGTGATCTTTTTGTTCATCATAGGTATAGCACCATCTCAAATACTGCTGGTAAACTAATCAGAGGAAAGGCAAAAGGCTAGATCTGAATTAGGCAATTCAATGCTCCAGTTCATAAGTAACACATGTTATATTTTCCCCACAATTCACAGGCCAGACCCAGGCAAAAGGTACCCCCCAATCAGGAAGTGTAATCCTATTATATATCTATTTCTCTGGGGAGAATGATAATTATAAGGAGACTATCTAATGACTTTCACAGACCATTTAATGCACCCTCCTTTTACAGGCATATGTACTCCTCCTTTTCTGAAGAAAGTCCCATTAAATCAATGGCAACACACTCAACATTCAGTATCTCCCACCGGTTTCTAAATCAGGGGGTAGTATGCACTAGTTTCCAAACTTGATTTGTTGAACTAAAAAGTGGTCCCCTACACATACAAGCTGAAACAGAAGAAAACTGTAAAAACCACTACTAGTCAGAAAGGGAAAGATGGGAGATGCACGAACAGTCAAAGGTTCAAAATAGTTCTCTGCTACAGACACCCTGAACTCTAGTGGCACAAAAATCTCTTGATTAGACCTGATCCTGCACGCTGGGAGATCCCTAATCAATTGCTATCCAAAGTATTGACCCCACATCCAGGAGGACCTTCCTTTTTTTGTTTTTTCTTTATTCTTCTGGACCACATTTCAGGTGGACATTGAGAAATATGTTCTATTTGAGGACCAATCAACTTTCTCAACCTGCTAATACAGAAAATTGGGGGCCCAAGGGTCATTTTAAATCTTGGTCAAGAACTTTTAGTCCAGGCTGTTTCTTTGGCAGTACAGCTATCTCAAAAATTACACTTATTTATATGACTCCAGCATCGAGCCAATAGTCACATGCACAATTTTAAAGTCATGCTCCCCTCAGCTCCTCCCCACTTAACTGGAGTACCTTGAGCCCATCAGGCATTGGTAGACTGACACTTCAGCACCTGTTTCCTAAGCCATTTTGTCTATCTGAACAGATTTACTGGTCTTTGGAAGTTCCAACTCCTGATCGATATTACTATTTAGGATGTGGGAATGATGAATCAAAATTTCTGGGAATTCTCAGGAATTTCCAAATTATATAGAATCATCATCCTATATTATAACACTATTCTTTATGAATTCTTAAATAGTTGTGAGTGACCATAATAAACACTTAGCCCTGGTCAGGTAGCTCAGTTGGTTGCAGTGTCATCCTGTGCACCAAAAGGCTGTGGGTTCAATCCCCAGTCATAGCACATACCTAGGGTGTGGGTTCCATTCCTGGTGGGGTGCATATGGGAGGTAACCAATTGATATTTCTCTCTCCCTTCCTCTCTTTCTAAAATCAATAAACATATCCTCAGGTGAAGATTTAAAAAATAAAAGTAAAAAAAAAACCCCAATTATTTTTCTGTTATGCTAAATGTTTCACAAATTTTAAGAAGGCAATTTTTAGTATGGACAAGATTACATATTTATTATTAAATTTATTGTGGTGACATTGGTTAATAAAATTGTATGTTTCAAGTGTACAGTTCTGATATATAACTAGTATATTGCAAGGTGCCCATCACCAAGTCAAATTGTTTTCTGTCACCGTACATTCGGCTCCCTCTACCCTTTACTACCCCCAGCCTGGAAGCTCTCAAGACAGTAAGCTGACGGAATCCCCCAACCCCTCTTCCCTCTGGTAACGACCATACTGTTGTCTGTGCCTACGGATTTCTTTTATATCCCACATGTGAGTGAAATCATATGGTTCTTAGCTTTTTCTGACTTATTTCACTTAGCATGATATTCTCAAGATCAATCTATGTTGCAAACAGCAGTATTTCATCTTTTCTGATAGCTGAGTAGTATTCTATTGTATATGTATATATATATGACATCTATTTTATCCAATCATCTACCAAAGGACACTTTGCTTTTTTCCATATCTTGGCTGCCATGGATAATGCTGCAATGAACATGGGGGTACATATATCTTGCAAATAAATGTTGTCCATTTTTTTGGGAAGATGCCCAGAAGAGGGATTGCTGGGTCATATGGTAACTCTATTAATTTTTTGAGGAACCTCCAAACTGTTTTTTTTAAAGATTTTATTTATTTGTTTTTAGAGAGGGGGAAAAGGAGAGAGGAGACGGAAACATCAGTGTGTGGTTGCCTCTCATGCACCCCCGGTTGGAAACCTGGCCCGCAACCCAGGCATGTGCCCTGACTGGTTATCAAACTGGCAACACTTTGGTTTGCAAGCTGGCACTCAATCCACTGAGCCATACCAGCCAGGGCTCCATACTGTTTTCCATAATGGCTGTACCAGTTTACATTCCCACCAGCAATAAATGAGGGTTCCTTTTACTCCACAATCTCTCCAACACTTGTTATTACTAGTCTTGCCTATAGTAGCCATTCAAACAGGTGTGAGGTAGTATTTCATTGTAGTTTTGACTTGTATTCCCTAATAGCTAGTTTATTTGATCATCTTTTTATATATGTTAGCCAATTATATGTCTTCTTTGGGGAAGTATCTGTTCAGGTTCTCTGCCCATTTTTTAATTGGATTGTTGTTTTGTTTGGTATTGAGTTATATGAATTCCTTATATATTTTGGATATTAACCCCGTATCAGAGCTGTTATTTGCAAATATCTTCTCCCAAAACAGTTTTCTGTTTTGTTGGTGGTTTCTTTTGCTGTGCAAAAGCTTTTTATTTTAATGTAGTCCCATTCATTTACTTTTGCCTTTACTTCCCTTGCCTTTAGGGTCAAATTCATAAAACCTTCTCTAAGACCAAGGTCTCTAAATCTAAGATTATATATTGCAATACCACAATCTCTACCTGATGTCTGATAAAAAAAATTTATATCATAGAACATAATATAACTGCCCAATAAAAATCATTTTAAAAATTGGAAGTACCACTAATATTTAAAAGTTACTCTTAAGATGAAATTTAAAATCATAAAACGCATTAATCGCCCTAACAGTCTTTGTTTTGTAACAAATATTTCAGACATAGAAAATTCTTTGATTTTTGCATTATTGGTCAGATACTCAGGACTGTCAAAAAATCTTTAAGCTTGCATTTGATAACATGTAGCTTCATAGAAACTCCCTTTTTTAATGATAAAAATATTTTTTCCGTTTGCTCTGATTTTGGTTTCCTAGTTGAACCTGATATTGCTTTTGTTAATTTATAGTTTAGATCAGTTTCTGATTTCATTTCAGGATGTTCCACAACATTTACTTCCTCCTTTGCATTTCTTGTTAAAGTATTTGTAAAGTACAATAGCCTCTGGCAAATAACCATACATTGGGAATTGCCAACAAATTTATTTGACAGTATTTGAATACAGCAGTTTGCTAGCCCCTGATATACAGCAATTAAAAATGTTTGTAAGACAGTGGGTAAAATAAAATACTTTAAAAATTTAAAATATAGTTTATAGCTCCCAAATTTTCCACAAACAGCATTTTACTATAATATTTAGAAGGGGGAGCATTTTTAAGTACAGGTTGGTGAACCCCATTAACCAAAACAAATAAATAAATAAAAAGATCCTGATAAAAAAGAAAAAAGCTGGAGGTATCACACTCCCTGATTTCCAACTGTATTACAAAACTATGGTAATCAAAACAGTATGGCATTGGCATAAAAAGAGGCATATAGATCAATGGAACAGAATAAAGCCAAAAATTAAATCCATGTGTATTTAGTCAACTAATTTACAAAACTGAAGAAGCCAAGAATATACAATCAGGAAAGGATAGTCTCTTCAATAAATGGTGTTGGAAAAATTAGACAGCCATATTTAAAAAAATAAAAATAAAATTGGTCCATTATCTTACACCATACACAAAAATTAACTCAAAAAGGAATTAAAGACTTGAATGTAAGATCTGAAGCCATAAACCTCTTGGAAGAAAACATAGGTTGTAAGCTCCTTGACACTGATCTTGGTGATGATTTTTTCCCCCATTGGAAACCAAAAGCGAAGGCAACAAAAGCAAAAATTAATAAGTGGGACTACATCAAACTAAAGAGCTTCAGCACAGCAAAGAAAACCATCAAGAAATGAAATGAACGTACTGAATGGTAGAAGATATTTGCAAACCATACATCTGATAAGGCATTGATATCCAAAATATATAAAGAACTCACACAACTCAACAGCAAAAGACAATCAAAAGAAGCCCCAAACATTCCAATTAAAAATAAGGACCTGAAACGATTTTTCCGAAGACAAACAGATGGCCAAAAAATACATAAAAAGTTGCTCAACGTCACTAATGATCATGAAAATGCAAATTAAAACCACAGTATCACCTCACACCTGTTAGACAGACTATTACAAAGAAGGCAAGAGATAACAGGTGTCGGTGAGGATGTGGAGAAAAGGGAATCCTTGTGCTCTCTTGGCGGAAATGTAAATTAATGCAGCCATTATGGAAAACAGTATGGAGGTTCCCCAAAAAATTAAAAATAGAACTACCATATGATTCAACGATTCTAATTCTGGGTATTTATTTGAAAAAAAGAAAGAAAAAAACTTCAAAAGACGCATGTACCCCATGTTCATTGTGACATATTTTCAATAACCAAGGTTATATGGAATAACCTAAGTGCCCACTGATGGATGTAAAGCTAAAGAAAATGTAATACACAAAGTGGAATATTATTCACCCATCAAAAAGAGTGAAATCATGTCATTTGTGACATGAATAGGCTTTGAGGGCATTATGGTAAGTGAAATAAGTCAGACAGAGAAAGATAAATACCATATGGCCTCACTCAAGTGGAATCTAAACGAAAAAAAAATCCTCAGCTCATGGATATAGAGATTGGTGGTTGCCTGATCTGAGGGCTAGGGGTGGGGTACGTGAATAAAATGGCTAATGGGGTCGAAAGGCACGTATTTTCTCTTATGAATGAGTAAGTCATGGGGATGTAATGTAAAGCATGGTGACTACAGTCAATAATATATATTGCATATGGAACGGATCTTAAAAATTCTCATCAAAAATTTTTTTTTCTGTGTATGATGCTGGATGCTAAGCAGACTTACTGTGTTGGTCATTTGCAACAAATACAAGTATCAAATCATTTCATCATATACCTGAAAGTAATAAAATGTTTTTTACCTCAAATTTTTAAAGAAAGGTTGAATTGGGTGAGTAGTATAGTCAATTTTTCTGTTGTTTTTGAAAAAGTCAATATGACCCTAAATGTGCCAGGGTCATTTTCTGGAAATCGAAATCCATGGTAAATTCTCTGATCAGTAGTTATTCAGGCTATTACTATCTGCAGCTACAGTTTCATTTATAGCTTAACCCAATAATCTTCATAATGGTGACACCTTGTGTAATCAAAGACTAAATTATGCTTAGTTTCTTATTTTCAGTAATGGTAATTTTATAATACATTTAACAAGCAATTAAAAGTTATTGAGCTAACTGTAAAAGTAATTTCACCCAGGATAACTCTACCCTTCATGTCCCCATTGTTGCTGCAGATGTGTTTAATTTCTTACAAGGTGAGCTGAGTGAAGTATCTTTGAATTTATAGCTTTTCAGTCAAAAATTAAATATTGCCATGACTTTTTTTGGTTTATTCTGTTTTTTCCATTACCATTTAGTCCCCTTAATACTCCCTTAATCCCAGCAATCACACTATTGTTCATGTCCCTGAGTTTTTTCCTCAATCTCTCCATCCTCTAATTCCCTCCACCCCACTAGCTGTCACCCTGTTCCCCATCTATGAAGTTTGTCCCCATCCTACTTTCCTTGTTGATTCAGTTTGTTCATTAGATTCCACATACGAGTAATCATATGGTATTTGTCATTCTCTGACCAGCTTACTTCACTTAGTATATTTTCCAGGTCCATCCATATTGTCACAAAGGGTAAATTTTTTTTTTATGGCCAAGTACTATTCTGTTGTGTAAATGGCCCATAGTTGTTTTATCCACTCATCTACTGATGGACAGTTGGACTGCTTCCATATCTTGGCAACTGTAAATAACAATGCAATGAACACAGGGGTATTTATGATCTTTCGAATGTGTTTTGGGTTCCTTTGGATATATTCCCAGAAGTGGGATCACTGGGTCAAAAGGCAGATCCATTTTTAATTTTTTGAGGTATCTCCATACTGCTTTCCACAATAGCAGCACTAATCCGCATTCTTACCAATAGTGAAAAAGGGTTCCCCTTTCTCCACATCCTCACCAGTACTTTTTTTAAAAGGTTTTATTTATATTTGGACAGAGGGGAAGGGAGGGGAAGAAACATCAACGTGTGGTTGCCTCTTGTGCACCCCCTACTGGGGACCTGGCCTGCAACCCAGGTACGTGCCCTGATTGGTAATTGAACGGGTGACCCTTTGGTGCACAGGCTGGTGCTCAATCCACTGAACCACACCAACCAGAGCTGATTTATTGATGATAGCCATTCTGGAAGGTGTGAGATAGTACCTTATTGTGGTTTTAATTAGCATTTCTCTGATGACTAGTCATCACATTGAACATCTTTTCATATGTCTATTGGTCATCTGTATGTCCTCTTTGGAAAAGTGTCTACTTAGGTTCTTTGCCCATTTTTTAAACGGGTTGTTTTTTTGGTGTTAAGTTTTCTAAGTACTTTGTAAATTTTGGCTATTAACCCCTTATCAGGGGTTATGTTCTCCCATTCTGTGGGTTGTCTTTTTATTTTGTTGATAACTTCCTTTGCTGTGCAAATATTTTTAGTTTGATGTAGTCCCATTTGTTTATTTTTTGTTTCCCTTGCCTGGGGAAATATGTCTGATAGCGATGTCCAGGATTTTGCTGCCTATGGTTTCTTCTGGGATCTTTATGGTTTCAGGTCTAACATTTAAATCTTTGATCCATTTTGAGTTTACTCATGTGTGGCGTAAGAAGGTGGTCCAGTTTCATTTTTCACATGTCTGTCCAATCAGGCCAGAAGGGAGCAGTGTGAAATTTTCAAGGTGATGAAAAGGACCTACAACCAAGGCTACTTTACTCAGCAAGGCTATCATTTAAAATCAAAATCGAAGGAGAAATAAGAAGCTTGCCAGACAAGAAAATGCTAAAGGAGTTTGTTAACATCAAACTAGTACTACCACAAATGTTTAAAGGGTTGGCTTTAAGAAGAAGAGAAGGAAAAAAGAAAAAAAAACACAGAGGAAACAATCTAACAATAAAAAAATGCCATGAATTTTAGAAATCTATCTAACCCTGGGTGGGTAACTCAGTCGGTTAGAGCGTTGTTCCAATACACCAAGTTCGCAGGCTGATGCCCAGTCAGGGCATATACCAGAAACAGCCAATGAATGCATAAATAAGTGGAACAACAAATTGATGATTCTCTCTCTCCCTTCCTCTCTAAAATGAATTTAAAAAAACAAACCTATCTGACTATGCCTTTTTCTATATGGATCTGCACATGTGTCTTATTTAAAAGAAAAAAAACTGAAAAGTATTTCATTTCTTTGCTGAAAAAAAAAACAAGTCTTAATGTTATAGTAATCTAGTTACAAAGAAACACTTGCAATCCTTTTTGAGTGCCTACATACACAATACAAAAGTCTTATTTCTTTGAAGTCAGTAGGAAAGGTTGGTATTGGAGTAAATTTTGATGGAACAAAAATGATCGTGTCGACCATAGAGTCAAAAAAACATTACAGAAGGCTACAAAAATGTAATGATGTTAAAACTACTAAATTATGTGAGGTATATCTTTATTTACATGTGTTTCCTATTAATAGAATGATTATGTAACCCCTCCTCTTGAGGTAAAATCCCTCAACTCCCAGCAATAAAAAATATCACTAGGTCCTTTTCTTTAGGTTAAGAAGTCCTCCATTCCATATACATATAATCACTGTATAAACAATAAAACAAACTATAATTGTGCCATCAATAGGAGGGTTACTTGCAAAAAATAAAAGATTTATTTTAAAATGCAACACTCAATATAAATGCTGAGATCTATAGGTATGACAGAAAACAGTAACTTTAGAATCAGATCAAATTTAGTTCAAATCTTGGCTTTGTAACCTTAGGTAAATACTACCCAGATATGTGATTTTCTCATCTTATTACTTACAGCAAAAACAAGGTAACTCATATCTTGCCAGTTCTTTTAAAAAATGTTTAGAATAGTTCTTAAAATTTTTACAAGGTAAAACAATTCCAAAATCCTCCCTAAAACACTGCAGAGATGCAAAAGGGAAGAAATAACACACATAAATATGGCATTTAGATTTTCAACGTAAATTGAAAATTGTGTTCATGCCACAAAATCAATATAATCAAATTAATGTCACTAAACTGCACTTTTAATCTATCATAATCCTATTGCTAGATAACAGGGAACCGCAACATACTAAGGCACTAGTCATTAGTTAGTTCTTAGGCAAACATTCACTAACTAACTAATGTGCATTACTGGCTTTCATAGCCATATCAAGGGAGTCTAACAGGAGTAAGCAAAGCATAGTTCCTGGGTCAAGTACAGCCAACATTGTTTTTTAAAATAAAGTTTTACTGAAACACAAACAGGCTATTATTTACATACTACCTATAGTCGCTTTCATGCTACAAGGAAGGTTTGAATAATTGTGACCACAGAGCCCACAATTTAGAATTTGGACTCACAACAGAAAAAGTCTGAAGACCATTGTTCTAAAAGCACTGCTACATACAGGTTTGGTTTGCTTACCTGAACTGTTTGTTCCTGATCAGAAATGAGATAAGGACATTGTGTGAGAACATAAACCAATTAGGTTACTAAATACAATGTTTATTTCAACTACTTTTTTCATTGCCAGACTTTCTCAGTGAAGAACTTAACAGTCTGGTACAGGTTCCTTTTCTCACAGTGAACAGGTATAAACAGTTCACTGAACAGCTACTTTGAATACCGCTACTATAAAGGTATATAGAGGCAGGAGAAGGAACAATCCCAAAGCTCAAAAGGTATTAGAGTATCACTCAGAGACTTATTTTGCCACAGTGCTCTAGGATTTTGTAGCATAGCCTTGGCGACTAATTGAAAGAGATTCAGAAAGTGGACTTTACATAGACTTTTTCTCCTACTCCCTGTTCTTCTAAGTGTTAAATTACTCCCAAAATCTTTCCTGCTATATAGATCTATGATTCAACAAGGTGAAGGATGAGAGCTAACAGGTCCTTCTCCCTATCTTTTCTTGGAAGCAGGAAAGAAAAGATTATTTTCTTTTCTTTCCCCTCCCCCACATTAAAGAAAATAACTTGATAATATATTTTGCCTATTTAGCCTCTTTAATTTACTGAGCGATAGAAAACTATAATATTAAATTATATTTCTCTTGAAATGAAAGGATTTAGAAAACAAATCTATTCTCTGTAAATATTAGCAGGATTTCCCTCTATACTTTACTAACTTAAAATATATCATACATCAAATTAAAGAATACAGAATGAAATCCTACCACTAACTTTAACATGAAATTTCCTTGAACAAGTACACAGTTTCTAAAGGCGCCACAGGTAATCTTACTCAAGCAGTTTTCTGGAAAATAAAATTATTCAGGGACAGAATTTTATTACAAATATTTACTCGAAAACTATATACAGCAAAATTTTAATAGACATTTAAAACATTTAATATTCAGTGAAACAAAATTTAAGAATTCAAAGCATGTTTTAAGAAGTGAAAATGTAGCATTTTAAATAAAAGTTTATTAGTACTTCAAAGCAAACTACTGTTACTCATTTCTAATCTTTACTTCCTGGAGGATAAACAACTGAAAATCAACTTAGTGACCATCTTATGGATAAATTAGACTAAATATCCCAAACCAATTTTTTACATCACTGCTTTAGGTCCCATTTGAAGTTTCTATTTTACAATTAAAGGAAGAGTCACTTAAACATGGCTGAATTCATGCCAGGACATGTTTTCGGTTTGCTGCTTTACAGTATCTACATTATACCATACTTTGGTTTGGTTTCCAGATCATTTTTATGAGTCTGTTTCTAAAGATCATTAAAACAATATTAAAAGCATAATAGCTACAGAAATTTCAACAATGGGTTTCTATTTTATACAACTAATACATCAACGGATTTCTGCACAGCTCACACTGACAAAAAACACAAATATAAATTTATATTTTAATAATTTCACTTTCACTGAAAGTTTAATTAAGGTAAGCTTACAGCCTGGCAGGCTAACACTTGTATGGAGGTACATGGATTCAAATATTCTGTTTACATGCTTCTGACAGTCTGGAATGTTATATTAAATCCAAAATTAAGTTTATGTTCATTCAAATTCTCAATAGCTTCATTAATTTCATACTCTTAAGCATTTATCAGCATCATACCCAAAATAAAGTTCTCATTAACAATGCCAATTAGCCATTATTTTAAATCAATTATTCCCAAAAGGTATGTGGTTTCCAACTTTCTTCCTTTAAGTTGAGAAGGACATATAAGTAATAAAGGTTTTTAGCTTAGGACTGATGGAAGTTTCAATGCTTTTTAAACATAACTAATATTTTAATAATTAATTCATATTGGCCATCAAGTTCCATTTCTTTGAGAACTGTTAAACGAAGCTTTTCTATTGTAAACTTTCATTAAAATCCTATTCATGTTTTAAAACCTCTTGAAAATCCATACTAATCATGCTATTATTGAACTAATTTCTGTAATAACCTAGGTTGTTCAGATAAAGTGTATGAATGACCTCCCTCGCAGTTTTCAATTTCCGAACTCTACAACAGCACCACTGAGCTCACCTGATAGCACTGTTCCAAATGCTCTTACCATTGTACACTAAAACTAGAATGACAACTAATTTCAACTTCTTTCTTTTTCATCTGCCAGGTCTACTGTTGTCTCTGTTGTGCTAGGGCTTTTTTCTCCAGGAAAATCATCTGTTTGATCAGACACTGCTTCGTCAGACTTGGCTGAAGGATCACCACTACCTTTCTGAAGAATCTCTGTGGCTTCATACTCAAGTACCTCTGATGGAGTCAAAGGTTCCAGATGAATACTGCCTTGCTCGCTAACATCAGAACTAACAGATTCATGTTCATCTCTTTTTCTCAAAAACTGATCAATACTAACATCATCAGATGTCAACCGCAAATCCTTAATATCTTCTGAAGAAAACCTGGCTTCATTGGCGTTTTGATCTTTGATCTGATCACATGAAATTATGTTTTCTGAACTTTGGCACATTTTCAACTCAGTTTCTTGACAAATGTGCTCAATTTGTTTTTCCTTTTCCACTTTATCTTCACCAGTATTTGACTCATAACTGAAGATATTCTTCAAGCCAGTTTCCTTGTCTTCAAGACAGATATCCTTTTCCTTATCTGAAACTACTATGCTTTCTTCATTTTTTGTTGCTGATGAGTCTTCAAATGAATTTGCATCACATCCATTTTTTTCTTCTTCTGAAGAAGCTTTATCAAGTTGACTGAAAAAAATAAAGCCTTTCATTATCTATTCCTTCATATAATATAATACTTTTGAACATTATCAAAATAAAGACATGTTCTAAATATATTTTTTTAAGTTAAGGCTTACTTGCCCATCAAAAAGAAAAAAAAAAATCCAGGTTCACAGTCCTTGTCATGATGTCACAGTTTAGGAGGTTGCCATTTTCCTATGCAAGAGAGTGAAAAACTCCAGAATCACATATTAAAAGTAGACCTGTAGAGTCTATCAACTGGTTTTAGTCCTGGTTATTACTTTCATCTGTTAACATGCTTGCCTGATTTTAGTTAAAAATTAAGCATTCTTATTAATTTAGGGAGAGTACTTTAGGCAATAAATACATATGGGAAAAAACCTATTTTTCTTTTATGATTTGTATATCCTCTTAGGGTTACAGTATCTTTCCCAATGCAAAATCAGATAAGCATTCACAAACATTTCTCTAATTTTTAATAGCCTAATTTAAGAAAACAAAACTACACCTGAAAAAAAAGGCAAAATACACAGATATGTGTACATTTGTACACATATGTGTCTGTCTGTTTACTTTTACCCTGATGTGTTAAGAGAAACTACTTATTGAATAATAAAATATTAGAAATAGAAGATTTCTAAGAGGATCTCCAGCCCCTTATCTAGATGTAACAATGCTTATTTTAGCAAAAATAAATTTAATGATAACATATGTCTTATTTCTTACATTAATCTACTCGGAATTTAGAGTTTTTTGTAATGAACTGACAAATATCAAAGCAATAGTATCGACTATGTATTACTTACTAAATTACATGTATAAGGCTATTAAACTGGTATATATTTTGTTACGATGTGTCTTTAGGCTGATAATTCTTGACCCAATTCCAGACTGTCTTAACAATTACAGATTAACAATGTACTTTATTATCTAATAGAGCAAACTGCCTACATTACAGTACTTTTCTCCCTAAATTTAATCATTTAATAATGCAAAGGATGTTCATTGAAACAATGTTTCAATAATGAATACAGAAGTAACCTAATGTCTAACAACAGGGCAATAATTAAATAAATTGAGGTATTAATAAAAACAAAAATATGAATCTTGAATTTTGTCAGTTTCCATATCAAATCCTATGAATTAATTTGGAAAGTGGCCTATCATGGAAGCTATTACTATATTATTTCCTATCCCAGTAAATTTTTGTTTTTATTTAGATCCTGCACATTTCTCACTGTTGTTAATACTGTGAATTAACACTTTTTGTCCATTATATTTTGTAATGACACGGTATTGTATATAGGAAAGATTCTCAGCCCATTTTCTTGGATCTTATAGGAAAATTACATCATCTCAAAAAATTATATTTGCCACATTTAAATTTGTATAACTGTTATTTCTGTCCAGCTCTTATTGGACTAACGACACTGTACAGAAAATGTTAAATAATAGAGAACTGAGTAGTCTGTTTTTCCCTTTAATTGAATATTACTAAATTCTTTCCCCTCCCTTCCGGGACTCTAGGAAAAATGCTAGGTGAAGAAAGGGCTAAATAATTTTTCTAGCTAAGTCTAAGGAACACCTTTATAAGGGCAAAGATTAATTAATCTCATCAGATTAACATGCAACCTACTCTAAAACATACAGTATAAAGAGAGAAATGCAGAAATCACTTAATTTAAAAGTGAGCAACAATAAAAAAAAGGCAAAATAAAATTATCATCATCTGGAAAAAAGTTCTAACTGGAAAAAAGTTCTAACTAGAAAAAGACTGTGAAATGTCTGGTATTCTTTAGTGTTCTACCTGACCATTAAATGTTTAAAAAACAATTCCTGACTTCTGGCCAAGATGGACCATACACTTTGTTTCCTCATACAACCAAAAGAAGGGCAGCAACATATTTAAAAATAAAAAGTAACCAGAACTGCCAGAAAATCGAACTGTGTGGAAGTCTGAAAACCAAGCAGTTAAAGAAGAAACATTCATCCAGACTGGTAGGAGGGGCTGAGAAGAGCAGCCAGGGCGGACCAGGTGGTCCCACATTTGCGTGCAGATAAACAGGGAGGAAAAACTGGGGAGTGAGACAGACCTTGCAACCCAGGCTTCCAATGCAGGAAAAGAAAGACTCGAAACAACTCCAGAAAAAGTTTGTGGGATTTGCGAAAGTGGGAGAAACTGCCAGTCTCACAGGATAGTCTGAGAGACAAACAGGGTCCTAGAACGTACACAAACCCACCTACCCGGGAACCAGCACCAGAAGGGCCCAAGTTGGTTGTGGGTAGCAGGGGAAGGGACTGAAAGCCAGGTGAGAGCTGAGAGAGCAGCACTGTTCCCCCTCTGAACCCTCCCCAACATACAGTGCCACAAGCAGATACCTAAGGCTCCTCCCCTCACAACATAGTAAGCACTCTGAGACAAAAAAAAAGGGTCCAAATCAAATAACAGATCAAAGCTCCAAAAATAGAACTAAGCAATGAAGATAGCCAACCTAACAGATGCAGAGTTCAAAATGCTGGTAATCTGGATGCTCACAGAAATGGTTGAGTATGGTCACAAAATGAAGGAAAAAGAGAAGGCTATGCAAAGGAGAATAAAGAAAAATATACAGGGAACCAGATGATCAAGATGGTGGAGGAGTGAATGGAAGTCCCACTGATCTCCTCCCAGGACCAGTCTGGAATTACAACTAAATTGTGGAGAAATCACCTGGAACAAATAACTGAACAATAGTGACAGGGAAGCCTTATAACCTCAGACAGACAGAAGAATCAGTTCAGCACAACCTGACTGGTAAGAAGTGCGGTGGAGACTCAAGAAGACTAACTGGGCACCCTCAGGCAACAGCACCAGAGGGATATTGAAGTGGCCAGTTGGATCCCCCTGAGAAGAGCGGGGTCTAAACCATAAGCAGGGGCGCTGAGCCTACAGCAGCAGAGCCCAAAAAGTACACAGACAACAGCCAGCTGCGAAAAGCGTCAGGGCTGCTCTCTGACAGAGACCGGCGGCTGGAGACTGAAAGAGCCATTTAAAGGTCCAATGCCTAAATTTTCATCTGCAGCCACTTACCCTGGGATCTGGCAAAGGCGGGGGCAGAGTGGGCTAGAGACACCTGAGAAGAAACTGGGGACAGAGGCTTTGGGGAGAGCACTGAGAAAGTAGCTGCAGGGATCCTGATGCTGAGTCAACACCCATGTGGCAGAAGCCATCTTGCTCAGGCAGATCACTCCCCTGGGCGGGAGGGCAGCCTGAGAGGAAACAATAGCCCTGTCCCCAGGAAGGACTCTGTCCTGGTCCTCTGGTGCATAAGCCTGACTGCTGAGCACACAGTGACCAGATTAACAACTGAAGGAGACAGCCCCAAACAGTAGATCCCTGGAGGTCTCAAACAGACTGACTAAGGTCAGACAGGGTCAACATCTGATATCATCAGAGACAGATCCAGAAAGAAAAAATAGCGGTAAATACTAGAGGCTACTGGGGCAAAATCCACTGTGGTCTTCTCCATGATTTGCGATATTTTCTTTACTACATAGCTTTTAACATTCATATCTTCTCCATCAAGTTGGTGAATATTAAGTCACTAGATTTTATACTATAATTTATTTCTCTCCTTTCCAATAATAGTCTTAAGAAGAGAAAAAAAGCATTTGAAAAGGTATAGCAATCACTTACGATAAAAACACTCAGCAAAGTGGGAATAATGGGGGCATAACTCCACATAATAAAGGCTATATATATACGAGAAACCTATATCCAACATTATACTGAACAGGCAAAAACTAAAACCTTCCCACTGAGATCGGGAACAAGGCACGGATGTCCACTTTCATCACTTCTATTCAACAGAGTATTAGAAGTCCTACCCACAGCCATCAAACAAGAAAAATAAATAAAAGGCATCCAAATGGGAAAGGAGGAAGTAAAACTGTCATAGGTTCTAGATACCAGGATAGTGTACATAGAAAACCCTAGAGACTTCACCAAAAAACTACTCAACTAATAAGTGATTTTGGCAAAACAGCAGGAAACAAAGTCAATATTCAAAAACTGAAGGCATTTTTGTACACCAACAATGAAATATCAGAAGCAGAAATCGGGGGGAAAATCCCATTACTATAGCAACAAGAAAAATAAAGTACCTAGGAATAAACCTAACCAAGGAGGTTAAACACCTGTACTCAGAAAACTACACAACACTGAGGAAAGAAATTAAGGAAGACACAAATAAATGGAAGCATATGCCATGTTCATGGGTTGGAAAAATTCACATCATCAAAATGTCCATACTACCCAAAGCAATTTATAGATTCAACACAATCCCTATTAAAAGACCAATGACATATTTCACAGATGTAGAACAAACATTTCAAAAATGAATATGGAATCATAAATGACCCCGAATAGATATAGCAAGTTTGAGAAAGAAGAACAAAGTAGGAGGGATAACAATATCTGACATCAAACTATATTATAAAGCCAGTGTAATCAAAACAGTCTGGTACTAGCATAAGAAGACACATAGGTCAATGGAACAGAAGAGAGAGAGCCCAGAAACAAACCCGTGTCTTTATGATCAATTAATATTCAACAACGGGGGCAGAAGAATAAATTGGAGTAAAAATAGCCTCTTCAGAAATGGTGTTGGGAGATCTGGATGGCCACATGCAAAAAACTGAAATTCGACCACCAACTTACACCACACACAAAAATAAACTCAAGATGGATAAAAGACTTCATTATAAGTTGCAACACCATAAAGGTCCTAGAGGAGAACATAGGCAGGAAAATATCAGATACTCCACGCATCAATATTTTCAGCGATATGTCCCCTAGAGCAAGGGACATAAAGGGAATAATAAATAAATGGGACTTCAACAAACAAGAAACTTCTGCACAGCTAAAGAAAACATCAGCAAAATAAAAAGGGAGCCAACCCAATGGGAAAACATATTTGCTAGCGATACCTCGGACAAGATTTTGAGCTCCAAAATATATAAAGAACTCACATGACGGCACTCCAGGAAGACAAACAATCCAATTAAAAAATGGGCAAAGGACCTGAACAGACACTTCTCCAAGGAGGACATACATAGGACCCAGAGACACATGAAGGATGCTTAGTACCACAAGCCATCTGAGAGATGCAAATTAAAACCACAATAAGATACCACTTCACACCAATCAGAATGGCCATCATAAACAAATCAACAAACAAGTGCTGTTGAGGATGTGGACAAAAGGGAACCCTAGTGCACTGTTGGTGCACTGTTGGTGGGAATGCAGGCTGGTGCAGCCACTGTGGAAAAGTTTGGAATTTCCTCCAAATCCTAAAAAGGGAACTGCCTTTTGACCCAGCAATTCCACTGCTGGGATTATACCCTAAGAATCCTGAAACACCAATTCAAAAGAACCAATGCACCCCAATGTTCATAGTAGCACAACTGACATAAGCCAAGAATTGGAAGCAACCTAAGTGCCCAACAGTAAATCAGTGGATCAAAAAACCATGGTACATTTACACAATGGAATACTACACGGCTGAAACAAAGAGCTACCACCCTTCGCGACAGCATGGATGGAACTAGAGAGCATTATGCTAAGTGAAATAAGCCAGGCATTGAAAGACAGATACCATATGATCTCACCTATAAGTGGAACCTAATCAGTAACATAAACAAGCAAGCAAAATATAACCAGCAACATTGAAATAAAGAACAAACTGACAGTGACTAGAGAGGGGAGGGGGAAGGGGGATAACTGGGGTAAAGGAGAGGAAAGGTCATCAAGGAACATGCACAAAGGACCCACTGACAAAGCCGAATGGGGGAAGGATTGAGGGTGGGAGGTGGGAGATGGGAAGGGGTGGGGCAGGGGAAAGCGGTGGCGGGAAAATGTTGACAAAAAAAACAAACAGGGGGAGGCTAAGAATAGTATAGGAAATTGAGAGGTCAAAGAACTGATACGTACAACCCATAAACATGAATTAAGGGGTGTGGGGATGATGGGATGGGGTGCAGGGCAGAGGGGATAAAGGGGAGAAAAAAATGAGACCACTGTAATAGCATAATCAATAAAATATACCCCCCAAAAAATATATATACAGTGAACCAACGGTGAAGGGAAGGAAACTGGGACTCAAATAAACGACTTGTAGCAGAAAGAAGAAATAAACATTCAACCAGAACAGAATGAAGAAACAAGAATTCAAAAAAATTAAGTGATGTTGAGGAACCTCTGGGACAACTTTAAATGTTCCAACATCCGAATCATAGGAGTGCAGGAGGAAAAGAGGAAGAGCAAGAAATCGAAAACTTATTTGAACAAATAATAGAGAAATTCCCCAATCTGGCAAAGGAAATAGACTTCCAGGAAGTCCAGGAAGCTAAGAGAGTCCCAAAGAATTTGGACCCAAGGAAGCACACACCAAGGTACATCATCATTACATTACCCAAGGTTAAAGAGAAGGAGAGAATCTTAAAAGTAGCAAGAGAAAAAGAGACAGTTACCTACAAAGGGGTTCCCATAAGACCATCAGTTGATTTCTCCAAAGAAACCTTACAGGTAAGAAGGGTCTGGAAAGAAGTATTCAAAGTCATGAAGGGCAAGGACCTACATCCAAGAATAGTCTATCCGGCAAAGCTATCATTTAGAATGGAAGGGTAGATAAGCTTCCCAGATAAAGAAAAGTTCGAATTCATCATCACCAAGTATTATAATAGAAATTTTAAGGGATTTATCTAAGAAAAAGAGGGTTAAAAATATGAACAGTAAAATGACAGCAAACTCACAACTATCAACAACTGAACCTAAAAAAAGAAAAACAAAAACAAAAACAAAAACAAATTAAGCAAATTACTAGAACAGGAACAGAATCACAGAAATGGAGATCAAATGGAGGGTTATTGGCAGGGGGGAGGAGGGTGGAGAATGGGGGAGAAGGTACAAGGAATAAGAAGCATAAATGGTAGGCACAAAATATACAGGGGGAGTTCAAGAATAGCATAGGAAATGGAGAAGCCAAAGAACTTGTATGTATGACCCATGGACATGAACTTGGGGAGAATGCTGGTGGGAGGGGATGGGTACAGGGCTGAGATGAGTAAAGGGGAGAAAAAAATGGGACAACTATAATAGCATAATCAATAAAACATATTAAAAATTAAAAAAGAAATAAAAACATTCAAAAACAATTTCTAAATTTGGAACTTTTAAGTTCTGATGGCACCACATAAGTACCATTAAAGCTTTCTGAAAATAATTTATGTATATAAAAAAGACTTTAAAATTACATATTTGCAATAATTGTCCTTATGTTGTAACTTACAGCATCTTTTAACTGTTTTCATTCAATAGAGGCAATTAAAATCTATTAACATTTTACTTACTGGTATGTACTTTAAACAATTTAACTCTATACTTTACATGTATAAAAGTATTTCAAAAGTAAGGATCTGTAATACAATCCTATTGCAGTAAAATTTCAAAATTTTTAAAATTAGAAGCCACTACTAAAGACAGTATCATATATAAACATTTAAACTAAAATAATGCAAAAAAAATGTCATTTATATATTTTGTTTCAAGAGATTCCGTTTTTCCTTATATTTACCTTTCAGAATTCGATGTTTCTGTTTCTTCTTCAGCCATGTTAGGTCTTGTAATTTCCTGAAATGATTAATAATAATTTTCTTTTATATTCGTGGATAAGCTTAAAATACTTTTATTATATTAAACTTTCTGGATTAGAGAAATTTAAGTGTGCAATCTTATATACCAAGGAAGGACAAAAACAATTTCTTAATCAAAAGTATGTACTAGAATAGCTCTCGTTATCAAAAGTACAATTTAAAAAATTCTTTTTAAAGAAACCTGTAAGAAACTCTTTGTACCACAAGTTTCTGAATCAAGGTCATAAAACAGTTATCCAGTTATAAGAATACCTGCTTTCCTTAGACTCTGTTTCAAATATGGGCCATAATTACAATCACAGTTCCTTGAACAACACGGGTTTGAACTGTGCAGGTCCACTTATACGCAGATTTTCTTCAATAAATATACAGTTGGCACTCTGTATCCCTGGGTTTCGCTTCTGCGGATTCATCCGACCTCGGGTTAAAAACAGTATTTTCAATCTGCGGTTGGGAATCCACGGATGTGGAAGGCCAACTGTATGTAATGTTCTACGTCATTTTATATAAGGGACCTGAGCATTCACGGACTTTGGTATCCATTGGGTTGGGAGTAAGGTCCTAAAACCAACACCCTCCAGATATCTAAGAACAACTGTACTGCAGTTTTTTTTGGATAAGTCAAAAGTTATGCACATATTTTCAACTGCGTGGGAGTCAGTGTCCCTAACTCCAAGGTTGTTCAAAAGTCAACTTTACTTGAATAGAAAACTAGTTAAACACAACTTAAATTTGAACAAGTGGCATTCACACTATTTTTTTAATACAAACGTATTAAGTACAGACACTTAAAAAATTTCTGAAATTATCATTTCATATTTGGAGTCATGGTAAGTAGAAGTAATATCAAGTGGCAAATTATATATTTTGCTTATTTCAAATCTTTTATGGGGAGGAAAGAATAGGATAAAACCTCAGTAAGCCAGAGGCCAGCATAACAGTTTATCACAATTATCAATTATTGAGCACATACGATGCATGTAGTATCTTAAGAACTTTACATTCACTATCTCATTTCATTCTCATACTAGATATCATAAACTCCATTTTTACAAATAAAAAATAAAACTGCGTAAGTTAAGCAGAGAACCTAAAGCAATGCCACAATTAAGTGGTGAATTTCTTTACCATTATAGTGATGACCCAAGCCTGTGAAATTGATAACAGTGTATTAATCACATACATTTATTTCTTTGCTCTCCCAAAACTCTGCTAATACGAGGGCAAAGAAATAAAACATTTTCTCTGATAGAGACCAAGCAAACACCAAAGCAGACTTGCTACTGTCAAAGAGGTTTCAACAAATTTTTAAAGGGAAAGTGGCTGGAAGAGTGGTAACTGACTTCACAGTGTGGAGGAAGTTATAAGAAAACATGTAAGTGGAAAGTGTAAGAGAATCAATTTGCCCAGGTAACCCAAGAAATCTGGTATCTGAAGGAATTCATTACAATATTCAGTACATAAAAGGTAAAAATGAAGCACAAAGACTACTGAAAAATCTAAATGCTTTTTCTACACTCAACAGATACCTATCCTCACCCTACCACAGAGGCTAAAGGTTCGTTAACTTTAACTGGGGACAATCTAAACTTGTGAACACCAGGAACAGTAAAAGGCAGGCATGAGATACTGAGAGAAAACAAAACAAGACAAATAATAATAAATTAGTCAAAACCATAAACTGAGTAACAGGACCCACAGTTCCTCTCCTGCCTGGATCCCAGAATGCCAACAGCCAGATGAATTATTTATTCTTCATTCTACCACCTCCAACTGGAATCTATATTTCTTCTTTAGAGAAAATTACTAGCCCCCAATAAAAGATTTTCCATAATTATTTTCAGCACATACTCCCCAACAAAGAATCAGTCAACTGAGTATCTAAGTTCTTATGTTAATGTCCAAACAATTCCCTTGCAGACTGTGCAGGCTGTACAGCACGCTAATCCAGGACGTGACCTATACATATCTGAATCCATGTCAGCAGTCCTCCATGGACTCACTGGTTCACAGAAAACTGGTGTCTTCAAAACCACTTTCAGGAAGCACATGAGATTAAAACAAAAACAGTGGTAGGTAAAAATGATGGCATCTTAACATCAATCAAGGGAGTGGCACCAAATTGAAACTGTATTATAATTATTGTATTCTTTATCAGCACACACCAGCAGTGATTTTATGATATATTATGTAATTTTATTATTTATCAATCCTTGAGTTTGTTTTTTTAATAGTCTATATGAATAGGATGTATGCATAAAGCACTGCTATTGCATATTGAAAATACTTGGGTCTGTGATTGAGCTGTCAGCGAAACTTAGTCACATTTTTTTCCCCCATTTAACAGCATTTTAATTTTAGAAAATGACTGTCAAACTATGGGTATTTAGACTTGGCAATTTAGTAGACATTTTCTTGAAAATTGACAAAGTGAGCCTGTGCCACCAAAGAAAGCTGATGGTATTTGTTGCCAATAATAAAATTCAAGCAAAAATTAAATTTTAGGAAAACTTGTATCCACCACTGGTAAGATTAATGATAATCTTAATGAACGTGATTATTTGATATTATACAATGAAACATGTCAACACTTGGAAGATTTAAATAACTCAGTCAGGAAACCAGTATCTTCCAAATGACCAATGTCTGACAAAATCATCCATGTATGAAAGATTCCATCAGAGTGTAATAATAGAATTATAGTAAATTGTAATGTAACAAAGTACAAAACATTTAGTTATATTAGGAGACAGATTTTACACTGCAATAAATCTTTAAGAAAACTTCCACTTGTCTACTTATTATCAAAAGAGAATAATAAGAATCATCTGAAAAGATTTTCAAAGTAATGGATGAAGCTGGATATTCTTCCTATCTTTCAACCAAAACAACATATTATAACAGACTGAATACAGAAACATGAGAATTAAATTTTCTTCTATTTAACTAGACATATAATGTTATTCTTTTAAGTTTATTTTGGGAAATAGTAATTTTTCAGAAAATATATGCTATTTATGTTAACTTATGAAGGGGTTATTTTTTTAAGTGACAATATTTTTTAAATTTCATAAGTTTAATTTCTAATATGGTAAATGTCAGTATTTTTTAGAGTACTAAAATAGTGCCCTCTGGAATTATGAGTGCACAACCTGCATAGGTGTACAAAACAGCCCTAGCCTGATCCCAAACCATAGGGTTTCCAATGAACTTTTTAGTGTTTCATTCTTTTATATGTATGAACAGTTAAGGATCACCACACAATTGAGGGCATCCATTAACATCAGAAAGATCAAAATCAGTGAAAAGGAGTAAAACAGAGGGCTTGGAGACAACAGGGGCATTACTGGGAACAAAAGAAAATATTATTAATACATATTTAACATTCACAGAGAAGTATGAGATGTTATATCCATTAAAAAAGAAAAAAACTGAGAAAAGAATGCTTGGAGAACAAGTAAAAAACTTACAGAGCTTTGAGAGCTTTTTGAGACTATTATATATTCTGAGCCAAAAATTAAATATATGGAAACTACTAAATAATTAGGTTTAGAAAATAATTTTTAGAAGACTGAACTAAAAAGACAAAACATGGAAGGCAAAAAGAAAATTAGAGGAGTTGATGCAGGAAGTACAATATCAGATCAACAGGAGTTTCCAAAAAAAGAAAAAGAAAAAAAAAGGGAGAAAATGACAGTGAAAATTTACCAAGGAAATAATACAGAAAAACTTATCCCACACAGAAATATTCCAATTACAAAGACTTAGCTAATGCCTACTACAATGAATGAAAAACAGATGATCACTGAACACGTCGGTAAGAAACTTTAAAACACCAGAGACAGAAATAATCATTACAGTTGTTAGGAATAAAAAAAAACCCTAAACACAAGGAAAGAATTGGAGCGAGAACAGCATCAAACTTACCAAAAACAATACTTTCAAAACTGCACTGTAAAATTGTTTTCTATATACTTCATGAAGCCAAATTATCAATTTAGTAACCACAGTGTTAGATATGCAAGGAGTGAAAAAAGATATACCTCTTTTAAGGTGCACATTTCACCAAAATAAGGAGTAAACCATAGAAAGAATAATTCATGGTGCAGAAAACAAGACATCCAACACAAGGAAGTAAGGAAAATTCTAACACGACAAACAATGCACCAGGCTTAGAGAGCAACTAGTTTAAACTGATGCAAGTCTGAGAGGAGATCACCAGGCATTTCCAATGATTTTGAGTGTGTGAACATTTGGAATGAATGCTTCCAAAACAGCAAATAAATCACAACATTTTTAAAAAACAGAATTAGGTGCAAATAAAACTAAACAAATGAATAAAAAGATGTATTTCTGAACTCCAGAAATATAAAATGAGGTATAGAAAAGAAAATCGCATCATAATACACATCCTGGCTCAGAATATATAATAGTCTCAAAAATTGTGATGTGACTATGTTGAGATACGGGCTATGCCACACCCTACTGTATCCTGAAGTAAAAGAAAAATGTGTTTCCCATACACGTTTTTGTATTGTTTTCTATTGTGATAAATACACACAAGATATAATTTACTATCTTAAGCATTTTTAAGTATACAGTTCAGTGGTATTAAGTATATTCACATTTTTGTACAACCATCACACCACCATTCATCCCTGTAAGTTTTTGTACCTTATAAACTTGAAGCTCTGTACCCATTAAACAGGAACTCCCCTTTGCCAGGCTCCTGAAAATCACCACTATACTCTGTCTCTATGATTTTGTCTACTCTTAAGCACCTCATATAAGTGGAATCGTACAGTATTTCTTTTTGTGATTGGTTTATTTTACTTAGCATTATGTCCTCAAGGTTCATTATGTTGCAGCATATTGCACAATTTCCTTCCTTTTTAAGGGTGAATAATATTCCACTGTATGTATTTTTCACATTTTGCTTATCCATTCACCCATCAGTGGACCTTCGGTTACTTCCATGTTTTAGCTACTGTGAGTAATGTTGCTATGAAAATGGATGTACAAATAATTTTTCGAGTCTCAAAACTGTTTCGAACTGTTTCGAATATATATCCAGCAGCAAAACTGCTGGATCATATAATTTGAGGAATTGCTATACTGTTTTCCACAGTGGTTGTACCATTTTACATGTTCACCAATAACACAAGGGTTCCAGTTTCTCCACATCCTCATCAATACCTGTCATTTTCTATTTTGTGATAGTAGCTAGCCTAATGGTGTGAGGTGGTATATCACTGTAGTTATGATTTGCATTTCGCTAATAATTAGTAATCTTCTGCATCTTTTTATCTCCTATTGGCCAATTCTATATCCTCTTTGGAGAAATGTCTATTCAAGTTCTTTAGCTATTTTTTAAAATTAAAAAAAATTTTCCAATTACAGTCACATTCAATATTATTTTGTATTAATTTCCAATGTACAGCATAGTGCTTAGACAATCATCATATACTTTACAAAGTGTTCTCCCTGGTATTTCCAGTAAATCAGGATTTTTCAGTTGTTTAGTTTTAGCAGTTCTCTATAATTCTGGATCTTAATCCCTTAGCAGATACATGGTTTGGAAATATTTTCTCCCATTCTGAGAGTTGCCTTTTTATTCCGTGGACAGTGTTTTTAGATATATAAAATTTTAATATTTTCATAAAGTCCAATTTGTCCATTTTTTTTGTTACCTGTACCTTTGGTGTGACATTAAAAAAATCAGTGCCATATCCAATGATATTAAGCTTTTGTCCTATGTTTTCTTCTAGGAGTTTTCAAAATTGTTTTTGGCTACCTGAGGCCCCTTGAGTTTCCATATAAATTTTAGGATGAGTTTTCCTATTTCTGCAAAAAAATTCCATAAGTTTTACTATGTTGTGTTTTGTTTTCACTCTTATCTAAGTATTTTCTAATTTCCCCTGTGAATACTTTGATCCATTTGTTGTTTTAACATGTGTTGTTTAATTTCCACAATCTTGTAAATTTTCCAGTTTTCCTTTTATTGTTAACTTCTAATTTCATCCCGAGGTGGTCAGAGAAGATAATTTGCATATCAATCTTTTTAAATCTATCAAGACAATTTGTGCTTTTACATATGTTCTACCGTGGAAAATGTCCCATGTGTATTTGAGAGGAATGTGTATTCTGTTGTTTCTGGGCAGAGTGTTCTACCTCTCTTGGATCTAGTTGGTTTATTGTGTTAAGTCTTCTATTTCTTTACTCAGGTCTGAGTGGTCTGTCCATTATGATTACTTGGGTACTTAAGTCTCCAGCTATTGCTACACAACAGTATATTTTCCCCTTCAATTCTGTCAGTTTTTGTTTCATATATATTGGTGGTCTGCCATTAAGGTGTGTTTATAACTGTCATATGCTATGTCTCCTTGCTGTACTGAATATTTTATAATACAGGGGTGGGCAAAAGTAGGTTTACAGTTGTAGTACAAATAATACATTAATAAATAATAATACAAGAATGAACTTTCATGTACTTACAGCTGTAAACTTACTTTTGCCCACCCCTATATATAACATCCTTTTTCTTCTCTTGTAAACTTTCTCTGATTTAATCTCAATTTGGTCTGAATATTAGTATAGCCATCCCTGCTCGTTTTTGGTTACTATTTCCATAGATTGCCTTTTCATTCCCTCTCTTTCAAGTTTTGTCTATGGATCTCAACTAAGTCTCATGTAGACAGCATGTAGTTGCATTATGTTTTTTTTTTCCAACCTCTGTCTTTTAATTGGAGACTTTAATCCATTAACATTTAAATTAATTACTAGTAAGAAGGAACTTCTGTCATTGTTAATGTTATTTGTTCTGTCATTGTTAATGTTATTTTGTCTGTCAATGTTATTTGTTTTCAATTAGTTTTTTTGGCTTTATTTCCTATATTACTCACTTCTTTTATGGCTAGTCAATTTTAATTTTTTCATGGTACTGAAATGTTTAAATTCCTTTCTCATTACCCTTGGTGTATACTGCATAGCAACTTTCTTTGTGGTTACCATGGGGGTTACATTTAACATCCTAATGTTAGTACACTCCAATTTGAACTTACACCAGCTTACCTTCAATAACATACAAAAACTGCTCATTTACAGTTCCATCCACACCCCTCTCAATTGTTGATGTTACAAAATTACAGCTTTATACATTGCGTGCCTCAAAACATAGGCTAATAATTCTTTAAATGTAATACACCCCTAAATTATATAGAAAACAAGATTTGGAAATGCAAACCAAAGTTACAGTAAAACTAGCTTTGACACTAAAAATTTTTTTCTTTACACGTATTTGCATTTTATGCATGTAGAAAAATAGTTTAAAACCATTGTTACAATAATACTAGCTTTTATAATTGCCCGTGCACTTACCTCTATTGAGATCTTTATTTCTCCAAAGCTTTGATTTAACATGTAGTGTCCTTTCATTTCACCTTGCCATTTCTTCCTTGAGCATTTCTTGCAAGGCAGGTCTAGTGATCACACATTCCCTCTGGATTTATATAAGACTGTCTTAATTTCTCCTTCACTTCTGAAGTACAATCTTGCCAAAATAGGATTCTTGAGGTGTTTTGTTGCTTTTTTTAAAAAACCCCTGTGAATATATTTGCACACTGCCTTCTGACTTCCAATATTTCTGATGAGAAATCTGAAAATCCTTAGGATCCCTTGTACGTGATGATTCACTTCTCTCTTGCTGCTTTCAATATTTATTATCTTTGGAAAGTTTGATTATAATTTGTTTCCCTGCGGGTCTCTTCGAGTTCATCTTCCTTGAGGTTGATTGTGCTTCCTGGATGTTTACGTTCATTTCTTTCATCAACTTTGGGAAGTTTTCACTCATTTCTTCAAATATGCTCTTCACCCATTTCTCTCTCTCCTAGGCCTCCCACAATGTGTATATTGGTCTGTCTGATGGTGTCTCACAGCTCCCTTAGGTTCTGTTCATATTTCTTCAATGTTTTCTTTGTTCCTGGAACTCAGTAATTTCCATTGTCCTATCTTCAAGTTTGCTGATTCTTCTCTCTGCTCCAACATGCCCCTGAATCCCTCTAGTGAAATTTTCATTTTCATTGATTATACTTTCCTGCTCCAGAATTTTTTTCTGGTTTCTTTTTAGGTGTTTGCTTTATTGAGATTTCCATTTTGTTCACACATTGTTTTCTTGACTTTTCCACATTATTCCTTTAGTTCTTTGGGCACATTTAAGATAGTTGTTTTAATTTGGCTAGTATATCTGCCATCAGATCTTTTTCAGGAACAGTTTCTGTTGAACTTCTTTCCCTTTGGATGGGTCATACTTGCATATTTGTATGTCTTGAGATTATTCTGTTGAACACTGGACATTTGAATCTAACGATGTGGTGACTCTGGGAATCAGATTCTTCTTACTCTTCAGCATTTGCTGTTCTTTTTATTATTTATTGTTTTGTTGTTGTTTAGGCTGTCTCTACCCACAGGGTCAGCCTGAGGTCTTCTCAGGTCTTTTCTGAGCCCTTCCCTGGGTATATGTAATTACTCTCTAGTTTTAACTATATAGGCAATAGTCTTAAATGTCCTAATCTTTAATGTTTGACTCCTGGAAGGGGAAAGGCAAAAATAAAAGGGAGAGGTGCAGTGTTCCTTTAAATTCCCTGGAAGTCACTTAAGCTGGAAAGGGTGGGGCATGCAACAATGAGGAGGTGCAACAACAATGACCGTCTACCTCTTGTTCTGCAATTCTGTGATAAGCTACAATCTGTGATAAAAGCACAGGTCCCCATTATTTGGAGCACTTGGGTCCTTTTTGCTCACCTTAGCTCCCATAAGCAGTGGACAAGGTGCTCTAGGAACATGTGCACAGATGCCTGCCATGTGGCCAGTGGTGGGCAATGGGTAGCTGTTACTGTGCTAAATGCTTAAATTGACCAAAATTGACTACAATTTACTGTAGAGGTCTTCCCCTGGAAGTCGCATGCCTTCGACTCATGTTCCAAAAATATTTACATCAGACAGACTCCACTGGTGCAATTATCATCTAGCTTAGGAGATAGATTCCTGGTGCTTTCTATTATGCCATTTTTCCAGAACACTAGAGAAAGGTTACAACACAGAAAATAGTTGAAAAATTGAAAAGTGGGTGTACTGAACTCACAAAAGTAGTTTAAATTTAAACATTTCAGAATTTATTATGACCTTACTTTCCTGGTTATAATGAAACCAAACATGTCAATACTATTTTCAACATCTAATTTTCTCTTTATCTGTTCAGTTTTAAATAATTTTAAATTGACTGCAGATTACTGACACTTCTTTTGCAGGATGCTACTGTGGGTAGTATTTTAAAATTCTGAATACCATTTTGTTAATCAGTTTTAGAAGACCCAAATATAATGCTTATTTTATATTGTAATTCTTGATATTGTATGTATATGTAATTACATTTTTAACAATTTCAATTCTTCCAATCCACGAGTATGGAATATCTTTCCATTTATATGCGTCTTCTTCCATTTCTTTCATTAATGTCTTATAGTTTTTGGTGTACAGACCTCTCATCTCCTTGGTTAAATTTATTCCTAGGTATTTTATTCATTTTGAGGCAATTGTAAATGAGATGGTTTTCTTCATTTCTCTGTCTGACAGTTCATTATTAGTATAGAGAAATGCAACAGATTTTTGTATATTGGTTTAAAAAATGTTCTAGCACATTAATTTGATAAAAATTAAAAAGTTTACAACTTCTGAGACTCTCAAGTATCTGGAAAAGTTGCAAATTAAAAGCAAGCAAGCAAATAAAAAAGAACAAAAACAAAAATCTTAGAAATTCTTTATGGAGACTAAATCTTATGTAGTCTTATAGAAATAAAGACTACAGCTAATCTGCCATTTCATCAATGAAATAACAAAAAACCTCTATTCTGCATTTTTATGTATATACTTGAACTGAGAGACAAATATTAAGAAAAAGAGATAAAAACATAATAAAAGTACCCTGAAGGGATTCCTGGTATATACCTCCTATACCTGAAATAATTAGAATACGGTAGTTATTCTTACTGGATTAGAATTCTCATACCTAACTGTCCTACTAGATTCTGACCACCATGAGGATATGGAAATAATTTTATTAATCTTTGTTTCCCAACACAAAGATTCCTGGAACACCCTACCAAGTGTGTTCCAGTCTGTCCTATCAAGTATAGCTAAGGAAGGAAGGAAAAGAGAACAGCATCTGTATCTACCTTTTCTCACATGTCCTAATTAGTTATAATGAAACAAACCAACCACCAGAAGGAGTGGAAGAGTCATGATATATATCAAGTTAAGAAATATAGAACAATATTGCACTGTATAAAATATACAGTGGCAGAAAAGGGGCTATTGTAGAAGTCACCAAATAATACGAATTCCAAATGCTATCTAGCATGTGAAAGGAATTAATTTTTAAAGAGGAAATGGAAAACTATACATATTAAATAGTGATAACGGTAAAATAGTACTGGGGCATGACAACACTGATTCCATTACAATGACCCTAATAAAAATCTTGAAGATTAACTCAGGCCATCCACCGTATCACATGTGTACTTAAACAACTGACTATCAACACCACATGTATACTTCAAAGAAATACCTAGAGCAGCAATGTTCAATATGGCCTTCCAAAGAATACCGCTTCCTTTAACCCTACTTATGGCCTGTTATATTTTTATCATAAGCTGGTTTTCTTTTAACAAAAAATAAATTTAACATATTTGGTTAATGTATGAAATGGTGGGTTTCACTTGACACAGATAAATGGCAATAAAAGGAAAGTTAAGAGTTTGATGATTATTTCTAGTCAAGTGTGAATACCTCAGGAAAAAAATCAATGTTATGAAATTATGGATTCATTAATTTACTTCATGTTCATGGCTTTACATGTTTGTAAAAACGAGAGGTAAACTCTGTCACCCCCTGGGCACAGGAACTGATTGTGGCTGGGGGATGGAAGAAAAAACTCCTATTTTCAAGACCCAGAGACACTAAGCCATATTAAGGTGAGGCAAAACCAGAGCAACAAGAGAACATCACCCCATTACCACTACCCAGCACCAGGCTAGCAAACATCAAATAACAAGCAAGAGCACTACTGCTAGAAGAAAGGCAACAAGAGGGTAGAGAGACAGACATCCTCTAAAGCTCAGTCTCAGAGTAAAAGACTGAAGCTGAGTGTGGTGGAAGGGCATTAAGTACAATACCTCCAGCAAAATAACTCCCACCCCAAGCACAAATAAATACTAGAGGAACTGAACTTTGCGGTACATTGAGGGTAACCACTGCAACAAGAAAATAAAAATCCAGGTCAACTCACTACTACATGGACCCAAGCCTGACACTAATGACCTAACATAAGAAAAGATAAGCCCATTTTGAGATATAAATACTTTTATCTGAGTCCTAGATGTAATTTCTCACTTTCAAACAAACATTATACAACACACAAAAAAGCAAGGGGCGAGGATGGAGGGTAATGTACTATCAGAAGACAAAAAAACTGGCAGAACCAGACTGAGATACAACCCAGTTGTTGGAGTTACCAGGAGGAAATCTGAAATTACTAAGACTGATATGTTAAATGCTTTGGTAGAAAAGGAAGGACAACATGCATGACCAGAATGGGAATTTTAGCAGAGGGTGAGAAACTGTAAGAATCAATGAAAATACTAGAAAAACAAAACAAACCACAATGACCTAGATGAAAATGTCTTTCATGGGTCCATCAGTAGACTTGACACAACTGAAAATTAACCCAAGAGGTCAATAAATATAAGTTACCCAAATTGAAATACAAAGGAAAAAGAGTGTGCATGTTGGGGGCTGGGAAGTGAAAGCCAGAATGGGCATCTAAGAACAGCGACTAACATCAAATGACATAACACATGTGAAACTGAAACCCCAGAAATAGAAGATACAAAACAATTCCCAACACCAAGGATAAATGCAAAAAATAAACAAAAAACAGATAAACATAAACAAATGAACAAAGCAAACTTAGTCATATCTTGTTCAAACTAATGAAGACTAAAGAAAAAATAAAATAAAATCTTGAGGACAACCAAAAATACAACATATATACATACCTAGGAACCAAGATAAAAATTAAGACATCTTGTCAGAAAATATGCAAGAGACAATAAAATGACTTTTTAAAACTGCTGAAAGAAACGAAACTATCAACCCTTCTACACTCACAAAAAATATCTTTCAAAAATGAAAAAAATATTTTTAATGAAAAAAGCAGAGAATAATTATCAGTAGACCTATACAAAATATAGTAAAGGAGGTTCGTTAGGCCAAAAGAATATGCTACTACACAGAAAAGAAATGCTACATAAAAAATACTGGAAGAATACTGGAAATGGTAGAAAAGAAGGTAAAGGTAGTATTATTTTTAAGTTTTTAATTGTTTTAAAAAATAATTGACTAAAGCAAAAACAGTAACCCTGTACTGTTTGTTTTTCTATTTCAATACAGACATTTTTTGTTGTTGTTCAAGTACAGTTTTATCCATTTTTTCCCCACCACTCCCTCCGCCCCTCCCATCTCCACCTTCCACCCTTGATCCTATCCCCTTTTGGCTTTGTCTGAGTCCTTTATCCATGTTCCTTTATTACCCTTGCCATTTCCCTGTTATCCCTTCCCCCGTCTTCTGTTTACTGTCAGTTTGTTCTTTATTTCAAAGTCTCTGGTTATATTTTGCTTGCTTGTTTGTTCTGTTGATTAGGTTCCATTTATAGGTAAAATCATATTATGATATCTGTCTTTCACTGCCTAGGTTATTGCACTTAGCATAATGCTTTCCAGATCCATACATGCTGATGTAAAAGGGATGAGCTCCCTCTTTCTGCTGCGTGGTATTCCATTGTGTAAACGTACCAGTTTTTTGATCCACTCATTTACTGATGGGCACCGAGGTTGCTTCCAACACCTGGTTATTGTAAATTTTGCTGCTATGAACATTGGTGTTTCTGGATTTTTAGGGTATAATCTCAGCAGTGGAATCGCTGGGTCAAAAGGCAGTTCCATTTTTAGTTTTCTGAGAAAATTCCATACTGTGTTCCACAGTAGCTGCCCCAGTCTGCATTCCCACCAACAGTGTACTAGGGTTCCCTTTTCTCCACAACCTCGCCAGCACTTGTTGTTTATTGATTTGGTTACGACGGCCATTCTGGCTGGTGTGAGGTGGCTGTCTCATTGTGGTTTTATTTTTCTTCCTTTGTTTAAACAGTGACATTGTATTGTCTTTACAAGTTTTGTAAAGTATATGAGAACAACAGAAAAAAGAAAAGAACACAAAAACTACCAGTATCAGGAATGAAAGAGGATTAATCACTGTAGAACCCACAGACATTTAAAAGAATAATGGAGTACCACAAACAACTCTATACACATCACAGATTAAATGTACCTGTTCCTTAAAAACCACAAACTACTAAAACTACTCAAGAATAAACAGGTTACCGATATATCCTGTATATGTCGAAGAAATTTATTTATAGTTAAAAACCTTTCAAACAAAAGAAAACTTTCTGTGGTATAATAAAAAGCCACCTGGAAGAAAGCTGATATTTCTGCCTAGAGTTCACTTACTCATTGTACAAGACAGAAATGCTAATCCAAAATTAAATGCTGACCTGCCTGACTTTATTATACTCAGGAAAAAAAATACTATTAAACAATATTTAAAAAATTAACATCAAGAAAGCAGGTACTTGAGCAAAATTAATTCTAACTTTAGAAGTTAGAAATTTCTCATCCATAAGACTGCCCAATAAATAACATTTATATACTGGGATGGCCAAAAAGTCCATTTAGTTTTTTCCGTAAAATAAAAGACACATTTTTCATTTTCACCAATAACTTTATTGATTTGGGTATTTTGAGTATTTGGCTATCTCCCACATGGTATAACATTGATTGTTCTCAACGTCTCGATTTGATCGCTGTCAACTTCAACTGGGTCTACCTGACTGTTGGGTATCACCCAGTGAGAAATCTCTTAGCATGAAACTTTGCAAACCACTTTTGATACATTCTATCAGTCACGGCACCTTTTCTATACACTGCACAAATCTTGTTTTGCGTTTCAGTTGTGTTTTTACCTTTCTTGAAATAATCAAGCATAATATGCCAAAAATGTTGCTATTTTCTTCCATCTTCAATATTAAAATGGCTACACAAAAAATTCAACAATTTTTTTTTTTAAATGCACACTTACATGAGGTGTTACAATACAATCTAAAAAAAATGACTCGAATGAAGTTAAAGACAGCTAAGCACTACTAAAACCATCTTATGGAAAAACCCAAACCAATTTTTTGACCAACTCAATAATAACCCTGAGTCTTCTATTTACAGTGCCTGTTTTAAGATTTTACTTACTTATTTTTAGAGAGAGGGAAAAGGAGAGAATTAAAGAGGGAGAGAAACATCAATGTGAGAGCTAAGCAATCAGTTACCCACCCCCACCAGGACCAGAACCACCACCCAGGCATGTGCCCTGACTAGAATCAAACTGGTGACATTTTTTTTGCCTGACAACGCCCAATCAACCAAGCCACAACAGTCACGGCCACAATGCCTGTTTAAGATAACTAAAGCATAGTAACAATATATCCATAGTATTTCCACTTAAAAAATCAGTTGAATCTTTGACAGTCTAAATACCCCAGAAAATTACTTCATCTGGAAAGGTTAATTTTCCAATGTACCAAATGTTTGATGTTTTACTGACTCCAGAATTTTTAAATCATAAATTTATTTTCATTACTCATTAGTTGAACTAAATCACAGGCCAGTGAAATATATAATGTATTTGTCAAAATAAAACCACCTTACGCTTTTACTTAGGATTAGATTTTTATAGCTAATAAAAATAAAAACCAACATCTCTCTATTTCCTGATAATATGCCAATAGTTGTCATCGATGTATGTACACTGAATTAAAATGTTTTCAAAAAATTGCACCAACAATACTTTCTAATGTATAAACCTTTAAGGTGTAAAATAAGACAAAATTTACCTCAGACACCGGTTTTTGTTCCTTAGTGGGAGCTTCATTTTTTAATCTTGAAAACAAAATAAGTATTGAATATTTTGTAATTACAATGGAAAACTACGAAGCTCTTCTTTTTGCATGCTTAAAATAATTAAAATGTAAATCTAAACTAATATACATTTTATAGTATAATAAATGACCTCTGTAGAAAAAAATGCATTTTATAAAAAAAAATAAACAGCTGATTCAATACATGTGCTAAACAAATAAATAGACATGTATTTCCTTTTCTAAAAACATGAGCGCTTAAGAAATGTTTCTATGCTAAGTACAATTTAAACAGTGATGGACAGTGACTTGACTTGGGGTGGTGAACACACAACACAGTGTACACATGATGTGTTGTAGAAGTATGCTCCTGAAACCTATATAATTTTCTTAACCAGCATCACCTCAATAAATTCAATTAAAAAATAAATAAAATAAAATAAATGACATACACATTGGTAAAAGTTAAAAAAAAATTTACTCTTTAAAAAATAAAAGTAGGCTATATGGTTAACATATATAAGATGCTGCACTACTGACTCTTACAGAACTTAAAGAACTGAGAGAATATATTTTGTCTATGGTAAAATCCAATATGATAATGCCATTTCAATATCTATTACAATTAATGTAGAGGTGATAAAAATCACAGAAATTTAGAATTTTGAAGGGTATATTCTTTTAAACATCTTTATAAACATAGTTCAAATATTAACTATACATTTTTTAAACGTCTTGATTTCTAAAACTAAGTACTAATTATAACTTATTACATTAACAAAGGCATATGCCATTTATAAAATCTTTTTAAAAAATCAATTCAATATAAAAGCTAGCTTTTCCAAAATATTTTTATTTCAGATGTTGATAACTAAATATTATTTGTGAACATTATATATATATTTTTTTATCCTCACCTGAATACACTTTCTCATTCTTTTTAGAGATAGGAAGGGAGAGAGCAAAACATCAACTGATTGGTTCCTATATGCACCTGGAGCAGGGATTGAACCCACAGTCTTTCGCTTACAGACAACATTCCAACCAACTGACCCACACTGGCCAGAGCACTAATATTATATATTAAACTCAATTTTAATCTGCATAATTAGGGTGCCTACCTGATCTGAAATGCTATTAATACAGAGTTGAGTGTTTCATAACTTTGTGAAGTTTTAATAGCTATACTTAAGTATTAATACATTTAACATTAGTAACAACTATACTAAAATTTCATAAACACAAATGAAGACATATAGTAGAATACAATGTCAACCATGCTAAAAGCTATTCTCATAGTATTTGAAATATGGAATTGGCAAATACTCTTCTTTATCCATTCTCTGAGGGTAAATTTAAAAATTATGACTATAAAATGCTAATATCCTACTAGATATTAATAATTTAACTGTGTAAAACTGCTTATCTGTATTTTAGTTATTGCATAAAATTGCAAAAAGAATTTAAAATAGAGCATCATTTTTTGCATAAGCACATTGGTAGTATATTAAAATAATCAGAACTAAAATACTAAACAAATTTAAATGAATAAAACTTGCACAAAAAATTAACAAAATGCACAAAGTCAATAATTTTTGGGTTAAAGATTTGTTATTCTCTCAAGTATTTAATTGTGAACATTAATATTCATAAAGATGAAATAACGTCAAGCATACAGTACAACGTTGCTGTTTTAACGATTTTAAATGGGAAAATAATAGTTTTAAGAATAACATGTATAAAGTAGTAAGAAAACATGAAAATTAGTCTGATGAAACAAAAAGTAGATATTGGATTAATGAAGTTTTAAAATAAACTTGTAAATTACAATTGATTTTTATTTCTAAGCATTTAATCATCTTAAACTCAGTTTGAAAAACAAATCGGTCACAAAGCAGTTAAAAAAATATTTTATAAAAGCCATTTTCCTTTTCAGTCCACTGTTGAAAATGTTATCAAAGACCTTGTATTCTTATAAAAGAAGTATTATCATGCTAACCCTTTTCACATATGGCCATTCTAATAAAGTGATTTTATACAGCAATTAAAGCAAAAGCTACTAAGCTTTTGTTACTATTATTGCATTTCAACTGGGGAAATTGAGTCTTCGTAATATCTCTGCAAGGGAGGTTGGTAACAGAGGTTATTACTCTTCATTTTACTGGTTAAGAAACTGATTAAATGAGAACAAAATAAATTATTGAAATAACTAGCATTAAGAGACCTATCAAAATAGGGATGTCCATTTTGTTTGGGCTTTAACCATACTCGTATTCTCTTTAAGGAACAGAATTATAATAACCAGTGAAAACATTTAAAAAACAAATCTAAAAAAAAATTAGACACTATATAAAATTGAATTATCACATTTATCACTAAAATGTACACTACATTTTTATAACTACAAAAGCATACTTTAACAAATTATAATACACTATGAATACATTATTAACACTTTTGAAAAAGAAAAAAATGTTTTTACCTGTAATTCTTATTCATTAAAGATACTTGCTGAAATAGTCATCATCCGAGATATTCAATTGCTTAGTAGAAGACAGTGAAATTTGCTAAGCTCAAAGTTCTGAGCTAATGACCTGCCATTACATAATTTCACTTTTTACCTTTGAATACTGCAATAATTTTTTATACGAAAACATAGTACAGCATTTAAAACGAACACTATTTAAGATTTCAGTGTAAAGAGAACAGAAGGATTGACTGGTGATCAATTTCAACAACAAATCCTTAGAGATTAAGATTGCAAATAAGTAATTTTTCTTCTGTATAAAACCTGCTGAGATAGATCTTTCTGCTATATTTCTCAAGGACAATCCTTTCCCTCTAAAGTTTAAAATAAAATAAATGTCCCTACTTGCATTTTTCTGCAGGTCAGATGACCAATTCAAGGCTACATGTAAATGAGTATTTCAGTCGATTACTTTAGTGTGGTCTTTGAAGCTTCATTCACACTATGAACACACCATGGGATGTGGGGAGAAGCTATAAGGAGAAAAATGTTCAGATTCATTTTGGCCAGGCCATATTCTTTCTTTCCTATAATACTTAAAAGCCAAAAATTTCAATGTTGATTTTCAAAATTTAACCTTTAACTTAAGAATACTTGTACTCATGCTATAAAAAAGCTGGAAAGAGTTTGTACAATAAGCCAGTAGTAAAGTCAACCAGTTCTCAATACCCTCCACTTAAGACATTCAGAATTAAATTTAAGATACTAATCATCACACTAATAAATAACAGTAAAACATCCAGTGCACCATTTCTGATCATATACTGGGTTGCACATATTTTAGGTACTGTGCTAAGAGTTCCAGTCCAAAGTTAAGACACAGTCCCTCCTTTCAAAAAGTTCACTATCAAAGAAACATACTGAATCAAATGTTTACAGAATTGTGAAAAGTGCTAGAAAAAAGATACCTATATGATGCAGTGGCTATATAAAGAAAGGACTAAACCAATATGAAAGTGAAAGAGGCAAGGAAGCAGTGAAGACACTACAGTGAACTTGGCTTGCACCAAGAGCTACCCAAACAGGGGAAGGGGATTTAAGGCAGAGCAAAGGCAAAGAAATACAAAGAAAGGTGAATGACAAAACTTTCCTAGAGACAAATAAGGAAATAAAGAATAGTATATCACCAAGTCCAATCTAAGCAACTTTCAGAGCTTTTGAAAATCATTAACATATGGTATAAATTAGTTTGGAAGTTTAAAATGAATTTTTTGTTTTGAAATAATTTCAGATTTATAGAAAAGTTGCAAGAACAGTATTAAGAACTCCTGTATTGCCTTTACCCATATTCCCTAATTGTTAATATTTTCCCACATTTACTCGATCACTCTTTCTCTCGTCATATTTGTATGTGTCTATATATTATTATTTTCTGAGCCATATGAGAGTATGTCACAATGACCCTTTATTCCCCAAATACCTGTGAATGTTTCTTAGAAGAACATAATATGAAGGACCCATCGACATGGACAATGGTGTGGGGACTGGCTATGGAAGTGGGGAGCAAGCTAGGTAGAGGCGGGAAGAAGGGGGACAATGTGGGACAACTGTAGTAGCATAAACAATAAAATATTAAAATAAAACAATTAAAAATATTTTAGTAAAAACAAAAATTTCAGTGCTTGTTTAAACCAAATGCTGAAACACTCTGGGTCTGAAATGTTTCAAAACTGGATGTAAATTCTTTCAGGCAATTTGCTTTTCTAGAGCTCTTTTATGGAAGTCACAAACAATTTTAGAAATCAAAATGAAAATTCACAGACTATTAAGAGTTTGTATCCTTTAGAATTAGTTATTCTAAGATTCCTTCCTAAAAAAAATAATCAGCTAAGCCAGCAAAGACACACAGAACATTTATCCCAGCATAACTGATAATTTTGAAAAACAGAAAATAAGCTAAATGGTCTATAACCGGAATATGTAATAGCACATGACTTTAAAAAAAGATATTACCAAATTGTTGACTATTAAGAATAAATGCTCAAGTTATAATGTTAAGTTAAAAAGAGAGAGAATTATATATTAAAACTACGTAAAAACATTCGTAGAAAATACTGAAAGGAAATACACCAACCATGGTTATCTGTTAAAAAAAAACTAATGGATTAAAATTTCTTGATAATTAATTGCAAGGAACACATTACATAATAAGTAGTCATCTAAATTGACTTTGAATCTGTTTCAAAGAAAAGTAATTCTAATTTTAGATTAAAAAACACAGTACTGAGTAATTACTTCCAGAATCTGCCTATCCTTATGATCACAAAAGGTGTTTTTCCTGTCTTGAAAATTCAAGAAATTGGTATAGTATAAATAGTGACCTTTCAATTGTGCTAAAGGGAAAAATATAAGATGCTTTAAGTAGATATAGTTTTTAATCAGCAGGCCAAATAAGGCTTTCTGAAACAAAGCAATGCACCTTTTTATATAATAAAATCTACAGAATTCCTATGAAATTTATTAATAAATAATTCCTGAGGCATTTAAATACAATTTTTAATTAAAAGAAAAAATATCTTCAAAACTGTTTAGTGGATTGAATTGCAGTGTAACTAAAATTTTAAAAGGTTGATCTTAAAAAAAAATGTACATGTATATAAATAGAAAAACTATTTATATTAAAGAAACAAGTTATTGGCTCCCGTTATTTTTTTTAATGTTATTTTTACCCAAAGGAACTACATTAATGGCTAAGTAGATATGTGTTAACCAGACAAATATGTAATTTTAAAACTTGTTTTTGATCTGCAAGAGGTTTTGTTAAGCCTTTACACCTTAGAACTCATGATTATTAAGATGATGTTAATAATAATAATCCCAAAACAAGACAGAGGATACAATAATGTCTAATGGTCTAAACAATAACCAAATTAAAAAGCTCTAAGTAGGTTGCTATAGAGAACCTGTAGGGAATTACAGGGAATCTACTGGAAGTCTTAACAAAACAAAGTAAACACTAAACAGTGTTAAAGAATAGAAAAGAATATAAAAATAGACATAAAATCAGTAAATCTGGACAACATAAAACTATCAAAATTAATTTATTAAAAATCAAAAATCTGAGAACCAGTGTTGTTGAGAAACTATAGAGTTAGAATTGTGTAATGTATTTTAAATGACAGTAAAAATAACTGCAATTTTGGAACATAATTGTAGAGACCTGTTGTTCCAAGGACATGAAAATAACCATGGTTTTCTAACAACCGGAGTTTTTATATTCCTTGGACTGTATTCATGCTAGGGGAAGATTAAAGGACAGCAGCCAAAATGACTAAACTTTAACTTGGATGTTGAAGCACTGATTTGAAGAGCTTTTCTTGGCCAGAAGTGACCCACAAGCTTAAGATCAAGAGCCAAAGTCCCCAGTGGAAATTTGTGCTCAATTTGGTGGGTTTTGAGACAGACTATCTCTGGCTAAATTAGCATCAACCTTATGGGAGGCCAGCCATGAAATATGGCAGTCTCCTCAAGATCTGATTTCTTGAGACCACAACCTAAAGCAGGTCCCACTGTCAAATTATTCACATCCCTTGGAAAGAGAGAACAGGCATCAGTTGTGTCCATCGAAGGGGGACACTGTCCAGGTGTACCCTGGACACTTTTTGAAATCTCTGGGCTGCTTCTGCATCTGAAAAATAAGAAAAATAGCACAATGACAGACAGCAAATGAGGAAAAAGACAATCATCGGACCTAAACACTTAAGACTTATAAGAAATTAAGAAAGCACACAAAACAGAAAAAAGACAAACAGCCATATCATTTGGAATGTATTATTCTGAAGGCAAGTACAACAGAGAAAAACAAATTATTTTAAGCAAAGTAAGAAATGACTATAGCAACAAAAGTTATTTTGGAAAGAGCCAACTGGAGAAAACAACATATGTTAAGGTATGTCAACCTGACACAAAGATAAGGTGGAATAAGAATCTAGTTCCATTTGAAGCTGAAAAAAGCTGAATAATGAGCGCTAGTGTCATGAACTTGGCTGCTTAACTGCCTTTGTGTAAGAAAACATCTCAGAACTTTGAACTTAGGAAATTCCAACTTGTCTTGCACCAGGTCACGAGCTCCATAGAGCAGGAACCTATTTCAACAAGCAGCTTTAAAAAAAACAAAACAAAATACTTTAATATTTTTTCATTTCTATTAATGATACATTTTTAAAATGCAACAGTCCTAAAATCCATCAAAGTAAAATGCACTGAATAAAAATTAAACTTACTCAGAAAGATGTTCAGAAGCTGGGATACAAACAGAAACTGAAATTAGAAAAAAAGTTTTATATTTAAAACAGCATATGAAATATGATACTAACGACTTCATAAAAAATCCATATTGTAAGTGGCCAAAAATACTGAAATAAATATCAAAAACCAAAGTAACACAATTATACATACACGTACCTTTCTCTACTACAACTTGGCAAGTGTGAGTTTCATGCTGACTCAAGTGCGTAGCCATATTATCTAAGCCAGAAACATCAGCTAGGAAATCACAATTAAGGCACACTAGAGTAATGCCCCTATTAAAAAAAAAAAAAAGAAAGAAAAGAAAGCAAATAGTATAAAAAGGTTTTTTAATCTTTTATGCAAATCTATATACAAGTTCAACGATTATTCTTACATAATTTGCTTTTTGTGTCAAACTGTCAATACTATTTTTGTTATATAAACTTGGTATAACAAAAATGATTCTCTGAAAATGGCATAGCCATATCCAAATTATGCTATCATTTATTTACAGAAACTGTTCTTTATTTTATAAACTTTTACTTCTCAGACTAGCTGCTAAAATCTGGGAGTCTACAGACCTAAAGCCTAGTGTTGGTTCCACTAACAACTTGTGTCACTTCAATCAGTCATAATCTACCTATGTATCTGCCCATGTGCAACGCAAGGGGACACTGTTCACTCAGTCTATATAAATTTACTAAGGCTAATCTTACACATACTATGCTAGAATTGTACTATACTGTGAATATAAATGAAAAGAAAGAACAGTCTGTGCTCTAACAAAGCTTACATCTAGCGTTTTATTTAGGTGAAAAAAAAATTAGAAGAGTAATGTTAAGGTTTTAAATATATAGATCATGTTGTAGCTTACACTGATTATGTATTATGTGTTAACGGTTTTCTATATATTATTTTGTTTGATTCTCATAACTACCCAAGGTGGTATTATTCTTATTTAACACTGAATTAGTTAAAGTAGTTAATTCACTACTGAAGTCCAACACCTGAGTTCCTCAGCATCCCTGCACTGTAAACTGGCCCACTTGCTGGGGTCTGAACTATTTGTTTCCTTACCAAATGCTGAGTGCTGCAGTTCTTAAATGAAATACGTAATTATTATAAATTTCCAAAAAGCCTAGGAAACAATTCTTTTGCTGCATTCAGGAATAGTTTTTATACTCATCAGTTCAAACTATGCAGCATTTGCTATTTGAAATATTTAAACATAACTGGCATATCATATGTGACATTGGCCTTAAGATTCTCATTAAAAATGTGTTTAAAACTTTAATTTTTAGTTGAAAGGTAGTTAAAAACATTATTAAGCCTACAACAGTATATCTATGTTTCAGAAAACTTAGAAAGCCACTTAGAAATTAAATTTAGTTTAATTTATTATATTTGTAAGAGTTAAAAACTTGGGAACTTGTTGGGTCAAGCATGTGAAGTGCTATTTAAAAGAAAAATGTACATATTAAATGTAAAAATGATATTAAGTTGTTTAAAGGAACTTGAATTTCAAATAAGACTTTTAAAAACTTGGTCTGTTCAACTTAAATTAACTTTTAAAAAAATGCACTGAAAAGAATGCTAAGCCTTTTGTTCACATAACTTAAATGAACTTTATCAAACATTAATTTAAACTCTCTCAAAAGTGATTAAAATGTATTTGATTTCTAAATGGAATACTTTTAGGTTAAACTAAAAAACTTAAGGAAAGTTAAGATTTAAATACTTCATTTTATTGACTAACTATTTAGTCTTGTCTAATAACAAACTACCCTCGAAGACACTAAAAGTGATCTTAATGGTTAAGTAGTAGCTAAATGCCTATTCTACTGGGTATAGTGAATTGGACAGGAGTAGAATGTCAAAAGCCAGCCTTTTCTAAATAGGGATTCATAATTGGGATTTATAATAAAATTTCTTAATCTAGGAAAATGTAGGAGGCTAGAATACTACATTTGGGTCATCAATAGAGAATGACGGTTGGCATAGAAAAAGGAGAATGGAACCCAAGTCCACAGAAAATAATAAAGACAAGGATCATCCTGCCTTAGCGTGTTAGACTAGAGAGAAGTTGTGTCAGTAACTAATGGCTTTCTGTTTCCCTTCTTCGTTATGGCAGTACCACCTCCTCTTAGGAGTCCATGAGATTCTTTAGAATCCTGCCAATATGTTGTTTTTGCTTAAGTTAAAAAAGAAATTTTGTTACTGTCAATTTAACAAGGCATAAATATACTTTTGAAATTCATTCATCTGTAACTCACCCTACTGTTGAAGGTGAGAATGGTATCTTCAATTCAACCTTCCTTCAGTATCACTTGATTCTATATAAAACATCAAAGGTTCTCCAGTGCCCTCCAAATTAAGTCCAAACTCCTTAGCCTTATTATTTTCATCTCTAAGCTTAAAACTATTGCCCTAGACTTCAGGCTCACTATATAAACTCCATGCTCCACTCATTTACTACTAGCTATTCCATCTGTATGCCTTTTAGTTTTTAATTTCTGTACCTTTATTCATGCTATTTCTTCCAACTTGAATGTCCCTGTGCCTCTTCGAACAATATAAATAATGCTTATCCTTTAAAGCCAAGTGTAACTAACACCTATCCAGATTATTCCAAGTAATCTCTCTCCCTTTGAAATAAATAACCCTCATTGCACTTACTAAAGTTTTCCTTGCATTTTCAGTTATTTAAGTTCATCTATATCTCCCACACAATAAAGTGTACATTACCTGAGGATTGGTTCTAAGACTTCACCACTTTCATCTCTATAGGAGCTGTACACTATGTACATGACAGATGCATAACAAATAGCTAAATAATGAATATTCCTTTTCAATAAAGGAGTAATTACAAAAATTATTGTTCTATACAATTGTAAGTATGCTATATTCTATTCACAGAATTGACCAATTTTCAACTTACTATGAATTTAAGTTGAGAAAAATCTCCAATCTTTACAATAATATAACTCACTTTAAAACAGAAAACAGTTAAGCTTGACAACAGTGAGATAAAAATCACTCCCCCCTCACAAAAAAGTCAAACTGAAACCTTATCTTTTGAACATAAAGCTCTTATAATTCTTATAAAAAATTTTAGTAAAGGCACATCTAATATAGTTTAATCCATTTCAATGAACTGAGTAAATGTTTTAAAATTAGCCCTAAAATACTTTTAAAATTCAATCAAATTTTATTTCCCTGAGAGCTCCTGGCTCAACATCATAGGTGGTACCTACTATCCACATAAATCATTTTCAACATATACTTTAATTTAGTCAATGAATATCTACTCAGTGCACTAATCCAAGTTTCGTATAGACAAAAATCCACACCACACAGACTTTGGTAAGAGGACATAGAAAATAAACAAGAAAAGTAAAGTATACAGTATATCAGATGAGGAAAGATGAACTAGAGAAAAATTAAGCAAATGAAAAGGAGATGGGGAGTGCTAGAGTGAAGCCCAGGGGAGAGGATACAATTTTAAATTTTTGTTCTCATTCTACAACCTAAATGCATGATAACTTCATCTTGATATGACTTTTCACCACTGAAACAAATTTAGCAAGAGAATAGAGGCTAGTCATACCTGTAGTCTAAGGATATAATGAATGGAACTATCAATATCCAGTAGCAATCACTTAAGATTTCCAAACTGGACATCCCAACATCAGGTTAAAAAAAAAAAAGTTTTAACAAACCACAATGAGTTACCACTTCACACCCACTAGGGTAACTATAATCAAAAAAGGATAATAACTAATGTAGGTAAAGATGTGGAGAAACTGGAACCTTCACATGCTGCCAGTAAAAATGTAAAATAGTTGAGGTACTTTGTAAAACAGCTTGGCAGATCCTCAAAGGCTCAATACAATTAACACATAACCCAGTGATTCTAATCCCAGACACATAGTAAAGAGAAATGAAAACACATGCCCACCAGACAAAAAGTTGTACACAAATCTTCATAGCAGCATTTATAATGGTTTCAAAATTAGAAGAGCCTAATGAATAAAAAAACTATGGTATAGCCACACAATGGAATATTATTTAGCAATAAAAATACAATGCTACAATACAGATGATGTGGGAAACATACTAAATGGATGAACCCAATCACAAAGGATCAGACATTGCATCATCCTATTTATATGAAATGTCCAGAATAGGTAAATCTATACATACAAACAGAAGATCAGTGGTTACTTAGGGATTGGGGAGTTGGAAGGAGATAGGGATGACCATAATGGGTATAGAGTTTCTTTTTGCACTGATGAAAATGTACCAATATTAACTGTGGTGGTGGCTGCACAACTTAATAATATACTAAAAACTATCAATTGTACAATTTAAGTGTGTGAAATGCATGGTATATGAACTATAGTTCATTAGGGGTAATATATTAAGAAATTTAAGTCATACCATTTTTAAATAGAAAGAATTAAAAAAATTTTATTAGTTACCTGAGATTTTCTGAATGCTTCTTAAAAATACAAAATCTTTTACTTGGACGGTTACTGTGAAAGCTGGAGAGACAAAATAGATTTTATTAATTTTATTCTACAGTTGTCATATTAATTTATAGCTATATTTCAAGCCTATATTTAAGTTTCTAGTTTTTAAAAAATCATGCTATAAATAAAATACTGTTTGTCATCCCTGTGTAGTTCAGTATTTTATTTCACAATCCATTTTACCTATTTATTTTCTAATGACACAGATAGAATCTAAATGATTTTGGAAGTAAACAGTACTCAAGCTAAATGCCACTGTTTACCATTTATAAAATCAAACATTTTGAGAATTCTTTGCAATTACCAGCAGAGGTAAGTTTAAAAAAAAAAAAAAAGCAGAACCACTAGCCGAGCTTTGTAACCAGTTATAGTTTTTATAGTTTTTATTTACCCTTTAAAATCTGGTAAGGAACGCCTCCCTATACTAGGAAGACAGGATTAGTTTAACACAATATAACTGAAAGTGGAGGCATGGATTTAAAATCAGCATCACCTGGGAGCTCATTTAGAAAAGCAAAGTCTTGTGTCCTGCCCCGCCACGCCCCCAGCACCAATCCACTGAAATCTCTGGCAGTGGGGCTTCTAACAAGCTTTTCCAGTAATCCTTATGCAAGCTAAAATTTGAGAAGCACTAGCCCTAGACTGCACAGATAGCCCCCCCACCCTCAAGTAACCAACTAACCAGGTTACTCTCAGATACAAGGTAAGTATCACCAGCACAGCATGTATGTATGTATGAGAAAAGAAATAACTCTGACTAGCTATAATCCCCAGAAAATATCCTCAGAAAATTTCTAATAGTTGTTTCTTCAATGTGGGGATTACTTCTATTAAAGAGTTTACAAATTCAAGAGAACATCACAGAAATAATTAAATATTATTTTTAGAAGAAAACATCACAGGGTTGGTAAACACTGAAATTATATGCAAAAATTTGTGCACACAATTGTTCCCTCAGAGGAATGAGTCCCAATTTTTATCTGACTGTCAAAGAATGTGAACCAAAATAAGTTATTAAAAAAACGACGACCGTATTTCTTCTTTCTCAAACTCAAACAGACTGTTTTGGTTTACTTGTCTATTTAGTAAGAGAACAGGAGAGAAAAAATTATACTTCAGGGCCTTTATGATGTCTTCCATTTCTGTCTATAATTTGTACCTTATTAAAACACTTGCACTTTTAAAACTTCAGTTGTCTGAATCCAGTTTTAACTAACTTCCCTATCTATTAAAAAAGACTTATCCCTAGCTGGGTGGCTGATGTGGTTGGAGTGTCCCCCATATACCAAAAGGTTGCAGGTTTGATTCCTGGACAAGGTGCATGCCTAGGCTGTCGTTCAATCCCTGGTTGGGGCACGCACAGGAGGCAACTGATCCATGTTTCTCTCTCTCATTGATGTTTCTCTCTCCCTCAAACCCCTGTCTAAAATCAATAAACATATCCTCAGGTGAGGATTAAAAAAAAGACTTATACTGCCCTTTTTATTTGTATTTATTACACAGATTGCATACTTATGGTTTTGTGTATTTTAGGAATGAATCTCTTGCCAACAAATAAAATCTACCCTTCTTCCAAATAGCTCTGCATAAAGTTAACGATATAGAAATAAATCTAAAGAAAAGTGGGAAAAGGTTAGGATTTTTATTATAATATAGTGAAAACATGTTAAAATCTAGGTTTTAAAAACTCTCCACCTGGCTGTATGACTATGTAATTATCAAAGTTCATTAAGCTCTTCCCTAAAAACAGTTAAAATTTTATTGTGTATAAATTATACCTCAACAAGACTACAGGAAAAAAACTCCCTTTGTATTTTCTTAATAATGCTTTTATTCAGTGTAACAATTTTTCTCCCAAAGAAATACAAAAGGAAAAATTCCCTAAATATCCAACAATATAAGTGGTATACCTACTATACTTAAAGACACTAGACTACAGGTTAATGATATTGGGTTGTCCAAAAAGTTCATCTGTTTTTTTCTATAAGATGGCTCTAGTAGCACTTTGTCTTTAACTTCATTTGAAACAATTTTGTTAGACTGTATCGTGACAATTAGATTAGGTTAGGTTAGACTGTATTGTAGCTATCATATAAGTGTGCATTAAAAAAAAAACATCAAAATTGGTGTATTTTTTTGTATAGCCACTTTAATACTGAAGATGGATGAAAATACACAACATTTTTGGCATGCTATGCTTGATTATTTCAAGAAAAGTAAAAACGCAACTGAAATGCAAAAAAAGATTTGTGCAGTGTATGGAGAAGGTTCTGTGACTGACTGAATGTGTCAAAAGTGGTTTGCAAAATTTCGTGCTGGGGATCTTTCACTGGATGATGCTCCACGGTTGGGTAGACCAGTTGAAGTTGATGGTGATCAAGTTGAGACATTGAGAATAATCAATGTTACACCACATGGGAGACAGCCAACATACTTAAAATATCCAAATCAATAAAGTTACTGGTGAAAATGAAAAACACGTCTTTTCTTTTACAGAAAAAACAATTAACTTTTTAGCCAACCGAATATAACAGGAAAGAAGGCGATTTGTCTGCTTTAGAGTTCGGAGTTGGGTCTGAGGATGGAAGGAGTCAAACAGAAGCTGATAGAAAATAAATGACTAATAAATATTTGTTAAATGAGTGAATACATACTCATAATAATTATCACAAGCTAAACACCAACAGTGACACATAAAAAGTTCTGAATTTTCAGGTACAGAAGAAGCCAGCTACCAATTAGTTCATTTCAGTTAAGAAGTCCCTACTGCCTTGCTCCAGGCAAAGCAAAGAGCTAGAGAGAGAAGAATTTTCAAGAAAACAGGAATTAATGGAGCTGAAAAAGTAGTTACAAATTAGATATTAAAAGGTCTTACATTCTTAGAGAATTTGAACTTCATCCTATTAATGTTAGGAAGGCAAAGGATTTTAGGCCAAAAAAAGTGACCTGACAGTATAAGCCTATGTGAGCAACATAAGAAAGACTGGAAAAAGGGGGATAAGTGGGGAGCACAGAAGGAGACCAGCTATGTTGCTATCACAATTAGCCAATTGTTCTTCTAATGACTGTTATTAGAGCTAATAAATTTATATAAAATACACAATAAACTCAAGCATTTCTTTTAAAAACTCAGTATTCTGTCTATTTATTATACAAGAATAAATTATTATATCAACATTTTTTTCCCTTGGAAATTTTTAAAATCACCCTTCAAAGTCTAAATGAAATGTTATTTATAGGACACCTTCCCTTATTTCTTCTTTAAAGAATTCATTTTAACCTCCTCTGTACTCTCATGATCATGTTTATAACATTAAGCTAGGTAAATATATCTTTCCTACAAAACTGTGAAAATCAAAGGCAAGGACTTTATCCACAATACCTAATAAAAACAACTTAGAAAAAAATAATAGATATAATTACTTGAATACCCCCTAAGTGCAAATCATATTATTAAGCATTTTAATTTTAAATTTTCTGTAATAATCACAGTAACTTTTCAAGAAAAGGAAACTGGGAGTCAGGTTAAGTAACTTGTTCAAGTCACAAAGGTAATTAATAAATAAATGGTGCCCTGGCCGGGCAGCTCAGTTAGTTAGAGTGCTGTCCCAATAGGCCAACATGGCAGGTTTGGTCCCCAGTCAGGGCACATACAAGAATCAAGCAATGAATGTAAAGATAAGTGGAACAACAAATCCCTCTCTGTCTCTGAAAGGTAACAGTGACAGTAGTTAAGTTACCAGCAAAGGAAATATAAAGAGACAAGAAATGTTAAAGGAAGAAAAGGCAATGAAACAGAGGAGCAACCAAAAAGGAAGAAGAAAAATTGTGGTAACAGTTTAACAGAAGCTGAGGATAGTTTCAAAAGTGAGTGACAACAATATCAAAACTCTGAAGTCATGGAGTCATAAGAATTTTTAAAAGTGAATAAATGGGGTGCATAAGTACATGACAGATAATCTTTAACGGAGCAGGGTTTGTTGGCAGGTGCGGATGACACTTAAATTTATGGGTAAAAAAATAATCACAAATAAGTTGGTAACAAACACTTTTTACAAATATAAAATGGTAAGAGAAAGACAAGAAATAAGGAAAGTAAGTAGTAGGGACAAATCTCCTTCATCTTAAAAAAAAAAACAAACCTGAAAATGTTTGTAAGCAAAAAGGAACCTGGTTGAAAGGACAGATGAAGTAGCAAGTTAACTGGATAAGGTTGTGGAAGAATCAGAGGAGATAAGGGACAGAGTTAACTGTTAGAGTGCAGCATCACTGATTTCTGAGATCAATATCTGGATGAAGGTAACAAGAAAAATAGTGATGTTGAAAAGACTGATTAAAAGTATGACTTCCTACTGAATAATTTGTAGGTCATGTTAACAACTAACACAATACAATAAAAAAATACAATACAATGAAACCTTTAGCATACTGAAGAAGGTTTAAATAGTTACTGTACATAAAAATAAAGAAGCACTAAAAGGTATGATCCAATTGAAGTTAAAGATCATGAAGTCGAAGTTACAGCTGATTGAATCAAGTGCCGTTTTGGTAGTCTAGAGTTCAGCATAAAGTTTGGAAGAGGAAGACATTCAAGTTTCACCTTGGCTTTTGTGCCAAGCGAGCATGACTAAAGGTGATGAATTCTATAACAACAACAACCACCACAAAAAAAAACAAACCAAAAAACAGCAATCCAAACAGATGACCCTGAGGGTGAGGCTGACTATAAAATTAGACAAGTACTGCTGGACTTAGAAAAAGGAGTCAAAGCCCTGAAAGTGATGGTAAGTAGGAATTCAAAAGAAACTGTGTATAAGATAAGATGAAAATGGTACAAGCTAAGAAAGGGGGTACAATAACTTAAACGCTGATGCGAAGTGCTGGCACGAAAGACATCAGAGTACATTAAGGTTAGGCTAATCAAGATGGGAAAACTGTGGGAGAGGCACTGAAGTCATCGAGAGAAGTGGGAGAATCCTTGAAAGGAGTAGCTGATAATGACCAGAGAGTAACATAAAGGTCATGTTATAATCCATGAGAAAATCACTTTTATTATACTTTAATTCTAACTTAAAAAATAAAAAATGAAACAATCTCACTTTGAATAATCAACCTAGTTTATATCTAAACAGTAATTTTACTATAATTTTAAAAACAAAAATCCACCCTGAAAGATGCTTCTACTAATGAGGTACGAATGAAAGTAAAGTGGGCTGTGAAGGCTGTCTCTGCATAGAGCCATTACTAGGTACTCAAATAATCTAAGTGGACTGAATTAATGAAAAATATTTCAACAATGGCATTGTAACAAGAATAGTCTCTCATTTTACTGACTGAATGCAAGCATAAATAGCTTGATAGATAGGTGGACAGATTACAAAGAGAGAAACAGAAACAATAAAGTTCCTAGCACCACTGAAAATCCTGGAGACTCTCAAAGTGACTGCTTTGAAGAGAATAACACTTATGAGATTGCATGTATTTGTTTGGTAAATATATTTAAGCCATTTAAATTCTTATCTTTAAAAATAACCAATTTTGAAAGTTCTATAGGAAAAATAATTCCCATAGAAAATCTATTTCCCTAACAGACCTGTCCTAATTTCTTTAGTCTAAATGTTCTTACAATTCTAGTTACAGTAATTGTATGTAATTAGTTTACTGGAAAACAGTAACTGCATTATCCTAGAAGTTCTCTATTGCAAGATGTTTAGTTCCTTGAAGAGAAAAATTGGTTTCTAATAGGATAACTGTTTTCAAAAACCAAACTTGCTGAATTATAATTCAATGATAATTACAAATGTTGAACTCATCTTACCTCATCATATGATTTACATAGGCTTTGCTACAGCTAGTGTTGTATCTGCAAAAACTACAGTGGACATATGTAGGAAAGTGGTTTGCAAAATCTTTTACTTCAGAACAACACTCAATGCACTTGTGAACTCCCCGACGATACCTTATGGAGATATAAAGAAAACAATATAAATATATTTTAAAACAAAAATAATAAAGGAGAGCCTTATTAAGGCTCTGTTAATTAAAGCCAAGTTGTTTAAATTAACATTTAAACGAAGACTTCTAACTAAAATTTGCTATGAAACAACGGTTAGATTAAGTATAAACAATCTCACATTAGTTAATGCTTGTCACTGGAATAAAATTAACCAATTCAAATGTCATAAGATATAAGCACAACATATAGTGATACCAGTGTAGTAGATGAATATTATAGGAAAAACATGGAAGCTAAGTACTGTTCAACAATGGTTATAAAAAAATACTTCTATTATTTGCTTGGCCTTTATCATGATAGCATATAAATGTATGAAAGAGTTGTGTAATAGAATACACTTATATTAAATAAAGGTTTGATTCTTCTATTTAAGATTATATTAGTATTTTATATCAGGAATAAAAGATTACCTTAAGTTCCTCAAAGCTGTATTGACTTTACTTTTTCTATTGCTACTAGGCAAAGTGCTTTGTTTTTTTTGCATATTAGAGATTTTTGATTTGAATTTAGATTTACTTCCATTAGGCTTACTTGCATTAGGTTTACTTGCATTAGATTTAGTTGTATTAAGTTTACTTGTGTTAGATTTTGTGGGATTTTTAGCAGTTATACTTTTTGTCCTTGGAGGTGAGACCTGAAGGGTAGAAGTGTTTGCACTAATGGAAGGAGTAGTTGAAGATCCTGACTGAAGAGGTCCAACTGAAGCTCGAATAGTAACCTACAAAAATAAAGATAATATTTACTTTAGAATATTAATCCTTGCATTAGTATTAAACTGTCACTGTATAACAAAAGGTTATATATCAAGTATTCTGAAAACAGTAAATATAAACTATAATTGGATAAGTATTGTACTTCTTTTAAATGTTTAAATAAAATTAAATTTGATATTTACTTACTTGTAATATATTTTTGTATTAAAATCAGTTATACATTGTTATTAATGGATAATTAGGAATTATATGAATATTAAAGAGCACATTCCATAGCTATTTCTATATTCTGCTATACCTAAAAAATATCACATACAGGTCAAAATTTAGATCTCAAAACCCAAAAAAATAACTCTAGAAAGGGCATTATCCTTTGCCCTGCATTACTCACTGTAAATGAGCACCTCGACCTCTCTTTCCAGGTGCTCATTTAGCAGAATTTATATTTACAAAGGCTATGGGAGGGGTTACATCAATTCAATATACTTCATGGAGAGTACAATAATATTTAGAATTTCCTTAAATAGAATTAATATAAAGTTTATGATTTAGTATTCAAGAATTATATTAATTAGTTGATGATGGAAAACACAAACACCTACCAACGTTTCTTGTTAATCATATGACTATTCTCCCCACATGTATATTAGAAACAGCCTATAGGAAGTCCTATAAAACATGTTTTGGTATCATACAAACGCACTAGACTAGGAATCAAAAGACTTGAGTTTAAATATCACACTACTTCTTCCTAGCCATGTGGCCTAGAATAAGTAACTTATTCTTGTTAAACTTCTTTGTCTACACTATGAGACAATATCTGCCTTGTCTGCCTCACCAGATTGCTGTATGAATGAAATAACAGTACCTAAGAAAGAGTATACTGAAAGCCTAATTCTAAGGTGCCATAAAAACATTTAATATTGTTATTATGAATATCATACTGCTATTATCATTAATAAAGGAAAATATGAGAGAGGACTGCACTGCTTACATTCATGTTATTCATGTCTAGTCCCAGTATGGAATGAATGGACTGCAGGGAAGGATGCTGGATAGCTTCTCTTGCTCTAAGGTCTTCAGAGCATGGCTTTATATTGTTTAGTTAATTCAAATAACAGACATACCCACATTCAAAGGTAAGTACCCAAAGCCAAATATAAATGTTTGGGGGATTATTTCGCTTTGGATTATCCATGCCTCTGTTTCCCTCCACTGGAACAAATATTCAAGAGCTGACTGTATATAAAGAAGTCAGAAAAAACAGAGGGTAAATTACAATCGTCACTATGTAGTCAGACATGTGTTTGCTCACTTAATACACAAATGCTATCCAGCAGCAGAACTCACTTCTGTGAGAGTAGACTCAGCAATAACAAGTTCAATAAACATCTAAGAGGCTATGGCATTCAAAGCACTACACCAGATGCTGAGGACACAAAGATAAATAAATCATGATTCCTGATTTCAAACAGCTTGGCAAATAAAACTGATATAGACACTGCCAACAGCAGCTCAAAACAGGTTATATAATATTGACACAACCCACTGATCTAGGGATCACAACTAGTTGCACTTTTTACAAAGGGGTATCATTCTAGCATAGCACAAACCACCAACCAAACACTGATAGTTAGATTCTTCCTAAACATAATAATAAAACTTGAAATTAAAGTCAATAAAAATCAGAGATAGTGTTTTAAAATATTATATTCAAGAAATAAAACCAGGCAGGAGTAAATTTCTATTATCATACCAAATGTTAAAATGCAACATATTGAACTCACTTTTGTTCCAGGAGGTAATCCTTCTAGCTGCTTAGGTTTTATAAATGTTCGATGATGCTGAGTCTTATGATCCATTTTCTCTTTGCATGTCAAAAATTGCAGCCTGCATTTTGTACAACGATGTATTCCTTTTTTCTGTTTAGGAAACAGAGAAAAAGGAAAAATAATTTCTACAACCACAAATCCTGTGTCCTAAAATGGCTCTGATTTAATTTTAATGATACCTAAATAATTCTTAAAATAGTACTTTATCTCTCTCATCCCAAATATTAGCAACCTACTATTTCATTTTTTAAAACATTCTTTGCATTAGTATTTGGGCTTCAAAAATGTATGCTAATATACGGAAATTGAACACAAAAGCTGTAGCAATAGGTTCTAATCAAAGTGCTGTCAATAGTGGTATGAAAGCTCCTTTAATTATAATTTTAAAATATTTAGACATAGGATATTGTACATTTCTTTTATAATTATCATTCTTCCCACATCTACATCTTACTCTGGAGCTTAGTAAAGCATATGGAAAAAGTTATTGTGAAAAGCCCTATAATGAAACAGAACTGTCTTATATCTCATTTTCCCTTTCAAAATTAAAGGTCAAAGATGAAATATAGATACCAAAAATAGCATTTCCCAAACTCTGTTCTTCCAGAGAAGTTAACAGGCATTCTGTAAATAAAAGATTTAGTGGCCAGATAAGCTTGGGGAATAATATATAATTATATCTTTTACTTGAAGATTTATAATGTATTAGCATATTAAAAGCTTTGAGTTGTCCTGTTATTTAAAAAAAACAGACAAAACTGTTTAATTTTATAAATCTAGGCATTTACCAAATTTATTTACCAGTAACAATTTGGGGGGAAACATTTGTTAACACCTGGTGGAACACTGTTAAGGATCTTTAGAACAGAAAGATCTCGAGAGAACATCTCCAGGATGGGCAGCACCCCAGTCACAACATACGTGATTCCAAATTCATTTGGAAATTCTACTTTTACGATCTTTCCCAATTGAAAAATATAAGTCAATTTTATGATTATCTAATGACTGAAACAGAAAGCAAATTGAGCAACTGATGCTGAATAAATTGGCATGCCAATTTAATCAATAATAAAAAATGTAATGAGCTGATTAGTGAAGTGTCAAAACTTGGTTACATGATCAGATTCAGTAAATACATTGACTTCTGGGTTTGGCAAAGACACTGGTGCTCTTTCAAGCACTAAAGAACAGATTCAGTGTTGCCTCAAAGATTTCAGACCAAAGAAATGATTATTTAATTGTTTAAGAGAAAGAGCCAGTAAGCAAAAAAATTCAAGAGAAAGGTATAAGCACTAACGGGTTGGTCCGAAAAATTACATAGCAGAACTGGCAGAAGTCATCCATAAAACAAGTTATGACCTAAATATAGTTCTTCGGCAGTGTTCACATATTTAACAATAAGTGTTATTATTGTTTCCTTTATTACTGGTCAATGATGACAACAGGTCTTCTCATAATAAGGGGGCTAGAAAGTAGAAATTAAGTACTAAAAGAAAGAGGAAAATAAGATATTAAGTCCCCAATCTTCTTTCTCAGTTCAAATCCATCTTTTCCCTTTCTCTTATTAACCTACCTACAAAATCCCGTACCTGCTCTTAGACCCTGAAATATCTGATCTTCTGGATATTCCACTCACCTTCCCTCATTCCCTTCAACCCTTAGGTTTCCTGTTTCTAGCTATCTTTCAGAATTTTCATTTATGAGTCACAACATCACCAGAAAAAAAGCAAGGCAAAGTGGAAGTTTTACAAGTATTATAACTCAGCACAAACTACAAATTAATAGTGTCATTTGGAACAATGTTGCTTCCACTGTAGAACAAATCTAACCAATGTTTGTCTAAGTCAGAATCTATCTTTTTGCTAAAACAATATGAACGAATAAGAACTAGTAATCTCACCTGATGCTTCATATAATGATGCATATAGGGTGTTGCAATTTTAATAACTTTGAGGCAAAATGGACATAGCAAGTTCTTTGTGTTTTCATGGGATGCTCTAAAATGAGTTTCTACATCAGAAAATGATGATGATCTGTAATTGCAAACCTACAAATAAAAAGAATGTTTAGTTTAACATGAAAATTTATGATATACAATTATGAAATAATAATAAATTATTTGTTTAGAATATTATGTACAACTAATTCAGCTCTGATGCCTAAACAACCAAGAATCTCATAATGCAAGCACTAGAAGATAATCTTTGAAACAGAAAAGTTATCATTCAAAGTTTAGAAATACTTCCCAAAATATAACTAGATTCCCTTCTTTTTGTTAGATCACCTCATATCCTGACTTGAATTTTCAAGCTCTGACACCTCTTGTCCCATAAATTTTTTTCTGCTGCATAAAACAGCATCCTCCTTCGGACTATAAATGGTCACCAAGCTACAGCAATGGCGATTTATTTTTACATTGCTTTCCTATTTCTTCAAACTCTGGAAAAATACTAGTCTCAAAGCATTTGGTAGGGCCCTCTGTATCTAAAATCACTTCATATTTCCCTTGTATACCTATATTCTTCCGTATATGGTAAGATAAATCCATACATGTGTTTGTCTTTTTCCCTTAGGGCTTTTCTTTGTCCAGTATAAGAGTAGGTAAACAATGGCTTGTGGGCCAGTTCCAACTCTCCACTGACTCCCACATACAATGCATGAATTATGTCACAGGGCTTTCTACTAAGAAATTATTTATAGGAGGAATTTTAATTTTAGTAACCAATTTTATCTAAATGGTTAGAAAAATTTAAAAATATATTTCATGACACATGAAAATTATATGAAGTTCAAATTTCAGTGTCCATAAATAAGGCTTTAATTGAAACAGTCACATTCATTAATTTACTTATTGTCTATGTCTGCCTTTGTGTTATAATGACAGAGTTGATTTGTTGCAAAAGACCGTATGACCCTTGAAGCCTGAACATTTACTATCTGGCCCTTTACAGAAAAAAAATTCCTGCTGATTGTTGGCCTAATAGGTTTAAATCTTGTAACCAAAATGACTGAAAAGAAACAAACCAAAAAAGACACTAAGTACACAATAAAATATGTGTATACCTGGCAAATATATGGCATCTCACCGGGTTTATGATTGTCCTTCATATGTTGTAAAAGAATATGCTCTGTTTCAAATGATAATTCACAGATTTTGCAAATAGCTAAAAGTGTGAGGGAGAAAGACATTACATCATTTCAAGATACACACACACACACACGCACGCACGCACACACACAGATCATCATGTTGTACAACTGAAACTAATGTTATACGTCAATTATACTTCAAAAATTTTTTAATTTTTTTTAAGACAGAGGGGAAGGAAGGGAAAAAGAGAGGGAGAGAAACATCAATGTGTGGTTGCCTCTCACATACCCCCTACTGGGGACCTGGCCTGCAACCCAGGCACGTGCCCTGACTGGGGAATCAAACTGGTGACCCTTTGGTTCGCAGGTCGACGCTCAATCCACTGAGCTATACCAGCCAGGGTTATTGAACTTTTTCAATAAAGTATCTTCGTGAGGCAAATAAAGTTTTATATATATATATAAAATTCATTTTCTGCATCTATAAACAAGACCAATAATAATAACAGAATTGGTGGTGATTGTACACAGTTAGTTATACAGTTAACTATGTTCTAAGCACTTTACTTAAACTAACTCAGTTCCCACGCCAACACTAACAAGCACAGATCCCCATTATTCAAATATTAAAGAGTAACTTGCCTGAGGTCACATAGCTGTATTAAGAGAGGCAGAACCTGGGTTTGAATCCAAGTGGTCTAGCTTCAAAATCTACTTTTAACTACAATTGTAGTTACTTTCCTAATTCAAGTTTAAATAATGGGCACTGATTTGAAAACTATGATCTGAGGCTTCTAATTTAGCCCCCCCCACATGAAATGCACAGCTTATTTAATTATTTACAAGAGTTAATTTGTGTAATTAATTTTATTTAAAAATTTACATTAGTTAAAATGTAACTTTTTCAATTTCACCCTCAAATTCCAGTGTTTTTCTTATTTTTCTAACAGGCTTAAGTGTTTCTCAGAATTAATATTATAAAAATCAATAACATCCAATACTTAAGTGAAACTGCAACTTACTAGAAAATTCATGGGGTGTGTGTGTACTTTCAATGTGACACTGCAGTTGAAATGGTGTGGGAAACTGACGGTAGCAGTGCTGGCAGGTGGTGTGGTTTTCCCAGCTCTCACTGCTCTGCTTCTCAAGTTCCAAATGGTGTTTCATGTGGTTCATAAACCTATTGTCAACAGGTGCAAAATTCAGATTTAAAAACTAAAATCTCACAAATAAGTATCTGAATCTTAGAATATAGATATATTATTCAAAATAAAATCTCAAAAGCCTCAAATTCCTCTAGAAAAGTGTGCACTTTAAATAGTCACTTTTATTAAATGGCTAAAAACCTTTTTTAATCCTATTTTAAAAATCCATTAATGTAATTAATCTGAAATATCATTAATTCTAACTTAATAATTTCAGATTATTAAAATGTTTTCTGAAGGTAAAACAGCAGACTTCTTTTTCATACATGAAATACTATTTATATTTTTAAAGAAAATATTGAAAGGAAGGAAGCCCTACCACCAAAAACAGCTAGAGTCATGGGAGTAATCTTCTAAGGCTGTGAAGATATACAATAGATTCCAGCTGCTTAAAAAACAAATTACTGGTATTTTTACTTGTGTCTTGGTTTCTAAATGCATGTAGTAGCAATTTTAATGCCTACAATTACAAGAACCTTTTTTTTTTTTTATAATGATACTGGTTTACTGTTAGCACAGACTGTTCATTTTAACTTGCAGACTGTGCCCTTTGTAGGCAATGTCCATTTTTCAGTTTTACATTCTGCTATTTCAGCTTCCCTAAAAGGCTTCTTGTGAGCAGGAACTATGACCTTCGACAGCAAAGGGTGCAATATAAATGGGAATACCTATTTAAAAGAGCTTACTGAAGCTTTTTGCTGTTTGAAAGTATTCAACCGAAATAACAGTTTTTAGACTGGGGCAACTATTAACAATTATTCACTGAGTCCCCAAAGGAAGTAATCTTAAAGTGATAATGTCATCAATCTGGATAGCAACGTCATGAAGGTAATAACATTCATCTCTTTTTCATACCTCCACAACACTGCTTCGTTTACAATAGATTATGACATGCCTTGAACTACCTTTTTGTCCTCCCCTTCAGTTTTAATAACAGCTCTAAAAAAAAACTACAAAAAATCCTAGTCTTGGCTAAATATTTACATAAAGAGAAAAGGTCAAGAACCATTAAAATTTCAGCTAACGACTTTAAGCAATTAAAGTGTTATCTATATAAAATAATCTCTTAACTGGCAAGCTTTCTCTCAATTATATGAGCTCTCATCAGGTGTTCTACTACTTAAAACAACAGATGGAAATGCGGGAAACAAAAAAAGCCAAACTTCTTGCAAGGATGTTCACAGAATAAAATAAACCTAAGTGTTTTTCGTGACACTTGACATAGGAAAAGAAAAATTACCATATCACGGTATGTTCTTGGGCAGAGTAGAAACCTAGACCTATAAGCTTTTTACCATTCTCTACAAACATCAATTTGCCTTTCCACTTTTTACTATTAAGGTAAAATATTATTTAACATATAAACTTCTGATTATGAAGTGTTTTATTAGCTTACATTTACTAAATGATCAGTATTTCAAAAAATGCTCAATTCCTGGATGTTATCAAATTTCACTGCTTAAAATGTCTATATATTCTGATATTCTAGAAATATGTAATTAGTGTTCTGAAATAATAACAAAAAAAGAAATGTTTTATTTTCATATGTTTAATACTAAATGGGTTAATCTTCAAGGAAAAGTAAAAAAAAACTATTGCTGAAATAACTTCCAACATAATATATATAACATTTAGGTATAACAAGGAACTAAGTCAGTGAACTATACTTCTATGCAATTTCCCATGTTTACTAACATAATTTTTGTGGTGTACTTTACTATTAAAATGGTAAGAATATGGACATATGTGACAGTTCTAAAGTAATATTGTTTCAGTGTTATACAACAAAGTACAGTATCACTTCTGTTTAACTACCAGGACCATTATCTACTGATGGCTGATAAAGTTTGATAAAAGGACATAAATATGAAAACTCATGAAAGAATTTTGAAAACTAAAACTCTACCATAAACAATATACAGAAGTACAGCACAGTGTATTTCAGGATTTTTCTATATGTTTCTTTTTGAACCCAACAGGAACTCACAGGAAAATAAAATACGTACTGGGTCCAGAAGTAATCTACTGATGCCTATGAATGCAAATAATAGTTATCAAGAATAAACATAAAAAGGCATACATATATGTTTGTGTACACACACACACCCTCGCCAAAGGTAAGTACACTAATGCTTACAACTTAACTTTGAAATGTACACACAAAAAAAGTTTGAAGGAATGATGGATATTTGATAAAGAGAAGTATAGTAAAATGTTAATGGTAGAATTAAAGTGATAAGTATTCAGCAGATAGCCACTATAAATTTTTCAGAACACTGCTGAATGTTTAAAAATATTTCATAATAAAACTGAGGAAACACCTTATCTAATATACACGTAAAGCTATATAACCAATGAAAAATATCAATCAATATGTCTTGTTACTCTGTTCTTGTTACTAACTCATTTATAAGATACTACTATTATACTACTATAAGATACTGTAGTTTGCCATGTAACTCAAAGATTACAAAGTATAAGTTTCTAAAATTTAAAGCATACATGTATAAAATCTTTAAAATTCGACTGTAAATTAAACTGCTAATTTTTAAAGCAGTTAAATTTTACAATAAAGCAGACATTCTTCCTAAAACTGGTACTTCTCTATAGAAGATCACTTTTTCTGAAAGGTAAATGTTCTAAAAAGTATAAATGTCAATTGAAAATTTGGAGCATTAAGTAAGATTAGTATGGAGGAGGCCAAACTGGTCAAAATATAAACTGGTTCTTATAAAAATAAATAAGTAAAATTCAAAAGCAGCTAAAAATAAAAATTATTAAAATTCCTAGATCACAGATAATATAGGGAAAAGAAGTTAATTTTGCTTTGAAATAATTTTCATCCATGTCTTAAGTTGTCTTAAAGAAATGCAACTAGATCTAGGAGTCAACTCTAAAATACAAGGACAAAAGCTTTTCAACAAGAGAACCTGCCTTTGTTCTTAGTAGAAAGTGTTAAAATTCAGAAGGGCACAAAAAAAATGCAAGATTAAGACACAACATTTGTATCTGCAGCATTTCAATTTTCAAATAGAAATAAAAATAAACATTTACATACCTAATATTATTTTTAAGAATTTTCAAGCAACTGAAGCATTTAAAGGTTGTGTGCGTCTTCTGTTCTTCCTGGATATCTCCTTCATGTTTTCCATAATAAAAGTCATTAACTAACATGATCAATTTTCCTTTCTCTGAATCAACAGTCTTATTTTTATTTGCTGTAGTTGAAAAATCTGTTTTAGCCAGTCCCAAAAAGTTATTTATCATGTCTGGACAACAGTACTGAAAGAGAAAAAATAGAAGCCTTATTTATCCTTTAAAAAAACAGATACCAAAATATGATTCTGTGTTTACACTGAAGGTCAGATCATGTAAAATTGTATTTGGTAATATTTCTGGAAAAATATTCACTAAAAGCTTGTGGTGCATATACATTGTCCAAAAAACTAAAAAAATAAACATTTATTATCTTAATAAACAAAAAAAGAAAAACCTTAAAATCAGGACTTGGCTATTGATCTAAAAGTTTTTCCTTGCAATTTACATTTTCAGATATATTTAATAATAATTTAAATACTTAACTAACCTAAACTAAAAATCATTCACTTGATATCTTTGTCAAGATATAGAAAGGAAATGTAATTTTATGTGCTATAATGGATGTGTTATCAAGTGACAGTAAATTTTATAACTCTGGTTGGAACTGGAAACTGAGCACAGCTAACCAGCCATTCCCCAAACTCAAAGTGCTATAAAATGTATGGGGGAAAAAGAAAGAGGCATCAATTATGTCTTAAAAATTTCAACAGTTACATCTTGATATCTAGAATGGTTAAGTATCTGAAGGGAAAATTTAGTTGCTCATGAGTAAAATCGAGATATTATATAAACTGGTTTTAATGCAAAACACTTCCATACATGAGGTTTTTAGCCCCAACAAAATATAATTCATTTATTTACATAATTTTTAGTTGTAAAATTTCTCTACAGCAGTTTTTTCTCAGAGAGCAATCCAAAGAAGACCTGCATTACAAAAACCGGACGTGCTTGACAAAATGCTAATTCCTGGGCCCACTTCCTACCAATACACCATAATGTGGAGATGTAGGTCCTAGTAATGTATATTTTTTAACAGCCATTCAGATAATTCTTTTACAACATAAACCAACTGACTTAAAATCTTCCTAAACATGTTACTTAGTAAATTAGTAGCAACATCAGAAAGTCTGAAAATCTAAAAACAACTATATTCCATTTCTAAGATAACAACATCCACTTCCTCTCCTGTCACACTGAAATCTTAGATGATTGGTGAAACCTGGGTCACATGGGAACCTGGGTCTTTGATCCAAAACAGACCTGTAACATTTCCTTTAATTGTACTTATTTTGTTCACTTGTCAGTTTTGAAACCTAAGAAGAAAAAACCCCCCCAAAAACCCCACAAAATCTAAAATAGATCATAAAGAGGGGAAAACACTGAATAGAACAGACCCACAAAAACAGACAAACTTTCTGTTTAAGTTAAGGTTGCACCCATAAACTAATTCAGGATAAATACATTAGTGTACTCTCTCTATCCTCTACAGAGGATCAGAATGTATTAGAGGACGAATGTATTTATCCTCATTTAGCTTATGAATAAGCTAAATACAACTGATAAATACAACTGAAATGAAAGCACAACAAAAAGAGGAAAACGAGAAAGGTTTTTCTATATATGTTTCTAGATTCTTCTTGAGACACATAATATTTAAGAGTTCAAACTTAAAGCCAGGCTATTTCTAAGGACTTTTGCTGGGCTAAGTTTCTTCTCAAAAAAGCCGTTTTTTACTTTAAAGATAAATGGAGAAAAAAATGGTTCAGAGTAAATCTACCAGCACTATTAGAAAAAGGACTCAAAATATATGTCTTGCTGCAAGTAATGTTATCAGTAGCAACAGTGTGATAGATAAACTCCTCACCTTATCTACAGTTTTACTAGAGAGGATCTCAGACAACAATGGAAAAAAATTATAATGCACAAAAACTGTGTAATACAGTATAGTCTCCGTAATTAGAAATGTGGGTAATCTTATATACTCAAACATAAAATATGGTTTTCAGACTGTAGAAGTTATTGTGTTTCATAGTTGAAACTTGATTCTTTTCTGAAATCTACAAAATAATCAATAGTAGAGTGTGCTGCACAGTTTATATTCTTTAAAAATGCCTAATTTGGTACATCTATAAAAAAGTTACCCTAAATGCTCATAAATTATGACACGTAAAATAGATGATCAACTGCTTGCTGTTCTTCTGTTTTCTTTTTTTAACAGAAAAGTAAGATAGAATCAGCTTTTTAGAATAAAAATAAATTCAGAGTATATTTTAAATAATGCTTCATATACCTTTTAAAATAGCTGAATGATAAACCACTGACAATTAAGAATGAACAAGGTGAACTGAACTAGGTTAAAAGGTGTAATAACTGAGAGGACAGAAAAATATCCTAAAGAAAATATTCTAATTATCCTAGGAAAATATTCTTTTATCCAGAAAAATATCCTAAAGAAAAGGCAAGAAAGCAACTTAAGAAATGAGAGTTGGGTTTAGGTTTAAGGTTTTATAGGAGGACGGGGTAAGTTATGGATGGCATGAGCTACCGTCCAAGATCAATTGGTCATCTTTTATTCAGCCTTAGCCCTTCACCATTATCCCCATTTTATCATTTCTTTTCCTGGGTCATTAAATACTGCAATATTAAATACTTTATTTCCATATACTGTAATTTGACAAATAGTAGACACCATCTAAACACCATTCACATTTTCATTTCTCCCAGTAGAAAGACCATATTCTGTTGCTTTGTTAGTACCTAAAAATTTAGGTAGGATTTTCAGAGCGAAGGAGGTGGGTACCATTTTTAAATAGTAAAACAGAACTTCCCATATGATCATCATATATAAGTCATCATTTCCCCTTCTCCTTCTGGGATTCACCCAAACCCACAACAACCGAATTCTAAAAATTTTATTTTCACTGAAACTAAGCATCAGATAAGCCTCCACAACATATGAAAGCACTACTCAAAGTAGCCAAGTTCAGACAGAAGATAACCATTTGGAAATAGATCAATCAAAAGGATCCAATGGTAAGAGATCTTAGAAAGTGTCAGCAAAAAATACACATTCTAAAGGTGAAAGACACATACTGAAGTACAAAGCTATACAAGCGGGGACCCAAAAAAACTGGAATTATCTTCTGAAAGGCAAGCCCCCTGTAGTATAGGCTTCCCCTGCTAGGTGAGTATTCTAGGAACCTATCTGTATCAGTGTACAGGTAGTATTGTGAGAGGCTGTGTTCGGTCTCAATGAATTTTTTTTGAAGATTCTTTCAACATGTTTGTTTGCCCATTTCATGATGGGTGATTAACACAAACAACAGATGGCAGTAAAATTGTTTCCTGTTGGGGAAAAATGCGATGGAAATGGCTGTTATGCTAAAGGTAGCTTACAAAGAAGCTGCTCTGAGTAAAATACAAGGTTATGAATGGTTTTTCCATTTTAAACAAAGCGAAATGTTGTCCTGGCTGGTGTGGCTCAGTGGATTGAGCACCAGCCTGTGAACCAAAGGGTCACTAGTTCAATTCCCAATCAGGGCACATGCCTAGGTTGCTGGCCAGGTCCCCAGTAAGGGGCACATGAGAGGCAACCACACATTGATGTTTTTCTCCCTCTTCCTCCCTCCTTTCCCCTCTGTCTAAAAATAAATAAAATCTTATAAGAAAAAAAAAAAAGCAAAATGTTGATTGACAATCAACCTCGTCCAGGCATCCTTCAACCAGCCAAAGTAAGAAAATGTGGTAAGAATTTGTCAAGCCATCTAGGAAGACCACTGTTGGACTACTGATGAACTTGCAGAGTTGACCAGGGTGCTATGGAGTCCTGTCAGCGAATTTTATCTGAAGACTTGAGCATGAAATGAGTTTCAACAAAATTAGTGCCTCACTTGTTCATGCCTGAACATACAGACAATCGCTTGACTACGTGCCATGCTTTGAAGGAGCAATTGGAGGCTGGCCCTGATTTTTCCCCAAAGTCATAACCAGGTTACGGCCCCAAAATGTGACAGCATTCTAGCCAGTGGGAAACTGCCATTTCCCCATGACCCAAAAAAGCAAGCCAAGTGGAGTCAAACATAAAAACAATGATCATTTGTTTCTTTGATGTGAGAGGGATTGTGCACTTGGAATTTGTTCCTTGAGATGTAACAGTCAACCCGTTTTTATCTGAAAGTTTTTAGAAGGATGCATCATAATTTGCAGAAGAAATATCCCGAATTGTGGCAAACAGGTGACTGGTTCTTCCTGTGGGCAGGTGACAACACACCTGTTCACACTGTGCTGAGTGTTCAGCAGTTTTTGATCAAAAATCACATGATTCCCGTTCCCCACCCTCCCTGTTAACCCAATCTTGCCCCGGCCACTTTTTTTGTTTGTTTCCCTGGATGAAAAAAGTCCTCAAAGGGAAACATCCTGCAGATGTGGGAGAGGTGAAACAAAAATACAACAAAAACATTAAAAGGCATCAAAATCAAAGTTCAAAACTGTTTTGAGCAGTGGAAAAAAAAGTCTTGATAGGTGTAATGCATCAAATGGAGAGTACTTTGAAGGGGACTGAAGTCGAAACGTGTAAGAATGAATACACAATTTCTTATAAATAAATTCCTGGGTTTTTTTGGGTCCCTCCTCTACACCGCTCCCTTCTTTTTTTTTTTTTTAACTCCTTCTGGACAGTTATACTAGCCATACAAGGAGAATACAGGCTTTTTAAATTTAAAAAATCCTTACCCCAGTACATTTTTTCATTGCTTTTCTAGAGAGAGAGGAGAGAAACATCGATGTGAGAAACACCAATGGGTTGCCTCCTGAACAAGCCAGGACTAGAGATTGAATCCATAACACTTTGCTTACCAGATGATGCTCCAACCAGCTGAGCCTCATGGGCCTAGGATACAGGCTCTCTTTACACAGACAGAGCAGAATGTTATAATATCTACTAAAATATTTTAAGTAAAGTGCTATCTAAACCTGAAATTTCATTTGGACCTTGAAAATTTTTAAAATCTAATTAAGAGCTTCCTATACCAGTAATAAGCTTGAATTATTTTTTAACATTTACACAAACTATATTCTGGGCTTAGTTAAAACAATTATTTCATATGAAATGCTCCACCATTTGGAGTTTATGTTTGAGTGTTGAAAATTAAACATAAAACTATTTTCATTGTCTATTGTGACATGTACATGTTAGCGTAGGCATAAAAAAAAATAACTGAAAAAAAACTGTTAAGTTATATAAAATGTTAAACACATAATAAGATGCCTGTTTTGTTTTTTTTTTAAAGATTTATTTTATTTTTAGACAGAGGGGAAGGGAGGGAGAAAGAGAAGGAGAGAAACACCAACGTGCGGTTGCCTCTCACGCACCCTCTACTGGTCGATAACCCAGACATGTGCCCTGCCTGGGGAATCAAACCGGCGACCCTTTGGTTCACAGGTCGATGTTCAATCTACTGAGCTACACCAACCAGAGCAGATGCCTGTTTTTTTAAAAGTTTGAAGTATGGCCTAATCTAGTAAATAAACTAATCTGATTAATGCATTATTTTCATTTAAAATTAGAATAAGCATAATTATCATGTATATGAACTTAATTTCTTTAATGATTCAGAAGGAATTTTTAAATCTTATATAAAGATAATTATTATAAATATAAATGTTTACCTGTTATAAGGAAATACCAACATGAGATTTCTTAACTAAATATTTGAGCCATTATTTACTAAAAATCAATCAATAGTTTTAGGGATTTGCAAACTTTTTTAAAAACAAACTTTGAAAAAGTTTACCTTCATGTGATTTTTCAAAGGATCCAAAAGATTAAAATGAATATTGCACTTTGGACAAGCTCTTGGAAAAGGTGTTCCATTTTTAGACTGATTTGATGAGGTATTTGTACCTAAAAGAAATTCGAAACATATGATTCATCACTTTTTAACCTTAAATAACCACTAACCAGTTTGTAAATTTACTACAATTTCTAAATTGTACCTATATATTTCTTTTTTATGTGCCACATTTCATATTTACCTTTTGATGATATAGCCTGGGGAGATGTCACTGAAAGAGATTTACTTGAAGGAAACGCAGCTGAAGAGTTTGCTCCAGAAACACCTTCACTGGGCTTAGGTTTTTTCGGATTAACACTGTTCACTTCAGAAGTAGAAGGACGTTTTGATAAAAATGAACTTTCATTCACACCTATAATAATTAAAACAGTGGGAAAAATATTTTTAAACACTTTAGAATATTGCTTACAACTAAGTAAAAATACTTTGGAGCTAAATTAAAGTTATTATAATTGAATTATCATAATACAAATAACAATAAATTATAACACTGATGTGTTCAAGGGGATGTAGAAAAAATTGTGTGACTGTCTATTATGGAATACATGTACTCAAATAATTCATAAAACAATCTTTCTATGCAGGAAAATACTAAATAAGGCTTCAAATAAATATACAAATAGCTGTGCTGAAAGAAGCCAGACCAATATATCCTAAGGGAAAAAAGAATTAATGCCCAGAGAATACTCTGAACTAAGTTCCTACAAATGAATTATCTTTAGATGGTTAAGTGATTTAAAGTTTGTTAAAAATATTTTTTTCCTAAAAATTTAGAGACCCTTTAGAAGCTTTTAATTTAACAACTTAAAATGTTCAATGAAAAGTTAGTTTTTCCGACCTAACAAAGAGGTCTATTCATGTCTTTAGGTTATATTATCCATTTATTCCTACGTACAAAATAAAAACAACTACTCGTTTTTTTAAAAAAGGAGGGGGGGGAGAAAGAGAGGGAGAGAAATATCTATCGGCTGCCTCTCATATGTGCCCTGTCCAGGGACTGAACCCACAACCTAGGCATGTGCCCTGACAGCAAATTGAACCAATCATCTTTCATTTTGCGGGACGATGGCCAGTCAACTGCGCCACACAGGTCAGGGCAAAAACAACTTATCTTGATGGAAGGAGTTAGGTTTTCAAATTATGTTCCCAGAGCTTCATGGGTTCCTTCCTCATAGGGACTACTGGGTATGTCTGGTAGAGAAACTGTCCTTTATATTTTATTAGTCTATTGCATAAAATTTTGTTTGTATAAGGATTTAATTCCTAAAAAGAGTTTTTAGTTTAAAAACCATCACCTTAAAGCTAAAAGATTTTATTCAGAGCATTAGCAAGAAAAGTGGGGATATTTAGGCAAAAGTCCTTTCTGAAAATAACACAACTATACTTCATAGTAAGAATTCTAAACCTGTATATCATATCTTCATGCTCCCAACTATATACTGAAAGTGGAATCAATAAAGTAAATACGTTAGAAATATTCCAGGTTTGCTCCCATAAGACTATCAGCTGATTTCTCAACAGAAACTTCACAGGCCAGAGGTACTGGCAAGAAATACTTAAAGTGATGAAAAGCAAGAACCTACAATCAAGATTACTCTACCCAACAAAGCTATCATTAAAATGGAAGGACATATAAAGAACTTCCCAGACCAAAAAAAAAAAACAACAAAAAAACCCAACCCTAAAGGAGTTCATCACCATCAAACCATTATTATATGAAATGTTAAAGGGTCTTCTTAAGAAGAAGGAGGGAAAAACAAAAACAACAATAAAATGGCAATAAATACATACCTACAAACGACTGAATTTAAAATACAAAATAAATGAATAAGCAGAACAGAAACATACTCACAGGTACAGAGAACATTTTGATGGTTGCTAAATGGGAGGGGATTTCGAGGTATGGGTGAAAAACGTGAAGGGATGAAGAAGTACAAATTGGTTGTTACAGAACAGTCATGGGATATAAAGTACAACAAAGGGAATAGAGCCAATATTCTAATAAGTTTGTTTGGTGCAAGATTTATCAGGATACTCACTTAATAAGTAGTGTCTAATCACTGGAGTATATACCTGAACTAATATAATAATCTATGTCAACTGAAATTAAAAAATAAAAATGATTTAAAAATGGGAAAAAATATTATACGCTTTTAAGTCAAACAAGGTAAGTTCAAATCCAGGATCTGTCACTGACTTGCTATGTATTTTTGGCTTCTTTAATTAACTTCTCTAAGTTTCAGTTTCCTCTTTTGTTATTATACCTTGTTTCACAAAGTTCTTTTAAGATCAAAAAAGATAGCACACTTAAACATCTAACACAATATCTGTCGCATAAAAAGCAAGCAATAATAAATGATAGCTATTATCATTACTAAAAAAGTATTTTATGTCTTAATTTATTATAGAGGGAAAAATTATTCTAATAAATTCACCTGTCAGCTTTTTAATAAAGGGAAATACATCAGAAAAATAAACCACTATTATACCAGTTGGCTCCACTGTTTCATCTTTTGGAATGACATAAAAATGATATTTTTTCTTCTCCAAAGCACATGATTACTGATATGGTAGTTCTATGGGTACTTAGGAAACATTTTGTGTAATTATAGTAGCATTCTTTTTATTCATTTATTTACCTATTTATTTATTTATCCTCACCAGAGGACACTTTTTCATTGCTTTAGAGAAAGAGGAAGGGAGAGGAAAGACAGAAACATTGATGGAAGAGAGAAACATCAACTGGTTGCATTCTCGTATGTGCCCCAAACAGGGATCAAACCCACAATCTGGTTATGTGACCTACCAGGAATTGAACCCACAACCTTCCAGTCCACAGGAAGACACTCAAACCAAGCCGCACTAGCCAGAGCCACAGTAGCATTCTTGTAAGATGATCCAATTACTTGAAAGCCAATGAAAGCTGTTATTTTGGATTAAGATTGATTATATAACAGGCTGGACAATATAAAGAAACTGTTTTAATATAAACTTTTTTAACGTCAAAAAGATTCTGGAAACAAATGAAAATGAACGTACAACAGTCCAAAACCTATGCGACACAGCAAAGGCAGTCCTGAGAGGAAAGTTCATAGCCATACAGGCCTACCTAAAAAAGACAGAAACACTTCAAATAAACAACCTAACCCTACGTCTACAAGAACTGGAGAAACAACAACAAACAAAGCCCAGGCCGAGCAGAAGGAAGGAAATAATCAAGATCAGAGCAGAACTGAATAACATAGAGACTAAAAGAACAACTAACTCAAAAGGTCAATAAATCCAAGAGCTGTTTCTCTGAAAAGATAAACGAAATCAACAAGGCTTTAAGCAGACTCATCAAGAAAAAAAGGGAGAAGACCCAAATAAATAAAATCTGAAATGAAAGAGGAAAAATTACAACTGCTACCACAGAAATACAAAGGATTTTAAGAAATTACTATGAACAACTATATGCCAAGAAATTTGAGAACCTGGGTGAAATGGACAAATTTCTAGAAAAATATAATCTTCCAAAACTGAATGAAGAGGCAGAAAGCCTGAACAGGCCAATAACAGCTGGTGAAATTGAAGCAGTAATCAAAAAACTCCAGGCACACCAAAGCCCTGGACCAGATGGTTTCACAGGGGAATTTTACAAAATATTTAAAGAAGTGCTAACCACTGTCCTTCTCAGACTACTCCAAAAAATCCAAGAAGAGGGGAGACCCCCAAACTCTTTTCATGAGGCCAGCATCATCCTAATCCCAAAACCAGATAAAGACACAACAGAGAAAGAAAACTATAGGCCAATATCACTGATGAACACAGACTCTAAAATCTCAACAAAATATTGGCAAACTGCATTCGACAATTCAGGAAAAGATCATCCACCCTGATCAAGTGGGATTTATCCCAGGGATGCAAGGACAATACAATAGTCACAAATCAATAAACATAATACATCACATAAACAAAAGGAAAGACAAAAATCATGTGAATATATTAATGCATGTGGAAAAAATATTTGATAAGGTACAGCACCTTATGATAAAAACACTCAGCAAAGTGGGAATAAAGAGGGCATACCTCGACATAATAAAGGCTATATACGAGAAACCTACATCCAACATTATCCTGAATAGGCAAAAACTAAAAGTATTCCCACTAAGATCGGGAACAAGACAAGGATGACCCCATTCACCACTTCTATGAAACATAGTATTAGAAGTCCTAGCCACAGCCATCAGGTAAGAAAAAAAAGAGAAGGCATACAAATTGGAAAGGAGGAAGTAAAACTGAGACTGGTTACAGATGACATGGTACTATACACAGAAAACCCTAGAGACTCCACCAAAAAACTACTCGACTTAATAAATGAATGTGGCAAAATAACATGATATGAAATCAATATTCAGAAATTGAACACATTTCTGTACACCAACAATGAAATATCAGAATCAGAAATCAGGGGGAAAATCCCATTTACTACAGCAACAAGAAAAATAAAGTACCCAGGAATAAACTTAACCAAGGAGGTTAAACACCTGTACTCAGAAAAGTACACAACACTGAAGAAAGAAATTAAGGGAGACATAAATAAATGGAAACATATACCACGTTCACAGATTGGAAGAATTAACATCATCAAAATGTCCATGCTACCCAAAACAATTGATAGATTCAACACACTCCCTTTTAAAATACCAATGATATATTTCACGGATATAGAATAAATATTTCAAAAATGTATATGGAATCATAAATGACCCTGAGTAGCTGCAGCAAGTTTGAGAAAGAACAAAGAAGGAGGGATCGCAATACCTGACATCAAACTATATTATAAGGCCACTGTAATCAAAACAGTCTGGTATTGGCATAAAACAGACACATATATCGACGGAACAGAAGAGAGAGGCCAGAAATAAACCCAAGAAATAAACCTAAGTCAATGAATATTCGACAAAGGGGGCAGAAACATAAAATGGAGGAAAAATAGCCTCTTCAGAAATGGTGTTGGGAGATCTGGACAGCTACATACAAACAAATGAAATTCAACCTCCAACTTACACCACACACAAAAATAAACTCAAGTTGGATAAAAGACTTCAGTATAAGTCATGACACCATAAAAGTCCTAGAGAGGAACATAGGCAGGAAAATCTCAGAATTTCCACACAGCAATATTTTCACCAATATGTCCCCTAGAGCAAGGGACATAAAGGAATGAACAAACAAATGGGGCTTCATCAAAATAAGAAGCTTCTGCACAGCTAAGGAAAACATCGGCAAAATGAAAAGGGAACCAACCGTATAAGAAAAATGTATTTGCCAATGATGCCTCAGACAAGGCTTTGATCTCCAAAATATGTAAAGAATTCACAGGACTCCAAACCATAAGACAAACAATCCAATTAAAAAATGGGCAAAGGACTTGACCAGACAATTCTCCAAGGAGGACATACCCAGGGCCCACAGACACATGAAAGGATGCTCAGCATCACTAGCCATTAGAGAGATGCAAATTAAAACCACAATGAGACACCACTTCACACCAGTCAGAATGACCATCATAAACAAAGCAACAAACAAGTGCTGGCGAGGATTTGGAGAAAAGGGAACCCTAACACACTGTTGGTGGGAATGCAGACTGGTGCAGCCACTGTGGAAAACAGTTTGGAATTGCCTCAAAATTTTAACTAAAAATGGAACTGCCTTTTTACTCAGCAGTTTCACTGCTGGGATTATATGCTAAGAATCTGGAAACACCAATTCAAAAGAACCTATGTGCCCCAATGTTCATAGCAGCACAATTTACAATAGCCAAGAATTGGAAGCAATCTAAGTGCCCAACAGCAAATGAGTGGATCAAAAAACTATGGTACATTTACACAATGGAATACTATGCAGCAGAAAGAAAGAAAGAGCTACTACCCTTCATGACAGCATGGATAGAACTGCAGAGCATTATGCTAAGTGAAATAAGCCAGGCATTGAAAGACAGATACCATATGATCTCACCTAGAAGTGGAAACTAATCAATAAAATAAACAAGCAAGCAAAATATAACCAGCAACATTGAAATAAAAAACAAACTGACAATAACTTGAGGAGAGGAGGGAGAGAGATAACAGGGGAAAAGGAGGGGAAGGGTCATCAAGGAACATGCAAAAAGGACCCATGGACAAAGCCAAATGGGGGAAGGACTGAAGGTGGAAGGTGGGGGTGGGTGGATCTGTGAAAAGTGGTGGCGAGAAAATGTTGACCAAAAAAAACACACAGACAGGGGGAGCCTAAGAATAGTATTAGGAAATTGAGAAGCCAAAGAGCTGATATGTACAATCCATAAACATGAGTTTGTGAGGATGATGGGATGGGGTGCAGGGCGGGGGGAATAAGGGGAGAAAAAAAATGGGACAACTGTAATAGCATAATCAATAAAATATACAAAAAAAAAAGAAATAAAATCCCTCTGCATTTAAGAGTTTTAATTCTGACCCTTTAACTTACTTATCTCCATGGTCTTTGGCTTGTGTTGTTTCCTACACTGAACAGCTCTTTCTCTGCCAGTAAAAACGCTTTCTCATTTAAGATCAAGTTCAAATCTAATCTCCAACATTCACAATCACTTGACAAGTCATCAGTTAATCAAGTTACTGAACAGATAGCACATATTATCATTCATAACAAGTATTTGTTTTCAAGTCCTTTAAAGCTCATAATGCATTTTCATGTTTTATCTTTGCCCTCCAAAAATCCCTAACTAAAATACAGCAAGAATTAAAAATGTATCTCCAAACGGCTGATTCCAGGTCTGGAGAATGAATGCATTAAATAAGAAAAATAAAAACTCCACTTTAACAACATGAGGAAACTGAACTGTAAAGACTTAAGAATAACATTTCAAATCTACATCTTCTAAATCATCCTACTTACCACCTGGGCTACAGTCTTTCCGCAGCACAAAACAGAAAGTGGAGCCACTGCCCTTGCTCCAAGAAGCAGCAAGAATTCAGATCTTTCCCATGAATAAATTCCATGTGTTTTGTAAAACCAGACTTAAAACAACTATGTTTTTCTCCTTTCTTTTGGTTCTTATCTATTTTAAAAACTAGATTTTTACAAGTGTCACAAGTAAGTGACACCCAAAGAAGTGAATATCAACTAAATATTATCTAAAGAGAAAAATATTTTAGGCACTAATATTACTATTTAAAAATTGGGGTAGGTTTGGTAAATTCTCTACATTTGATCTGTTAAAAACAGTCAAAAAAGTCCCCCAAATCTTGTGTACCTCTCTTTAGTCAAATATTTGAAATATATCAAAATTGCTAATATATAAAGCACAACTGCCCAGATTACAGGGATTTTTCAATTAGATAAAATTTTTTCATAGCACATTAATTTATTTTAGGTTAACAAAGAACTTTTTTATAGTATACTATCAAAGAACTTTAGCTCTTCTTCAAAGGGAAATTTCATTACTCCTTTAATAGGTATTTACTTAGTACTGACTACATAAAAATTTATTACAGCCACTTATAACAGCACTCTATAATCATACTTAACTATCACATGTAAGTCATTAAATGAATAGAAAGATGCTAATCTAATTAAGAAATCAACTATAATCATACTTTTTCACACTAGTCATCATATCAGCTAATTAATACTTCTTTTAACAGAGTGTTTAGGTTATCAGAGGACTTCTCTAACATACCAAAATTATTTTCAGATTTTTCAGTCCATGTTTAGTGTGATAACAATTTCAAAATTAATTAGCCTACTTAATTAAAAGGAAGAAATACATATTCTATTATTCAATAAAATTTAAAATTACCCAAGAAAGGCATTCAAGATTACCACCATTCCTGTTTACTATATAAAAAACTTAACATGAAGACAAGGACTTCAAAACAGAAGTCAATTCCATATACATATTCATCAAGTTTCATTTTCTAATTTTTTTTTAAAAAGTAACCAACCTGCTATAGAAAGTGTTGGTCCACCTTGGTAATGTGATAATCCTGTATCCTGGGTCAAGTCAAACAATAACTCTGTAGAACTACTAGATGTAACTCGTGATGAGTTTGTTATGTAACCCTGTTAAAATATTCCAAAGGAAGAGTATTACATTTATTCAACAGTTATAATTACTTTGTTTCATAAACTTTTATAAAAGTAAATTTGACTATATGCAATATTATAAGAAAATCTTTGATGACTCAATTACTAACAACTTATAAAATATAAATATAATTATTACTATCTGCCAAAATTATCATCTACTAAACCTAAAAGCAAACTTAGAGCTGGTTTATTCCTGACTAGCTAATTAAAATGGGGGGGGCAAGTTCTAGTATAATTTTGTTCAAAGTAAAAAAATATATAAGTCCCTTTTAAATCAACAAGATTAATATACTTTAGAGAGTTACTAAAAACAGTATTCCATTCAAAGAGCAAATAATAGAATTTAGCAAAATCTTTGGATAAATATGAGGAAAAACAGAGAAAAACATACTAACATAAACACAAATTTAAAAGCTTCTGCAACTCTATAAACCACAGAGACAAGATAGCAGGGCAAACAAATTGGGAATCAACCTGCAATATTATGCATCAGGGTTAGGGGCGAATATATCACATGATAATGAGTTTCAGAATCATCTTTATTGGAAAAACCTGTAAGCCAAGGGTCAGGAAGAGAAAGAATGGGTTCCTCACTCTTGCCACCCTCAGGGAATTTCGCATCTTATAGGGCAAATACGAAAACTGTCTGATCCGCAAGGTGAACAAATAAGAAAACTAGGCAGACAGGGTTTAGAATGGAAGCTGTTCACAGGAATGACCTAGGCCAGCTGGAGACATTAGGGATCAGGGGAAGTTTCAGCCCTTCCAGCTAGCAGAATGATCTCAAAAGGAAAAAGTATAAGATGAATCATTACGTGGTCAAGTATAAATGTACATTAACACACATACATGTTTAGTATATATAATTATGAAAAATGTGGTCAATATAATTTAGGGATATAAGAGGTCCAGAAAAAGTCCAGCCAGCGTTAATGAGAATGGTTTGCATGACATTGATGTAACCTGGCAGCCAAGAAGAGTGAACTGGAATGTGCATGCATGAACCACGATGACTTCACTGTACTAGTCAGTAGGGGTGGTACACGCCATTGAGAGAGCATGTGTACTGTGTAGCTGTCATATTCAAAATGACTGAGCAATCAGAGCAATGAATCTGCATCAAATTTTGTGTTAAAGCTCAAACATTCCTCTGCAGAAACTACTCGGATAATTCACAAGTCTTTAGGGGATGAAACGAGTGATTGGCAGCTTCATCATGACAATATGCCTGCTCATGCATCATATCTGGTTCAGTTTTTTGGAAAACATAAAATCACCCAGGTGACTCAGCCACTCTACAGCCCAGATCCGGTGACTTCTGGCTTTTCCCAAAACTAAAATCACCTTTGAAAGGGAAGAGATTTCAGACCATCAGTGAGTTTCAGGAAAATATGACAAGGCAATTGACAGGGACTGGGAGAACTGTGTGAGGTCCCAAGGTGACTACTTTGAAGGGGACTGAGGTCTCACTGTCCTATGCACAATGTTTCTTGTATCTTGTATCTCCTTCAACAAATGTCTCTTTTTCATATCACATGGCTGGATACCCCATATACTCCAATACTATTATAAAGATATTGATACATACAAAATATATTCTAATGCTGTTACTTAAAGACCATCATTGAGGTAAGTAAGCTCTCAGAGTGACTTCAGGATCATTCCATATATCATAATATATAAGATGCAAAAGCTTTAAGATTAACAATGCTTAAAAATCAAAAGGGAAAAAGTCACTTCAAGAGAAAAATGGACATAGGACATAAACTGAGACACTTCAAAAACAAAATACAAATGACCAATACACACAAAATACTACTTTCCCACTTACTAGTCAAAGAGATGCAAATAAAGACAATGGTAATTTTTGACTATTGAATTGGCATTGTTTAAAAGATGATAATATCTAAGACACTCCTCTTTAAAGTACTAAGGTCATGAAAGACAAAGAATCAGTAACTGTAGAAAAATACAAGGTGACTAAGAAGAAATAACTAACTGCAATAACTACCTGTGATCCTGAGTAGGATCCTGGGAATGAAAAATGACATTAATGAAAAAGCTAGTAAAATTTAAATAAGGTCTGCAGTTTAGTTAATGTTAACTACTTGATTATAGAAGTGAGATGTTAGTATTAGGGTAAACAGAGTTAGGGGTATATGGAACTCTCATTTTATGTGTGGAACTCTGTATTATTTATCCTGTAAGTCCAATATTCATTTGAAATCAAGTTAACATTTAAGAACTAAGTTACAATAACATTCACTACTGTCAAAGTAAAGGCATGAAAATTCTGGCAGTAACTATTAAAGGCTTTGTATAAATTCAGATCCTTTGGTCCAACTATTCCACTTCAAAAATGTTTAATGGAGAATTTTTAATAGCAAAAAAAATTCAAATCTACGTCCAACATGGAAGAATGGTTAAATAAATTAAATAATAAATTATCATGCAACTACTAAGATAACACGTTTTAAAAGAATCCAAAGAATATTCGAGGTAGAATGTTCAATGACAAAGAGGAATACATATCTGTATATAGAGTATGGTTCTGATTTGACATGCTCTATACTGTCTGCAAGGAAAAAAATAAAAATACAGTTCATACTCTTCTCTCTTTCTAAACTTTCCCCCTCAAAATACACATTAAAGTAGAAACATAAAGCTTTTGTTTGTTTTGTGCTAATAAGTTGAGGAATAATTAAATTTTAAGAATTTTGATTTGCTACTAACTTTTCCACTGACATGGGTTTGTTAAGAAATTATGAGAACAAGTGGGTGAAGGGAGTCAAATGTACAAAATTCCAGGCATAAAATAGTAAGTCACAGGGATGTAATATACAGCATGCTGACTAGGGTTAAAAATATTAATAGTATATTGCACATTTAAAAGTTGCTAAGATGTTAAAGTTTCTTTTTAAAAGAGGAGAAATTCTGTATGTATGATGACAGATGTTAACTAGACATTGTGATCATTTCATAATATATACAAATATCAAATCTTTGTTGTACACCTGAAGTTCACATAATATGTCAATTAAACCTAAATAAAATTAATTAATTAAAAAAGAGAGATGAACCTTCCTTACCACACCTTGTACAAATTGCGGATCTGTAACTAAATAAATGATTGCTGTTGCTTTAAACAAAAAGCTATGGAAACGGGTGTTAAAGTAACCCAAATTGCTCCTAGTATTATAGGCCTAACAGGAAGATACCTGTGTCTTGGAGCCTTAACATGTTGTACAAAAAAAAAGAAATCAATACTGCCATCTGGCTTAATTGTAACCAAGCACAATCATACTTCGAGATAAATATTTTCTCTTAATACTTGCCCTTCAAAAAATGGAAAATATTAACTTACATTTTCCAAAATAGTACTTTAACAGAAATATAGTTAACGGTGATAACATTTTCCTAGGAAACAATTCTGATTAAGTAAGACAATTTCAGAGATCAGATATGTTGTTCAACAATAACTTGTTAAAATGATCCTATAACAGGTAATTTTAATGTCTTATAAAACAGTACAGAAAGATATCAAATACAATATAAGGCACCAGACTGAGATTCAGAAGGCCTGCATATTTGTTTAACTATGTAACCTTGGGCAAGTCACTTCTGAGCTTCAAGCTGTTCACCTTTCAAACATAAGCGTACTTTCACTTTAAATATACTTGCATTACACAGTACATGTAATACATTTCATATGTACTTGCACTTCACTGTACATGTATGAATTAAATCAAGTAGTTCTCACAACAGCACTAATAAAGACCAACTATTATTATACCCCCATTCTATAAATTTGGAGACTGATTATGTTATGTAAGATTCCCAAAACAGCTCCAGCTTCTTACTGGTGGAGCTCTAATTAGAACCTAGGTCTGGTTACAGAGCCTATGTCCTTAGGCTGTATCACACTGACTTTATACATGATAATATATGCCTGCTACCTGAGTCTTTAAAGAGATGCTGAAGTATAGAGATATTCCATGAAAAAGTAAACACACACACACAAAACATGATATAAAATGAAAAGCTACAATTATAATTTATTAACAACCATGGCTTCCAGCCCTGGCTGCTGTGATTCAGTGGACTGAGTGCCGGCCTGCAAACCAAATGGTCACCAATTCGATTCCCAGTCAGGGCACATGCCTGGCTTGCGGACCAGGTCCCCAGTAGGGGAGCGCTCAAGAGGCAACCACACACTGATGTTTCCCCCGCTCCCTCCCTTCCCCTCACTAAAAATAAATAAAATCTTAAAAAACAAAAAACAGTGGCTTCCAAAATTCAGAGTAAATTCCCTTAAAATGGATTCTCAATTCATTCCAGAATACATCTGTCATTCTCAACCTTGACTGCACATGAGAATCACTTGGAGGGTATTTTTTTAAATGTATCATTTCAGGACCCAGTCAGACCAAAATCTCTCCTTTTATACTCCCCAAGGTTGGGAAACACCAGCTGAGGTGCTCTGATCTAAAACTATGCCCACAGAAATAAAACACTGTAACTTAGAAAACTCTAGTTTCTACCTTTTATAACATCAAACATACCACCCCTCAATATTTTTTTTTCTGAGTCCAATGCTGGAAAGATTTTTCTCTATCAAACTGAACTAAATAATAAAGTTTCTTTTTCTGATTTTCTATCCTCCAAATGCCAAATAGCTTACAATAAGCATCAGAAAACCACTGACTTAATTTGACTCCAATTAATAGCAAAGAATTTTTACATTTTGGGTAGATCTCCATCTTCTGTAGCATCAGATATAGCTTATGGAACCTTAGAATCCGAGACTGAGAATCAGTGGTCTGGGTAAAATCCTTCATTTTAGAAATGAAGAAAATGAGTCTCAGAGAGGTTTTGGCAATGGTTAAGAGCAAGGCGGAATCAGTATTCAAGTCACTTGCTTCAATCTAAGTTTTTTAAATACGAGTCCACGGCTCATATCACTATTAATCATTATTTCGGAATGCTGAAGCCACAGAAAAGGATACGGAAGTGTAGGTGAGGTGTTGGAAGGTAGGTGTTTGCCCAAAGATATTATTTTTTATGATATATAACATCTTCAAAATATAAGTGGAAGTTGAGTTCATTTAGCCATAGATTTAAAAGGTTGTAGCCTTCCTTTTCATTTTTATGTAAATTAAAATTAAATTTAATAACTTCTATAAAAGATATCACCTCAAAATATCAATTTTTAGTGCTAACACATAGGTTATTACCTTATAGTAATGATATGAAATACAGAAAAAATAAATTATTTATCCTAAAAATATCTGGATTCAATTCTGGCATTAAACCTGATTATTTACAAGAAAATTTATAGGTGCTTTGATAGTTGTTTCCCTTAATGTCGAAAGAACATAAGAAAAATTTACTATTTCTGTAAGGCCAATGTCAAACAGTTTATAAACATGAAAAGAAAAAAAGAAACCCTGAGTTAGTTTGATTCTAACTAATAGCAAAGAAGCTTTATATTTTGGGTAACTTTTTGTTTTAGTGCTTCAACTTGTTGGTTTCAGGACCCTTTTACACACTTAAAAATTTCTTAAGATCCAAGAGTTTTTATTTAGGTGGGATATATCTATTGATATTTATCATATTAGATAGTAAAACAGAAATTTTGAAAAATAATTTTATTTTAAACAATAATAAACCCATTATAGATTAACATAAGTTTCATAAGAAAATGACTATTTTGAAAACACAAAATATTAAGAGAAAAGATTGACACTGTTTTACATATCTGCAAATCTCTTTAACGTCTAGCTTAATCAAAAACTGCTACAGTCTCATATCTGCTTCTGCTTTTAATCTGTTAGGAAATGTTGTTTCAGTTGAAAAATACAAAGACAATCTGGCTTGATAAATATATAGAGTTCAAAAAGGAAGTATTTTAATAGCAATTTAGGATAACTGTGAATATACAATACCACAACAAAACTCAACAGTTGGTATTTTTTTAAAGGTTTTTTTGGAATGTGGAATCTTACTCCTTATCACTAAACTTTTTGTACTTTGTTACATTAAAATCTATTAATGTATCTTACACTTTAAATCTTTCTTTAAAAAAAAAACCTTTTCATCCTCGCCCAGGGATATCTATATTAACTTCAGAGAGAGGGGAAAAGAAATCCATGTGAGAAACATCGATCGGTTGCCTCCCACACATGCCCCAACCTGAGATCACACCCGCAACCTAGGTACGTGCCCTGACAGGGAATTGAACCTGCAACCTTTTCATGTATGGGATGATGCTCCAACCAAGGCAGCCAGCCAGAGCAACTGAATCTTTCATGCATGACTTTGTAACATCATGCACTGGCTATATGGAAAATACTGGTTTCTCTGAAATACACGGATCTCCCAAATCTTGACAGAGTTCATTATACAATATCAAAAAATCGTAAATATTAATACCACCACCCAACAGAAAAGTCTTTAAAGAAGTTGTCAAGATCATGGTGGCAGATACAAGTTTTCCAAATTTCTAATTTTTGCTTGAAAGTTCAAATTTTACCATTCACAAAAAATACTGTCAGTTGTTTTTCTTTAAGTGACAGGTGCCTTTTTCAATTCTGTGGAAATGTCTGCCAAACAACCAAGATTAAATAACTCACTGTGTGTGGTGGACAGACTCAAAAGTGGCCTCCATGAACCCACCCTCTGGTATTCATGTCCTGTGTGATTCCCTTCAAATGCAACTTCCTTCTAACCAAAAGAATACAGCAAAGGTGACACGTTATACATGATTTATTTGTATGTGATCACATTACATAAGATTTCAATGTCGCCCTGCCAAGATTCTCTTTCTCTTGCAGGTTTAGAGGAAGCAAAAAGCTATGTTGGGAAGACCTGCCTAAAAAAGAGCCAGCCAAAAGCCAGTAAAATACTGAGACTCTCAGTCTGATAACCTTAAGGAATCAAATGCTGCCAATACCACAAGAACGTGGAAGCAGATACTTCCCCAATTGAGCTTCCAATGAGACTGCAGCCTCAGAGCCCACACCTTGAATGCAGCTTTGTGAGATCTTGAAGCAGAGGACCCAGCTAAGCTATGACCTGACTCCTAAACCATAGAAACTGTGAGATAAGAAATGTATGTGGTTTTAAACCACAAGTTTGCGGTAACACTGATACACAGAAACAAATAATACAGTCATTCTTTCAAGTACACATGGTCCTCTATTTTTAAAAAGTGGGTACTTTAGCTCACAATTCAATACACAAGTAGTTTTCTTCAAGATACATCATAGTTCAAAGAAGTGCTTAATGCATACTACTCATTTCACCACACAAAATATTTTTAAAAGACACATATTCAAAAGTAGAGTTAACAAAATTAATAACATCTCAATACTTCCTCAAGGAAACAGTATGGTTGTGATATTTTTTACTGTGAACGCATGGTGGTGACTAATACAAAAACTGCTAGCACAGCTTGATAACAATGTCTTGAGGCACCAGCAGTTTACCCACCATTGCTTTTGCATCATCAGTGTGAATGTCAACATAGCTTAAGAGGCAAATAGTGTTGACTCCAAAATCCATGAAAGAATCTCAAGGGAATCTCCAAGGCCTGAAAATAGAACTCTGAAAACTATCACACTAAGGCAATGCTCCCATTTTTTTAAGTATACATTTATGTACAACAAATATGTATCAGTGTGCATGTATGTATGCAAATACATATGAACTACGGGTTAGTCTGGATTGAAATCCCAAAACTATCATCTGCCAGCTGTGTGATGCTGAGTGAATTATTTAATATCTGTGAGCCTCGGTTTCCTCAAATAAAAAACAGGGATAATAATAGTGCTTACTTTACAGGAACATTTAAGAATTAAATTAGATTAATTTATATATAGATAGCATTTAGCACAAAGCCTTACACATATTAACAGTTCGATAAATTACCTATTACTATTTGTCAAGGTTTTCTATTAAAGATTTTATTTATTCACTTCTAGAGAGAGGGGAAGAAGGGAGAAAGAGAGGGAGGAACATCGATGTGCAAGAGAAACATCAACTGGTTGCCTCTCCTATGCACCCTGACCAGGGACCAAACCACAATGCCCAGCCATGTGCTCTGACAGGGGATTGAATTGGTGACCTTTGGCTTTGCGGGACAACACCCAACTCACTGGGCCATACTGGTCAGGGCTTTGAGTTTTTTATACTAACTATGAAGGTATGATTTCAGAATAAAAAACTATAATAGCCTCTACAGAATTTTCCCAATTAAGAACTAAGAACACTTGGCTGAGTTTATAATCTTATACAGCTTGCCATTATGCAATATTCATTACTGATTATACTCTTATTCATGTTTTTATAGCACAATTTTTAATACTATACCTATTTAAGCATGTTACCTGACTTAGGAACAGGTTGGGGAGTTTATTCCTACAGTTACCACTTTTGGTACTGGTTGGGCTATCATATGACATTTTCTGATGCTGACTACGTTTCTATTGAATGACTGACTACCAATGGTAGTCCAGAATTTTAACTGGTACTGCTGACACTGATAAATAATATCCAATGTATTCCTAAGCTGACTGTGTAGTTTCAGAAACACTTACAGGTTTAGACAAAGGCTGAACAGTAACAGAACTATCTGAAGATCTAGATTCAGGATGAAAATTTACTGGTGAGGCAGCCACTGGATTTGATGTTGGGTTCGTGTAGTGCTGACTTGTAGGCTTGAATGCAGCAGTAATACCTGTATTTCAAAATTACACAATATATTGAATATATTTCTATATAATCAATGATATCAAAATACTTCACTTTAAAATTAAAATAGTAAAATAATACTGTACCTCTACTGAGTGCGCCATTCTTTATTCCCCTTGAATATGAGCTGGGGTTTACTCTATTCAAAATATCTATAAAAAAATTATATTTATTTTAAAATTCATTTGTTAAGGTAATAGAATTTATTAATTGAAAGCAGATTCCTGAAAGGAATATTCACTAATAAGTTATCACGGATTTAAAAATACAGCTCATTTTAAACATACATATATATATTTATCTACTAAAGAAACAAAATTCCAAGCTTTAACTGTTTCATAGATTTAGAGCAACCTTCTAACTATAATTCAAAATCCAAATGGCAGAAGTAAAAGATTGATAAATCTGACTACCTAAGTCAAACCTTCTGCATGGCAAAGAAACAGTCCATTATAATTAATAAAACTTTTCAAAAAATACATTCATAAATAACCTATAATTAGAGTATATGTGTTTCTTTGAGTGATGATAGGGCTGTACGTACACTCAGGTTCCTATTACTCAAAATCAAACCCCTGTCCAAACTCCATATCCCATGCACATCCCTAAAAGCCTTTAAGTGTCCTTATGAGGATCTCTTTGCATTATCTGCACCATTAATCTTGAGTTCTGAAAGGGAAACTATCAGAGATTGTAAACTAAAATGAATCTACAGTTTACCAGAATATCTTATAACTTAAGGAGTTTCAAATCTACCACTATACCAGAAATCAGTGTGAGCCTAATATGACCTTCAGGATCAGTTTAAAGTTCCTAATTGCTGCATGCATATGAACTCCGGCTACTCAACAATCAAACTAAGATTTGGAAGAGTGGGGATTTGCCTAAAATTGTTGGTTAGAAAACGGCAAAAGCACAAACAAACCAAACATCATTAAAATTTCCTTTGTCCCCCCCTCATAGTAAAAAAGAACCAGATCTTATAAAACAATTCTATAAAGTAAAGGGCCACACAATGTAGGGTTATTTTCTAATAACAGGAATGCAGTGTTCTATATCTAAGCACTACGGATGTTTTATTTAAAAAAAAAAAATCTGTTCCAACAACTTAACACCATATTCATTCAGAAACTCATGATTAAGTATTTACCCAAACCATCAAAGAATTATTACTACAGTACTTTTTGGTGGTTCTTTTCTCCGAAACACAAGATTTTACCCTCCTTTCTGATAGTTCTATATAAACATTCAACCCATATTCCATGTTAACATATTTTATGGTTTACGCATAAGTAATAATACAATCTTAAATTCTGCATCATAACAGTTCAGAAAAAAAATTCTACTGGGGTCAATGTACTTTTTGACATAATTATTTTAAAACTAACAAACACTGTCCTAGTTGAACACTGTTAAATCATGTACAATCAGAATAAATTCTACTTGAATCTTAACTGTGATGTTTTCAGTAACAATTTTGCAATATGTTAATAGTCCAGTATAAAATAATCCCAATGACTAAAAACAATAATTAAAGAGAATATATAATTATATTCCACTATCAACAAGTGTCATTCAATTTATAATCGAAGTAACATTCCACTCAGAACTTCCATGAGAGACTAACAATCTGCTAGAGGAAACGGTATTGAGAATTGGTTGCTATTTTCCCTCTAATAAAACTGAATAAAAGTGTCATTACAAGTTTAGGGGAAATAGAAAAACCAGGCTTTCCAAAAATTTTAAAGTAGTCTCTCAATCACACTTCTAAGCACTGCCTTGGTAAGAAAACCTAAATTTGTACATTATTTCTCTGCACTTCTATGTATTTTTGAGTGGACATTTTAACTGGTGTCACTGTTCTTTTCTTTAACATAACAATGTCAAATCCAATTACTATGAAATCTAGTATCTACAAAAGTATCGAAGTGTTCTGCTAAAAAGCCATAACAATTTAAATTTTAACTAACTGATAATGTCATTGAAGTATAGTAGCTGTAGACAGGGTCCTTCTCTTCCATGAATACGTTGGGTTGGCCAAAAAGCCCATTTGGCCAGATATATTTGGCCAAAATAAAAGACACATTTTTTATTTTCACCAATAACTTTATTAATTTAGATATTTTGAGTATGTCGGCTATTTCCCATCATTTCAATTAATGCCTCAATTTGATTGCTGTCAACTTTAACTGGTCTACCCAACTGTGCAGCATCATCCAGCATGAAACTGCGCAAACCACTTTTGACACATTCGATGAGTCACGGCACCTTCTCCATACACTACACAAATCATTTTTTGCATTTCAGTTGCATTTTTACCTTTCTTGAACTAATAACGCATAATATGCTGAAATGTTGCCTATTTTCTTCCATCTTTGATATTAAAATGGCTAAACAAAAATTCATCAAATTTGATGTTTTTTTTAATGCTTGCTGATATGACAGCTGTCACAATACAACCTAATAAAATTGTTTCAAATGAAATTAAAGGCTACTAAGTGCTACTAGAGCCATCTTACCAAAAAAACCAAGCAGACTTTTTGGTCAACCCAATAAATGCAAGGTGCAGGATAACAGGTATGGTCAGAAGTACCTGTTCATATACAGGCCAGAAATTATGCAATCAAATCCTTCATTGCCTATATATTTTTTATCTATGAATGGATGACAAAGCAATGAGGCAGGTATCTGGATTTGAGAACCCCTATCTAAGAATTACACAAATTCATTTAGTACATTCTGACATTTTAAACAAAGTACTCCAAACCCATATTTTTCTCCACTTCTGAGTTTGAGTGAAAAAAAAGATACAGGAACAAACAGGATAAATAAGCAAATAGGATATTTGGCTCCACTAAAAATTATGATTTCTAATAACAAAAGACCTACAATGTTACCAGCTAATCTTAGGGTGTTTCTTTTTCTCAGATCTGATATTTTAACCTCTTGCCTCCTTCCTGAAGTACCCAATCACATCCCTACCCTGTTTCTAAAATTCTTATTTATCTCTCACCCAATCTTTCATCCCCAACTCTTTACAAAAGAACAAGATCATATGTACCTATAACCCGGTTCACAATTTTTTGTTAGTAACAGTATCTCATAAAACTTGGTTTCACTAAAAGTAAATGCTTACTTGAAATTGCTGGTTTTGAACTTGCTATCTCTCCAACAAAGATTGGCTCATCATCATCATCATCCTCAACCTCTTTTACTTTCTTCTGCCATGGTTCCAACTCTTCTTCTTCACATTCCATAAAGAGCTCTGCCATTTTCAATTTATCTAATTTTCAAAAGGAAAGCAAACCTTATTTTCAAAAAAACAAATAAATACGTTTTTGTAATACACGGTATGATATTTAAGATCTACTTTAATAATCCTAATAGCTACTTCTTAATTTATATTTGTAATTAGTTCATGGCAGCAACAATGAGAAACTCAGAACTCTCTTAGATGATAGATAACTATCGATACATAGATAAATAGGTAGATTTAGATAGAGGTAGATAGGTAATGGTTGACAGTAGTTACAGTGGACAGGAAATTTGCAAAGTTTCAGTCATATGTCTGGAACATGATTATATCTATAAAAGTGATTTCACATAACAGTTACCTGGGGGAAAAAAAGTTTTAACAAAAAGGAGATAAACTAAGAGTAAGAGGCAATAGATGAAGATATACTAGAAAAACTGAACCAAATTCAGGAATGCTTAGCACAGAGCAAAACAGGAATGAAGTGCTAACCAAGGTTGTGTGGGCCGCACGCAGCCCAGGATGGCTATGAATGCAGCCCAACACAAAATTGTAAATTTAATTAAAATATTAAGAGATTTTTTTTGTGTGATTACATGTCACAATGTATTTAACTATGTGGCTCAAGACAACCCTTCTTCTTCCAATGTGGCCCAGAGATTCCAAAAGGTTGGACACCCCTGTACAAAAAGAAGGGAACGAAATGAGGCTGAGTCCATTCAGGGTAATTTCCCTTCCACAAAACTATGTCACAAATCATTTCTTGACCTATCATTATTTAAATGTTTAGTAGTCCACCTACCAAACAAAAAAAAAGGCTTTCTCATTTTCCAAATGTCACGAACATAATGAACTGATCCTTTTCTAAACTATACTATTTTACTAATTATATAAAGTTCTTCAAATCAAATGATTAAAAATATTATATGTCAAAGTCCAAACTGAGCTCCTTGAGAGTATATTTCCCTATATACTTTAGACAGTAGGCACAGTATATAATAATCTATGAACTAGGAAACTAGGCAAAGTGAGGAATGCCTAATTTTTTTTTATTAGGGGAAATATTAGTATATTGATGATAAAAGTATCATTTATTTCCAATTAGTATATGAGCTGAATTGTGTTTCTCCAAAATTTATGTATTGAAGTCCTCAATGTGACTGTTTTTGGAGACAAGAGTCTTTAAAGACGTAATTAAGTTAAAATTAGGTTAGTAGGGTGAGAGCTAATCCAGTATGACTAGTGTCCTTAAAAGAAGAGATCAGGCCCTAGCTGGGTGGTTCAGTTGGTTGGGGTATTGTCCTGTGCACCAAAAAGTTGCAGGTTCAATCCCTAGTCAGGGTACATACAGGAAGCAACCAATCAATGTTTCTCCCATATCAATGTTTGTTTCTTTCTTTCTCTTTCTCTCCCCCTACTCCCCCTTCCTCTCTCTCTAAAATCAATAAACATATCCTCAGGTGAGGATTAAAAAAAAAGAAGAGATCAAGACACAGATATATATATGGAAGACCATCTGAAAACACAGGAAGCAGATGGTCACCTATAAGCTGATAAGAGACCTAAAACAGATCCTTCCCTCATGGCCCTCAAAAGAACCAACCATAGCAGCACCTTGATCTTCTAGCCTCCAGAATTGTGAGAAAATAAATTTCTAATGTTTAAACTATCCAGTCTATGGTACTTTATTATAGCAGCCCTAGCAAACTAATGCAGAAGACAATGGATGAATTTCCTCATTCTTTTTAAAAGGGCAATGCCATTGTCACTACACTAGGTCCCCTTATCCAAAGGTAGTACATTCCCAGTATATGCCTGAAACTGAGGACAGTACCTAACCCTATAGCTACTATGTTTTTCCTATACATACATATGATAAAGTTTAATTTCTGAATTAGGCACAGTAAGAGATTAACCACAATAACTAATAAAACAGAACAATGAAAACAATATACTACAATAAAAGTTATGTGAATGTGGTCATTCTCTCTCAAACTATCATACTGTACTATATTTACCCTTCTTGTGAAATGAGATACAACAATGCCTACATGATGAGATGAGGTGAACGATATAGGCATTGTAACAGCATTAGGGTACTGTAAGAGTTACTTGAACATAAGCACTACAATACCTCAACAGTTGATCTGATAACTGAGACAGCTACTTAAGTGACTAACAGGACAGGTAGCTGTTCTGCAGCACAGATACCAGGGACAAAGGGATGATTCTCTAAGGGTGAGATGGAGCAGGAAAGTAAGATTCTATCATGCTACTCAAAAAGGTGCTCAATTTAAGACTTAAGAATTGTTTATTTCTGGAATTTCCTATTTAATATTTCCACTGTGGTTGACTACAGGTAACTGAAACCAAAGAAAATGAAACTTCAAATATGGAGTGACTATTGTACATCCAGATATATTTCTGTAAAAAAAAATTAAAGATATATAATAGTATGATGATTTTTTTTAAATAATTATTTTTTTGTCTACGCATATGTGATTATGTATACCAAACTGATAATAGTTATCACTGAGCACTGGGAGAAAACACTTCATTTCTACTTTACTCGCTTTTTAACTTCCAGTATTTGTTTTTAATGTAAGCATGTCACTTTAATAATTCTAAGAGTTTTTAAGGAAATGTTCCCACCTCTCATCCTTTCTCCTGAAGCAAAACTATCAATACATATGCTACATATACTAGTATCATTTGTGGTAGCAACAATTACTTTTTGCCCATCAAGTTGCAGAGTTGACTTTCTGTAAACTGTCATCTAAATAATGACACATGATATCAGTCAATTTTATGAGTCACTTTACGTAATGCCAAATACTGAAACATGAAACCTAGGGTTCAGAATCAAATTTTTGGATTTAATTTAGATCTCCAAACAATGCAGTAAGTTTTATCTGTTTTCCTTCCTATGAAACATAAATACCTAATAGAAGAATGTTTTTATTAGAGCCCTGGCTGGTGTGGCTCAATGATCTGACTGCCAGCCTGCAAACCAAAGAGTCACCAGTTCAATTCCCAGTCAGGGCACATGCTTGGGTTGCAGGCCAGGTCTCCAGTTGAGGACACAGAAAAGGCAACCACGCATTGATATTTCTCTCCCTCTCTCCCCCTCTCTCTAAAAATAAGTAAATAAAAATATTTTCAAAAGAATGTTTTTATTAAATTAAATGCATACATATTTAATTTCTTTTCCTATAAAAATCTCAGTTTTTAAGTTTGATTATGTTTGACATATACCCTTAACTCATTTACATAACTGGTTCATTCCTGGGCGAACCCAAATTTAGTAAGTAAAATGGTAATTCTATTAAGCAATTACTACTTAAATTAAGTCTGCATTATTAAATTATAAGTAAAATTTTAAATAATCCTTTTGTAAAAATGAGGAATCACCTCCATAATGTATTGTTTAAGTCTGAATTTTCAAATGCTAAGTTTGACACTAATCTTTTACTGTTATCTATTCCTGTTTCAGATATAAATGAAATTATTTCTATAAGAACACAATTTTAAATAAATTTTAGTTTATATTTCTCTGGTTTTTATCAATGAACTTAAAAAGAAAATTAATTAGATATATTTTATCATAGATTAATGCATACAAAAATAGCTACTCATTGCCATCTATATGCAAGGTACTGTGCTAAGTTCTAGGGAAAAAATACACAAAGATTATGTCACAGACCTGGCCTTCAGAAATTTACAGTCTAGTATGTCTATAATTCTTTGGGCTTGAAAAACAAATGCTGTTAGAATAATCATTTAAAAACACATTTGATTTGCTTTATTTAAAACAAGGATTTGTTTTCTGGATTCACACACTCATAAGCATAAATTTTACAAAATATACAAATTTTTGTAAAACTGTTTTAGTTATAAGGCAAAAAAGTTCAAAAACTAGACACCAGAAACCTAAAATACTCAGATCATAGCTAATTCGACCTTTATATTGCTCTTTATCCTCAGGCTAACAAAAGCAATTTCCCCTGCTTTTTATATTCCAAGGTATTTGGTCTGAACTGAAATAGTCCAAAGGAAGTAAAAACTATTAACTTCAGAAATATTGCAATAGCCCTGGCCAGGTAGCTCAGTTGGTTGGAGTAGTCCCCATATACTAAGAATCCCTGGTAACGGCAAGTACAAAAATCAACCAACGAATGTGTAAATAAGTAGAACAGAAACTGATGTTTCTCCCTCTCTCGTTCTCTTTCAAAAAAAAAAAAAAGGAAGAAAAGGCAACTACAGTCAAACCTCAGTTCTCAAACATCTTGGTTCTCAAAAACTTCAGTTCTCAACCAAGCTGTTCATGGAAAAAATGCCTCAGTTGTCTAACAAAACTTCAGGTCTCAAATCTTGATCTGACAACCCTTCCATGCTGATACCTGTACAATCAATCCGTCATGCAGCTCTCAGGTGACCAAGGATATTCAGTTTTTGAACAAATCGCTTCTCAAACGGTTGTCTGAAACAAATTAGGTTTGAGAACTGAGGTTCTACTGTAATTGTTATAAATGTTTGAATTACTATCACTAGAAACTCTAGTGAATTTTATTTTTTAACTAAATTCACCAGGTTTTGAGGTCTGACTATTTAAGTCTCTTTAACTCAATTATTTCAATAATTTTAGCTTGTTTCTAAACTATAGATTAAATCAGTATTACATGTATACATATGAAGTACATAAATACATGACGATTCCTGTTCAGCATTAAGGACCTACTAGTACCAAGAATATAGAATATTTTTTAAGAGCTGCAATTACAAAGTCTATGAGACTCTATCTTTTTGTTAAATTACAACCATTATTTAGCAAAACTCTAAAATATTCAATTTACAAATATTCAGTTAATAAAGACCTATTTATATGAACAAGATATTGCTGCCTATGACTACAGAGATTAACTTTTAAGATAGCCAACTTTAGAAGAGTAAATAGACTTCCAGTCAATATGGAGGCATAGGTAAAAACACTTTGTCTCCCCTCACAACAAAAAGGAGGACAACAAAAATTAAAAAACAAAAAATAACCAGAACTGCCAGAAAATCGAAGTCTGACAACCAAGGAGTTAAAGAAGAAACATTCATCCAGACAGGCAGAAGAGGCAGAGATAGGCAACCAGCACAGACAGGACGCGCAGCAAGGCTGCAGCTGGCGGACTAGGGCAGGCAAAGCTGCAGCTGGCAAGCCAGGCAGTCCCACGTTTGCGAGCCTATAAACTAGGAGGAACAACTGGGGAGCGAGAGAGGCAGCACAACCATGGGTTCCAGTGCAGGAAAGCCTCAAAACTTCTACCAGTAAAAAAATGTGGGAGTGGCAGGAGAAACTCCCAGCCTCACAGGAGAGTTCACTTGAGAGACCCACAGGGTCCTAGAACATACACAAACCCACCCATGTGGGAATCAGCACCAGAAGGGCCCAACTGGCTTGTGGGTAACAGGGGAAGTGGCTGAAAGCAGGCCAAGGGCCAAGCAAGCGGCATTGTTCCCTCCCTGATCCCTCCCCCACATACATGCCACAAGGCAGAGACATGGGTTGCCCCACTCTGGCAAATACCTAAGGCTCCGCCCCTCACAACATAATAGGAACTCTGAGACCAAAGGAAAAAAAAAGCCCAAATTAAAGAATAGATCAAAGCTCCAAAAATAGAACTAAGCAATGAAGAGATACCCAATCTAACAGATGCAGAGTTCAAAACACTGGTAATCTGGATGCTCACAGAAATGGTTGAGTATAGTCACAAAATGGAGGAAAAAGTGAAGGTTATGCAAAGTAAAATAAAGAAAAATAGGGAACCAACAGTGAAGGGAAGGAATCGGGACTCAAATGAACAATTTGGAGCAGAAAGAAGAAATAAACATTCCACTGGAACAGAATGAAGAAATAAGAATTCAAAAAAATGAGGAGAGGCTGAGGAACCTCTGGGACAACTTCAAATGCGCCTACATCCAAATCATAGGGGTGTCAGATGGAGAAGAGGAAGAGCAAGAAATTGAAAACTTTTTAGGAAAAATAATGGAGAACTTCGCCACTCAGGCAAAGGAATTAAGGTTTCTGGGAAATCCAGGAAGCTCAGAGAGTACCAAAGAAGTTGGACCCAAGGAAGCACACACCAAGGTACATCATTAGATTACCCAAGATTAAAGATAAGGAGAGACTCTTAAAAGCAGCAAGAGAAAAGGAGACAGTAACCTGCAAAGGAGCTCCTAGAAGACTATCAGCTGATTTCTCAGAAGAAACTTTACAGGCAAGGAGGGGCTGGGAAGAAGTATTCAAAGTCATGAAAGGCAAGGACCTACAACCAAGAATACTCTATCTGGCAAAGCTATCATTTAGAATGGAAGGGCAGATAAAGTACTTCCCCGATAAAGTAAAGTTAAAGGAGTTTATCAACAAGCCCTTATTAAATGAAATGTTAAAGGGACTTATCTAAGAAAAAGAAGATCAAAAATATGAACAGTAAAATGACAACAAACTCACAACTATCAACAACTGAACCTAAAAAAATAAAAACAAAAACAAACTAAGCGAACAGCTAGCACAGAAACAGAATCACAGAAATGGAGATCACATGGAGGGTTATCAGTGGGGAGGGGGAAGGTGGAGAATGGGGGGAAAGGTACAGGGAATAAGAAGCATAAATGGTAGGCCCAAAATATACAGGGGGAGGTTAAGAATCATATAGGAAAAGGAGAAGCCAAAGAGCTTATACGTATGACCCATGAACATGAACTAAGACAGGGAATGCTGGTGGGGTGGTGAGGGTGCAGGGTGGCGGGGAATAAAGGGGAGATAAAAATGTGACAACTATAATAGCATAATCAATAAAAAATATTTTTTAAAGAAGATAACCAACTTCAACAGCTTTAGGACCACAGTAGCTACTTAGATACCTAACTGATACACTCAGAAACACACTAAAATATTGGAAATCTTCATATGCAATTAGAGCCGTAATTTCAGCCTAACGCTGCAGTGCACTAGCCACTAGCCACATATGACTATTTAAGTTTAAATTTATTAAAATTAAATAAAATTTTATATTCCATTTCACTAGTCACATTTTAATTGTTCAAAGCCTCATACATGGTTGGTGATTACTATACTGGACAGTGCAGATATAGAATATTTCTACTGGGTAATGCTGGTCTAAAGTATCATTGCCATATTTCATCCTAGTTAATAAACAAACTAACAAACGGTTTCATGAATTCCTTTGGCATTTCAGCCACTGAGGCATGCAAAACCCATCACCATAAAAACTTCCCTTAAGTCCCTACTTCAAAATTTTGGTGGAAAGGCATGGAATTCTATGAAGGATTAAATCAGCTGCCATTTGAAGTGGACTATCCAGGAAATATATGCAGTGGTAATCTCAAAGTTCCAAAAGATCTCTAGCTCCTGCAGCTCAGAATTGGCTCCAAAATGGAAAAAGAGAACACTCTACTTAGCTACTGACTCAGGTAGAAATTTCACGTCCATGTTTAAAACAACTGTTTCTATGGAGAGGAAAATATTAATTCCAAGTAACTGACCTGTCAAACATTTTTTAATTCATTCACTTTGAGACTGCAAACAAATATAATTATAACTCCTATTTATTTTTTTGTTTCAGCTTTTACATATCTAACAATATCTTAAATAATTTTTCTATTAAAAAGTTTTTAAAGTCAATGGAAATTGAGCTCTAAATTGTAATTGCTTGTCAAATTTACTTTTATCCATTGATAGATACCACCAGATGCAATGTCACTGTGTTAAATAATAAAGGTAATGCATTTGATCTAGAATATGGCAAACACTGTAACACAGGTATGTTATGGACTAGATGTAGTCCTATTTAATTCTCTGATTAGAGAAAAGATTAAGCAGTTCTGCAAACCACAACTATGGCATCTGAACATAAAGAGCAGTAAGCTAGTAGACAGGAGAACCAAGTGATAGCCTCAGGACTGCCACAATTTTAAATTAAATCACCTTACAATTCCGAGTTTAAGCTCTTAGTTCAAATGAATGATCTCTAAGTTTCGATTTAGCTCTATACTTTATACCTCACTGTAAATTGTATAATTTATTTTTAATAGTATACAACTGTATTAATTTTTTTTACAAAACACCGAACAGACTGAACTGTGAACAGCTTGACATGGTAATCACAAGAGATAAACAATTTCAACCAATTTTCCACATTTCCAGAACACAGTGGCCTCTAGTTGTGCTCTATAAACTGTATACTTTAAACATTTATTAGCCATAAATAGTAAAACTTGTTGAAGAACAAACGCCAGATCCAAGTTCTAATTCAACCACTTATTACCTATATGATCTTGGGAAAGTTAGTTAATTTCTATGCCTTGCTTTACTAAATAAATATATCTTATATCATAGGTTCATAATGAAGATTAAGTGAGATAATATACACAATGCACAAGCTCAGTGCCTGGCACACAGAAATCACCCAATAAATCTTAACCATTTTTAACTCTGGGCTAAATGCTATTTTAAAGAACTCTAAAGAACAGATCACAACTTTGTTATTATAATGGAATTTATAAGCCATCAGCTGAGCATTCACAAATCACTTCATTATATAAGGTCTTCATTACAGCCATATTTCTCATGATGAAATTTTAGCTTTATAATACGCCTTCTGGAATGTGGCTGTCAAATCTATCTTGCCGTATTTTCATCTTTTTAAAAAAGCACTTATAAACTAGTTAAAACACACACAACAAATTTTTAAAGCCTCATATAATCAAAACACACACACCTACAGTTTATCAACATGGTTAAATTATGTATTACTCATAAAATAAAACAAGTACCTAATTCAAAAATACTAACACATAAATGCATAAAAACTGCCCTGGCTGGGTGGTTCAGTTGATTAGAGCATCATCCTGACACTCCAAGGTTGCAGGTGTGATCCTCTATCAGGGAACATACAAGAATCAACCAATGAATGCATAAATAAGTGGAACAACAAATCGATATCTCTATCTCTCTCCTTTCCACTCTCTAAAATCAGTAAATTAAAAATGCATAAAAATTAACATTGGGTAAAATGTTTATAACTTTTCAGCAAAAAAACCACCTTCATTCTACATACATTCCTGTTATTTTCTTAAGAAATCCTTTTTAAAAATGAGTAGGTAGTAAGTAGGATACAAAAGGGAATGTGAGGAATACGGTGAATACTTAAGTTCTCTACCTCCTCAAACTCTAAAAGTTAGAGTTGTTCAATGAAATAATCTAAGAAACCACATTTACACAATGGAATGCTACATAACAGAAAGAAACTCCTGCCCTTCCAGTCAGCTCGCATGGAACTGGAGAATATTATGCTCTGTGAAATAAGCCAGGTGGTGAAAGAGGAATACCATTATGATCTCACCTGTAAGTGGAACCTAAGCAACAAAACAAACAAGCAAGCAAAACAGAACCGGAGACATGGAAATAGCAAACAAACTGGCAGTGACCAGAGGGGAGAGAAGGGAGACAGCGGATAATGGGGAAAGAAGGGGAAAGGTCAAGTCAAGGAACAGGTATAAAGGACTCATGGATGAAGACCCCAGGGGAGGACTCAATGTGGAAGTGGGCGGGGGTAGGGCAGGGGAGAGTATAATGGGGGAAAAATGGGAACATCCGTAATTGAACAATAAAAAAAAAAGGAAACAAGTAAGAAACCACATTATAAAGCCAATCTTTCTTGTTCTGCTGTTTTTCTCATCATAAAAATAACGTTTTAATTGGGGGTTGCACTCTTAACCAAGACACTGGCAACACTAAAACCAGATATTATTAACTTAATGTAAAAGGGACAAATACAAGAAATATAATCATTTCAAATAGTGAAATTTTATATTCAAAATAAATATAGCACACAAAAATAAAGTACAACTAACTCAAACTTAGTCTAAGATTAATATGCTAGCAGTAAGAACTATTAAGCCTTTAACAATTATGCTTCAAAATAACAGAGTAAGGAGAAGAGAATAATATATGTTGTATATCTGTTACCAATTGTATTATGAAAAATGTAATAGTTACTGTCCTTTTCTTGTAACATGATATGGAATAAAGCATACCAATATAATCTCCATAAAAAAAAGGAAGCCTGAGCTTCAGCAAACTGCTTAAATCTACATATCAATCTAAATCAGCACAGAATCATTAAAAACATCTAAGTAAAAGGAACCCTTCTTCACAGGGTAGGGGGGTATCACTCTGCCCCATCTCTACTACATCCAAGTAAAACCCCCTGCTGATCCTGAACCAGGAGGCAGGCCTTTTACTCTAGTTACCACTGCCAGTCAAAACTGAGCTGAGTGCAGCAGGGCAGCCATAGTATTTTCTTCTGGACAGTATTCTGCTGAAGGTATACATCTGAATATCCAATAATTTTTTATTAATGTTTTAAGTACATGTGAGTTCACTGAAAGGAGGTAAAACTCAAAGAAGCAGTTAGACTCAGTGGCTTATATATCATTTTAACAAAGGAAAGGGGATTTGGGTTTTGAGAGACAAATCAAAGGCAAGTAGCTAGGAAATATATGAGGGAACTAATGAAAAATAAGGGTTATTTTAGTTAGGTCTGTTTATGCAAATTTATCTCAGTATCAGCTCTCTATCTCAGGTGATAAGAGTCTCCTTCCAGGTATGGGAGCAAGGGGGAAAGGGTATGGCACAAAAGGAAATTTATGCCCTACTTTAGGAAGATAAGGAGAGGACAGGAAATTCTTTGTACATCTCTTCCTACATCTGTTGATTCTCAATTGCCTCCTGCTCAAATAATCCTTATGTCAAGGTGGAACATTTTTTGGATGGTATATCTTGATTCTTTTCATCCTCTTTTAGTTTTCAGTGAATACAAGTTAAGAGCTCAGAATTTTTTATTTTCTACCCATAACAGAAGAAAATTGACAAGGGGTACATATACCTTCAAAACCTGGAAACTGCAGAATAAAAATCTGAACAAGTAACAACGAAACATTGTAAGATTGGAAGATGAAGATCTACAGAGGTTCAGAAAAGGGTGAAAGCCAAAACAAGAGTATGACATGAATTATAAGAAGTGACAAAAGCCCTAGCTGGTGTAACCAAAAGGTCCCTGGTTCAATTCCCTGTCAAGGCTCGTGCCTGGGTTGCAGGGAGAGACAACCAATGGATGTTTCTCTCCCTCTCTTTCTCCCTCCTCTTTTTTTGGGGGGCGGGGGGGATGAATACATAAGATCTTTAAAAATGAAATGAAATGAAATAAAATAAAATTAAAATAAAATAAAATAAAATAAAAGTGACAGAATATTAAAATTCTGTTAGAAATACAACTTGTGACAAATTTTTTATAAGTTTAGAATTAGCTTACTATTATCCAGCAAGAAATTGTTGGAAATAACAGGTAGAACAGGATAGAACTTGTGTGAAATTTCGTAAGTGGAAAGCAAGATAAATCAATTGCACATAATCTGATTTCAAACATATTTGATGATTCTTACTGTTTTAAGAAAAACTAGTTACTCTTCTCAATGCATTCTCAAGCATCAGTGAATTTTAAAAACCCTGAATAAATTAACTGGAAGAGAGTTGTAATATAAAATGACTAAAAGAGGTAAATACACTCAGTATATGGGTCATAATCTATTCTTTATACTTATTAAAAAAAAAAAAAGACTTGAAGATGATGGCCTATGAATGATATCAGTGCAGAGAACGCTTTTTATTGTAAGGGGAAAGCTTCAATTACTAAATCGTAAGTTACCAAGTAGACTCTTCCTCTTACACTTAATTAAAGAACTTACAGGAACTAATTAGAGAATTTTGTCTTACCTTCTAACCATAATGTTCTTTTGCACAGATCTAAAAGTAGAAACGATAAAGGAAGATGTTCTTTGTGTGGATACAAAAGGTTTCTTATTTAAAAAAAGTACTACATTGTAATAAGAACTTTGCCAAGAGCATTCAAATGCGACACATAGTCATTGTAAGGGTGGTGTGTAATTAGATGATGAAGATTTTTTTTTTCATTTTTCTAAGCAAATTCTTATTAAAATATAAGTTGTCTGACATTATCCCTTTATACTTCTGTAAATCATATGAAATAAATTATGATATAAAATTATATAAAATAATTTAAAGTGTTAAATAAAATAGTTCCTTTCAATCTCGATGGTAAATAGCTATAACTATTTTTCCTAGTATACTGAGTGATAAAAGAATCCTTAGAAGAAAATTGCTTTGTAGAAGTAAATGAAAATTCTAACCAAACATTTTTGATAGTTACAGAGTAAATTGTCATTATTTAAATCTTTAAAAAAAAACTGACTGAAAAAAATCAAATACTTTTTAGTCCTCTGAAGCAAGAAAAATTAAATTGTTCAAGATTATATATTTAATTAGTGAATATGTCAAATATTTTTCATCTTTCCAAAGTTATTTTTGAAATAAACTATGTCATCAATAATCTAATTTCCTGTCACCTAAAACTCTGGTTTACTTTCTATTTACAAAAATTGCTTTTCCATTTAGGTACATCCCCTGCCCAATTCCCATAGAAACAACAACAACAAAAAATCTTGGTATGATTCTAAATGTTCTCTTGAATAAAGAAAACAAATAAATGTAGGAGAGGAAGGCACAAAATTTTTCATTCCTTACCTTTGCCTTCCTCTCCCCTATGAGCACTGCCAATGCTGAGTAGTAAAACACTGGTCCGAAGAAGCAGGACTGGTTTAGATAGCTTAACTGGAAAGAATGGATTGAAGTGGGGATATTAAGATTTGTAGTCCTCCAAATCACCCTACTTCAGAACTTTTCTATTTAACCCAGCTCACTACTTTTATAAGGACCCAAAGCAGATTTTCAAAGGAGACAGTCTTTCTGACATCTATTTTCTGCTGCTTCTCCCCTAACCATCCCAGGCTCTGATGCAATAACAATTCTAAGTTCCCTAAATTACATATTACTCCTATCCTCCATATTTGCTCCCCTCATTTACCCCAAAACACCCATTTCTAAAGGACTGCTCCCAATATGTCATATCAGATTACTGCAGATAAATCCATACCAAATGGAAGGACAAATTATCACCCCACAGATTACAATGCTCCTCAATTTACAATAGGGTTACACCCCAATAAACCCATTCTACACTGAAAATACCCTAACTCGGGGTGTCCAACCTTTTGGCATTTCTGCACCACACTGGAAGACTTGTCTTAGGCCACACATTAAATACGTTGCAACACGTAATCACTAAAAAATGTCATGTTTTAAGTAAATTTACAATTTTGTGTTGGGCCACATTCCCAGCCATGCTGGGCTGCAGTCAGCCCACACTGGACACCTCTGCACCTAAGTCGAAAATGCATTTAGTACACCTAACCTAGCAAACATCCTAGTTTAGCCCGGCCTACCTTAAACGTGGCTCAGAACACTTATGCCACTAGACTATCACCCAAAAGGCCCTAACCTCACTCAGTACCTAAGTTATGTCACCAATTATGCTTGCTACCACAAACGAAAAAGGATTGCTAACCACAAAATTAAGAGGGCAGAGAAAACAGACCAAAATGGTGATGGGACATCCTGTGCAAAAGGACAGAATGCAACACAATAACTATGAGTACCTAGAAGAATTTAATCGCTCCCCACTACAGCCTGTAAATATAGCAGGCTATCTACAGCGGGGGAGAGGTGCCTTTAGAGCATAAGCTCACCCTTCTCAATTCCATGATCACTTCAAGTTTCTGCTCTGCGGAACTCAGTCTCCTTCGACTGGCGCAAACTGAACCTTGGTTTGGGTACGTGACCCAGAATGGGTTTGTAACACATTCACCTACAGTTGGGTAAAATCGTTTGGCTGCTGCTATCCAGCATCATAAGAAAATATCATGCCACTATCACTAACCTGAGAAAATATCAAAATTTAAAATTAGAAGTACAGTTTCTACTAAACATATAGTGCTTTTGAACCATAGTAAAGTTGAAAAATCGTAAGTTGAGCCACCCCAGGTCAGGGACCATCTGTACTTGCAAACTGTAAAAGGAAATCCTTACAATGGAGAGGCTATCACTACTTTATCCAAGGGATCGAATTTAAGATTACTAATAGGATAACCATACTTTATGTGTCTTGTGATGCATAATGTAAAATACACTGTATGACTTAGATAAACCCAAAGAGAAGGAAACTGTCAAAAAAATAAAGAATGCACACTGTTGGGTTTTTTTAATCCTCGCCAGAAAATTTTATTGATTCCAGAGAAAGAGGAAAGGAGAGGAAGAGCATCAACATTAGAGGGTCACATCATTCGGCTGTCTCCCATACATGCCCCAACCATGTCCCAACTAGGAATGGAATCTGCAACCTAGGTATGTGCCCTGATGGGGAATCAATCCTGATACCTTTCAACACTCCAACCAACTGACCCGCCCCGCCAGGGACAGAATGTAGGCTACTCTACAAGATCACTGGCCTAGGCTCTTCAAAAGGTCCATGTTGTCACCGCCCCCCCAAAAAAGTGGGAATAACACTAAATTAAAAAATTAAAAGAAACTAACACAAGCAAATGTAATGCGTGATTGGATACCGCTTCCAAAATAAACGATTAAAAAGGACATCTGGGGGACCACAGGAAAAATGTGAATACAGGTTGTAAAAATTCTTCTTAATTTTAAGTCTGATTGTGGTCTTGTGGTTATATAGAAAATTGGCCTTAATGTTATGATATACATACCGACACACATACGGTATACTTCGGTATGAATTGTCATGATATCTGCAATGGGCTTTGAGAATGTTCACTTCCAAGAATGTGAAGCAGGTAGATAAAGCAAATGTGGCAAAATGGTAACAACCATTAAAACTGCGTTATTCAACTTTTCAACAGTTGGGTAAAAATAACATGAAAAATAAAAATAGGTTGAAAGGTTCAGAAATGAATTCTTAAAAATAACAATGTAAAAGAAGGGCCAATTGAGTAGTATTTCTTAAATTTCGTAGGTAAGCCTCATCGCCTCTTCCCCACATTCACCGCACTCTTTAAAAATGTTATATAGCGCATTGAGCACTGAATGAGGGATCAGAAGACCTAAGGCTCCAGGAATGGCTCTTTCAAGTCCCAGCCATGTCCTTAGTAAATAACGTTCCCCAGGCTCTTTCCTCACTTTCCAAACAGTTCTACCACAGGCCACTGCGAAAGCGGCTTTGAGGTACAAATCAGAGGGCTTCAACGATACGAAAGCAAAATACAATTATAAGGGGATTTGCACGGATGTCTTAAAACATCCAAAGCACATAGCCCCAATTTAGTTCTGCAAACCAGGGCCTTCCACAGGCTGCGTGTCTGAGCGGGGGGCAGCCTGAGTTAGCACAGCAACCCCCCAATGCAGGGCACCTCACGAACGCCCAGAGGCGGCTTGGGTACTTCAACACTCTCCTTCTACGTTTCAGTGTTCTGTTTAATGGCACTAAAAGACACCGCATTCTTAAGACACAGTCCAAACCTGAAAAATCATAAGTAAATAAATAGACAGATGATAGATTGATAGATAGATAAATCTTAAGTGCGCGGAATTTTAAAAAAACAAATCTTCGCCAAGAGAACCCCTTGATGGGAGGTCTCCAGCGCTGGCAGAAGTGGGCTCGCTTTGACGTTTCTCCCCTCTAGGAGATGTCTCCTCAAAGCGTTAAAACTTGCGACAAGTTGGAAGAGACGCCTTCCAGCTCTAGAGCAGGATAAAACCTCAAAGTGAGATCATTCTTTCCGCCTGCTGAAACGAAGCGTGAAAGCTCCGTCCGAAAACTCTGTCTCCCCGTCCACGTTTCCCCTCAGGGCCCTTCCTCGGGAAACAATAAAACGGAGCGTCTACGGCCGGGCGGGGAAGTCCCTTTGACAAGAACGTGGGAGTGAGCGTGCCGTGACTGGTCGCCTGGGCGGCGGACCTCGGTCCTGGGGTCTCCGACGCCTGGGAGTTCGAAACCGCCTGCGGTCTCTCTGCCTACGACGGAAGAGACTCCGGGGAGGGCCGCTGGGAGAGGAGCACGGGTCTCCGCCAAACATCGGCACAAAACGTACGGGAAGACCAAAAGGAGACGGCTCCAGACACAAAAGCCAAACCAGGCTGAGGGTAAACGGGCGCACAGGCCTCGGGCAGTGAGGAGGCGGCGGCGGTGGAGAAGACGCAGGAGGCGGCGACGGCGGCTGCGGCCTGCACGGCCCCAGCCTGCCGCCCCGAGCCGGCTGCCGCGTCGCGCCGCGATCCCTCCCACGCCGAGGCCGGCGCAAGATGGCGGGCCGGCCGCCCCGCCGCGCAGCCGGTCCCCTCCCCCGCTCCCTGGGCGCTCTCCGCGACCCGCGCCGGCCTCGACACCCCCAGCCCAGCGCCCCCGGAATGAGGCGGCGCAGGCCACGCGGGAGGGCCTCTGCCTGCTGCAGCGCGGGGCGGGCGGGGGCGGGGGGCGCTTACCGTGAACGGAGCGGATCGGCCTGACTGGGGCCCTGAGGAGGAGGAGAAAGAGGAGGAGGAAAAGGAGGAGCACGAAAACCTACACCGCGGCAACGGCGGCAGCTCCCATTGCAGAGCAGGCAGCTGAGCCGAGGGAAGGGGGGTGGGGGTGGGGGATCCTCGTGGAGCCCGCGCGCTGCTTCATGGGTAGAATCCGGGTCAGTCTCAGGGTGTCCGGGCTCCCTTTCTTCCCGTCGACTCGGGAGGCGGGTTGGGCATGTGCGCCGCGTCGCAGGCCCTCGAAGGCCGCGGCGCTCAGCCACGCGGCCGCCGCGAGCGAGGGCCAGGGCCCCGCGCGACTCGGCGTGCCCGCCTGTGCTCGCCAGCCAACACGGGGCAGCAGCTCCGAAATCGGAGCTGCACGGAATCTGAAGGCTTGCACCTGAGTTGCAGGGCCTCGCTATATGTAATAGATAGCTCTCCGCAGGCTTGGAAGGTAAGAAAGTCTAGGAAGAGGGACACCGCTAAAAAGAAACACTGTGCCTTAGGCGCGAAGACGTAAGCTACGTAAGACAAAGAAGTAGCCAGGTTCTTTTAATAACTGAATAATTTTTCCAAATTTGTTTCAAACACGATTTTGTTGGCGTCTCCTTTAATCCCTAACTCTCCCACAGGGATGCCAGTAATAACAACAAATAAAGCTAAGATAAATACATGCACAAGGACACTTGCCCAGATACTGCTTGCGTAAATGCTTATATAAGCATTGTATTCTGACGTGTAAGGAAAGTTTCCTTTCCCAGTTGTCCTCACAATATCAATCGCGGTAACGGTCCAGGTCTAAAGAGTGATCTGAATTTGAAATCTCCCCTCTTGTTAGATTCTTAATACACGTACCATCACTGCACACAACATTCAGTCACTGAATTGTGCTATTCTTCCTGCCTATTTGAATTAGCTTCTTAATCCTCCTCCTGACCGCTCCAAGCTCTTCTCTGTTGTTCATCATTACAGTTACTTCCTTTCTAATTACCATTCCCGGATCAATCTTCCCCAAAGGCCACTTTCATCACCGCTAGAGGCCTGGCATGGCTACAAATAACCATGCCCTCTTTTCCCAACTTGGCCAGGGATAGTCTACCCAGCTTTCCTTTTCTTGCTTGCTCGGAAAATAAGCTTTAGAGGAAAAGACAGAATAATCAAAATAACAAACGTGGAAAGATAAACGTTCAAAAATCTTGGTACATTCTTAAGTCATTATATTTCAAATGTAGCTCCTAATGGTTAGCAAAGCATGTCAGAGTATGAAGGTGACCTTAAGAAGATTTCACTCTGTGTTCTAGAGCCTGGTGCTCAGTGTGCAGAGACAGGAACTTGAAGTTGTTAGCCCCCAGAGCTAGTGTAAATCCAGGGGTATGATTCATTCATGCCGCCAAATTTACTGAAGCCTGATAAATAAACCCAAATTCCAATTTATTCTTTTTTTTTTTCCATGAAAAACATAAGTGCCATGAAGACCAGAAAACTCTGGTCAACACATTTTCACTCAAAAGGAACATTTACATGAGAAGCCAAATTATAAAGGATGTGTGGTAAGTATGAAATCAACACAGAGGAAGTAATTTGGATGATTTATTTGACTACCCCATCCTTAAAATTCCTCCCTTGTCTTCTAAAACACAACTCTCTTAGTTCTTTTCACTTACTATCCACACCTTCCCGTTATTTTCCAGAGCTTCTCTTCCCCTGACTTGTATTATCTGGCCCTTTCCATCTCTACCTACACTGTCTGAGCCTCCTCATAAGTATTCATTCTCCTTGAGATTATGTTCCACCGCTCTCTGACTGTAATTAATATAGGTCCTTTCCCAGCTTTCTTTCCACAACTTCTGTTTTCTTCACTCATGCAATTTGGGTGGGATAACCACCCTCAACACCCAAGAATGATCCCACTAAAACAATCAAAACCCACCGTGTCTTCCCTTTGAGCCAGTTTTTGTTTCAGAAGCCAATCAGAGTGAAATGCAGGATTTTTGTTTATGGGCAAATGTGAAGTTCTTTCTTTCTCTGGATGATATGGTGTTCAAATGTAAATACCAGAAGAGCTACAAATTTTTTTCTTTCTGCTAAGGGGAGCCCACTGAGAATAAGACTCACATGTGGAGGAGGAAGAGCTGGGCAAATCAATCATAGGGAAAGGAAGTCAATCCCTGAGAGCACCGTAAACTTTCCAATCAAACCCAACCTGAACCCATGCTACCTCTAGTCTTCTCTGTTATATGAGCCAATAAATTCCCTTTCTGTTTAAGCTGAAGGAGTCCAGAATAAACCACTGTAACATAAAAATTATTTTTAGCTGAAGGCATTTGAATTCCTGAAATCTCTCATCTGCCTTAAAGGCAGAGCCTCCCCACTAGGGGAAAAAAAAACACACCTCAATTATCATAAATCTCCTCTTGGGGAACAACCAGGAAAGAGTGATTCTTATCACTAGAAACAAGGAGAATCGTCACCACACCTAAGCAGACATTGTCACAAAACTATCATATCTCCAATCTATTCTCTTAGGGGCACATTTATCTTTCCTAAAAGTTACCTTCTTTACCCTATCTACATTCTAAAAAGTACTTTGTTTTCACAAAGTGTCTTTTTACTACCCTTCCCCCTTCCCCTATGAAAAGGGTATATAAGCCCCAAATTCTAACCATCCCTGTAAGTCACATTTCTTTATGAACTCCGCTATATAGTGCATGATTAAAATGTCATTTCTCTTGCTAGCCTATCTTTTGTCAGTTTAATTCACAGGCCCCCAAAAACTAAATCTAAGAAGATAGAGGAAAAGATTTTTCTTCCTGACAAAGGCAGTTCGAGTTGGGTTTTCTGTTACCTGCAACTGTGGTGGAGACAAGGATAAATATTCACCATCTTATTTTCTCCTTAGGTACCCAGGAAACCCGCATTTCCTAGCTCCCTTACTTCTACATCAGGCCATGTGGCCATTTCTGGCCAGTGGAATGTCGACAGAAGCAGTGATTGCCCAATCTAAGCCTGACCCTTAAAATATCCAGTGATTTATAGTTCCTTTTTGTTGTTTACACGTTAGTCGGCCAGACACAGAAAACTCTCAGGAGCTAAAGCATGCCTGCAACATGAGATGGAAGGACTCTGGGAGTCTTAATAATTAATAATGGCACGAGCACATCCTCCACACTCATTGGACTGACGAGAGCAAAACATAACCTTTTATTGGGTTATGACACTGAGATTTGAGGGTTGTTATGTCAACATAAGAAATGGTCAAACTTGTAGAGAATTTTTATAAGCCAAGCAGACATATGCTAGGGAGCAAGATCTCAAATACTCCAGAGAATAACAGTTTTGCAGCTTCTTTTATGCCTTTGAAATTTAGAAGGGAACTATGGAGGATTACTTGGAGGTAGAAAAAGCAAGAGGGGGCTTGGATTACAAGGTAATTAACAAGATTATGCGCTTTCTTTAGGGTGGTCATTTCAAAAGTGTGTTAACCTAGATGCACAGAAACAATGTACGGGGCTTGCTTAAGGCAAAGATGAACCTTTTACTAAAGAATATGTGCCTGGAGCAGGACTTCCCACCATGACCTGCCCAGTCAGGAATTTATGATCAGATCATGCTGTGAGTTACTTTGCCTTTTTCATCCAAAGTTACGAAAGCTACAATCACTAACACTTTTTGTTATAATAGTGGCTTATTATAACAAAAAATCCAAAATATGTAGCATTAGTTTAGCATAGCAGTCATGTAGGAATTAAGGAAACATGCAGTAGGCTGGATAACTGAAGATTCATATTAGGCAGTGGTTATACTATTGCTTACAATACATTAGAAGGCAGTTCAGTACAAGTACATAATTTGTAGGCTTAAGGGAAGAGTTCAGAAAGCAATATTAATAGTGTGTGTTGGGGATTTTTTATGTGATTAGCAGGGCATTACCAGAAAGAGATTAGAATAAAATTAAATTAACTGATCTACAAAAAGAAAGAAAAGGGAATAAATGAAGTCCCACATTTGGTGGCTTGGCAGTGTTGGAAAACACATTACTTCCAAAGAGACAGATAAATGACTTTAAAAGGCTTTGAGCAACAACAACAAGAAATAAAAAGCCTGAGTAGGACCCTGGCCAGGTTGCTCAGTTGGTTGGAGCGTTGTCCCATACAGAAAAAGGTTACAGGTTACCTAGTCAGGGTGCGTACAGGAGGCAACCGATCAATGTTCCTCTCTCACATCAGTGTTTCTCTCTCTGCCTCTCTTCATCTCTCTCTAAAAATCAATTTAAAAGCATATCCTTACGTGAAGATTAAAGAAAAAGCCCTTGTAAAATTTGAACAAAATGACAGCCCTCAGCAGAAGATCAGATTACACATGTGGTATCAGATGGCCTCAAAGTGGCAGCTATTATTTTTTCCCCCAGTTTTTCCCCAACTTTACTGAGGTATGACTGACCAATAAAGTTCTGCACATTTAATGTATGCACCTCGATGATTTGATACACATATCCACTGTGAAATGACTACCACAATCAGGTTAATTCACACATCTATCACTTCACATAGTTACTGTATGAGTCTTTGTCTCTGTGTGTTGTGAGAAAGATTAAAATCTATTCTCTTAGCAAATTTCAAGTATACAATACGGTATTATGCTATGCCTAAGATCCTCGGGACTTAGCCATCTTATAATTAAAAGCTTGTACCCTGTGACCAGCATCTCCCCAAAGTAGCAGCTATTAAATTGAGAGAGAGATTTGGTAGAGAAAGTAGAGAAATAAGGGAGCTTTTAGAACTATGTCTGCAGAGAGAATATTGTTGGTGCTTCGGCCATTACTCTTGGCTATTTTTACACTTTTTTTTTTTTTTTTTTTTGGTATTCTTGTTGCACTAAGTTTCACTGTGCTTTCACATCCAACAGCCAGGATGTGCAGATGTTTCTCAGAGGACTGTACACTTAGGCTGGTGGAGCCACTTTGCCTGCCTTCACAGAGACTAGAAGTATCTGGGAATTTATTATATACGCCCTTAGGGCCAGCTTTTAACCAAGGACTGATAAATGCAGGAGTGTGAAAGCCCTAATTCCCCTGACTTAGGTGAGAACAACTTTGAGGCATAATTTACAGTGCAGAATTCCTCTGTAGGTTCAGGCTGAAGCTCCCCTCTGGGTTCTGTCTAAAGTTGTACCCATGCTTATGTGCATTTTAAGCTATTGCCTCAGCTCCAAAGCCACCCTTCATAACTCAGCTTTGTGATGATTGTGCCTGGGAATCTTCAAACCAATTTTTTGTTTTGCCAGCTGTTCCCTGATATGTTCCACTAATGGAGAACACTAAAAGGAGACTACAAGGCTGAAGGAGGGAAAAGGGATTGCTTCTTCTTGTTTACTTCTAATTGCTTTATGCTCTTAATGAAGAATAGTGAAGGAATAAAATGAAGTCACTATAGTAAATGGCTGAATTACTAAAATCAAGTAAGTTGAGGCATGAGGAAACAATTCTATTCTTGTTTTAACTAGCCTGGAAACTTAAACTTTTCAACTTTCCAGTCCTGCAACAATGCCTGGGTATACATCAAACCTCCCCTAAAGGACCAAGTAAAGAACGGTCCTGTATCTAGACCACCTAACATTCATTATCCAGACCACTGGTCATACAGAGTGTTGCCATCTTGGGCCAACCCAGAGGCTGCCAAACTGATTTATCTAAAGAATGTACTTTTTACTATAAGAACTCTTAGCTTTTCTTTCTTCCTCGGAACACTCTGGGTATTGCCTCATTGTATTTACAGCTTCTAAACTCTAAGATCCTTAAATAAATCTTTATCATTTCTCTCTAGTCAAAGCCTCCAGTATCTTTGTGAGTTTGTTTGACATGGTGATTATAAATTCAGCAACTTTCATCAGTCCCAGCAATGAAAATGTATCCCAGTACCAGAGGCTGAATCCAGTTTACAGTTTTCCCAACACTTGCAGAAACTCCACAGAGCTATCAGCACCAGCTACCACCTCTTTTCCTCAAGAGGTCGGGATCCCAGCTCTACAGTACCTCTCCTCCAAGTTCAGAGACTCCAGGACCAGCCAAGCAGTGCTCCTTTCTCAGAGGTCTGAATTTTGGCTCTATGGGGCTGGCCATTCCTTCAAGTTTCCTGTTTGTTACAGAATAAATATGTGTCCCCCAAAATTCATATGTTGAATGGGGACTTTGGGTGGTATGATGTCATGAGTAGCCTTTCTCTCTCTCTCTCTGTCTCTTTCTCTGTGTGCCTTTGGCAAGAAAGCAGCTGCCTACAAGCCTAGCAACAGTTGCTCACTAGAGATCTTGGACATCCCAGCCCCCAGTCTATGCTATTTTTGTTATAGCAGCCTGAACAGACTAAGACAGTGTTAGTGATTCAGACCTCTTTGTTTCCAGCCCTAGAGGTGATAGTTATCTCCTGTAGTTGCTCTCTCCATAATATTTAGTGTCCTCTTTTTGCCTTTAGGAATTCTTTATTTTAAATTGTCACTGTTAAAAGGGAATGATGCTGTTTCCTAACTGGATCCTGAGTGATACACTTGGCGTCCCCTTCTTCCATATCCTGCTTCTCCCACTCCCATACAATACTCTTAATAAATCATCATTAACAAATCCTCTTCTCAGGATCTACTTCAGGGAACTTAATCTAAAACATTTTTCAAAAGGAAATTCAAGTGTTTTTATTTTAATTTTAATTTTACTGTTGACACTGTTACAGATGTCTTCCATTTGCCTCCCTTTGCCCCACTTCACCTAGCCCACGTCCCCCTTCCCTGCCCTTCACCACATTGTTGTCTATGTCTATGGGTTATGCCTATAGTATGTTCTTTGGCTAATCTCTTCCAGTCTCCCCCAACCCTCAAGTGTTTTTAATGGAATTTTGAACTGACTGGAAACAAACTGATCAGAAGCCTAGTATACGTCTGAAGGAACTGTATTGCCAAAGCAAACATGAACCTAGTCTAAAATCATTTTTAATTGTTCAAGCTGTGAAAACATCTTTCGTTGATCTCCAGCCTCTTCAAGTATGAAAGGAGAGCAAACTCACATTCAGATATGACCATGGAAAATATAGAAAAGGAAAACTTCCAAAAGGACAGAGCCAGAGGACGTGAAGAGAGAGCATTATGGTTAATTTATGTGTCAACTTGACTGGGCTAAGGGATGCCCAGATAGCTGGTAAAACATTTCTAAGTGTGTGTGTGGGTGTGTGTGTGAGGGTATTTCCAGAAGAGATTAGCATTTGAATCAGTAGACTATGAGAAGATTGTCTTTACCAATGTGGTTGGGCATCAACTAATCTGTTGAGAACCTGAATAGAACAAAAAAGGTAGAGGAAGGGAAATTTGTTCTCTCTGCTTGAGCTGGGACATCCACTTTCTCCTGCTCTCAGATATTAGTGCTCCTGTTTCTCGGGCCTTTGGCCTCTGACCAGGACTTAAACCATCAACTCCCCTGGTTCTCAGCCTTCAGATTTGTACTGAATTATACCATTGGCTTTCTAGGTTCTGCAGCTTTATATATGTAGGTATGTATTGGGTTGGCCAAAAAGTTCATTTGGTTTTTCCCGTAAAATAAAAGACATATTTTTCATTTTCATCAATAACTTTATTGATTTAGATATTTTGAGTATGTCAGCTATTTCCCATCATTTCAATTAATGCCTCAATTTGATTGCTGTCAACTTCAACTGGTCTACCCAACTGTGCAGCATCATCCAGCAAGAAATCTCCAGCATGAAACTGCACAAACCACTTTTGACACATTTGATCAGTCACAGCGTCTTTTCCATACACTGCACAAATCTTTTTTTGCTTTTCATTGGTGTTTATACCTTTCTTGAAATAATAAAGCATAATATGCCAAAGATGTTGCTTATTTTCTTCCAACTTCAATATTAAAATGGCTGCACAAAAATTCATCAATGTTGATAAGGTTTTTTTTAAGGCACACTAATATGATAGCTATAGTAATACAATCTAACAAAATTGTTTTGAATGAAATTAAGACAACTAAATGCTTCTAGAGCCATCTTACGAACATTCTGGCCAATCCATTATATATGGAGATTTACTACGTATATATAGAGTTTTGTAATACATATTAATGTTTTAATATGCATTATATATATAGACTTCTATGTCTGTCATTCATTTCCTTTCCTAACAAAAGTGTATTGTACAGTTATCCTTCTTCAGTTCCTCTCCTGAAGTGCATATTGGGTATAAGGTGGGTGGGAGGAGTCGACTGGTTGTCTTTTTAGTTCCGAGGACACCAGGCCAGAGAATTCACGTCTAGATCTGATCGAGAGACATGTGCACCATCTGGGATTTTAAGCTAGATGTAATGACCTGAGAGGCCTCTGGGCTATTTCCTTTGGAAATGGATTAGTACTGTAAGGGAAAAGGAGAAAAATGTGTATTTGGAACCAGAAGGGTGGATCGAGGCAGAAACAATCACTTAATTTCCTCCTTTGAACATTTCCCATTCCTCTGACATTCAAGTGGCAGTGTATAACTGGTTCAGGCCAGTGGAATACCATCGGAAGCAATTTACACCAATGCTACTTGAAAGTGTGGTTCAGAGACCAGTGTCATTCTGTGACTTGTTTCTGGTTCATAACAAGTTAAGTATAGCAAATCAAAGTGTTCAGAAATTTTTGTAGAAATTTGACATTCTGCTCTGGCCATGTGGCTCCGTTGGTTAGAGCAGTGGTCCCCAACATTTTTGGCACCAGGGACGGGTTCATTTGCTTGCCCACTACTCACCTCCTACTGTGTGGCCCAGTTCCTAACAGGCCACAGGACCCCAGGGCTAGAGCATCATCCTGACGTGCCAAGGTTGTGGGTTTGATCCTTGGTCAGGGCACATACAAGAATCAACCAATGAATGATAAATAAGTGGACTAACAAAGTTTCTCTGCCACCCCCCTCTAAAAATCAGTACATAAATTAAAAAAAAGAAATTTGACATTCTAACATTTTTATTTTCTTTTACAAAAGTAATATTCTGCAACAGGTTACAAGGGTTTTTTTGTTTGTTTTTAAAGTGGTCCTTTGCTACAGATAGGTTGAGAAGCTATATTCAAAATTCTGTCTGGGCCTCTAAAACCTCAACATCCTTTCAAGATCTTTTTGGGTTTTTTTCTTTTATTTTAATTTCTTCCCCTTTATGCCCTCCTCCCTGCACCCCATCCCATCATCCCCAAAATCTTCTCGTTCTTAAGTGGCCAGGTGCAGAGGATCTACCAGGGTATTTTCAAAACCTAGGAGACAGTGGAGGTAGTGGGTAGGAGTGACTTGGGGTTTCTGAATGATGGAACAGAAACATCTCCTTCTCTCCAAGCACATCGGTCTACAGTAGACTATAAAGTAAGTAAGAAATAAAGTAAGAAGTAAACCTTAAGATGTTAAGTTACAGATATTTGAAGGTCATTTATTTGAGTAGCTAGAATTAGTTACCTAAATACATTGTTGCTGAATTTTCCTATGACATTGACTTTAACCTCTATACTCATGATTCCTGAATTTATATCTTCAGAGCACGTACCTCTCCAAAGCCTCGGAGCCATATATCTTATCACATACTCAATAATCCCATTTGGATGTCCCACAAGGCCTAAAAAGTCAGCATTTGTAAAACTTAATCCATTATGCTCCCACTTTTTTCCCTTCTCTATTCCATTTTGTTGAACATCGCCATCCCTCTGATTGTCCAACCGTGGAAACTAGATGTAACCTCAACTTCTCCTGTAGTGTCTATCATAATCAATTTCTAGTTCCTCTATCTCTAGTGAGAAAATCTTCTATTGTATACTCCTGGAATTAATTCCTCTCATTGTCATCAAATCACCTTACTAAAAAGCAAATATAAATATGTAACATCCATGCCTTAAAAAAACATCAATTTTTTTTAACATAGCCCTTAACATAAAACTCATGCTCCTTAACATAATACATTAAAACTATGGGTTGGCAATTTCAATCTCCATTCTACTCTCCTCCTAATTGGAGAGGATAGAAAACTAAAAGCTATACTCCCCATAAAGCCTTGCCAAAAGAGTTCTAGATGTGGTTGGTTCTGCCAATTTGGTGCATTTGCACTAAATTTGGAAGATGAAAATGAAGTAGAAGCTATTCTGTTATTGTAGCTACTACTGGCAAACATGGTTATGAAGATGTGTTAAAGGCAATTGCAGTAGCTGAGCTCTGGTATCTATTCACCAGTTCAATGGACATGAGCAGCAACTAAGGCAACATCAACAGCAGCAGCAGCAGCTTCTTGATGCCTGGATCTCCGCTATGAAATCATAGCAGTCCCTTCACTTCTATTCCTCCAACCCTCCCACTAATATTTATTTCCTTGTATTAAATACCTCTAAGATATAATCTCTAAAGTAGCTTCTATTTCCTACAAACTGACCAATTAATATGTCATACAAGGCTTTTCATGATCTATCCCTCATTTCTCTCACCGACCTCATCTCAGGATGCTCTTTCCCACTGCCACTGCACACACACCCATCCCTACACATTGTAGTTGGGCCATGCTGAACTACTTTCAGATCTTCAAATGTGCCAGGTTTTCCTTACTCATGTTACCCTTCAGCTTTCTAATTCCCACTTATTCTTTAGCATTCAACTCAAACCTTACCAACTCTGACAAGCCTTCCTGATCTCTCTGCCCTCATATGCAGGCTTGTAGGCATTCTCTCTCTCTGTCTCCGTCTCTATCTCTCTGCCACATAGCATCTAAGTCCCTTCCCTATGTTTCAGAGAGTCCCCATTCTTATGGAGCAGAGGCTTCCACCTTTGTAGAAACTGAGAATACCAGGTACTTGCTTTCCCACCTCCCTTGTAGTTAGCAATGTGCATATGATCTAGGATCTACCAGTAAGACACATCTACCCCAGGTTATGAATCAGAAGCTACTGGCATGAAAAAGCCTAGGTTGGTTTTGTTTGTTTGTTGTTTGTTGCATAACTCTGACAATGTGTGGCAGTAGAGAAGGCACCTTAACCAGTTTTTAGAGTCAATAGAGTACCAGTAGTTGTAGCAACATTAACTGAACAGCACTTGGGGTTCTGCTGCCTGCCGCCACCCTCTAGGCAAAAATTCCAGAGGCAAAGGTTTGGTGATAAAGGAAAAGAGTCTTTATTCAAAAGCAGTTACTTAAGTCTAACAAGTCACAGTCTTAATCACTTAAGCCTATCAATTAAGGCTATACTCTTAACACCTGAATTCCCCTAGCTTTTCCCTGTTAGTTTTTAGTCATGTTGTTTCTATAGGGTTAGTTTACAAACTACAAACATAATATACAAAAACTACACAATTTTGGAAGGATGGCAGGCCTCTGCCTCAGAGCCTGTTCCCTTCAGAACACCCAAAGAATAAACCTGCCATCCTCTGCCAGGCCAGCTGGATCCTAGGCTGTGCCCAGAGTTCCTTTCCATCCAAAATACCGTCCATTGGGAAATGCAGGCAGCTGCAGCACAATCACCCAGGCATCCTCGAAGATGAGCGTGAGCGTGAGCGTGAGCGTGAGCGTGAGCGTGAGCCAGAGCCAGAGCCAGAGCCAGAGCCAGAGCCAGAGCCAGAGCCAGAGCCAGAGCGCCCACCCTCTTTTTATTTCCATTGGCTCTGGAGGCATTCAGCTTCTCAGCCAATCCGATCCTATACTGCCTACAATTGCCTAAGCAAACCCCTCCTGTGACCCCTCCCTATTTCTCCCTAGTGATCTGAGTTCTCTTAATCAGATCTCTCTGTATGAGCAACAGAGGTGTGAGCAGTTTGAGCTCAGGTGTCTGTGTTACTGGAAGTAACAACAGTGTCCTCTGTAGCCTAGTTCCGCATGATTTTGGAAGTTATTCCTGGCTGCATGGTCTCTAAGACTGATTTTTAAGACTTCCAAGAGACTTCATGGGCTAACCAGGAGCTCCTAAATACATTTCTTTTCTGCTTGAATAAGCCAGAGTCTGTTTCTATTGTCTACAACCAAGAACTTTGATTTGCATGAGTATAATACTCTCCTTTCTCCTATTGCACTTCGCATGTGTGAGTTTGGATTATTGTTCAGCAAATATTTCCTTCTATATATTCCAAGTATACTTTCTTGCCCTATTCATGTTGGGCTTGATAAGTTTTGCTTTGGCCAATGAGATGTGAGCATGTGTAATTCAAATAGAAGCTTAAAATATGCTTGGCACTTTTAGCTTTCTCTCCTGTACACCAGTGTTGAGAACAGCATAGCCCAGGTGGCTGGTGATTATTCAGCTTGGGCCCCAGAGTGAGACATAAGAAGCAAACCACATACTTCAAGCAGCCACCGATTCAAAGACAAGAGCCACCTGGAGCCACCCTGCAACTGCTCTTCATTGTCAAGCTTAGAGCCTAAGCCTAGAGTCTCCCACAGACCTATGCGCGAGGGAATGCGCTTGCTATTTTAAGTCACTGCATTTGTTTTTATTTTTTTTAACTGAGGTAGAATTGACATAAAACATTATATTAGTTTTAGGTGTACAATATAATGATTCGATATTTGTATATATTGCAAAATGATCACCACAATAAGTCTAGTTAACATTTGTCATTATACGTAGTTAACAAAAAATTGTTTTCTTGTGATGAGAACTTTTAAGATTTATTCTCTTAGCAACTTTCTTATATGCAATACTGTATTATTAACTATAGTTACCATGTTGTACATTTTATCCTCATAACTTATTTATTTTATAACTGGAAGTTTGTACCTTTTGGCCCCCTTCACCCATTTCGTCCCAATCCCTGCCTCTGTTCTGTTTCTGAGTTTGGTTTATTTTAGATTTCACATTTCTGTGAGATAATACAGTATTTGCTTCTCTCCTTCCGATTTATTTCATTTATCATTATGCCCTGAAGTTTCATCCCTGTTGTCACAATTTTATTTCTTTTTATGTCTAAATAATATTCTATTATATATGTGTGTGTGTCTAATATATATGTGTGCGTGTATGTATATATAGTTAAAACATGTAAATAAGATGTCTTTTTTATTCATTCATCTGACAATGGACACTTAGGTTGCTTTCATTTCTTGGCTCCTGTCAATAATACTGTAATAAACATGGGGGTGCAGATATCTTTTTTGAGTTAGTGTTTTTATTTTCTTTGGATAGATGCTCAGAAGTAGAATTTCTGGGTCATATGGCAGCTCTATTTCTAATTTTTTGAGGAACCTCCGTACTGTTCTCCATAGTGGCTGCACCAACTTACATTCCCACCTAGTACACAAGGGTTCCCTTTTCTCCACATCCTCAACAACACTTAGTTCTTGTCTTTTTGACAACAGCCATTCTGACAGGTGTGAGATGATATCTCATTGTGGTTTTGATTTACATTTCCGTGATCATTAGTGATGTTTAGCTTAGCATCTTTTCATGTAGCTGTTGGCCTTCTGTATGTCCTCTTTGGAAAAAAAAAATGTCTATTCAGGTCCTTTGCCCATTTTTTAACTGGATTGTTGGGATTTTTTTGCTATTAAAGTTGTATGAATTCTTTATATATTTTGGCTATTACCTTTATCAGATATAGGATTTACAAATATTTTCTCCCATTCTAAGTCACTACCGTCTTATGCAGCATTCCATATATTGGTGACTAATCCAATATGTAATTATTGTTAATAGTTATAGCAATAGTCAACCTATATTGCAATTAGTGGTTTATTTGTCTGTTGCCCTCTTTTAGACTATGAGCTTAATGAAGGTAGAGACTGTCTTATTGGTCTTTACATTTTCAGTGCTTATCACAAAACCTGTACTAACTCTCGATGAATGTTTAATGAATGATGGCAAGCATTCTAAAAAAAAAACTGCATTTTTTGGCCTATTGTACCACTGTAGAAGCCTTGTAGAAAATTTCTTTATTAAAGGGTTTCCTTCTTCAGTCAAACTATAGTAAAATTGATTAGAATAAGCTGGATTAAATAATTTTATGACAATACAATCTTTTCCCAAGACCACTCTCTTTTTGTTCTTACCTGGGGTTTTGTATGCTCCTCAGTGAGGTTAATACACAGGAGCAGCTCATAATAAATATATTCAATGAATTTCATTTTAATTTTCTTGTGAAAACTCCTTAATTATTTATTTACACACAGACTCTTCCTCTACTTCTATAGGAAGTTGTTATTTCCATTATGTATGGATTCTACTAGTTTTGTTTTCAAATATTAAGCCAATATCTTTTTTATTTTTTAAGGTTTTTAAAAAATATATTTTATTGATTACACTATTACGGTTGTCCCACTTTTTTCTCCGCTTTATTCCCCTCCGTCCTGCACCCCCCCCACCAGCATTCCCCCACTTAGTTAATGTCCATGGGTCGTACATATAAGTTCTAAGACTTCTCCATTTCCCATATTATTCTTAACCTCCCCCTGTCTATTTTGTACCTACCATTTATGCTTCTTATTTCCTGTACCTTTCCCCCCATTCTCCACCCTCCCCCTCCCCACTGATAACCCTCCATGTGATCTCCATTTCTGTGATTCCGTTCCTGCTCTGACTGTTTGCTTAGTTTGTTTTTGTTTTTATTTTTTAGGTTCAGTTGTTGATAGTTTTGAGTTTGTTGTCATTTTACTGTTCATATTTTTGATTACCTTCTTTTTCTTAGATAAGTCCCTTTAACATTTCATTTAATAAGGGCTTGTTGATGAACTCCTTGAAATGTACTTTATCGGAGAAGTCCTTTATCTGCCCTTCCATTCTAAATGATAGCTTTGCTGGATAGAGTACTCTTGGATGTAGGTTCTTGCCTTTCATGACTTTGAATACTTCTTTCCAACCCCTCCTTGCCTGTAAAGTTTCCTCAGAGAAATCAGCTGATAGTCTTATGGGAACTCCTTTTTAGGTAACTGCCTCCTTTTCTCTTGCTTCTAAGATTCTCTCCTTATCTTTAATCTTGGGTAACTTAATTATGTGCCTTGGTGTATTCCTCCTTGGGTCCATTTTCTTTGGGACTCTCTGAGCATCCCGGACTTACATGTCTATTTCCATCTCCAGATTAGGGAATTTCTCCTTTATTATTTTTCCTAATAGCTTTTTAATTTCTTTCTCTTCCTCTTCTCTATCTGGCACCCCTATGATTCAAATGTTGGAATGTCCAGAGGTTCCTCAGCCTCTCCTCATTTTTTTGAATTCTTATTTCTTCATTCTGTTCTGGTGGAATGTTTTTTCTTCTTCTCCAAATTGTTGATTTGAGTCTGTTTCCTTCCCTTCACTGTTGGTTCCCTGTCTATTTTCCTTTATTTCACTTTGCATAGCCTTCCCTTTTCCTGCATTTTGCAACCATACTCCACTAATTCTGTGAGCATCCAGATTTCCAGTATTTTGAACTCTGCATCTGTTATTTTGGGTATCTCTTCATCACTTAGTTCTATTTTTGGAGCTTTGATCTATTCTTTCATTTGGGCCATATTTTTTTTTGTCTTGGTGCACCTATTATGTTGTGAGGTGTGGAGCCTTAGATGTTCACCAGGGTGGGGTAACCCACGTCACTGCCTTGTGGTGCTGTCTGTAGGAGAGGGGTCTGAGAGGGAACAACACCACTTGCTTGGCTCTTGGCTGGTTTTTCAGTCACTTCCCCTGTTACTCATAAGCCAATTGGGCCCTTCTGGTGCTGATTCCTGGGTGGGTGGGTTTTTGTACATTCTGGGACCCTGTGGGTCTCTCCAACGAACTCTCCTGTGAGACTGGCAATTTCTCCTGCTGCTGCAACCCCCATAGGTTTTTACTGGTAGAGGTTTTGAGGCCTTCTTTTCCCATGCTGGATCCCTGGTTTGCATGGTCTCTCTCACTCCTCAGTTGTTCCTCACGGTTTATCTGCACACAAATGTGGGACTGCCAGCCACTGCCTTGCCCACTCCAGTCTGCTAGCCTTGCCACACATCCTCTCTGCCCCTGCCTGTCTCTGCCCATCCTACCAGTCTGGATGAATGTTTCTTCTTTAACTCCTTGGTTGTCTTCCATACAGCTCAATTTTCTGATGGTCCTGGGTGTTATTTGTTTTTGAGATGTGGTTGTAATTCTTTCTGTGGGAGGCAAAGCACATCTACTTTTGCCTCCATCCTGACTGGAAGTCATCACTTATTTTTTTGATAAAAGCCATCCCAACAGTTACGTGTGATATCTCATTGTGGCTTTTTTTAAAAAACAAGTTTTATCCTCATCTGAGAACATAATTTTCATTGTTTTTAGAGAGAGAGGAAGAGGAAGAGAGAGAGAAACAACAATGTGGGAGAGAAACATTGATCAGTTGTCTTTTCATATGACCTCAACTGGGGATTGAACCTGCTACCTTTTGGTCTATGGGATGACACTCCAACCAACTAAGCCTAACCAGCCAGGGCTCACACTGTGACTTTGATTTGCATTTCCCTGATGTTTAGTGATGTCAAATACCTTTTCATGTACCTGTTAGTTATTTGAATATCTTCTTTGAAAAAAATGTTTAGGTCCATTGTCCTATTTTCTAATTGGGTTATTTGTTTTGTTTTGTTATTGAGTTGTATGAGTTCTCTATATATTTAGGATATTAACCTCTTATCAGATATCTGGTTCAAAAATATTTTCTCTCAGTCTGTAAGTTATCTTTTCATTTTGTTGATCATTTCACTGTGCACAAGCTTTTTAGAGTGATGAAGTTCCACTTGTTTATATTTGCTTTGTTGCTTATGCTTTAGGTGTCATAACCAAAAATAAAAAATAAAAAAAATAAACCATTGCCAAGACCGATGTCCAAGAGCTTTCCCCCTGTTTTCTCAGGTCCTACATTCAAGTCTTTAATCTATTTTGAGTTATTTTTTTCATGAGTAGTGTAATATAGGGGTCTAGCTTCATTCTTGCATGTTAATATCAAATTTTCTCTGCGCCATTTTTAAAGAGACTATCTTTGCTTCATTAAGTATTCTTGGCTCCCTTGTCAAATATTAGTTGACGATATATGCATGGGTTTATTTCTGAGCTCTCAATTCTGTTCCAGTGGTCTAAGTCTCTGTTTGTATGAAAGTATCATACTATTGAGACTACTGTAGTTTGATAACATAGTTTGAAATTAGGAAGCATGGTGCTTCCAGCTTTGTTCTTCCTCAAATTGCTTTTGCTACTCAGGGTCTTTTATGATTCCAAATGAATTTTAGAAGATTTTTTTCTATTTCTGTGAAAAATGCCATTGCAACCTAGACAGCATTGAATCTATAGATGGCTTTGGGTAGTATAGACATATTTACAATATTAATTATTAAAATCAATGAACACAGGATATCATTGTATTTATTTGTATCTTCTGCAATTTCTTTCATCAATGTGTTACAGTTTTCAGTATACAGACATTTCACCTACTTGTTTAAATTTATTCTGAAGTATTTTATTGGTTTTGATGCCACTATAAACATGATTTTTTTCAGGTCCTTCACTGTTAATGTTTTGATATACTAAAGTTGTATCTTACAACTTTATTGGGTTCATTGAGTTGATCTAACAGTTTTTTTCATGCAGCCTTTAAGGTTTTCTCTATATAAAATCAGGTCATATGCAAACAAATCATTTTACTTCTTTCTTTCCACTTAGGATGCCTTTTACTTATTTTTCTTGCCTTATTGTTCTGGCTAGGATTACTAGCACTGTGTTGAGTAGCAGTGGTGAGGGCGAGCACCCTTATCTTGCTTCCGGTCTTAGAAAAAAAGCTTTCAATTTTTCACCATTGTGTATTATGTAAGCTTTGGGCTTGTCATATGTGGCATTTATTATGTTTAGTTATGTTCCTTCTATATGCAATTTGTTGAGAGTTTTTAATATGAATGGATGTTGAATTTTGTCAAATACTCTTTTGGCATTCATTGAGATGATTGTATTATTTTTATTCTTCATTCTCTTAGTGTGGTATATCACATTTATTGATTTGTGTATATTGAATTATCCTACCATCCCAGGGATGAATTTGATTTGATCATAGTGTATAACCCTTTTAATATGCTGTTGAATTCAGTTTTCTAGTATTTTGTTTTTGCATTTGTATTCAGGGATGTTGTCTTGTAGTCTTTTTGTAGTTTCTTTATCTGGCTTTAATATCAGAGTAATGCTACCCTCATGAAATGAGTCTGAGAGTGTTCCCACCACTTTACTTTTTTGGAAGAGTTTGAGAATTGGGATTATTTTTATTTAAATGTTTAGTAAAATTCATGAGTATAATCACCTGGTAGTGGGGTTTTCTTTGTTCAGAGGTTCTTTATTGGTCTGTTTATATTTTCTATTTCTCCATGATTCAGTCTTGGTTGTATATTTCTAGGAATTTATCCATTACTTCTAAGTTGTCTAATTTGTTGGCATATAATTAATTGTTCATAGTAGTCTCCTATGATCCTTTATATTGTAGTATCAGTTATAATGTACCTTTTTATTTATAACTTTATATTTGAGGTTTTCTTTTTTCTTTATTAGTCTAGCTAAAGGATTGTCAGTTTTGTTAATATTTTCAAAGAACCAATTCTTTATAAAAAAGATTTTATTAATTTATGTTTAGAAATAGGGGAGGGGAGGGAGAAAAAGAGGGAGAGAAGCATTGATGTGAGAGAGAAACATAGATCAGTTGTCTCTTGTATGTGCTCCCTAACCAGGAATCAAACCACTGTCCTTTTGCTTTGTGGAATGATGCCCAGCCAAATGAGCCATACCGGTCAGGGCTCGAAGAATCAACTCTTATTTTGCTATTGTTTTTTATTGTTTTCCTGTTTTGTGTTTCATTTATTTTTGTTCTAATCTTTATTATTTCCTGCCTTCTGTTAACTTTGAACTTAGTTTGTTCTTTTTCTACTTCCTGAGGTATAAAGTTACAGTGTTTATTTCAGATCTTTCTTTTTTTTAAATTTAATTTATTGGGGTACAGGTTTCAAGTGTACAACTCAATCAAACATCACCTGCACACTGCATCATGCACCCATCACCCCAAACAAAGTCTCTTTCCATCCCAATTCCCCACCTCCTTTTGCCCACCTCCACGTGCCCTCCAGCTGCTTTTCCACCTGGCTATCACTACAATGTTGTCTGGGTTTCCATGTTATAGGTGTATGTGTATGTGTGTTTTCTTAATCCCTTCACCTTTTTTCATCCAGTCCCTCCAACTCCCCTCCCTTCTGACAGCTCAATCATTTCCATGTATCCATGCATCTGTTTCTATTTTGTTCATCAGATTAATTTGTTCATTAGATTCCACATATAAGTGAGAACATATGGTATTTGTCTTTCTCTGACTGATTTATTTCACTTAACATTTTTCACTATAAACTTTGTCCCTCTTAGAACTACTTTTGTTGCATTCCATAAGTTTTATATGTGTTTCCTTTTACATTTGTCTCAGGATATTTTTTATTTTCCTTTGATTTTTTTCTTCGATCCATTGTTTGTTCAGGAGTGTGTTGTTCAATTTCCATGTATTTATGAATTTTCTAGCTTTCCTCCTGTTATTAATTTATTGTTTATACCACTGTAATCAGAAAAGATGATTGGTATGATCTCAGTCTTCTTAAATGTGCTGTCTTGTTTTGTGGCCTAACACATGATATACCCTGAAGAATGATCTCTGTGAGCTTGAGAAGAATGTGTTTTCTGCTGCTATGGATGAAATATTTTATATATTTCTCTTAGATCCATTTTATCTATACTGTTATTCAAATATAACATTTTCTTATTGATTCTCTTTCTAATCAATCCATTGTTGATGGTGGAATATTAAAGTCCTCAACTACTATTGTATTTCTGTTTATTTCTCCTTTAGTTCCATTAGTATTTGCTTTATATATTTAGGTGGTCCGATGTTGGGTGCATATTTAGATAATTAGTGTTTCCAAATGTATCTATGCAATGTTTTGTTTCAAAAAAGAAAGTATGTAAGGATACAAACAATATGGCAAAATCAAATAAGTTAAAAATAAGAAAATAAGTCAAAAGGGAAGGAAGGTTAGAAAAGTTTCATGTCCTTCATGACCTTCAGCAAATCAGTTTCTTAGGAAGGCAAATCTATGTTTGAATTAAAACCAGAATGTAAGTTCTCTATTGGGTCACCACAGGCAAGACTCTATGTATGGTATGCCTTAATCCAGGAGTAGATTTCAGTGTATCCAGAGAAATAGCTCAATTACAAATGTCTTTAGTAGTTCTCCTTAGTGTTTCTTTCATCTGAGCTTTTAAAAAAACAGTAAATAGCTCTGAATTTGAGATTAACCACCCTGAGAAATACCTGGAATACAGCTATTCATTATCACTAATTAAGTACAGAGTCTTATGTTTTAATAATTAGCAGGGCTGGGAGTAGCATTGACATTTTCTAGTGAATATTAAAACATAAAAAAAAAACTGCCTGTATAGAAAGTCACTCTACCTGGCACTTGGGGTTGTGCCAAAGAAATAAAATGCTATGAATAAGCATGAGGTTGTCTTCAGAAATTTGTGTCCAGTTTAAACCACAAACCAATGGGTAACTGATAATCTAGATTTCTGCACCATAAAGTATGGTTGCCATAATTTTGGTCTGGAAAATATTAAATACCACCACCACACTTTGCCATTAAAATTTTTTTCACTAAAGTATCCATAGATCATCAAGATGTAAGTACTGTTAATTACTTGTTGTGGAATACTCCACCTGAAACTTACCTGCTTTTTAAAGTATTAGTCCAAAATGGCTAGAGTTGCAATTTATCAAGTATAAAAATAGCATTTTAAGTGACACACCTGGTAAGGAACACATAAGTGAGGCTTCTAATTTTCATAGCACAAAGGAAGTAAAATTTAAAAAATGGAGTGGCCCATGTTGCAAATATTCAAGAGTTATAGTGAGATAGCCAAGTCATTTAAAGTGAGGTTCTTCATCAGTTCTGGAACATCCTTGGTCATTATTTCTTCAAGTACTGACTCTGCTCCATTCTCTTCTTCCTCTCCTTTTGGAAATCTGATTAAATGAATATTAGCTCTCCTGATCTCCTCCAGGTTTCCTATTTTTCATATTTTTTGTCTATCTGTGCTACATTCTGCATAATTTCTTCTAAAATATCTTCTAATTTGCTGTTATATTTATCCACCTATCCTTAATATTTACATATTGTATTAATTTCTCTACAATATCATTGGATCTTTTTCAAATCTGGATAACTCCCTTTTTGGAGTATTCTGATGTTTTAAATTTCTTTTCTTAAGTTTCTTTAAATGTAGTAAGCCAGGTTTTAAAAATAATCTCTATCTGATAACTTGAATGTTTGTAAGATTTGGTGTCTGTAGTTTTCTCATGGGACATTTTCTGTGTGTGCACACATGTGTACATTTTACTGTGCACTATTCATTGTCCCTAAAATATTATGTAAAAGGATTCTTTGAGGTCTAGGATGAATGTACCTTCTTTCAGAGAGAAAAGGACCAAATTTAGGGCCAAATTATCCTAGTTCATGGCTTCATAGTCCCTGGAACATCCAAATCCAGGTCTGTAATTCTTGGGGAGGGCAAGCCCACAGTCACAATCTCTCAGGGAGAAGTTTTCCTCCTGTCTTTTCTCAGTACCAAAGCAAAATTCCCTTTGTTTATCTGGTTATGAGAGGGTGGGCCTATTTCAGGTTTCTTTTTACTTCAGTGGAGAAAGGGCCATCTGTTAAGTTTCCACCTTGGGTAGGCCCTGGGTGTCCACTTGATTCCTCTGTGCTAAAAACCAAAGCTCAAATATGCCAAGGTCAACAAGTTCCCTCAGAGTAAAAGTAGCATCAGTGCATCAGCGCTCTGCTTATCTCTCCAGATTCTAGTGTTTTCTTAGATTTCAGCTCATCATTTCCTTACTACCTCACAGCCCTACAACACTTTTAAGGAAAAAATAATTATTCCAAGATTTCTAGGGTTTTTTTTTTTTTTTTTTGCAGGGAGTTTGAGAATAGAAATAGAACACATAACTTTAAAAGGAAGAGAAGTTTACTTCATTTCTAAGCTCTGTGTCTGGGTTTTGTGTCAGACTAATGCTAGAGTTGGGAAGTATGTCCTCTTCAGTTTTTTGAAAGTGTTTGTGTAAAATTGGTATCGATTTTCCTTCTTAAATGTTTGGTAGAACTCACCAGGGAAGCCTTCTGGGCCTGGATTTTGCTTTGTGGGATAGCTTTTAATTATAAATTCAATATTTTTAATAGATGTATATATGTTTAGGTTATCTATTTCTTCTAGGATGAGCTTTGGCAGTCTCCATCTTTCAAGGAATCTATTTCATCTAAGTCAGACTTAATTGGCAAAAAGTTATTCATAGTATTCTTTTTATGCTTTTAATATCTTAAGAATCTGTACAGATATCTCCTCTCTCATGCCAGATATTGTTAATTTGTATCTTCTCTATTTTCTCTTCTTCTAATTAGTCTGGCTAGAGGTTTATTAACTCTTTTCTTAATACCCTCCAAAAAAACTTTTCATGGATTTCTACTCTTGTTTTCCCATTTTCTATTTCACTGATTTCTGCTATTATTTCTGTATTATTTCCCTTCTTCTGCTTATTTTGTGTTTGTCTTTCTCTTTTTCTAGTTTCTTTTTTTAATTAAAAAAATGTTTTTATTGTTGTTCAATTACAGTTGTTCCCATATTTTCCCCCATTACTCTCGCCTGCCCTACCCAGCCCCCGCCTCCCACATTCAATCCTCACCACCCCCTCAACCCATTGTCTTTGTCCTTGGGTCCTTTATACATGTTCCTTGACTTGCACTTTCCCCTTCTTTTCCCCATTATTCCCCTCCCCCTCCCCTCTGGTTACTGTCAGTTTTTTCTTTATTTCCATGTCTCAGGTTCTATTTTGCTCACTTGTTTGTTTTGTTGTTTAAGTTCCACTTATAAGTGAGAGTGTATGATATTTGTCTTTTACCACCTGGCTTATTTCACTCAGCATAATATTCTCCAGTTCCAGTTTCTTATGGTAAAAGCTGAGGTCACTGAATGGAGACCTTCTTTATTTTCTAACATAGGAATTTTGTGTTATAAACTTCTATATATAGAATTAGCAGTACCTAATTAATTTGATTTGTTGTGTTTTCATTTTCATTCAGTTCAAAATACTCTCCCTTGTATCAAATCTCTCTTAATTTCTTCTTTGACACATGGATTGTTTAGAAGCGTTATATTTAGTTTACAGGTATTTGATGGTTACCCAGACATCACTGGTTTCTAATTTTTTGGTTAGTTTTTTTAAATTAATAGGCTTTATTTTTTTAAACAGTTTTAGGTTTTCAGAAAAAGTGGGCAGGAAGTACAGAGTTCCTATATACCCCTTCTCTCTGTCACCCAACCCCAGTTTCCCTTATTATTAATGTTTTGCATTTACTATGATACATTTGTGGTATGGTCTTCAGTTTACATTAGGGTTCGTTCTGTGTGGTACACTCGTAGGAGCTTGGACAAATGCATAATATTATGTATCCATTATTATGGTATCACACAGAACAGTTTCACTGCCCTAAAAATTCCCTGTGCTGCACCTATTGATTCCTTCCCCCTCCCACCACAAACCCTTGGAAACCATGGATCTTTTTATTGTCTCTATCATTTTCCCTTTTCTGGAATATCATATAGTTGAAATCATAGTGTGTAGTCTTCCCAGACTGGCTTGTTTTCCTCAAAAATATTCATTTAATGTTCCTCCATATCATGGCTTGATAGATCATTTCTTATCATTGAATAGCATTCTATTTTATGGATGCACCACGATTTGTTTATTTGTTCACCATTCATTTGGTTGCTTCTAGTTTTTGGCAACTATGATTAAAGCTGCTGTAAATATTCATGTTCAGGTGTTTGTGTGGACAAGTTTTTTAATCATTTGGATAAACACCTGGACACTAAGACTTTGATTTGCTTGTCCAGGGTTACATGGTTAGGGAGTAACACAACTGGAATTTGAGCTCAGTCTGATCCAGGATCTACACCATTAACCACTATGCTAAACTTCCTGTCAACATATAGTACAAGACAGGTGAACACAGGTAGGGGAGACTTCACAGATGATGGGGTTTGGGTCCAATCTTAGAAGACTAAGAGCTGGATGAGTAGAAGTGGGAAGAAACTTTCAACAGTGACAGCTGCTTGGGAAAGCACAATGTGGGATAGTGGGCATGGCTGCACGGCAATGTGAGTTGCTTAATGCCACTGAACTGTAAACTTAAAAAGAGATAAAATAGTAAATTTTATGTTAAGTATATTTTACTAAAAACTTTTTAAAAAGTATAGTGTATGTGTTGGTTCATGAGTATGGTAGTAAATTAATCTGACAGAACTTAATGTTTTATCAAGGGAATAAAAGGCAATAAAGTTGATAATGTTGATTTAGAACAAAATTGGTATGAACTTTTAATTGTAATGTAAGGCATTAGGGACTTGTTGAAAATTTTGGTAGATATAATAGACATAAAATCTGAAACTTAAATGCGTTAAGCTGTGCTGTATGAGAAAGTTATTGAAGTGAGGGCAAGGCTAAAGAGTCAACTCAGATCAGGTGTGTTTATATGTGTATTTTCTTATTTCCTCCAAAAGCAGCTTTATGAGATGGATATTATCAACCCCATTCTATAGTTAGTGAAGCTGAGGTTTACTCACATTCATAGTACCACTGTATAGTAAAAGTACAGTAATTTGAAACCAGATCTCTTAACCTCAAATCCAGTGGGCTTCATGGACAGCATGAGTAACGTGGACTTAGGAATAACTAGAAGCTTGTGTAAGCCTCAATTTTCTCATCTTTGAAAATATGATGAAAACACCCTCCTAAATTCTTTGTATGTAAAGCGATAAGCCCAGTACGTAACACCCAAGAAGTGCTCAATAATTGTCCATTCACTTTCTTCCTCAATTTCTGACATTTTTATAACATATATATATATATAAAATGTATTTAAATCATTTTGAATTGTCTAATTTTTAGTTGTAAATTTAGGGGGATTTTTTTGCATTGAGAAATGGTAAATTTCCTCACATTAATCTCTTTCTGGATAGTGGAGAAGCACATTTTACTAATTAAAGGCACAACATTCGAAAGAAAAAATATGAACATAGTTTGGAAACTCATGTACATATTTACTTAACACCATTTCATATCTTTGAGAAAGTTTTTGGAAACTTATTTAGAAAGCTGAAAAGTCCTTGAATACCAAGTGGTTTAACAGGAATTTTTTAATGAGTTAAGTGTAAATGAATAAAAAAACATGAATCTATTTTCTATGAATAACACATGCTTTTGAAAACTGAAAATGTACTTGGAAAAAAAGTCTTCTGTTTAATATTGAATTAAAATTCTTGAAAAATAATGTCCTGCGAATGGATTGTAGAGTACTACCAGTTAAAGTTCTCTCTGTTCAGAAAGAAAATATTGACCACCACATATCTTACATGTTTGACTTTGCTGAGATAAAATTACTTTAGGATAGTGTCCAAACCTACATCTGATGAAACTTCTTGACTATTACCATTTTCACAATGGGCAGAATTAAATCATTTTCTTTTTTGACAAAAGAAAAAGCAGTTGTTTTCATCAACATAGATTATCTGTATGGGAGCAACTCTAGGATCTCAGACATGAGAATAGGTGGGCGGGAGTGAGTGGAAGAATATTGGCAAAATGTGGCATCACAATTTCCCAAGAAGAATAGTTTATTTGTCAGAAAGTCAGGAGAACTAATCAGCTAAATTCTTATCAAAATAATAAAACCTTTTACTAACAATGCCAAGAACATAGGTGTTTCCAAATATTTTAGTTACATTCTGCCTATAGCTCCCTCCCCCCATCATCTACTCTAAGAAAAAGATAGCTACACATTTGAGATTCACATGAAACAATCATAATTTTAATATTATCGTTCTTCTGTATGAAACCATTTAATTCCTTCTTTTGGCGTTTAGACGTTTCCACTCATTTGAAGTTGGACATTACCTTTTATAATCTAAAGTCCTCCACTTCCCTATGATGGTGAAACTGACTATATTTTATTAGCTGTAGAATGAAAAACATGCAGATAAAATTGCTCTGGAATAAAGCATATGTTTGTGTCCTGAATGGATCCCAATATATAATCAAATAGACATTGATTAAAATGAACAGAAGAACTGGCAGAAGGCAGACATATACATCAATGTAATGAAGTCGAGAGTCCAGAAGTAAACCCTTAACATAATTATTTTGCAACAAGTGTGTCAAGACAATTCCATGCGGAAAGGGCAGTCTTTTAAAAAAATGATGCTGATGCTGGAATAACTAGATATCTACTTGTGAAAGAATGAAGTTGGCCCTACCTTATACCACATACAAAATTTAACTCAAAACATATTACGTACCTAAATGGATCAAAGATCAACTGAAATCAATCAAAGCTAAACTATAAAACTATTAGCAGAAAACATAAGAACAAATCTGTATGACCTTAGATTTAACAATGGCTTCTTAGATATGACTCAAAACACACAAGCAAAAGAGAAGAAATAAAGTAGGCCTCATCAATATTAAAAACTTTTGTGCTTCAAAGAACACCATCAAGAAAGTAAAAAGAGAAAGCACAAGAGAAAAATTTGCAAATCATATTTCTGATAAAGGACTTCTATCTAAAATATATAAAGAACTATTATACTCAATATTAAAATGATAAGCATCCCAACTTAAAAGTTGGCAAAGGATCCAAATAGATTTTTTTTTTCCAAAGAAGATATACAAATGGCCAATAAGCACATGAGAAGGTGCTCAAAGTCATCAGTCATCAGGGAAATACAAATCCAAACTACAATGAGATACTACTTTATAACTACTAGGATGGCTGTAATAAAAATACAGATAGCAATTGCATTTCCTACCAAAATTCCAAAGGCATTTCCACAAAACTAGAACAAATGATTCTAAAATTCCTATGGAACCACTAAACACTCTTGAGAAACAATCAAAACAATCTTGAAAGAAGAGCAAAGCTGGAAGTATCATACTCCCTGATTTCAAACTATACTCAAAGCTAGAGTAATCAAAACAGTATGATACTGGCATAAAAACAGACACACAGGCCAATGGAACAGAATAGAGAACACAGAAATAAATCCACACATATATGGGCAATTAATTTACTACAAAGAAGCCAAGAACATTAAATGGGGAACGGCAGTTTCTTCGATAAATGGTGTTTGGAAAACTGAACTGTTATGTGTAAAAGAATGAAACTAGATCACTATCTTATGCCATACACAAAAATTAACTCAAAATGTATTAAATATTTAAATGTAAGACCTGAAACCATAAAACCTCTGGAAGAAAACATAGGTGGTAAACTGCTTGACATCAGTCTTAGTGATGTCTTTGTGGATATGACTCCAAAGTCAAGGGAAACAAAAGCAAAAATAAACAAATGGAACTACATCAAACTAAATACCTTTTGCGCAGTGAATGAAACCATACACAAATGAAAAGGCAACCTACTGAACTGGAGAAGATATTTGCAAAGGGGTTAACATCCAAAATATGTGAAGAATTCACAAAAGTCAACAACAAAAAACAAACAATTCAGTTTAAAAATGGGCAGAGGATCTGAATAGACATTTTTCCAAAGACATAACAGGTGACCAGCATGCATATGTTGTGCAATATCACTAGTTACCAGGGAAATGCAAATCAAAACCACAATGAGATATCCCCTCACATGTATTAGAGCGGCTATTTTTAAAAAGACAAGAAATAAAAATATTCATGAGGATGTGGAGAAAAGGGAACCCATGTGCACTGTTGGTGTGAATATAAACTGGTATAGCCACTATGGAACACATTGTTGAGATTCCTCAAAAATTTAAGAATAGAACTACTGCATGATGCAGCTATCTCACTTCTGAGTATTTTTGTGAAGAATATAAAAACACTAATTTGCAATGCTATATGGCCCTGGTGTGCAGCTCATTTGTTTAAAGCATCATCTTGATATGCCAAGTTTGCAGGTTCAGGCTTCAGTCAGGGCACACACAAGAATCAACCAATGAATGTGTAAATAAGTGGAACAATAAATTGATATTTCATGTGTCTCTCTTTCTCTCTCTCTCTAAAATCAATAAAGAAGTAAAGATATATGCATACCTATATTCATAGCCAAAATATAGTAATAAACTGAGTGCCCATTAATGGATAAATGGATAAAGAAGATGTATTATATACAGGGTGGGGCAAAAGTAGGTTTACAGTTGTTCATGTGGAAAATAATACAATAATTAATAAACAATAATGCAAAACTAAACTCTATTTTGTGTACTCGCAACTGTAAACCTACTTTTGATCCACCCTGTATATATATAATGGAATACTACTCAGCCATTAAAAAGAAGGAAATATTGTCATTTACAAAAACATGGATGGACCTTGAGGGTATTACACTGAGTGAAATAAGTTAGAATAAGTATGATATCACATAAATGTGGAATCTAAAAACAAAAACCAAAAAAAAAAGAACAAATGGAACAAAAAACAAACTCACAGATACAGACAACAAATTGGCAGTTACCAGAGGGGAAAGTGCGAAATGGATGAAGGGAATCAATTGTATGCGACAGATGGTCATTAGACTTACAATGTAGTTATGTAGTTATACAATGTAGTTATGTAGTTATACAGATGTCAAATAATAACATTGCATACCATATATGTAATGCCAATATTGCCACAATAAGAAATTCAAATAAAGACTCAAAAACCTATAAAAATACAGATAATAGCAAGTGTTGGTAAGGGCGTAGATATATCTGACCCCTTATGCACTGTTGGTAGGAATGCAAAATGGTGTAGTTTTTTTTAAAAAAACAATCTGATCATTCTTCAAAAGTTTAAACATAGAGTTACCATATAACTATAAGGTCCATTGGTTCCACTACTGAATATATACACAAGAAAAAATGAAAATATGTCCATACGAACACTCGTACATGAATGTTCACAGCAGCATCATTGATTATAGCCAAAATGCGGAGACAACATGCTATCCATCAACTGATATATAAATTGTGGTTTAGTCACAGTGGAATATTATTTGGCAACAAAAAGACTTAAAGTAGTGATATATGCTAAAACATTGGGTAAACCTTGAAAATTGCATTGTGAAAGAAGCCAATCACAAAAGACCACATATTTTATTATTCCATTTATATGAAGTGTCTAAAATAGGCAAACTCATAGAAATAGAAAGTAGAGTGGTTGTTGAGAGCTGGGATGTTTGAGAAAAAAGTGGGGTGGGGGATACTGCTAAGGGACAATGGGCTTCTTTTGAAGGTGATGAGAATATTCAAAAATTGATTGCATTGCTGGATGTATAATTCTATGAATATAATAAAGACGACTGAATTGTATACTTTCTAAGTGGGTGAATTGTGTAGTATGCGAGTGATAGTTCAATAAGGCCGTTCCCCTTCCCCCTCAAAGAAAGGAACAGAAGCAACTGATATATAGAAATACTGGGTGATTTTTACCCTTAATGTATTTTTAGATAACTTGAACTACTATATGCCTGTGTGTTGAATTTCAGGTTATAGGATTGAGAGAAAGAAGGTAGATGATCTCTAAAGTTCTGTCTATGATAGTCTTTTCTCTTTTTTGTATTTCCTTTTATATTTCTCGGTGTGCTAGTTAGATTATACGACTAATTTTAAAATTAATTATATGATATGTTAATTCATCTGACATATACTTCCTTTTACCTAGCATTGCCAGACACTCTTTTGGTGCTAGAGATGAAGAAGTGAACAGGACAGCTTCCCTGCTGTCAGCTTACATTCTAGTAAAGGGAATAAAGTATGGTTGGCAGGACAGAAGACCTCCTCAAGGAAGTGACGTTCAACCAGAGATCTAGATAACATAAAAATCTGGAGGAAGAGAATATTCCTTATGTATCCTCGACTAGAGGGTACAGAAATAAAGACCCCGAGTTGGGAGGAAGCATAGTGTATTAGAGCAGTGGCTCTCCATCCTGAGCATGCACTGGAATCAACTGGAGTACTTGTTCAGATTGCTGGCTCTGTATAGAGTGTCTAATTCAGGAAGCCTGGGGGAGCCCAAGAATTTGCATTTCTAGCAAGTTCCCACGTGGTACTGATGATGCTGGTCTGGGGAGCGCACTTTGAGAACCACTGTGGTAAAAGAACAGCAAAGAAACTAATATGGCTGGAGATATTTGAGTAATTTAGAGAACGGTAAGCAATGGTGTGCTGAAGCCAGTTTATATAAAATTGAGCATCTCTTCTCAAGTTTGTGTTCAGTGATGTTCCATTATTAAATTGATATCAGTCATGATAGTAGTATTTACACCCCAGAAATTGGCAAATTCCACAAAGCAAGAATCCCACTATTGGCGATAGGGATGAGGTCAGAGATAGGCAGGTGTCAGAACGAAGGGTTTTGTATTCCATGACAAGGAATTTGGATTTAAGTATAACAGCAATAGCAAGCCTTTGAAGAGTTGTGAGCAAAGGAGAGACATGTCCTGACTTATTTTAAACAGAATATCCTGACTGCTGACTGGAGTGTAGATTATATAGAGTAAGGTTGGATCCTCCAAATTCAATCTCTCTTTCTTCTTGGGTGCAATTAGCTCCTCAGCTAAAAAACTACATTACCTAGCCTTCCTTGCAGCTGCGTGTGGGTAGATGCCTAATACATGCCAATGGAATGTGCATAAAATGATGTGTGAAATTTTTTAATCACTAGGTAAAAAAGAAATCCTTCCCCTGAATGTCCACTCTTTTCCCTCCTGAAAGCCAGAATCCAGATACAGCAATGACCACTAGCAGCTGACTGTAAATGATGACAATACTCAAACAAATGGAGAAGCAATGTCTTAGAAGTGACCCTAGTCTCTGCATCACTGTAATAGCAGAGCTCCCCATCAACCTGTGAGAGAAAAGAAGGGATTTTTCTTTACACAGTGAGCCACAGTATTGTTGGGCCTCTTTGTTACAGTAGCCCACTCTTGGCCCTAACAGCAAGAGACATTACAGTGGAAGCAGGGGGGATTTAGAAGGCTGTTACAAAAGCCCAGTCAAGAGATTACAGTGCCTTGAATTAGGGCATGTGCCAGCTGGGCCTGTTTGCTCTCAGATCATTCCTCTCCCTCCATCCCTCTGCTGGCTGATCCATACAATCTGCCTTTCCGGGTTCCTTGTTAACTGGCTTCCGCGTGGCCAGAGGCACAGTGTGGAGAATGGAGGGCAGGAATAATGGAAGCCAGGTCATTTCTCTCCTTCTCTCTCTGTCGCTCTCCATCTCTGTCTCTGAGCTTTTCAGTCTCTGCCTCCAGCAGCATCTCTGGCAGGAATGGAATGGCTCCAGCTCCTGCCATACGGTATCACCACGGACCCAACTTCCTCTGGGTTATCACGACCCCTCTTCCTTTGTGCTTCCAGCCTGGATATGGCAACAGCTTCCTAAGGTTGTTAATCTCCCAACTGCCTCACTAGGTCATTTGGCTTCTCACTTCTTACACTACTTGTGTAACCAATTCCATGCATTAAATCCTGCCTGTTTTAAATGATTTCTGTTTTCCTGGATGAATTCGAAGTAATACAGTAGGTGGTGGTGGACTGGTGAAAAGTGTTGGAATCAGAGCATGTTTTGAGGTAGAAATGACAGGGTTGATAAGGGATTGGATATGGTGTATGAGGTAACAGTTCGAAGTTGAAAATGGAACATTTCTCTGCAGTCTCGACAATAAACTGCTTCTCAGTTGTTGCTGACTCATAAAATCACACCATCCTTTACTCAGTCTCAAAACAAAAATGTAGACCTCATCTTTTATTCCTTGGATTCTTTTTCCAGTCCACCACGAAGTTTTATCCCAGCTTTTGTGATATATGGAGACTTGTCTGGAATTATAAGAATCTACGTACACCTCATCACAGCTAATGAAAAAACTTTGACTGGAAATAGAGCCAAATTCAGATATTACTAAATACTAAAAATTCCAGTGAATTTTACAAAGACTGAATGTTAAGAAAGAAACCAGATTCTGTATCTAGACAGCCTGGCCCCTGGGCCATTGCTGAAACAGTTTCAAGTTGTATAGGGAAGCACAACGGCCTGGGTTTCCTGTGGTGTTAGGAAATGAGCATTTTTAGGTAGACTGAAACATGGGAGCTAACGCACGTTTGGGAGATTCTAGGAAAGTGGAAAGTGATCATCAGTTCCAAGGGCCGAGGTTCAGAAACTGTCTTTTTTCCTTTGATTGGAGACTACTGTGGATAAAGACAATCTCTGGGACAAAGAAAGGCTTCCCTATTTATTAGCTATGTGACCTAGGACAATGTTGTTAAACCCTCTGAGGTTCAGTTTGCTGATCTATCAAAAACAGGGAAGGCATTACCTTGCAGGATTATTTTTGGTATTAAATCATGTGATAGGCCTTAGAACACAGCACCTATTATGTGTTCATGTTCAGTTTTCTTCTCTTCCCTTCCACTACTCCCATGCCAGTAACGTTGTACAGTAGATTAACTAACTTTCTGTAACCTAGTACACTCTGAGTTAATAACTGTTGATCTTGCACACATGTGGCTTCCAGATTAAATGTAAGCTGTGGTTTGAGCCATAATTAAGATAAAAATGTTTTCATTGCAAAAATTCATTGCCAAGTGGTTTGAGTCTGTGGAGAAAATATTTGTGGGTAATGGAGTAGGTTACAAAACTTTTTGGAAGAAATGCAAAACATTGTTATTATCTATGTTAAGTGCAAGACCAGCAGTTGTAAATGGAATGACCATGATGTCATAAGAAGCGCCTCACAAGCATCATTGTTTTGTTTCTCTTGACTTACTGGATTGGATTTAAAAAAGTGGCAACGTGGCCCTGGTTGGTGTGGCTCAGTGGATTGAGCATTGGCCTGTGAACCTGAAGGATGTCAGTTCGATTCCCAGTCAGAGCACATGTCTGGGTTGTGGGCCAGATCCCCACTAGGGGATGCATGAGAGGCAACCACACATTGATGTTTCTCTTTCCCTTCCCCTCTCTCTAAAAATAAATAAATAAAATCTTTTTAAAAAGTGGCAATGTGTACTGTAGATGACATATTTACTTGCATCATAATAAAATAAGCTTTTTTAAAACACTTTGTAAATTTGATTTTAAAGTATTTCTTATGTAAAAACTTTAATTCTCCAATTTATGAAACCATTCTAGACAAAGTCTATTTGGAAAAAAAACTCTCAAAATGATGAGGACAGTGGTTTTGTTTTATTTATCCTATTTTCTGACTTCTTTTCATATTTATAGTAATAAGCATGCATTAATTTATGTTCTGCAAAGACATTAAATTCCAAAATATCAAACATGGTGATTGTATGATTACTAGATTCTTTCTTCTCAAGAGTTGGCCTATTCTTTTTATAGCCAAAATGAAATGAAAAAATTAAAATTAGTTACTTTCTCACATAAGTATCTATAAAGGTTAATTTTATGTGTCAACTTGGCTAGGCCATAGTAGCCAGATATTTGGTCAAACACCAGTGTAGAAGTCATTCTGAAGGTATGTTTTAGATGAGATTAAATTTTAAATCAGTAGACTTTGAGTGAAGCAGAGTAACCTTAATAATGTGGGTAAACCTTATTTAGTCAATTGAAGGTCTTAAGAGGAAAAAACTGAGTTTCCCCAAGGGAAACACTAAACCAAGCATCAAAATGTGAAAACATTTTACCAGAGAAAACATTTTAAAAACTTGTAACAATTTCTATTTTATCCTTGATTTTCCATTAACATTCTATATCTAAATGCCACATTGTTTTTTCTAACAAGGCCTGTTATTGCAAAAATTTTCACCAATAGGAAAACTTTCTCATTTTCCTTTTTTACTTTTAATAGGTTGAGATATAATAGCATACAAATCAAGCATTTAATGTATACAATTCACTGATTTTTAGTGTATTCACAGAGTTGTACAGCTGTCACTGTAGTTGATTATAACATTTTCATTGACACAAAAGGAAACATTGTATCCTTTAGCAGTCACTCTGATCCTGCTTCCCACTGTTCAGCCTTAGATGAACATTAATCTACCTTTGTCTCTATGGATTTGCCTATTCTGACATTATTTATAAATGAATGCATACAATACATGGTCATTTGTGACTGGCTTCTTTCACTTAGCACAATGCTTTCGAGGTTCATCCATGTTTTAGAGTATATCAGTACTTCATTTCTTCTTATTGCAAAATGACATTCCATTGTATGGCACTATCACTTTTTCTTTTTCCATTCCATTAGTTAATGGACATTTGGGTTGTTTCTACTTTTTTGCTATGATAATTTCTCTTGTTCATGATCATTTTTCATTTAATGCTAAAATGTGAACTGACTAAAACACAAACAAGAAGAGAAAAAGTATTGATTTCTGGAAATGTTCTCAGGTGAATGATCACTGAATAATGAATTCTCAGAAAACAGTATTCAGTATGGGCATGATTCCTATTAACTAATCACCTCCAAAGCCATAACTATTAATTAAATGCCTTTCAAGATATCTTCTTATTCCAAGTATTTGTGCCTAAGTGTTTCTGTTTATGGAACAAGAAATTGAAATGACTGTCTTGGCAGCATAACCCCAGTTGTATAAACCAAGGGATTAAGAGTGCTTTAGAGAAGGAGAAACAATATGTTCTCTGTGGCTTTGGTAATAATGGTAAATTTATACATAATGTATGGATGATTAAGTACAATATTTCTAATTCACAAAATGTTTTTTTTTCATTGCTTTCGGAGAAAGGAATGTAGAGAGAGAAAGAGAAAACCATTGATGTGAGGCAGAAACATTGATTGGTTGCCTCCTGTACACGCCCTGACTGCAGATCAACCTGGGAATTGAACCCACTACCTTTTGGTCCACAGGAGGATGTTCCAACCAACTGAATCACACCAGCCAGCACACAAAATGTACTTTTTCACATTAGAATTCTTGTTGGGATTAGATTATATTGATTGTCCATGTTTCTCAGTTAACTTATTTTTATAAATCCATTTCTAAAAATGAAATGACCAGATAATCTGACCCCAAGCAACAACTACCCACATGAGCCGAACGCCGGAAAGCTTAAATCTAATCCTAACATTATACTTCACATAACTTAAGTGCTGTTCATATTGCAAAATCCCAAGGTGGTATTCTTTTTAATTACCTATAAACTAGCTGGTATGGCCAGTACTACTTCACAGAATATAAAAACAAAACAAAACAAAACAAAAAAGGCTAGGCTTATATAGAACAGAAGTATGCTCTAGTAAAAAACAATAAAGCCAACTGGACTTAGTGTTGAATATAAGACATAAAAACTCCATAAAGGAAGGAAGGAACGTGAGAATTTACTTACAGGTATTTAAAAAGATTTTACCTTTTCAGCAAGAAGTGCTCACATACTAAACTTTTGGTGTGGTTTGTCTACAGGTATGTTTATAGTAGTCCTTCCTTTGTCTGCTGTGGATACATTCCAAGACCTCCAGTGGATGCCTAAAACCACAGATAGTACTAAATCTTATATATGATAAACTTACCTATGATAAACTTTAAACTACTCTTACCTTTGGAGTCATTATTCAATAAAATAAGAGTTGCTTGAATACAAGCACTGCAATACTGCAATGACTGATTTGATAACCAAGACAGCTTCTAAGTGACTAAAGGACAGGTAGCATTACACAGCATGGGGATACTGGACAAAGAGATGATTCACATCATGGGTAGACAGAGCGGGACAGCATGAGATTTCATGACAGTGCTTGGAATGTCATGCAATATAAAACTTATGAATTGCTTATTTCTGGAATTTTCCATTTAATATGTTCATACTGTCATTGACCGCAGGTAACAAAACCTGTGGAGAGTGAAACTTCAGAGAAGCAGGACTACTGTATATAATTTTAACTATTAATAAAATGTGAGTAACAACTTGCATTTTTTTTTATACAAATCCAGCTAGGTCAAATTGTTAGTGGACCATGTTTATCTTGGTGTTCAATACTTAGTACCTCAATTTCCATTTCCTCTATTTCCTTTCTCACTGTTTCTCTAGAAACACTTTTTGAAGTGATACACACAAAGATGGCAATGACAACTTACTTAGCTTCAAAGAAATATATGCATTTTAAAAGAGACCATGGTAGGTCTCTTTAAAAGAGATCATGAAGGAACTAATTGTTACTGATGAAATGTTACATAAGCCATAGATCAGAGGTATATTTCAGGACCTTCCTGCATCCACATTATTTTTTGTACAGCAAAGTAGGCCATGCTGCAGATACACAGACATAAAAATAATTGACTTGCAGAACTGCCTAATGAGTATGCACGTTGACCTACACTTCCCTCCTGGGAGGCTCAGGGCCAGCACACCCAGTGGACAGCTTCAGACCATGTCAAAGCAGCACCCAAGTCAATAGCTGAAGGAAGTGTAGTTCTTAGATTATAATCCCAGTGTAGTTCTTAGATTGTAATCCCAGTAACAGGGATAACTATTTTCCTATAAGTCTGAAACTTGTGGGAAAGATTGGGTGATAGAAAAGATATTGATGATTCTGATCGCAGAATCATACAATATGAAGATGTTGCATGCAACATATACAACTAGGAATGGATTGGTTTGGTCGACTTCCTGAGTGGTGCTGCTTCCTGTTCTGCTATTCCCATCACACTGCTCTTGATTACAATTGTCCACTGGGTCTCCTTGGTTCAAAAAGCCATAATACTGCCTGAGGGTATTCTCTATAACTTGCAAGTTTATAAAAACAATAAAACATTTATTTGAGAATGACATCCTAAACTGCGGAAGAAGAATTAGATACAGATTCCCAGTTTGAAAACTAAATTACCGAAAAACCATCATTCAGAACTGCCTGAAATCTAGCTGAATGGAAGTTCTACAACAAAGGATATAAAGAAGTCACATTGAGACTGGTAGGAAGGGTGGAGATGCAGAATGGGCTGGTTCCACACTTACATGTGGTAGATAAAAATTGAGAGGATATCTAGGCTATGGAGATCCCCTTGAGGAGTGAGGGGTCCCAGCCCAACACCAGCTACCACCCCCAGCTTAGGGTTCCAGTGCCAGAAAGAGGAGTCTCCATAACTTCTGGTTGTAAAAACTAGTGGGGACTGTAGCTGAGTGAGATGAAGGGCTTCTGGAGTCTCAGGCAGTTACTTGGACTTACTCCCTCTGAGTTCCAGCACTGGGGCAGCAGCTTAAAAGACACCAGGGACATGTAGCGAGGAAGTAAAGTGTCTAGCATCAGAGCAAGAGCTGGAGGGGCAGCTTACTGTCCAAAAGAAATGCTGGTAGAGGCCATTGTTCCTTTTCTGAGTGCTTCCCCTTCAGAACTGGCAGGCAGGCTCCATATCTAAGTCTCCATCAACTTGGTTATCACTGTCTACCTGGCCTTGGTGATTCCCTGAGATGCTAACCCATCAACTTTTGAGCCCACCCAACCTGTTTCCAGTATCTTTTCCATATGAATGGCCCATCTTGGCTCATGCTCAGACTTTCCTAAAATCTCTCAAATAGGTAGTATCTGACTTTAGGTTCCCCATACCTCTTGCTAAGAGGCTCTAGGCCTGGCACAAGCAGCAGCCAGTCTTGGTATACAGCTTGGCCTCTCCTGGGCACCTCCAAGCCCAGCACATGTAGCAGCCATCTGCAGATTGCTTTGTAGGTCAATCTGGGTGGGCTCAGGCAGTACGCAGGCAGTGGCTGACCTTGGTCTACACTTCTTAGGAGGCCCACAGCCAACACTCCCAGTGGATAGCTTCAGAGCATGTCAAAGCAATACCCAACCATCTCCACAAGAAACACACTCAAGGAGCAAACTCAGTAGGCACCAGAGCCCCACTGAAGTAAGTCCTGCTCCCTGGGGTGGACCCCTGCACAGATGATTCTCCATGGTGGTACCGGCCAGTCTTCATACCCAATCTACCTGAGGGTACATCCTACCCACTGAGGTGTCAACAGCAATCAAGGCTCAACTATAATAGGAGGGTATACACAGCCCACATGTACACACCTGGAATTCTAAGCTTGGATGATTGGGGACACTGTGCCACTGGACCCTATGGGACACCTACTACATTAGGCCACTCTACCAAGACCGGCGACATAACATCTCTACCTAATACAAGGAAATGAACACAGGGGGGCTGTTAAAATGAGGAGACAAAAACAACTGTCTCAAACGAAAGAACAGAACAAAACTCCAGAAAAAGAACTAAATGGATTCGAGATAAGCAATCAATTAGATGCAGAGTTCAAAACACTGGGTATAAGGATACTCAAGGAACTTAGGGGGAAGAGTAGATGAATTTAAGTAGATTTTTAACATCATAAAAAGAGGACATGGAAACCACAAAAAGGACCAGTCAGAAATGAAGGATACACTAACTAAAATGAAGAATAATTTATAGGGAATCAATAGTGAAGTCAATGAAGCTGAGAATCAAAGCAGTGACTTAAAACATAAGAAAACAAAAAACACCCAATCAGAACAGCAAGAAGAATCCAAAAAAAAATGAAGATAGTATAAGGATACTTTGGGACAACTTCAAGCATGCCAACATTCACATCATGGGGGTGCCAGGAGGAGAAGACAGAGAACAAGAAATTGAAAACCTATTTGAAAAAATAGTGACAGAGAAACTCCCTAACCTGGTGAAGCAAATAGACATACAAGTTCAGGAATTGTAGAGAGTCCCAAACAAGATGAGCCCAAAGAGGTCCACACCAAGACACATCATAATTAAAATGCCAAAAGTTAAAGATAAAGAGGGAATCTTAAAAGCAGCAAGAGAAAGGCAGTTAGTTATCTACAAGGGAGCCTCCATAAGACTGTCAGCTGATTTCTCAAAAGAAACTTTGCAGGCCAGAAGGGACTGACAAGAAATATTCTAAGTGATGAAAAACCAAGGACCTATGACCAAGGTTGCTCTACCCTGCAAAGCTATCATTTAGAATTGAAGAACAGATAAAGAGTTTCCCAGGAAATAAAAAGCTAAAGGAGTTCATCAATCAGTATTACATGAAATGTTAGTGAGTCCTCTAGAAGAAGAAGAAAGAGAAGGGGAAAGAGAAGAAAAAGAAGGAGGAGGAGAAGGGGAACAGGAAGGGGAGGAGGACGTGGAAGAAGAAGAGGGAGAAGAAAGAAGAAGAAGAAGAAGAAGAAGAAGAAGAAGAAGAAGAAGAAGAAGAAGAAGAAGAAGAAGAAGGAGGAGGAGGAGGAGGAGAAGAAGGAGAAGAAGAAGAAGAAAATATGAACAATAAAATGGTAATAAATACATATCTATTAATAATTGAATCCAAAAACCAAACTAAGTGAGTAAGCAGAACAGAAACAGACTCGCGGATACAGAAAATGTTTTGATGATTGCCAGATGGGAGGGAGCTTGGGAGGCTGGGTGAAAAAGGTGAAGGGATTAAGAAGTACACATTGTTAGTTACAGAATAGTCATGGGAATGTAAAGTATGAGATTTATCAGGATGATCACTTAGGAAGTTATATAATGACTAATCACTGGGGTATACACCTGAAACTAGTATAATATTGTATGTCAACTATAATTGAAAAATTAAAAAATGATTTAAAAAAATAAATGTAACTAGGATTCCATATGAAACCCTAAGCCACAAATAGATAGAAGGGCTGCCAAAAGCAGTGAAGATCAAACAGTGTGTGGGAGGAAGCAGAAGGGGATACAAATCCCTGAGAAAGCTGGCACTACCCCAACATGAAAAGCATGCCCAAGACACCAAGCAAAATTCCTATGTCCGAACAGGGAAAGCAAGTGTGGGGTACTGACAAAAGCATCCATACACTAGTTTGGTTCTGAGAAGGAGGGGTGCCAAAACTAAAAAAAGGACTCATGACAAGCCATATTTTAAGAAGCAGCCTGTTGGTGAGACTCTTTCCAATGAGAAAGAGTTTGAATGCTGTGAATCTTACAGCTACCTATCTCTGTTGGCTGGAGAGAATTAACAGTTAAATGGACTCACACCACTCAGGGAGAGGTGCTGCTAGCTTTGGACACAGCCCTAGTATCTCCAACACATGAACCATTTGCAAATAACCAGTCAAGGAAGAGCTCACCCATCCAACATGAGAAATCAAATATAAACCATCTAGGATCTATATTCATTATTAAAAGAGAAGGAAAGACAAGGAACAAGAAAACAAATGCAGATGAACAATGACTGAAGCAATATTTCCCTGAAACAGATGAAAATTGTGACTAAATGTTTTGCTATAGATTTAAACAGTTAACAAAGCAATTCATCTATAAAACAAAAGCCCATATATACATACAGTGTATTTAAAATAAAAAGGAAGAGAGAGAAAAATCAATGAAACCAAAAGATGTTTCTTTGAATAAAAATCAATAAACTGATATAGCCTAGCTAGGCTAACTAAAAAAAAAAATAAAGAGGACACAAATTATCAATTTCAGAAATGAAAGAGGGGACATCACTACAAATCCCAGAAAGGGCATTTCAGGTCTCAGGAAAAACTGACACATAATGATGAATACAAACATATTAATACAATGGCTGAACTTTGAAGATAAAGAAAAATCCTTTGGACAATTAGGCAAAAACAACACACCATCTCTGAAGAGTTAAAACAAAACAAGCTGACATCAGACTTTACCACAACAATGTGCAAATCTAGATAATTGGAGAAATGCCTTTTAAATCATCAAGAAGAGAAAGTGCAACCCAAGAAATTGATATTATTCAATTTGTTCAAAATATAAAGGCAACAAATAATTTTTAATATTCATGAACTCTGGAAAATGGGAAAATTTTTGCAATTCATATCGCGATCCAAGTGCCAATTTTTTATCTATATTCTTATTTTTAAAACTATAAACACAGCAATCAAAAGCTAGCAATTTTGGAAATTTAGACAACATGGAAAAGTTTCTTATTTTTTTATTCATTTGGCTATTTTATTTTAACTAGTAAATTGCCACATGAAAATGTATATTCTAAAGGCTTGCGACTGTATTATTTTTTTTATTGTTGTTCAGTTACAGTTGTCCCGCCTTTTTCCTCATTGCTCTCCCCTGCCTTCCCCTCCCCACTCCCACAGTCAATCCCCACCCCATTGTCCGTGCCCATGAGTCCTCTGTTCATGTTCCTTGACTGGCCCCTTCTTTCCCTCTTTATTTCCCTCCCCTCTCCCCTCTGGTCACTGTCAGTTTGTTCTTTACTTCCATGTCTTTGGTTATATTTTGCTCACTTGTTTGTTTCATTGATTAGGTTCCACTTACAGGTGGTCACATGGTATTTGTCTTTCACCACCTGGCTTATTTCACATAATGCTTTCCAGCTCCATCCATGCTGTTGTGAAGGGTAGGAATTCCTTCTTTTTTCTGCTGCATAGTATTCCATTGTGTAAATGTGCCACAGTTTTTTGATCTGCTCATTTACTGATGAGCTTTTGGGCTGTTTCCAGCACTTGGCTATTGTAAATTGTGCTGCTGTGAACATAGGGGTGCATAGGTTCCTTTGAATTGGTGATTCAGGATTCTTAGGGTATAATATATACCTTATGAGAAGTGACTGAAGAAGAAATTAACAACTTAAATTGTCCTACAACTATTAAAGATATGGAAGCATTGTAAAAAAACAAAAAACATAAAAACCTTCCAACAAAGATGACATTACAAAACATGAGTAGTTATAAGGATATGTTTTTCTGAAGAGCAGGAGAAAGGTCAGGACCATACATGTCAATATGTTGTCAGAAAATATTTATAATTTAAAAAATTTATTGTAAGAACAGGCAATAAATAAACAGACAAATAAATAAATAAATAAAACCTTGAATATGTATATCGTCAAAAGCTTTTGCTGTTCTGAAGGGTCCAACTAGCAACTTGCTCTGCCTCAGCTGCTCACATGCTGATGTGCAAAGCTCACTGTTTGGGGCAGAGGCGGTCCTGTGAGAACAGTCATAAACCACTGCTTCTCACTTCTGCCAGGAAGGAAGAACACCTTTGCACTCTTGTGGAAATAAATGTATTGGGATACAGAAAGTAAGGAAATGGAGTGGAAAGGAGGCAATTGTAAAGTTACGGGGGTATGAAAGTACTATTTCAAGATTTTGAGATTGCTTTGGTTTATGAGAAAGGGAAAGGTATCTCACTATCCCCATTTCCAGTATATGCTACATGTATTTTCAAAGCTCATCCCCATCTTTATTTTCAACAGGGCTCAATCATTTATCATACATTTTTAGGATTTTTAGGATACAGGATGAAGTTTAGTGGCTGAATTAGCAGAGAGTTCAAGCCTCTTTCTAGTTGTAAATATTTCTTCCTTCAGTAGCAGCACTGCAAAAGGTAACCTCACAGAACCACATGAATATTCCACAGGAATTTCCAGCACTCACCTGCATACAACACAGAGGCTCATTTGTTCAAATCGAATATCCACCAACTAAATATATTCTATCATTATAGACAGCAACTCCAGATTCATTTTGGTCTAAAGTAAAGAGAATGAATAAAAAGAGAAAATAAATTAACAAATAAACAAAAAATCTCATAGCTAAACCAATAACCCTGAAAATAAATGGGCAAAGAATATGAGCAGTTTACATAAAGGGAAATATAAATGACTCTAAAACATATGTGAAAAGTTGTTCAATCTCAAAATTGAAATTAAATGGAAATATCATGGGTTAATTCATCAAATTGGAAAAGGTCACAAAGCTTGGTAACAGTGCATTAGTGAGTGTTAAAGATGTATTTTCATATATTATCAACGGGAACATAAATTAGTACAACTTCTATGTAAGGTAATTTAGCAACATCTATCAAAATTACAAGCACGAATACTCTTAGATTCAATAATTCTACCTGTAGGAATTTATCCTGTAGAATACCTACATATGTACAAAATGACATATGTATAAGACAAGTCATTACAGCATTATTTGTAATAGCAAAAGACTGGAAATGACTTAAATATGCATTACTGTGGAGCTAGTCAAATAAATTATGATGCATCTACTGTCTTTTGCTGTGCATAATGCATTCCCATGTGTAACGCACACCCACATTTTTGTGAGCATCATACACCATGGTATGTACTCATTATACCCATGAATAATGTGCATCCTCATTTTTCCCTCAAAAATTTGGGCAAAAAAGTGTGCGTTATACATGGCAAAATATGACATTCAATGTAATACTATGCTGCTGAGGAAGGATGGGTAAATGTATTGATATGGAATTATTTCCAAGATATAGTGCAGCAAAAAGTAACAGAATATACAGAATGTTATCATTTGTATAAAAACTGTATGTACATTTGCTCATATATACATTAAGAATAAGATACTGGTAATATTAGTTACCTCTGAGGAAGGGAACTAGGTAGCTGGATAGGAGTTAAAAAGAATTTATTGTATACTGTTGTACTTTTGGAATTTTGTTTTTAAAAATATTTTATTGATTATGCTATTACAGTTGTCCCACATTTTCTCCCATTGCCCCCTACACCCAGCAAGCCCAGTCCCTCAGGCAATCCCCACACCATTGTTCATGTCCATTGGTCATGTGTGTAAGTTCTTTGGCTACTCCATTTCCTATACTGTACTTTACATCCTCATGGCTATTCTCTAACTACCTATTTGTATTTCTTAATCCCCTCACCTCTTTATCCGTGCCCCCATACCCCCTCCCATCTGGCGACCATCAAAATGCTCTCTGTATCCATGATTCTGTCTCTGTTTTTCTTGTTTGCTTGTTTAATTTGTTTTTTAGATTCAACTAGGTATGCATTTATTGCCATTTTATTGCTCATAGTTTTGGTCTTCTACTTTTTCTTAAAAGTCCCTTTAACATTTCATATAATAATGGCTTGGTGATCAAGAACTCCTTCAGTTCCTTTTTTAATCTGGGAAGCTTTTTATCTGCCCTTTAATTCTAAATGATAGTTTTGCTGGGTAGAGCAATCTTGGCTATAGTTCCCTGTTTTTTACGGCTTTGAATATTTCTTGACAATCCCTTCTAGACTGAAAAGTTTCTTTTGAGAAATCAGTTGACAGTCTTGCAGGAATTCCCCTGTAGGTAACTGCTTTTCTCTTGCTGCTTTTAAGATTCTCCCTTTATCTTTAACTTTTGGCATTTTAATTATGATGTGTCTTGGAGTGGGCCGCTGTGCATCCATCTTGTTTGGGACTCTGTGTTCCCTGGACTTTCCTGTATATTTCCTTCACCAAATTAGAGAAGTTTCCTCTCATTAGTTTTTCAAATAGATTTCCAATTTCTTACTCTTTCTCTTCTCCTTCTGGCACCCCTATGATGTGAATGTTGGACCTCTTGGAATTATCCCAGAGGCTGCTTATACTATCCTCATTTTTTTGGATCCTTTTTTCCTCTTGTTGTTACGATTGGTTGTTTTTGCTTCCTTATGTTCTAAATCATTGATTTGATTCTTGGCTTCGTCCATTCTAATGTTGTTTCCCTGTAAATTGTTCTTTATTTCAATTAGTATCCTTCATTTCTTACTGGGTATTTTTTATGCTGTTGGAGTCCTCACTAAGTTCTTCGAGCATCCTTATAACCAGAGTTTTGAACTCTGCATCTGATAGATTGCTTATCTCCATTTTGTTTAATTCTTTTTCTGCAGTTTTGATGTGTTCTTTCATTTGGGCCATGTTCCTTTGTGTCTTTATTTTGGCAGCCTCCTTGTGTTTGTTCCTGTGTATTAAATAGAGCTGTTTTGACTCCATGTCTCGGTCATGTAGCCTAATGTAGTAGGTGTCCTGTAGATCCAGTGGCACAGCTTCCTTTATCACCCAAGAAGGGTACATGAGGTGTATCCTTAGATTGTACCCCCCTCTTGTAGTTGAGTCTAGGTTGCTGTTGGCAATGGGAAGGATTTACCTAGGCCAGTCAGCTGCATGGACTGGCTATGACCACTGACCACCAACCTCCGTCCTTCATGGAGAATCAGCTGTGCAAGGTCAAGGTTGGCCCCCACCTGTGTTCTGCCTGGGGCCATCCTGCATGAGCTATAAAGCAATCTGAGATAGCTGTTACTTGTGCTGGGCCTAGAGATTCCCAGATGAAGCCAAGCTGTGAATCTGAGCTGGCTACTCCTAGTACTGAGCCTGGGGCCACTTAGCAAGAGGTATGGGGGCTAGTGGCTCAGTGAGCCTGGCTGTTGCTTGTTTGAGAGGCTTTAGGAAATTGTGAAGCATGAGCCAATACCAGCCATTCACATGGAAAAGTCACCCTTAACAGCTTGGGTGAACCTGTAAGTTGGGTGGGGCAGAGTCTCAGGACATCTTCAGCACGGGCCAAACAGTGATAGCAAGGTGGAGACTGTAATTCTTTACAGGGGGCCAAACTTGACCCTGCACAGCTGATTCTCCGTGAAGGATGGTGGTTGGTGGTCAGTGGTCACAGCCAGTCCATGCAGCTGACTGGCCTTGGTAAATCCTTCCCATTGACCTGCCAACAGCAACCTAGACTCAACTACAAGAGGACGGTACAATATAAGGGTACAACTCATGAATCTCCTTTCTTATGATGGAGCCTCAGATATGCTGCCTCTGGGCTCTATATAGGAGCGATTCAGAAAAGGGACAATGGCCTCTGCCCCCCTTTCTGTCTGGGAGAAAGCTGTCCCCCAGCTAGCATCTTGATACCAGACACTAAAGTTCCTCCTTGTATGTCACTGCTGCCATTCAAGCTGCTACTCTGGTTCTGGAGCTCAGAGGGAGTGAATATAAGTACGTCCATCTATGGGGCTTCAGCAATTTCTTCCACTGACTCAATCCTTGTGGGCTTTTGCAGCCAGAAAATTTGGAGACTTAACTTACTGGCACTGGAACCCTGGGCTGGGGGACTGGTGTGGGGCTGGGACCCCTCACTCCTCACTCCTGAGATTTTTTATCCATCACATGTGGATGTGGGAACAGCCTGTTCCATGTCTCTGCCCCTCATACCAGTTTGGATGGGCACAGTTTCTTTAATTCTGTAGTTGTCAGGCCTCCATTCAACTCAATTTCTTTTTTTTTTAAACTATTTTTTAATGATTATTTACTTAGTTATTTTTTTAAAGATTTAAAAAATTTATTTCTAGAGAGAGGAAGGGAGGGAGAAAGAGAGGGAGAGAAACATCAATGTGTGGTTGCCTCTCACGTATCCCCTGCTAGGATGCTAGCTCATGACCTGCCCTGAAACCCAGGCATATGCCCTACACTGGGAATCAAACCGGTGACCCTTTGGTTCGTAGGCCAGCACTGAATCCAGTGATCCACACCAGCCAGTGCTCAACCCGATTTCTGATGGTTCTGAGTGATGGTTGATCTACACTTAGTTGTAATTTTGATGTGGTTGTGCAAGGAGGTGAGCTGTGTTTACCTGTGCCGCCATCTTGACTGGAAGTCTCTTGGATATGCTTCTTCGATATTATGCTGAAATTTGACAGTCAATAGTTTCTTAAATGTTAGTTACAATATGGGAACCATATAAATGAACATTCATATTGTTATATTAAAGTCCATTCATTTATCTTGAACTCTGAATGGATCTTCTAAAAATCACTCATTAATCATTTGGAAAATATGAGTTCCTTTTAGATTTTTGAAACATGAATTCATTACCTATTTATACATGCATATACAGAGACACACACAAGAAAGCAATGTGTGATTCTGTTGTTTATGTCTAATATCTTTTCTTGGGAATTTGTGAATCCTCTTAGCCATGTGTGGCTGAGGGAAGGGCCGTGTGCTGCCTCTTCTTTAACAACCGACTTTTGGGTTATTTATGACTTTCTTTTGAGTCTTATCCTATTTATATTCCTATGATATCCTAAGAATAGTGCATCCTTGCAGCAAATTTTTTAAGATTTTAAATAATTCTCATACTTATTCACATGCAAACACTAAAAAATTCATACTTTAAATAGGTCTTCATTAAGCTCTAACTATATGTTTTCTAATTGCATTGAACTTAAGAGGTTTCTTTTTATTTTTTATTTTTTTAGAGTCTGCCAAATTAAGAATATTTCCATTCTCTCATATTTAATCTTCTATAACAATGAGAATTTCAGGAATATAAAAACAAGAAACTGGTCAAAAATGATTAATATGCATTTTGTTTTCTATCGAATCCAGTGTTCAAACAAAAATATATTTAGCTATAGTTTTTTCAGCTGTTTGTTTGAGGGCAGAAAACTTCAGTTGTCTAAGTCCTCCAGGACTCTGAGTTTATGTGGCTTGCTCATGACTGGAAGTAGACTATGGAGGGGGTATCAGAAAACTGCAGGTAATCCCTGCAGGTTATTTCTAGGTTATTGCTCTAGCAAATTGTAGTAATATCCTGACCCCTTATATTTAAAAAATATATATAATCTTTCATGAAGTAGAGATTGTAGCATTCTAATGAAATTTACTTACAATCTCCTGATGCCCTGTTAAGCCTCCACCAATGGCAAAGTCCCTTTAGACCTGTCCATGCTAAAGCCTATTTGACATTAAAACAAAAGGAAAGGTCTCCATGTAAGTAGATTAGGGAGACAAAATGAAGCAAACCAGATTTCTAAACAAGGGGACATTAAGCACGGAATTTGCATATATTATTTCCTCCATGGAAACATGCAGATATTGCTTGGTGAACTTTGGCTTACCATGCTTAAAAGCAATGGTTATAATATTATTATCTCCTTTCCATAGCTGCTGCCAGAGGAATTTCAGGATCCACTGGGGGTTTTCACAGTAACTCCCTCTCATCACTCTCCAATACCCTTTCTCTAAAATGCTACTTGGAACTTTGTCAGTGGAATGATTTCTTTGCCTCTGTGTGGTTAAGTTTCTGTCTATACAATCCTTGTCTGCTTCTCTGTTGACACTTTTCCCTCCCAGCTTCTGGCTAAAGGAGTAACTTCCAGGTCAAATAGAGTTTGATAAAGGATTAAACACTGTAAAAAATTAATGGAATCGATGTTGTGTCATGTGTAATACTATTATACACCCTCTATCCCACTTGCCTATAGCCACCTATGGTTTTGTGATTAAACTGTTTTGTGTGCTCATGTTGTACAATGTACTAATCTGTTCTTTGAGTTGTTTTGTTTTCCACCTTGATTTATTGCTTTAAGTCCATTTCCACATTTTGTTTATGAAAAGAATGTACTTATTATTATTCATTATTACCTTAAAAATTTACTCAGTGGGGGTGATAGAGTGAGGGGTGCTCCTCCCATTGCTACATTAACACTTGGAAAGGTCTCATCCCCTTTCTGACCATGTAAGGTACTAGAAAGATCTGTGTCATTTTAAACGTAAATGTGGTCTCACAGACCCAGACATAATCACAATTCTTAACTTCATTTCATATCCATACCTGCATTTTCTTAAAAGCTGGGAAAGAATGTATTTTAATTGCTTTTTCATATGATTGTGGATGTGTGTCTTTGTTAAAAATCATATTTTATGATTTTTAGATATCATTAAATATTTTTAAATTTTTAAATTTAATTATATAATTAAATTTATATTTATTTATATATAATATAAATTATTATATATAATATATCATTAAATATATAAATAAAAATTAAAAATTAAAAATTTTAAAATATTGATTATGCTATTACCCAAGCTGGGTATTCAAGGTGCGACTATACTGTGGGCTGAGTATATCTTCCTCCTGTAATTGAGCCTCGATTGATGTTTGCAGGTCAATGGGAGGGACTGACCCAGGCCAGTCAGCTGCAAAGACTGGCTGTGACCTCTAACTCCCACCATCTGTGGAGGATCAGCAGTACGTGGGCAGGGCAGTGGTGCTCCAGTGTGGTCTGTAGCTGTCCACTGGGTACTCCGGCTCTGGGGTTTCCCAGGTGGTGCAGGTCAAGGTCCGCCCCAACCTGTGTTTTGCCTGAGGCCACCCTGCTGAAACTATAGGCAATTTGAGATGGCTGCTACTTGCACTGGACCTGGAGATTCCCAAGCAAAGCCAAGTTGCAAATCTTGGCTAGCTGCACCTAGTGCAGGGCCTGAGGCCACTTAGTAAGAGGTATGGGGGCTAGGGGCTCAGTGAGGTCGGCTGTTGCTTGTTTGAGAGGATTTAGGAAGTTGTGAGGCATGAACCAACACCAGCTATTCATAGAGAAAAGAAGCTTGGGAAAAGAAGTTGGGTGGGAGAGAGCCCCAGCAGATCTCCAGGGCAGGGCAAACAGTATTAGCCCTGGTTGATGAAGTCTCAGATATTGCAACTGCCTGCTGGCTCTGTGGTTCTATATGGGGATGGTTCAGAAAAGGGACAATGGCCTCTGCTCACCTTTCTATCTGGGAGAAAGCTGTCCCCCAACATTTGCCTTGATGCCAGACACTTCAGCTTCTCCCTGTACACCACTGGTGTCTCTCAAGCTGTTACCTCAGGGCTGTTCAGAAGTTAATGAGTCTGAGTATGTCCATGTATGGGTTCTTTAAGAGGAATTTCTTGGGACTCCGGAAGTTTCTTCCACTGACTCAATCCCCACTGGTTTTTGCAGCCAGAAAATATGTGGACTTATCTTCCTGGCATTTGAACCCTGGGTTGGGGGGTCTGGTGTGGGGCAGGGACTCCTCCTCACTCCTGAGATATCCCTCCCAGATTTTTATTTACCACACGTGGATGTGGGATCAGCCTATTCCATGTCTCCGCCCATCCTACCAGTCTGGATGGATGTCATTTCTTTAATTCCATCATTGTCAGGCTTCCATTCAACTCAATTCCTGATGGTTCTGGGTGATGGTTGTTCTACGCTTAGTTGTAATTTTGATGTGGTTGTGCAAGGAGGTGGCTGTGTTTACCTGTGCCTCCACCTTGACTGGAAATCTCTTGGATATGCTTCCTTGATAGTATGCCAAAACTTGACAATTAATAGTTTCTTAAATGTTAGTTATAATATGGAATCTGAAGCCATATAAATGAACATTCATATTGTTATATCAAAGTCTATTCATTTATCTTGAACTCTGAATGGATCTTTTAAAAATCATGCATTAATCATTTAGAGAATATGAGTTCACTGAGTTATGTAGATTTCCCAAATGTTGATATATTTCATTATGTAATATCAAAACCCACATCAGTTTCTATCACCATAAATCTCATCAGAAAAATCTCTAAATATGGAAAACTATCAAATTTATGTTGGTAGATAAAAGTTTTCCAAAACTCTACTTTTGGTTGAAAGTCAAATTTTATAATTGGTAACAAATACTTTCAGTTGTTTTCCTTGAAATGACATAGTCACTTCACTCATTTTTGATGAAATGTCCACCATAAATGCAAGTCTGACTAATTATAGTTTATCTATCGGTTGTTCTTTCAAGTAAAAATGTTGTACCACAAAAAAAAAAGAAAAAGAAAAAAAAAGAGCTGCTAATTCAGCTCACAACTCAACTGCATAAATGTTTTTCCTTGGAACATGATGGTACCTTGAAGTAAACAGCTCTCCCAAGATCACAAATCAAGATCTTCATCTCTAATAAGAAAACCTTTTCCCTTTTGTCTTTTCGTGACTTGATTTTTCTGTTAATGCAGAGGAAGGCAATGCTCCTAAACCCCAGCAACTATGGCCAAATCTACTGCTAAAGTCATTTCTGCACAGCAAAAGTCCCTAGATTTTCTTGCTAAGGTAAATTTTAGATAACAGAATTGCTTTAGGTGACTAATTGGCTGAGCCAGGAAGACTCTGTGCAATAGCAAATGCCTCTGCTGTACCTGACCACACAGACAAGGTGGTTGGCTAAAACAGGCGGGGCCTCCTCGGGTACTTTCTTCGGTTTATTTGATACCAACTGCTCTGGTTCATGGGAGCCCTGGCTAAGAAGTATACTGCGGTCTCTTGGTATTATCCTATTAATAGTCATCATTGTGGTCTCCCTAGTGTTCTCTCAACAGTCTTATAAACATGGTCATCGCCATCTGAAGGTCTTGCTGCTCTTGGAGAAACAGAAACAAGATGAACAGAAAAAATGATTATTCCACAGATCTGACATGACAACCTATGAATTTTGCATTGAGACAAGGGCAACTTAACTCTGATGGGGACTCAAAGAGGTGTTAACACCCAATTTTTGGTCAATCTCTCATGTATGAGGATGACCAAAAGGGGGGAATTGTTAAATTAATTAAACAAGGAGGCCATTAGGCTGAGATGGCTCTAATGTTCTGATGGCCTGTGTAAGTAAGCAAAGCAAACTCCAAGCCTGTAAATGCCTCAAGGTTATGAAATCAAGACATTAAGGAAAAGTCCTCACCAATGTGGCTCAGTTGGTTGGCTGGGCACAAAGCGAAAGGTGGCTGGCTCAATTCACAGTCAGGACACATACCTGTGTTGGTTTGGTCTTTGATCAGGGTTCGAATGAGAGGCAAACAGTGGATGTTTCTCCCTCTCATTGATGTTTCTCTCCCTCTCTTTATCCCTCCCTTCCCCTCTCTCTAAAAGCAAACCAAAAAAAAAACTCACAAAGAAACAATCAGTCACAAAGAGCCAACTGTGCTTTACATTATAAGCAATCAATAGTTTCCTTACTTTGCTTCCATCTTTTCTTTATAAAAGTCTCACTCAAAGTTCTTGACAGTGGAGTGCTCCTAATTACCTCTGGTTTGGCACTGCCTGATTTCAATTGATTTTTATTCAAATAAACTTTTAAAATTAAAAAAAAAAAGAAAATGGAGAGCCCAGAAGGGAGGAGGAGCCCCATACTGAGAGGAAAAATTGAGGAGATTAAAGCAACTACGTAAATCCATATGCAGAAATAATCATAATTCTTTACTTCATTTAATGCCTGTACCTGCTTTTAATACAAGTATCAGTAAGCACATGCCACAGTCTCCTGTTGCTACTATAACAAACTACAACAACTTAGTGTCTTAAAACAACACAAAATTATTATCTTACAGTTCTGAAGGTGAGAAGTCCAACATGGGTCTCAATAGGCTAATCAAGGTGTTAGCATGGCTTTGTTCCTGTGTAAATGCCCTAAGGACAAATGTTTCCTTGCCTTTTCTAGATTCTAGAGGATGCCTGGATTACTTGGCTCATGGCCCCCTCCCTGGTCCTCAAAGCCTATAATGTCACACCTCTCTGACCATACTTCCATCAGCATCATCTCTCTCTGTGTCTCTCTGGGATAGGTTCTCCGATATTAAGGATTTGTGATTAGACTGGGTCTGCCTTGATAACCCATCCCAAGGTTTGCAGCCTAATGACATCTGCAGAGTCCTATACCACTAGTTCAAGCCAGCCTCATAGCTTACCTGTATCTCATCCAGATTACTACAGTAGCTTTCTGTCTGGTATTCATTGTTCTAATATTGCCTACTACAAATAATTATCCTCACAGGAAAATCAAAAGTTGTGTTTGGTACAATTTAAGTTTGATATCCCTGTCAGACAATCAAGAGGATTTCAAGTAGTTGTCTAGTTGTCTTCTGTACAGAAGGATCACCAGTCTGGAGCTCAGGGACAAATTTTGACTGGAGATAGAAAATTAGGAGGCGTCACCATATAGATGGTATTTAAAACTAAAGTCTGGAGGAGATTATCAAAGGAGGGAGTGTAGCTAGAGATGAGGCTGAGAACTGAGTCCTAGGGCATTTCAACAAGGAGTAAATTAGTAAAGACTTCTAGTGTATCAGTGAAAATTGGGGGGAAAGCTAGGAGCTGTGGCTTTCTGTAAGTCAAATGAAGAGAGCATTTTAGAAAAGATAAATTAATCGGCTGTGTCAAAGGCTGCAGAAAAGTTGAACAATATGAAGGCTGAATATGAAGACTGCCAATGGGTTTGGAAAGATAAAAGCAGTGATCACAATGAGAGATCTCAACAAAAGCGGTTTCAGAGGAGGAGGAACCGATCTCCGATTGGAATGTGTGGCACCTGTGGAAACGTATCATTCAGATCCGCTGCTACAGGGAGATAGCTGACTGGCGGCCGCAGCTTCAGTCCCTGTACACTCTCCATATACGCATAACAGGTGAGAAAGCCAAAGTTCAGAGAGCCTAAGTGAATTTCCAGGATTTCCAGGATTAGGACTGAGAGTTAAAGCTTTGTCTGCTGCTTCCAACTGCAGTATTCATTTTATTACCACGCTCTTCTGTCTCTAAGAAAACACCAGAGATTGGACAGAGGGTAAAAAGAACCGTGAGGGCAGGGGGTGATCATGCAGGTGTTGAGTGTCAGTGTTGGGGAGAACTGGAGTTCATATTTGGAATCCCAGGTCTATTCAATAAACACAGCCATAGGTAAAAATGGAACAGAATGCCAGGCAGTATGTTGGACGGATATATCATTCTGAAGACACTAACTGGTCGATACAAAATCCAAGTGTATGGCAACAAAACACATGCTGGGATATATTCAGACCAGAACGAAAAAGCTCAGAGCTGACAGTAGGAGGAAGTAGTCAGAATTCCTAAGACCCCAGAGCAGTGCTGGAGGCAGTTTTATAGGGTGTCATAATTAGGCTGTAGTTTGGAAAGGGATCATTGAGGATTCTGAGTTAGCAGGGATGTAGGTGTGTTAGAATTCAAGATAACTTTAAGGTCCCTGTCATGGGAGACCAAATGGATGCCCTCAAATAAAAATATTAAGAGAGGTGCAAGGTATGTGAAGGGTGTGTGACAGAGGCAGATGACTAACTCCTCTTGATATCTGATGATGTTTTGGGGGGGACTCCCCTCTTTATCTAAGGGGAGAATATATAATTGGTTTAATGAAGAGGTAGAACTAATGTCATTTCTATAAGTTATAGAAAGGAGAAAGATGGAGGAGGCTTACACGGGCCCTGGGGATCAGGAAGAAACAGGTCTTTTATTTTTTATTTTTCCTGAATTCCTAGATTACAATGGTGAATACATCTTTCCTGACTTGTCTAAGCTTTAGACTGTTTAAATTGTATGTCCTCGTATTGCAAAAATAATTTCTGCTTTTTTCATTATAGGAACATAAATAGCAATCGTTCTCACTTTCCATTACACAGCCTTTCTGTACACAAAAGCCAGTCAATTCAACCAACCCATCTCCTCCCCCTCTTGCATTTCTCCCCTTCCTCTCCTCTCTTCCTCCCCTCCTCTCACCCCCTTCCTCTGCCTCTGTCTCTGCCTCTCTCCCTCTCTTATAAGCATGCTCTAACATGTATGTTGGCTCTATAGTTTTCTTCATAAATTTTATCTTCCTCATGAAAGGAGGGTCAGTCATCACAGATGTATAGTGGAGAGAGAGAGAGAGAGGAAAAACATATCTAGGTCCACCATAACAAATGGAATTCTACATTGATGGTTATAGACAGGAAACAATGGGGAGGAAGCTGATCCGTGCAACCTAGGTATCTCTACCTTTCCCTGGAGTTGCCTTTGTGCTCCACGTTTCAGAACTCTGGGCAGGACATACGAAGGATGACCAAGAGAGGAGAATCCAAATAAATGGAATGTATGTGCAAATAAGCATCCATCAGTTCAGATTCTTCACTAACCATATAAATACTTTCTCTCAAATCTCGCCTCTGCTCCCCAAATGTAACTGAAACCCCCCTACTCTCCAAACAGAAGAATCCTTCTGGTCAGACAGGCAATCCCTGCCTTTTGACACTGTATTTAGCTACTGCATTCATCTTGGCTTTTCTACTTTAGATTTTATGCAGTTTACATCCCTTGTCTTAGTTTGTTCCATACTAAGTTAATCATTTTCTGTTTAACCCCCTTGTGCTCCAGATAAGCTTTTTCCCAGAGAATGCTACACAAGGGCAAAGTATTATTTATCTCTGTAATCTGTCACAGAAGAGAATCCCCCCAAAATGTAGGATGGATGGATAGATAGTTGAGTAGGTGAATGGTTGAATTACTTTCCCTTTATCCTCTCTTCTCCATCTATTGGTGCCTTACCTGAAGTGATCCCTCTTTTATGAAGTCATTCTTGAATGTGTCCTCTAGATATCAACCCTCATTTATTTGAACCCGTAAGGACTTTGTCTCCTAAGACACTTGTATTATCCCATCTTGTATTTTTGTTTTACCATCTTGTGTTTTGTGTTTGTTTTAGTCTTCCATAGAGAGGGCATTTTGTCTCATTCATCTTTATATTTCCTGATGTACCTAGCACAAAGCTTACACACAGTAGATGATCGATAAATATTTTTGAATGCAATTTAAACTAGACTAATTTGATTTTCATAATATCCTTAGATAGGCAGAGCTGACATTATTGTCCTCATTTCGTTGATTAAGAAACTGAGGTTTAGAGAAGTGAGTGATGATCACCCAACTGGCTACAGTCACCCAATGGGCCAAAAAACTGGACAGCAGGAGAGCACGGGGTAAAAGAAGAAGCAGCTTTTACTAGCACTTTTTCCTGACTCAGTGTGTGTTAAACAGATCTGCTTTTAAACAGCATTTAAAAGGAACATGTTGGGTCATAAAAATGAAAAACTTCAGCATGTAGGAATAGAATAAGGTCTTTAAATATATTTCCTGCTTTGATCTTTCCTTTAGTAGGGCATATGTCATATTTTCCTTTTAACAAGTATACATCCATCACCATACACCATCCTACCCAGATGTCTTATGTGTCTAAAATCTGTTCTCATGTTTTAATGTCACCATTGCCCACCTTGTCAAGGCCCCCATTGCCTTAGAATTACATAATTGCTAAGATCCTTTAATTGCTCTTTCCACCACATGGGTCCCTCCACCTTCCAGTCAGTTCTCCACAATGTTAATAAATCTTTCAAAAATACCATTGTTTACATACTGCCAATACAACCCCCAATATTTTTTAATAGCTGTCCTCTGATTTCAGAATAAGATCAAACTCATCAGCCTGAAATTTAACCTTCTCACAACCTTGTCCCCAATCTCATTTCCAGCCTTTTCTTGTACCACTCCTCAAAGGAGCATTCTCAAGCCCAGATTCCCCACACATGATACATGTGTTTCCTCCCCTCTTAGTCATGTAATTTTTCCTACTTCAAATATCTTCTCCTTTCTTTCACCTTTTATCTAAATGCTTCACTATTATCAAAGCGCAGCTCAGGAGCTATGTCCATTCTGAAGTTTTACCATATACGTCATCCTTTTGTAATCATTCTTTCCCCCAAATTCCTTTAAGCATTTTCTACATGTTACTTGACTATCCTTTAAGGCACATATATTCATTGATAAATCTTTAACATATCCCAAACTTAAACGCCGTACCCATTAAACAATAATTCTCCTTTCTCCCTTTCCTTGGCCACTGTTTTTTTTTTTAATCTCTTCTGATTATAACATGCACCACAGTTGAGACTCTGATTTATAGGTTAGTACACCTATCCTCAGCTGTAGCCTAATGTAGCAGTGAGGTTTAGAAACCATTGTTGACTGCACTGTGCCGAAGGTGCTGGCCTTCCGTCATGTTTGTGTAGCAAACCTTCCTAAATTTTTCAGCGAGATAGTTGACTGGGTACCTGGCACCTTGAATTTCTGGTGTTAGCCAGATCTTTCTCTCTCTCTCCCTCTCTCTCATTTTGGCATTCACAGCAGTGTGGGACTCAAACTCTGATTTTCAGCTCACTATCTGGGTCTCGTCCCCTACTAGTCAGAGTTTGGTCCCCAGTATGTTTAGCTTTGCTTTTAAAAAAAATTCTGAAAGAAATTTCTGGAATGACTTGGATTTGTGTCTTCATAGTCACCTTCTCGGGTACATTCCTTTCTGAGGAAGTAGATGAAGTTTTGGGTTGCATTTTTTTTTTATGTTAGTCATTCTATTTCATTTACTGGCCACAGGATGTCAAGTGGTCATTATGAACTTAAAGAAACTGTACGGGGCTGAGTTATTTAAAAGGCACTACATTTCTGATAGTGGGAAAAGTAAATAAATCTTAAGCTTTCTATTTCAGAATAATGCACTGATTCTGATTTTTTTTTTCCACTGGAATATTTAAAATATATGATTTTGTTCAATGTTCTTCTATCATAATACCTAGCTTGATATGGATGAGGAAAAATATAGAGGGGTGAAATAGACTTACTTAAAATTTTGAAAGTATAATGCTGAAGGGTACTTTCACTAATGTTTAAAATTAAGGTAACACCACATATGAAAAGAAAGTAGAGAACATGAAAGGAGTGATGGGCAAGGCGTCATTATTTGGACATCTTATCATTCGTTTACTTACTGAGCACTGGCTACGATGCCCATACTACACACTAAGAGGGGTTCAAAAATGAAAGTGGATGGTCCTATCTTCAGGCACTTACTATTTAGCATTGAAAAGAAAAAATAAGCAGTTAACAAAGTAAAATTAAATGAGAAAGAGTGATATGAGAGAAGTAGGAATCAAGAGAAAAAGGAATATTCATTCCAGTTGTGTGATTTGGGAAAGACTTTGTGGTGGAAGTAAAATTTGAGCAAAGTCTCTATCATCAGATAAGATTTAAATATGTCATTGATGTAGGAGGTTCTGCCCAAGCTTCAGGAATAGTGTTAACAACAGGATAGATGGAACATGGCTAGGGCACAATTACTTGGATGAAATAGAGCATGGATTGGGGGCTTTTCTCACTAGACTATAGGGAACCATTAATATTTCTATCCAGATGAGTGCTAAATAAATGTTTGTTTCCCTCCTTTTCTGCCTAATTCAGATTTTAGAGGGGTTTATTTCTATAAATACCTGTTAATATTGCTTGAGTTAGTGACCACCCACATAGTTCATTTCAGTGTTTTTTTTAAATTTCTTTTTTTTTAAATTGTTCTTCAAGTACAATTGTCTCCATTTTCCCCCTCCCACTCCCTCCCACTCAGCTCATCTCTGCCTCCCACCCTCAATTCTACCCTCTTTGGCTTTGTCCATGGGTCCTTTACACATGTTTCTTGATGACCCTTCCCTTATTTTCCCCTATTATACCTCTCCCCACTCCCTTCTGGTTACTGTAAGTTTGTTCTTTATTTCCATGTTTCTATATTTTGCTTGCTTGTTTGTTTTGTTGATTAGGTTCCACTTATGGGTGAGATCATATGGTATTTGTCTTTCACTGCCTGGCTTAGCATAGTGCTCTCCAGGTCTACCCATGCTGTCATGAAGGGTAGGAGCTCCTTCTTTTTTTCTGGTGTGTGGTATTCCATTCTGTAAATGTACCATACATTTTCACCCACTCATTAACTGATGGGCACTTAGGTTGCTTCCATACTTGGCTATTGTAAATTGTGCTGCTATGAACGTTGGGGTATATAGATTCTTTTGAATTGGTGTTTCAGGACTCTTAGGGTATAATCCCAGCAGTGGAGTTGCAGGGTCAAAGGCAATTCCATTTTTAGTTTCCTGAGGAGATTCCATGCTGTGTTCCACAGTGGCTGTACTAGTCCGCATTCCCACCACAAGAATGTCTGCTTTCACAACTTCTATTCAACATAGTATTGGAAGTCCTAGCCACAGTGATCAGACAAGAAAAAGAAATAAAAGGCATCCAATTGGAAAGGAGGAAGTAAAAATGTCACCGTTTTCAGATGACATGATAGTATACATAGAAAACCCTATAGATGCCACCAAAAAACTACTCGATCTAATAAGTGAATTTGCCAAAACAGCAGGATACAAAGTCAGTATTCAGAAATAGAAGGTATTTTTGTACACTAATAATGAAATATCAGAAACAGAAATCAGAGGGAAAAATCCCATTTACTGTAGAAACAAGAAAAATAAAGTACCTAGGAATAAACCTAACCAAGGAGGTAAAAGAGCTATACTCAGAAAACTATACAACACTGAAGAAAGAAATTAAGGAAGATGCAAATAAATAGAAGCATATACCTTGTACATGGATCGGAAGAATTAACATCATTAAAATATCCATACTACCCAAAGCAATTTATAGCTTCAACACACTCCCTATTAAAATACCAATGACATATTTCACAGATATAGAAGAAATACTTCAAAAATTTATATGGAAACATAAATGACCCTGAATAGCCACAGTAATTTTGAGAAAGAAAAGCAAAGTAGGAAGGATCATAATACCTGATATCAAACTATATTACAAGGCCATGGTAATCAAAACAGTCTGCTACTGGCATAAGAACATACGCATAGATCAATACAACAGAGTAGAGAGCCCAAAAATACACTCGAGTGTCTATAGTCAAGTGCTAGGTCTTTGTGGTTCTTTTTGCCTTATATTAGAAAGAAAGCTGATAAATAAAGGTTTCTTTTTATTTATTTATTTCTATTATTTTCCAACTGGGCACAAAATTACCTCCAAAAAAATCAAAATTCTGTTAAAAAGGAAGAAAGGAGAGACTATAGCACCTAACTGTCTTTGTTATAGCATTTTCAGGGGATTGCAAATGGTGTAGCTGGCTGATGGTACTTCAGTGAGGCTGGAGATGCAAGAACTGAACCAAAGAAAAAATTAAAAGTTTATGCTTATAATTTTTTATGGGAAAATATATCCAAAGTCTCATGAGGAGATATCAGGAACATGTGCCCAGTTACAGCCACAGCAGTAGGAAGGGAAAGTTAATTATTCCCATCACATTTTGGCCAATTGATCAGAAACCTCCCAAATCCTACAAATGTTGCCAAGGGCAGGATTCCAGCAGGAAATACTCGTTGTTTTGCATATGCTGCATAAGATTCATTTTTTCCCATGCTTTGTTAATGATAAAAGTCACCACCGCCAATAATATTTATTTTCCTTTTGTCCTTCTATTCCTTTCTTCTTTTTCCTTGGAATTTACACCAGTGTGTGGCCCAGTGACTTCATTTCTTCTCCCTCTTAATGAGCTTTCAACAAGATTCCACACCCCTGACTGAAAGCCAGGCAGCGTCCTATCTAGGCGCCAGGGTTTCTGACACTTAATTTTGTTTTTATATATATTTTTTAACTTTCCGTCATTCTGTCACATTGATGGAAGTCCCCCCCCCTCTTTCTGGGAGCTTTCAGCAGCTGCCTTTTAGCACGCTTACCTTCGCCCTCTTGACTGCTCCTTTCCTGGGCATGCTTCTCCGTTCTTGCATAAGGAAAGGTCAGGAAAGTTACTTATAGGATTAAGTGCTTTTTAATATCTAACTAAACCCCTCCTTCCACCAAATTAAACCTATAACCTACTTTGTTGATATAAGTTATGTTCTGATGATTCTTTTTCTCATCTCAAAAGTAATACTAGTTTATTTGTAAAAAACAAACAAACAAAAAAAACACCCTTGACTAATACAGATGAACCAGAAAAGAACTGGAACTCATCCATATTCAATGATCCGAAAATACCCACTAGTAACACTTTGGTACATGTTCTTTCTGTTTAGTCTTTCTGTATTGTATATAGATTGTGCATATTTTTTAATGGTATCATTCTGTACGTATTATTTGAACTCAGGAGCTCTTACCTCAAAGCACATACATATTTCCCTCTTCTTGGGGTTATATAACACTTTTTATTAATTGTCACTTAGTGTTTACATTAAAATGATATCAACGAGAGGGGTTCTGATCAAGTTGTTGGCATAGATAATGAGGTACTAGCATCCGCCCACAACCACATCAAAATTACAACTAAACTACAGAATGACCATCATTCAGAACTGCCTAAAATCTAGCTGAATGGAAGTCCTACAACTAAGAACATAAGGAAGCCTTATCAAGACTGGTAGGAGGGGCAGAGATGCAGAAGGGCTAGTCCCACACTTACGTGTTGCAGATATAAATCAGAAGGGATATCTCAGCTGAGGAGGTCCTATTTGAGAAGCAAGGGGTTCCAGCCCCACACCAGACCCCCAGCCCAAGGTCCCAGTGCCAGGACAAAAGTCCCCATAACTTTTGGCTATAAAAACCAGTGGAAATTCTGGCTGAGTGAGACAGAGGGCTGCGGGAGTCCCATGCGTTCTTCTTAATACCCATGCACAGACTTACTCAGACTCACTTGGTCTGAACTCCAGCACTGGGGCAGTAACCCCAAAGGCACCAGAGGCATAAGGGGAGAAATTAAATTGCCTGGCATCAGGGAGAGGCCTGGAGGGTCAGCTTTCTCCCAGAGATAAGTGCCGAGCCCTCACTAACAGGGCCAGTAGGCAGGCACCATATCTGTGTCTCCATCAACCCAGCTAACACTGTTCACCCTGTCTTGGTGATTCCCTGACTCCCAGGCCCCACCCAACTTGTGGGCCCACCCAAGCCCTTTCCAGTGGGTTTTCATACAAATGGCCGGTCTTACCTCATGCTTCAGACTTTCCTAAATTCTCTCAAACAAACAGCACCTGGCCTTGACATATGCTGTACCTCTTGCTAAGGGGCTCAGGCCTGGCACTGGTGGCCTCATACCTTGGCGTCTCCTGGGAACCTCCAAGGCCAGCACAAGTAGCAGCCATCTAAACAGATCAGGCCAGATGGCCCAGGGCAGGGCACAGGCGGTGGCTGACCTTGGTCTGCATCTTCTGGGGGGTTCCAGAGCCAGTGCGTCCAGTGAACAGATGCCAGAGCATCACCACACTACCTCCACAAGCAAAACACTCAAGGGGCAGCCTCAGTAAAAACCAGAGCCCCACTGAAGTCAGTCCTGCTCCCTGGGGTTGGCTGGCCCCTGCACAGCTAATCCTCCATGGCGATTGCAGCCTGGCCTCGCAGGCAATCTGCCTGGGCGTAAGTCCTTCCCACTGAGGTGCCAACAGCAATCACGCCTCAACTGCAGCAGAAGGGTGTACACAGCCCACTTGGGAAGCATGCTTGGAGTGCCCATCTTAGGTGAATGGGGCCGCTATGCCACTGGACTATATGGGACACCTACTACATAAGGTCACTCTACCAAGCCCAGGAGATGTAGCAACTCTACCTAATACATAGAAACAAACACAGGAAGGCCGCCAAAATGAGGAGGCAAAGACGCATGTTCCAAATGAAAGAACAGAACAAAACTCCAGAAAAAGAACTAAAAAAAAAAGTAAAATAAATGGGGACTAGTAATCTATCAGCTGCAGAGTTCAAAACACTGGTTAAAAAGATGCTCAATGAACTTAGGGGAAGAGTAGATGAACTTAGTGAAAACTTCAACAATGAGGTAGGAAACATAAAAACAGAGTTAGAAAACATAAAAAGAACCAGTCGGAAATGAAGAATACATTATAGGGAATCAACAGTGGGGTAGGTGAAGCAGTGGATCAAATCAGGGATTTTGGAGGTAAGAAAGCAGAAAACACTCAATCAGAACAACAAAAATGAAAAAGAATCCAAAAAAGTGAGGATAGTATAAACACCTTCTGGGACAACTTGAAGCATACCAACATTCGCATCATGGGGGTGTCAGGAGTATAGACAGAGCAAGGAATTGAAACCTATGTGAAAAAATAGTAGTGGAAAACTTCCCTAACCTGGTGAAGGAGATAGCCATACAAGTCCAGGAAGCACGGAGAGTCCCCAAGAGGGCCCACACCAAGACATATCATAATTAAAATGCAAAAGATTAAAAACAAAGAGAGAATCTTAAAAGCAGCAAGAGAAAAGCAGTTAGTTATCTGCAATAAAGCTTCCATAAGACTAACAGCTGATTTCCCAACAAAGGTAGGTGAGAAGGGACTGGCAAGAAATATTCAAAATGATGAAAAGCAAGAACCTACAACCAAGATCACTATACCCAGCAAAGCTATTACTTAAAATCAAAGAACAGATAACTTCAAGACAAGAAAACGCTAAAGGATCATCACCACCAAACCAGAATTACAAGAAATGTTAAAAGGTCTTCTTGGAGAAGAAGGAGGAGGAGGAGGAAGAGGAAGACGCAAGGTGGCGAGGAGAAGGAAGAGGAGAAAAAGATTTTTAAAAAGAACAATAAAATGGCAATAAATACATATCTATCAACAATTACTTTAAATGTAAATGGATTAAATGTTCCAATTAAAAGATATATGAAAGCCAACTGGATAACAAAACAAGACACTTATATATATACTGTCTACAAGAGATTCATTTCATATACAGACTGAATGTAGAGGGTTGGAGAAAGATATTTCATGGAAATGGAAACAAATAAAAAGCTGAGGTAGCAATACTTATACTAGACAAAACAGACTTTTAAATAAAGGCTATAGCCCTGGCTGGTGTGGCTCAATGGATTGAATGCCAGCCTGCGAACCAAACAGCTGCTGGTTTGATTCTCAGTCAGGGCACATGCCTGGATTGCTGGCCAGGTCCCCAGTGGGCGGCATGTGAGAGGCAACCACACATTGATGTTTCTCTCCCTCTCTTTCTCCCTCCCTTCCCCTCTCTCTAAAAATAAACTGAAAATAAAAAATAAAAAAAAAATTTTTTTTAATAAATAAAGAAATAAATATAGGCTATAACAAGGGACAAAGGACCCAACAATTCCACTTCTGGGTATTTACCATAGAAACCTACATTGAAAAGACATATACTTCCATATGTTTATTGCAGTATTATTTAAAATAGCCAAGACATGGAAGCAACTTGTGTGTCTATCAAAAGATGAATGGATAAAGAAGTGATGTATATATACAATGGAATATGACTCAGCCATAAAAAAGAATGAAATCTTTCCATCTGCAACAACATGGATGGACTGAGAGGATATAGGTTGAGTGAAATAAGTCAGACAGAGGAAGACAAATGTCATATGATTTCACTTATATGTGGAATCTAAAAAACAAAATAAACAAACAAGGGGAGCAGAAACAGACTCATCGATACAGAGAACATTTTGACAGTTGCCAGATGGGAGGGCATTAGGGGGATGGGTGAAAAAGAAGAAGGGATTAAGAAATACAAATTGGTAATTATACAGAATAGTCACAGGGATGTAAAGTACAACACAGGGACTATAGTCAATAATATTGTAAAAACTATGTATAGTGTCAGAGGGATACTAGATTTATTGGGTGATCACTTAGCAAGTTATATAATGTCTAATCATTGGTTTATACACCAGAACCTAATATAATATTGTACATCAACTGTAATTAAAAACTAAAAACTATTTCAAATAAAAAATTACATCAATGATGTGATGTACTTAATGCCACTGAATTGTACACTTAAAAATGGTTAAAATGGTAAATTTTATGTTATATGTATTTCACTACAAATGAAAAAAAAACTAGCTGTAAAAAATAAGTAATATCAACATTGTTCACAATTAGTCATTTAATACACTACATACTGCATTTCACTTTTGGTACCACATTCATCTTTTTTTTTTTCTAGAGTCAGTAATTGCCTGTGGTATTTTTTTCTTTCCTTTCCTATTTGGTCAGTATTTATGGAATTGATCCCAAATCTTCCAATAGAACTATAAAACCTAAATCAGTATAACTACATCAATTGTTTTTGTTTGGTTTTTGGTTTACTTTTCTTTCTTTCCTTCTCTCTCTTTCTTTTACAATACCACTTTTAAAATCCCCCATAGCCTTACTCCTATGTGAACTGGAAGCTGAATCTAGCTTTGTTTCCATTTTTGGAAAGTCCTTTCACTTTTTTTCTATCTTGGATCTCTTATTTCCTGAATCCCAATACATTTTTCTTGCTTTACAGTTTCTGATGAAGCATATTCGAGTAACTTCCTGAAAAACTTCACACGGAAGGTAAGATTTTTGTGCTCTTGAATAACTGAAAATGTCTTTATTATAAACTACAATCATTTGATTGGTAGTTTGGGTAAATAATTCAACATTGCAAATAATTTTTCCTCAGAATTTTGAAGGCTTGTTTCATTGTTTTTTGCATTTAGGATTGCTGTTGACATGTCTGCCATTCTGATCCTTAAAATTTCGTTACCTAGTTTGTTTGTGTACTTTTTCCTTTTTAAAATTTTCTTTTTATGCCTAGGTATCTGAAATCTACAATGGTATGCCTTGGTATGGGTCTTTATTTATTCAGTGTGCTAGTCATTTATTATAATCTTTATGCTCTTTCAGTTTGAAAACTTGTATCCTTTTGTTCTGGGTCAATTTTATATTTCTGTGATCATTGCTGTCCTCCATTTTGCTTTTGTTTTTTCCTTTTGGAACTTCTGTTATTTGGGTATTGGTCTTTTTGGACTGACATTCTTATCTTCTTGTATTTTCTTCTTCTTCTTTTTTTGGATATATTGTTATTTTTAACAAATAGAAACCACAACACTTCATATGTTACAGTGAGTAATAATGGGGGGCAATTATCCATGAGGGCCCCAGAAAGCTTTTTCATCCAACGAATAACAAAAAGGATAAGCATCTTCCCTTCCCAAGCCTTTGGTTAACTTTTTCTTCTGATCTCTGTTCTCCCACCCACAGCAGTCTGCTGCTTCCTGAACGGAACTCTTCCTTCAAATCTTATCCTGCTCCAGAGGCTAGTCTATCCGCTTACCTTGATAACAAAACGGAGGTCTCAGGAGGAACCTGGACAAGTCTTCTTTGATCTCAGCCTCATCCCGAGGCCCATGAATGTTTTCTTTAAAAAGCTGCAGGCGAATGAGATAAAAAGGGCAAAGACAGGACATGAATGCCAGCAGAAGGGCAAAGAGGATGATTCCCACAACATTCACGGACACAGGCCTCTCAAGTGCAAAAAGAAGAGTGACTCCCACCCGCCTAGCCGCAGGGAGTACATGCCTTCAGCTTCTTCTATAACACGGGCCAGAGGGTAAAAATCTGGACGGCAAATGTCATCATGGCGAAGGAATGCAAGAATCAGGGTAGGCGGCAGTCAAGGCAGACAGAAGCAAAGATGGTCATGTTCAAGGACAATGTACTGGACACAATGGCAGCACTGGCACCACAGTCAGAGAAGATGAAGTGGCCTAAGAGGATGAAGAATGACATGGTGTAGATGGTGTCAGTGCTGGCACACTGTCAGAGGCTTTAGTACAGGGGAAGCCCATATGTGGGACTAATAAAGTCAGCCCGCTGGGCTCACCTGCTCTGCCTCAGTCCTTCACCTCCTTCAGTGACATCAAACAAAATGTAGCCAGTCAGTGAAGAAGCCAGGTTGTCCCAAAAGCCAATGAGGGGCCAGAAGACCCTTATCCGTATACCACCAGACGACCACAAAAAACACAGACACTATATAGCTGCTGTGTTACCATGCTGGACACAAATGCCACAGCTCAATATTGATATTTCCCTGTTTAGGTTTTTTCTGGAGCTCTTCCAGGAATTGTTGGTTCACACAGTGATCAGGAAAGAGCTGTCATGCATACAAGACCTGGTGTTAGCTACAGGTTAGACACCCATTACACTTGCCCTCCAACTCAGGCCAGTTCAATTCCCCTTGTAGAAAGAAGTCCATGTGAACATGGTCTCACTCTTCATAAAGTTTTGAAATAAGGCCTCTCTGGAAATTGCATGTTGTGTTGTGGTTGATATTTGCCCACCTTCCCTTGCCGTTAAAGGCAGCAACCCCGGCTAGGCCTGCAGCAGATGAGTTTCTTGTGAGGCCTGACAATCCAGTCAAGCTCCCGCCCATTCACCCACGCGGCTGGGAGGGGGTGGCACCTGCCTCCTTCCTCCTCTTAACATCGCTTGTCTTTCGTATTGTTTTCTGAGAGACTTCCTCAACTATCTGGTAACTCTTCTACTGAATTTTTCCATGATGGTATAGTATCCATAAAAGTTGCTGTTTTTTCCCTTTCCTTTAAAAAATTTTTTTTAAATAAAAGGGGATTATTTTGTGTGTCATGAAAACTGAAACTATTAATGACTTTAAAGAATGTTTGTCCTTCTCTAGATGTTGTTACTGAATTTTTGTTTTTTTTTGTTTTATATTTTTGTATATGTGTATGTGTTTGTAATTTGTTTGTTTTGGTCTTTTTGTTGGAAGCATTCCTCAAATATCTGGTAATTTTCTCTGTTATATTTAAACAATGACTAAAAAACTGCATTGGTTAGAAACTTTGTGTGCCTGAGTGAGCCTTGCTGACTGACGAGTTCTCTAGAATAGAACGAACAGGACTGCAGAAACTAACTGCAAGTACCGTCTCTTAAACTGATCTCTTTTGATAGAGAAGAATTCTCCATTCTCTTGTTTATGAGATACAGGCCTGACCACCAGCCTAGTGTGTTGCCTTACATATATTGTACATATACAATTTTTGACAAATGAGATCATACTATGCATAATGTTTTCTACAATGTGTTTTTCATCTAACAATATGAGGGGGACCCAAAAAACCCAGATTTATTTTTTTAAAACGTGTATTTATTCTTAAATGTTTAAACTTCAGTCACCTTCAGAGTACTCCCCATTTGACGCAATACACCTATCAAGAGTTTTACCACTGCTCGAAACAGTTTTTGAATTTGTCAATTTTGATGCATTTAGTGCTTCTGTCATTTTTTGTTTCACCTCTTCCACATCACCAAAACATTTCTCTTTGAGGACTTTTTTCATGGGGGAAACAAAAAAAAAAGCTGCTCGGGACAAGATCAGGTAAGTAGGGAGAGCGGGGCATGGGGTTCTTGCTGTTTTTGGTCAAAAGCTGCTGAACACTCAGTGCGGTGTGGCCAGGTGCGCTCGTAAATCACCCATTACGAAATGGGCAAACTCACTGAAAGAGTCTTCAAAAAAAAAAATCACTGAAGCCTAACACAGCCTCTCACAGCAACTGCTGGTTTGCTGATGCAGGTGGGCTCCTAGAACACTCAGTGGGGGAAGCCTCGACCACAAAGGGCCCACCCTCCAGAAAATGATTTGGGGTTTTTTTGAGGCTCCCCCTTCATATATCTAAGACATCTTCCCATTACTGTGTGGATAGGAATGCACAGGAATTTAAAATGGATGCTTAGAATTTCATATTACATATGAGCCATAATTTACTTAAATTGTTTCTAATTGATGGACATTTGGGTATTTTTTTCTATAACAACATTGCAATTCTGTCTTTATCTTTCTGTACTTGTGCAAGAATATCTGTACAATCAATTATTAGAAGTATAATGGTTGGATCAAAGGGTGTAAATATTAAAATTTTTACAGATATTATCAATATTGCCAAATTACTCTCCAAGAAGTTTATATCAATTCATACTACTACCTACTTATATTCTTAACAATTCTGGATGTTGTCAAGCTTTTTCAACTTTGCATTTTAACAGGACTTTCAAATGTATATCTAATTCCAGTTATAACATGCACTTCTTTATTAGTGAGGTTGAATAACTTTTACTATTTTTATTAGTCATTTGCATTTATCTTTACATAAACTTTTTCTTTGAATTCTTTGTACATTTTTCTATTGGGTTATTATTCTTTTTTATTGAATTATTTGATTCTTCTGTGCATTGAAGAAATTAGGCCTTTGTGTATTATTTACTCTTTGACTTTTTAAACTTTCTAGTTTTATTAGTTTTCTAATGGAAATTTTACATTTATATGTATTTTTTACTTTATGGCATGGGTTTTATGTGATTCTTTGAAAAGCCTTTCTTACTCTGAGATGATAAAAAAAATGTTCACTATGTCTTATCAAGTGTTTCATGCTGGTTTTTATTATAGTGAGACATCACACAAGTGATATTCTATGATTAGACCTTCATGTTGTTTCCCATTTTTCTGAAGGCCACATCCTCTGGTTTTGTCTTAGATTCCCTGAGAAACTGAAAAATAATAGGTCAATGTATTGTTTACAGAAATATATCAAAGTTTTTCTTTTCTGGTTTTAATAATCTCAACTCATTGAACCACAATTCATTTTTTAGTTCATTTTTGTTATTCTACTCTCAAACCCTCCCTGGCATTTCACATGTACATTAAAATGACAGTGCTCAAACTTGGCACAATATTTCAGGGTGTGACCAATTCTAAGTTTAGCAGAAGGATACTTTCCTAGCTCTTGGATGTCACAGGCCTATTAATATATTTCACTATCACAGTTAGCTTTATAAACACAGGCACACTGTATTGCTGACTCATTCTCAGCTGGTGGTCCCATTCTATCAAAGTCATAAGACTAAAAATAATGTCTAAGTGTTAGATGAAAGAAAAAAAGTTTCAAAAAGATCCTGGAATTTTGGAACACAGGGCCAAAAATGACTCTCGGAAAAAATGAATAGTTTTACAGTTAATATAAAAAAAGAAAGGACCTGAATAAAGGATTGAGATGATTTCACTTAACAATTAAACTTGGAAACATTTTAGTTACTGTAAACTTATATCACAACAATGTGAAACAGTTGCCAAAAAGGTTTTTGACAGGAAAACGAAAATGATGTCTGTCTGTACACAGCCTCTCCCCTCCACCTTTCAGTCAAGGGAAGTTTTTTCTTGGCAAGGTCAGTTCATTGGCCTTTTAAAGAGATTGGTGGAGTGGGTAAGAGGAAAGAGGTTTGATTGATCTATTGGAAAAACTGGAGAGATGCCAAAGACAGGAGGAGGCACTAAGAAAGGAAAGCCCATAAGCACTGGCTAAGAGAGAGAAAAGAGAAAGAAATTGGGTTAGCTGCTGTTTTGTGACAAAGAAGGTTTTTTAGATGAGAAAAGAGGTTTTAAAGGAAGCGTTGTCATGTGTTATAAGTATCGAGTTACTTTATGTGTGTTCTATGAGACAAGTAAAATTTAAACATTTTCCATTTATTTTTAGATGTCTAGAATGTGTGTCTTTGTATGGAACTTTGAGCTGAGAAACTGTCACAGAATATCTGAACTGTATACAGTTTACAAAATCTTACATCACATCAACAGAACTTTGGTGTTCACCATAATAAAGATGATAATCATGTCATTTGGTCATCTTCAGCCCTGGGTATCACATTTTTCTAGGACTGCCATAACTAAGTTCCACAGAATGCATGACATAAACAACAGACATTTTTTTGCTCACATTTCTGAACTCTAGAAGTCCAAGATCAAGGAATTGACAAGACCATTTTCCTTTGAGGCATCTCTCCTTGGTAGATGGCCATCTTCCAATGTCTTTACATAGTACTCCCTTCACGTGTGTCTGTGTTTGTGTTATTGCCTCTTTTTATGAGACCAGTTATACTGGATTAAAGCTCACCATAACGGACTCATTTTAACTTAATTGCCTCATTAAGACCCTCTCTCCAAATACAGTCATATTCTGAGGTATTAGAGGTTAAGACTTCAACGAGGGTACACAATTCAGATCATATCATAAGACTACTGACAAATTATATCTTTATCCTCATTTTTAGATCCCTTTGAATTTTATTACTGGTCTTTCAGGACTCTTACCCAAGTTCTTATGATTTATAAACAACCAGAATAGCCTTAGCTTCTTCATTAAATTATTGTTAAAATCAGTATATTTGCCTGGCTGATATTGATGCATATTATTTCCACCCCACTCAAAATTTTTAGAATCTGCTAGTTTGTTAGGTGTGTGCAAAATGATACATAAATTAGTCCCTTGCATATTACACACATACACACACATACACACACACACACGTGAAAAGAAACAATTTCCTTTTCTGCAAAATCAAGCGAGTGAATCAGAAAATCTGTAAAGTCTCTTCCAGTCCCAAAATCCTACAATTCTAGTTCAAGGACAATAAAAATATATCTTGTTAAACATAACTTTTAAATATTGGGTATGTATTATAAATAACAGGCATGCAGGAAAGGCAGAGATCAAGTTAGGAACTGTGAAAGGCTTTCTTAAAATTTGACTGGACAATTGAAAATATCTTGGAGGAAAATCCTTTAAGTCTGATTGCTAACCTAGAGTTAGGCCTTCAGAATCATAACTCGCACTGATGGTAACTCAGGCTCCCAGTTTCACATAACCACTATTTATATTATAGAAACCACTAGTGTTTCTATAACCACTATTTTTTCTCATAGTTGTACATGCTTAGAAACTGACTGAGGACAATTAACCGTGTACCCTCATGTCCTGCTGTACATTTCATATCTCTTTAAAGCTGCATGGAAATATACATTATAACTCCCATTCTCTTTACTTATAGCTTATTTTATTTTATAGTTTTTGCAGAAATAGTAACATTTTATCGGCATTAACTGATTATCCATGTACTTAAGCAAAGAAGAATAGATAGCAAACTTCTGCAGTACACAGATAAATATCTGAGTTTGACAGTGCTTTACACGTTGTATTTATTCATATTTCCAAGCTCATAAAGAAATCTTTTCATATACTTTTCAACAAGCCTGGATTATATAGTATATCTGCCAATCCCTAAAATTAGTTTTTTAAAATACCTTGTACAAGTCAGAAAATATGGCTCATCTCTTTGAAGGTTAAAGACAGGCTAATATTTTACTTTTCTTTAAAAAAATAAGATAAGGGCTGACTATCAGGCAAAAGTTGTGAAAATGTAGCAGTAATACTTAGAGGTTGGCTTTCTACAGTGAATTATTACACTTTGAAAGACTTCCATACACTGCTGAGGCTGATTTCTGACATCAAGTTAAAATCATTTTGGCAGAAATAATTTTTAAATAAAACATTTTCTGAGGGTGGAAAAGAAGTATATTGGATTTTATCTGGTTATTAAATTCAAAAAGTGCTTTGTATTAGGAAGGCAGGTATTGTGCCCGGCATTATTAACATATTCTATTTAGAAAAATGACATTGTTATTCATATGAAAACAGACGTTGGTCTAGATAAAGTTAAATACCTTCACAGGCCTCAACATGTGTACATGAAATTACAGAAACTAATTATAGCTCAAGCAAGGACTTGACTGCTCTTCTTACACAGGGAGTGTTTGAGTTATCTACTGCTGCATAACAAACAACCCCCCAAAATTTAATGGCTTAAAATAAAGCTTGGGGAACATTTTTTTTAGAGGGACAAATTGATATTTTTAGACTTTGTAGACTATACAATCCCTGTCAAAACTACTCAAACTACTGTTTTACTCCAAAGCAACCATAGATAATATGTTAAAGAAAAAAAAAAGTATGGCTATGTTCTAATAAAATTTATTTACAAAGAGGCAGTAAGTCAAACTTGACCCACAGGTCGTAGTTTGTTGACTTGTGGTTTGTTAAGGCTTACAATTCCATGGATTGGCATTTTGGACAGGGCTCTCAGTGGGGATGACTTGCCTCTGCTCTTCTTGGTTGGATGGGTGGACACATGCGTTATTGGCAAATTGGCCAGGGGCAGAATGGTCACGAATGGTCTCACTTAACATGCCTGGAAGTCGACTGTGGCGGTTGATTAGGCCTCAGGTTGCCTCCACATGGGCCTCCGTAATAGGTCAGCTGGAGGGCTCTCACATGGCAGCTGCTCGCAGTGGGGCCAAAGCAGAGACATCAAGACTTCTCTGAGGCCTCAGCCAGGAAGTGTCACAATGTCACTTCACCATATTGTATTGGTCAAAGTCACAAGGCTGGCCCAGATTCAGCAGACTCTACCTCTTGATGGGAGGAGCTGCAAAGAATTAGTGGCCATTTTAAAATCACTATATGGAGTAAATTCTGTCAAAAAGAAGTGCTATTAATTCCTGTGACACTTTTACCAAGAACGATCTGACTTTGAAAAACCTGTCAAAACCTTATGTATTGTGGTCACAGTTCTCATTGTAAATCATGTAGCCCTAACTTAAACAAGAAATAAAAATTAATCAAAATTTCCACTCGAACTGTTTTGAAGTTTTTGTGAAAAGAAAGCAGCTATGAAAATAAAAGATCTCTTAAAGACTCAGAGTGGAATGATCTCATTTTTATTTTTAAGTAAGGTACTTCGTCAAGAATGTCATTTGAAAAGGAGATAGTGAGGAAGAATGTGGAAGATAGTAAACGGATAGTTAGAATTTTGGCCCTCAGAAGTAAAAAAATTATTGCCTTTGGAGTGACTCCTTTTGTTTTAGGAAACTCCCCTCAATGGGTCTTTAGTTACATTTGATTAAAGTAAGCCCAAGCTTCTCCTTTGTAAAATTATACTCTTTAACTTTCTAATTAAAAAATATTTTGTTGAGGGTTTTTTTCATCCCACTGGTTTTAGCATTCATTGTTTTTTTTTCTCAATTAATTACTATTATGATTGTCAAACAGTGATTTTGTAAACTTCCATCATTTTTTCTACATTTACTAGTTATAAGGAAAGTCTTTCTCACTTATTTCTGTATATCAAAATTGAGTCATAGATTCCTGTTCAATTTAATTTTATAATTCTTATTAGTTACTTATTTTGATGATCAAATTGTCCCAGATTTGGCCAGTGGGAGTCTCTAGGAACTGGCTTCTCTGTTCTTTTAAATCCTCATCATTTTTTAATGCTTTCTTACTTTCTGAGACATGATATTCCAGGCTTGCCTTGTACATTCTCTGCCTCCCTGTTCCTTTAAATGGAGAATGGAATTTAGAAACCAAGATCTGGGTGCCTAAATGTGCTCACTGTTACTGGGATACTGCTGTTTCCAGGCTATCACAGTGGACGGAGCTAGGGAATGTGTATATATATATATGTATTTATATATACATTTAAAACCACATTTATCTACCTATCCATCTATCTAAGTACCTACCCACCTATTGAAATCCGTGAGTTCATTAGTATTGCCAATCCAAAAACACAAGGTTCGTTCTAGTTTTCTCATTTGTACTTACCTTGTCCAACAATGAGAATCCAGGCAACCATTATCCTCAATATACAGCTGACTCTTGAACAACACAGGTTTGAAGTGCACAGGTCCACTTATACGTGAATTTTTTTTTTCACTTAATACAGTGTATATGGTCGGCTTTTCCTATCCCTGGGTTTCACATCCATGGATTTAACCAACCATGGACTGAAAACAGGATTTTCCATCCACAGCTGGGAATCTGCAATGCTCAGGGCTGCCTCCGTTACTGAACAGCCAGTGGAGTCCTGCTGCCCGCCACCACCCTGTAGGCAAAATTCCAGAGGCAAAGTGTTGGTGATAAAAGGAAAGCAGTCTTTATTCAAAAGCTACACGATTTTGGAATAACAGCTTTCCATATGCATGAGAAACATAAGCCTATCAATTAAGGTTAAGATCTTTAACTTTTCAGTTACAGCTTTAATGACTTAGACCTATCTTTCAAGGTTAAACCCTATCACCTGAGTTCTCCTATCATCCCACCTGTTAGTTTTTAATTATCTTATTTCTATAGGATTAGTTTGCAAACTAATATAGCATAAGATACAAAAGCCACACAATTTTGGAAGAACGGCAGGCTTCTGCCTCAGAGCCTGTCCCCTTCAGAACACCCAAGAAGGATAGCCCTGCCACCCTCTGCCAGGCCGGCCGGAGTTTCTTCTCCCATCCCGAATGCATCCAAAATACCGTCCTTTGGGAAATGCAGGCAGCCCCAGCACGATCATCCAGGCATCCTTGAGAACGAGCGTCCGAGAGCCAGTCTCTGCCCTCTTTTTATTTTAAATCTTCTGGCCCATAATTCCATGTGTTCCGGAGGCATTCAGCTTTTCAGCCAATCCCGTCTTAGGCTGTTTAGCCTTACCCCCGGCAACCTCCTCCTACGGCCCCTCCCTGCTCCTCCCCAGTGATCTGATCAGGTCTCTGTATCAACTATGCATTGTTCTACTCTATTTTATATAGGGGACTTGAACATCTGCAAATTTTGCTATACTCAGAGTCCTGAAACAATTTTCCCATGGATACTGAGGGACCGTAGTTAAGTTGTTAGGGAGTCAGAAGTTGTGCACAGATTTTCAACTGCGCAGGGGCTCGGTGCCCATACGCCTCACATTGTTAAAGGGTCAGCGGCACTGACATGTTTGTTCAATAGCCCTGTGTATAACTACTTTCGCATTGCTGCTGCTGTCCCTCCAGGTGAACACCCTTCTCATTCCACTCACGCTCTGAAGCCTTGCTCCAGGCTGCCACCACCCCACATGGGTGCCCTCTCAGGCTGCCCACGTCCAACACTGTCTGCCAGCCCACCACACCACTGCTCACCCCCCTGCCCCTAGCTGCCGACACCGACTTCTGGGCTAAACCTTGAAGGAAGAAAATGAATGCGATTTTTCTTGATTTCTCTCTATTATTTGGATTAGGGCCCATATAAAATATATTTGCATATCTGCAATCCAAAGCTTGTAATCCAAAGGTGCCTAAACCTACAAATAACTAAGCATTATCAGAACACATACATGCATTACCAGTGACATAGTTGTTACACTGTTATCACTGGTTAATCTAAAACATTCTTTTTCATAGTTCTGTTGTTTGGCTGCTATGGTGTTCAGACTTCCAGATAAATGATCTGCCACTTTAATTATCTTCATGTTTCTTATCCCCTTGTACTTAGAAACGCTAGTCATTTGTTCTTGCCATGCCCACAGCCCTCCTGTAAAAGTATCCTTATTAAATTCTTAATATTACATAACTGCAATCCTTATAGGAGCCAAAGCTGATTAGACATTGACCCAAAGGCCATCAACCTATGATTTGACCAGAATAGAGTTCTGCCTATAACAGATGCTATTGGTTCCCTGCCTGTATCCCCTCCACAGTCTCTGATCCACACTATGCTGACAGCCTACTGCTGTAAGCACCTGCCACTTTCTACTTAAGGGAAATGGGGCATGCTGGATGCACATGGGTTAACCCCCCTGGAATCAGCCCCTAGTCAATGACAGATGGGAGTCAAAGGACAAATACCCAACTTCTTTGCCTGGATAACTCTGAGGAATATTCTACACTGTCTTCCAGAGTTCCCTCTTGGCACAGTTGCACATAGCAGTAACCTGCCCAATAATGAACCCTTCCTTGGCTTCCTTCCCTTCATTGTCTCAATTCCCTGCTTGCTTAAAAGTGCTTCTAGGAACCGCCTCCCAAGTTAACTACCAGCTCTCACATTTTGCCTCCAAGTCAGCTTCTGTGGGAACCCAACCTAAGAAACTGCTCAAATGTCATGATAGTTATCAGTAGAGCCAAAGAGATGTCTTTTCTTGGGTATTTAAATCGGAAGTACAGTCATCCACCACTTAATGATACTTTCTGAGAAATACGTTGTTAGGTAATTTTGTTGTTGCGCGAACATCACAGAATGCACCTACACAAATGTAAATGTTATAGCCTACTGCACACCTGAGGGATATGATTTAGACTATTGCTCTGTGGGGAATGTGGACAAAAAGGGGGTTCTGTAGAAAGTAACCTCACAGGGTGATCTTGAGGCAGGTTAGTAAAAATTTAGGAAAATTCCTTGGCAAGTGGAATGGGAAAACTGAGACAGACAGTTGGACAAGGCTGAGCAATTTACAGCCAACAAATTGCAAGGTCTTATCTCCCCTAACCAAGGACACTTAGGAGCAAACGGTTTACACATTCCAGGCTGTGCAGGGGCATACATGCCTCAGTCTCAGTCCCTTTCCAGTGAAGGCGAAACTGAACAAAGAATAACCCTGATCCCACTATGCATTCATTTTGATGGGTCAGCATATCAAACAACACGTCTGGAAAGATGATGAATATTCTGATTGAGACCTCCCCTAAAATTTCCACCTTTAGAAAACAGATAAAAACTCTTAAGACAAAGGGCCCAGTGCGCACTCTCCCTTGAGCATGCCTGTGCCTTCCTCCACGCTCCTCTTTCCTCAGGTGTGTGTCTTTGCTCTCTTTCTCCTAAGCTCTAGAACTTCCCAGGAGACTTGGAACCAGGGGAGAAGCAGGCAGCAGCTGCTTGTCCCAGGTTAACCCCCTGAAGGGTCTACTGAGTCCTGAGTCCACGCCTGACATAACTCGCTTCTGTTACTGTGGGCTCCTTTTCCACACCGAGGCAGCTCAGCCCAGGCTCACTCCTGCTGCTGTGATCTTGTGTCTTTCCTTTTAAGTGCTTCTTTGGTTTCACTGTCCCCAGCTTCAATAAATGGACTCTCGAAATCACCTGGACTCGTGTCACGAAATCTTCCCTGCACAGAGTCAGGAACGCATGCATTCCAGTTGGTACCACGGCAGACCTGCCTCGGTCCTGCTCCCTTCCGGTGACAATCTGATCATAAATTCCTAACCGAGCAGGTCCTGGTGTGTAGTCACACTCCAGGTGTATAATTTCTTTACTACAAGTTTCATCTTTCCTTAAGAAAGCCCTATCCATTGTTTGGGTGCATCTAGTTTAACACATTTTCGAAATGCCTCTTTTCAGGCCTCTCCTTCTATAATGGGAGAAACTCCCAGAAACTCAGTTCTTCCCACCAAGGCAGTAAACAATTATGGATCAGCGAGTCTATTATCATGCAAGCAGGGTTTACTGGTGATATGTCCCCATGAAAGAGAATGGGACTTGCCAAGGTCGGGGAGAAAGACAAGAGCAAGTGTGGCAAGGGCAGGGGTTGGCAAGAGCAAGAGAGATCCTTTGTTCTGAGGACTTACATAGTTGGTGGGATGGGGCAGGGTGAAGTTATATATTGATTAACAGGTAAAGGTGATGCTGGCTTTCCAGGACAGGGGCGTGATTACCCAGAGGTGTTAATAGGTTTCTTCCTTTAGGCACTGTCAACCCTTTCCAGGCTTTCAGGCCTTGGGATGAAAGCAGGGTTTCAAAGGAAACGATACATAGAATTTCAAGGACTGCAGTCAGTGAGCTAGGTAAGTATCCCTCATCCTCCCTGCCTTGGTTTGCTATGTATCCTACCTAACACTTTTAAAGCACAGCCACCCTCAAGACAGCACGTGATCTTAACTATCCTATAGCCTGATCTTTGTCTTGCTTTCTCTCACCTTCGTGTGCATAAAGTAAGCTGCAAACTGTTGTTTCTTTTATCTCAGACTTTTGAAATCTTCCTTCCAGATGTATCCTCTGTTTGATTCAAATAAATTTTTATAAAAATATGGACGTTCTCACATCAACAGAGAGAAAAAATAACTTTATCTCTACCCTTCTGGGTTCTCGTCAGAGACATCCCTATAACAAGAGGCAGATTAACAAGACAAAAGCAAAGTTTAATGCATGTGTAACTCTTTTAGACATAAGAGAGACCCAGGAAAACTGAGTAATTTGCCAAAATGGCTGAAGCCACCACCTTAAATATCATCTTCATCTGAAGACAAAAGATGCTGGGGTTGGGGGAGTCAATTATGGGAAGTATCAGGAAAAGCACAGGAAAAAAAAGGGTAAGGTTGTTATGCAGATTTAAGTCTTTAGCTTCTGCATTGGTAAGAGTTTCTGTAGATAATGTCATCTCCCTTTCCTTGGTACAGCAAGGGAGATACCCTCACAAATGGAGATTTCTCTTATAAATGTAAATGCCTTTTACAAAGTTAACTTCCACTTGGTTTTCAGAGCTTCTCCCACAACTGCTCTTTCTTAAAATTAACCAGCCTAAGATAATTCTTATGTCAAAAAGACATTTTAGGGTGACAAATTCTGTTCCGCTATAGCTCCTAGGCTACAAACCTGTATAGCATGTTACCATACTGAATACTGAAGATGAAAAAAGGAGTGCTGTTATAAATCTAACCAAAAGTAACCTCACAGGGTGATCTGATCATAAATTCCTAATTGGCCAGGTCATGTTGCATAGTCATACCCTTCCCCTTCAGTACCTCAGACCTCAGAGCATAATAGAACATTAGTAGAAGGTCATGATTCTATGTCTCCCATTGCACTGTGTGGTAGATGTCTGGGAGCCTGCAGCAGGCGCCACCGTGCACCGGGGGATTCTTTAACAGAGACTAGGATTTAGGAAAGAGACGATTCCTATGTAATGCATAAAGGGAAGATTATAGGAGGAATGCTAGTAATTCTTTGGAAGGGTTAAATGGGATGGAAAGCTACAGTGGTCTCCCCCTTATCCGCTGTTTCACTTTCCATGTTTTCAGTAACCCACTGTCAACCTCAGTCTGAGTATAGTAAGTGGAAATTGTCAGAAATAAACAATTCACAAGATTTAAATTTTACATCTTTCTGAGTAGTGTGATGAAGTCTCAGGCCTTACTGCCCCGTCGTGACCAGGACTTGAATCAGTCCTTTGTCCAGTGGGTCTATCCTGCCTATACTGTTATCAAAAAGAGGACCTGGCCCTGTGTGTGTCTGCTGAGGGTCACCCAGCAGTGCTTGGAGTCTTAACTCCATGCAAGAAAGACTTCACAATATGAGTCCAGGTGATTTTTAGAGAACTTTTATTAAAGCTGGAGGCGTGAAGCAAGGAAGGGCCTAGGGTAGAAGCAGCAATGGGAGAGGGCCTAGGTGGGGAAATGAGCCTGGCTGGGCTGCTGTGGCTCACTGGAAAGTCAGAGAGAAAAGGGCCCCGGGGACAGGGTCAGGCACTTAGCCCAGGACAAGCTGCCATTGCTCATTACTCCCCTGGTTGCAAGTCTTGTGGGGTCCCTTAGAGTCTAGGAGACACACGGCTGTGAACGAAGAAGAGAGTGGTGGGGAAGGGAAAGGTGCAGGTGTCTCCTGGGAGGGAGAGCATGCTCTGGGACCTTCATTTTGAGGGTTTTTTTAAAGGCTGGGGACTTAGAAGAAGTGTTATGGGAGGATGGATCTCAATAGAATATTCATCAGTTTTATGCTGCTGTGCCAAAATGAGATTCATTCCCTTAACTTCGTCTGTCCTTGGGTGTGGTTGGCAAATGGCACTAATTGGATTTCTGCACTCCGTCTCCCAGAGCAGGGTGATTTAAGCTATTTACCCTCTGGCTGGGGAGAAGTGTAAACCATTACTCTCAAGTGTCCTCGGTTACAGAAGATAGGATTTTTCAATTTATTATATGGCTATAAACTGCTTGGCCATTTAACGATCTATCTCCGTTTCTGTTTTACTGGTCTTGGTTTACTAGCCTGTCTCAATACTACCCACTATTAGTCACTTAGTAGCCTTTTTGGTACCAGACCGACTATCAGGCTACCTCAGGCCTGGCTTACTTGCCCCCCGCAGCATGAGAGTAGTGACACTGGTGACGTCGATGTGCCGAAGAAAAGCTGCAGAGTGCTTCCTTCGAGTGAAAGGGCATGTTTGTTGTGACATCCAAACCTGCAGACAATTTTTATGAGTTTATTCGAGCCAAACCGATTACAATTGCTGGGAAACAAAATCTGAACAGGTTAAGAAAATGCTCCAGAGAATGACAGTTTTGCAGTTTAGTTTATACATTACAATCAAAGGAGGAGATGTCAGGAGGGTTACCTGAAATTCATTGGTAATGCAGGTTAGGGAGGCAAGAGAAAGCAAAGTGGGGAAATCTCTGAGATTGGATAAAGAGCAACGTGAAAAGATAAATACAGCTTTTACATCGGTGGATACAGGATAGTTAACAACATTTACGGCTCCTAGTGACAGTATTTGGGCGACAAGATAATAATGAGGGGCTCCATGGTCTCGTGCTCTAGTGGGAGATTGTGCCCTAAGGGGTCTAGAAAAAAGGGGATTACCCTAACATTCCAAAGGCATTATCAAAAATGCAAAAAAAGATGATAAACAGGCTCAATCAAGGTAAAGACTGACCTTTATCAAGGAAGACACCGGCCTAGGACATGACCACCCGCCATGACTCAGTTTCAGTGAGGAGTTTGGATTGTAGAGCATCCTATGTGGTTACTTTAGGTCTCTGGGTTCCCCTGAGCTTGTCAGGGTTAGTGTGTGGCCCCTTTTTTATCCATAACATAGAGGAAGCAATATACATTGGGTTTGCTACTATCCAGTTTCAGGAATTCATGGAGGGTCCTGGAACATACCCCTCATGCATAGGGGGTGTGGGGCTACTGTACTTTTTTTGTAATAGGAAGAGTGTTAGGGAAATGTAGCCAAGTGCGAAAGGTGATTTATCCCAAAGCCTTTAATAAATGTATTTGAGTAAATCAAAACAATCTAAGTATCTTCTAGTCAGTTCCACCTGTATATCTTAAAAGGAACTGAAATTAATCCGAAATTGAGACTGTCTTTCCCAAAACTGGTCTTTTTTTAATACTCCAATCAGTATAATATCACCATCATTTATCTGATTCATGTGTAAGTCAGAAACCTGGAGTTATCTTTAACACCTTCTTTGCCTTCACTCCCTCCATATCCAATTAATAACCAAGTTGTACTTATTTTACTTTCCAAATGTCTCTTGAAGCTTTGTTTATTCCCAACTCTGCTGCCACTTCCTCTGTAAAGCTGTCATCATACTGGACAGTTACTCCAACCTATAACTGGTCTTCCCTGTGTGTATTCTTGCTCCTGCCATTTCATTTCAATCCATTTTCTATTTTGAAGGCAGTGTGTGTGTGTGTGTGTGTGTGTGTGTGTGTGTGTGTGTGTGTAGATCTGTTTTATGTTACTTCTTCTATGATTATTCTGCTTAAAGCCCTTCAAAAGTCTATTGGACATCTGATGACTTCTATCCAGCAAATTTCCACCCTCCTTATGGTAATAACACCATAAATTTCTCTTAGGAAACAACTTTCTCCCAAGTGGTTTCAGATCACCCCACCTCAAGCTCCAGTGTTATGGATGCCCTAACTGGCATGCCCTACCCTAGCCACAAAGACTGTTTTAGAGAAGGGCACTGAACCCATACCTAAACCACTTAAAGTACTGCATTTCCCTAGCCAAAGGAATTGGTCAAGGTGGGCATTTAAGCAAATCCAATCAGGGACTTTGTTGCGTGTGACCATGACGGGAGTCAGACTAAAGGTTAAGCTAGAACAAGGATGAAAGCAGAGTCAATGGATCCCAAAGAGCCAGAATTATGAATAGAACTGTACTTGGATAGGGTCTGACCTCTGAGCTTCACAATTTCATAAGCCAATAATTTGGGGTGGGGGTGGAGGTTAAGGCAGGTTAGGTTCACTCGCATCACTCGCAGCTGAAGGCTCTTAGCTAATAGACGTCCAAGCTAATGTACCATTGCACATGGAATAAAGGCAAACGTCCTTAAAACAACTTGAAGTACATTTACACTTGCTCCCTGGGTGCAAGCCACAGAGGTTGATCTTTAACCTCTGCTCATGCCATTGCTTCTTCCTATAATCCTCTTGGCCTCCCATGAACCCGATGTTATGTTTCTTATTCTACTTATTCTTTAACTCAGCTCAAGTGCCTTCCATGAGTCCTCGAACAGATCAGATCCTTGTTAATCACTCTCAAAGCATGACATGGAATGAGTTGTGCTACTTGAAAGCATGGAAACTATACATTTATTTGTGAGATTCTCTTGTAAAATCTGTCTCTCTCACTGAACTATAGGCTGCATGTAAGAAACTCTCTTTTTCCTCACTAATTACAGTTCCTGACACATAGTTAGTGCTTTATTTTTGATGTTGAATAATCCAAACTCTCCCCAGTTTTTAACAACACAGTGAACTCACACCATACAACCGTATTATTATGGGTTGTTTTGCTACTGTTGTTATTGCTGTTTATCCCTCTAGATTAGTATAATCAATGTGGGGGAGTCACTGGACTCCCAGCTACCAATCCAAGGACTGTTCTGTATAACAAATCACCTGGAAAATGTAAAATACATCTTCCATACTCTTCTCCTACTTCTAAGATTTGCCTCAGTAGATCAGGGTACTTAAGATATCTTAGAAATTTTTAAACATTCTATGTACATCCATGTTCATGGCAGAATTATTCACAATAGCTGAAAGATGAAAGCACCTAACTATCCACGAAGAACGGATAAACAAAATGCAGTATATACATATAATAAAATACCATCCAACCTTATAGTAATGCAATTCTAATACTTGCTGCAAGATGGCTGAACCTTGACGACATTATGCTGAGTGAAATAAGCCATTCACAAAAGGACAAATGCTTATATGAGGTGTGGTTGCACAATAATGTGAATGTAATTAATACCATTGAACTGTATATACTGAAAAATAGTTAAGATGATAAATGTTATGTTGTGTATTTTACCACAATTAATAAAAAAAACTCTAGATGTGGGAAACTCTGGTCCCACTTATTTGTATTGGTTCTTCATTCTTTTTCATTATAATATTTTATACATACATTTCTTTATATATACTTACTGAGCAGCTGTCATGCACCAGGCATCATTCTAGATGCTGGGATATAACAATGACTCAAGCAGACAAGTTCCCTGCCTTCATAATTCTACTGTCTATGATATTGTATTTGTAAGTATTAGGTGATGTAGCATGTGACATAAAACCCAATTTCACATTGGCTTTAACACTTAAGATGTTATTCACTCTATTTGGCAGGAACCAGGTTCCGTCTAGCTTTCTTCTTCATCAACACAAGGGTATGACCAGATAGGCATGGTCCAAGGTGACTGCTGGATAGCTGGTGATTGCATCTGCATTCCTATCAGTAAGAAGGAGAAAATACAACCCAAAGGCCATAACCCTTACTTTAGGGATATTCTCTGGAAGTGATATCTAATTAACAATAACTTAGTCATATGGCCACATGTAGCTGCAAGGGAAGCTGGGAAATATAATCTTTATTCTTGGCAACCCTGTGCCTAAATAAATTTCAAGGGTTCTCTTATTGAAAAAGAATGAATGAATACATGAATACTGAAGAGCTATCAGACTGCAACAATTATTTTCTTAACAGAACTTGAATCCTTTGAAGGCTTAGAGGTCTCTTGAAGTATCAAATTAATAAGAGGAGAACAAGGGGCAAGTTTGGGGTGGTATCTTTATTAAGAATTCACCCTTTTAACATACCATGTCCCATCGACAAAGATTGCCTTAGAGCAGGGGGTCAGAAAACTGTTCATGTAAAGGGCCAGAGTAAATGTATAGGCTTTGGAGGCAATCAGGCTTCTGTGTCAACCACACAACTCTGCTGTGATTGCATGAAAATAACCACAGAAAATAGGTAAACGAATGTATGGCTCTTTTCAATAAAACTTTATTTACTGACACATCTGGTAGGCTGAGTTTGGCCTGTAGGCAATAGATTACCAACCCTTGCCTTATCTCACAATATAATGGTTTAAAAAACCTTAGTATATTATCCATATATTTTATATTTTGTTACCTTCATGGGCTGGTAATCAAAGCCAAATGTGTGATTCAGATCCCTTGGGAATGTGGGTTTTTGATCATGTCATCAGGTTAGCCACTGAAACAAGTAGAGGCAATAGTTAAGCATTAGGGGAACTTAGAATGGATTGTATAGTAGGTGTTGTGGAAGAGGACTAGTTGTGGTAAATGTTTTTCTCCCATTCTTTGAGTTGTCTTTTTACTTCCTTGACAGTGTTACATGAAACATAAAAATTTTTAATTTTGACAAAGTCAAATTTTTTCCCTTGGGTTGCTTGCATTTTTTGTGTCATATCTAAGAAACCATTGTCTAATACAAGGTCATAAAGATTTAACACTACATTTTTTCCTAAGAGTTGTATAGCTTCAACTCTTATATGTAGGTCTTTGATCCAATTTTTGTATACGGGGTGAAGTAGGTGTACAATTTCATTCTTTTGCATATGAATATATAGTTCTCTATGCACGATTTCTTGAAGAGACTCTTCTTACCTCCATTAAGTTATCTTGGCACCTTTGTCAAAACTTGATTGCCCATGAATATATGAGTTTTTTAATGGACTTTCAATTTTATTTATATCTATTCTTCTTAGGCCAGTCCATAATTATTTTTACTAACCTATTTTTCCAGTGTGATGGGTAACATATTCTTTTATTCATGCCATTATTTACCAAATATTTTCTAGGTAACTTCTCTATGTCAGGAACTATGTAGGTATTTAGGGGATAAGGGAAAATGGTGTCATTTCGATTACGTCTAGGTACAGATAAGTCTCCTTGGAAGTATTTCTTCAAATACAGCTCCTTGGGAACAGATCATTTTAATCTGTAGACCTACAAACTAAAGAGACAAAATGTCTTTCCTGCACATTCCCAAAATGCAGGGATGGAACAGGCACAAAATAACTATGATAGACACTGTCATTTAAAAAGAGGGGAAAATGAAGTACACAGAAGTCACTGGTGCATAGCAACACTAAAATACAGCTGTTCGTGGTGTTGCCAGTTCCTTGATTAGAGAGGATCAGTCCTACTGTCTGGAAATGATTCGCCACGGCTCTTGGCTCTACCCTCTGTATTCTTGCCCTCTTCATTTTCCATAGAAAATAGTCCACATTTGCAGCTGAGTAATTTTCCACCCATAGGAAATTGGGGGTCCAAAAATTTCTTTTCATCTTATATTATCTCTATATCTTTCAGTCCCCATTGATAAAAGTATTTTCAAATCTTGTAGAATTTTTATGAATCAATTTATAATCCACTCCATTAAGTAAAATCTATATCCATGGATCTCTTCAAAAGGTACGGTTCTCTTACTTTGGTCTTCCTATTAGGTTCCTGAGGGACAACACCTTTAGGCTTCTTAAAAATCCTCTTTAAATAAAGACACCCTTAAGATTCTTAGAACACTTTTGTCTGACTAAATTGTTGTTGAGGAAACCACTTTAGATTTTTCTGAGATCATAACAATGAATCTTATAGTTATTCCCTGAATTTGATCTTTGCTGTGAAGCTTTTTCTTAATTGACAACCTTGAAGAGCCTGGAAATAATGGCTTTATTTTCAAATTCAGCTCTTTATTTAGCTTATTTCTGACATCACATTTTACTATAAGCAAGAAGCAGCACCAGGTGGTACCTTCAGCATTCTTCCAGGAAATCTCAGTTAAAATATCAAGCTCATTCGGTATATTTTCTACTTTCTACTTTTTCACAGGTTACAATGTTGCTAACATTATATCACCACATAACAAGGATCTTCTTTCTCTAATTAACATTGTCCTTACTTTTTTTTACGCTCTGGGAGCCCTCTTGAAGGCCATTAGATTCTGTCACCAGTCTATTCAAGGCCCTTTTGCCTTCCATCTATGGCTTCCAAGTCCCAAAGCCACTTCCACATCTTTGGAGTTTTGTTATAGCTACACCCTACTCCCATGTACCTTCAGTTGCTATGGCTGCAATGTAAATTACCCCAAAACTTGGTGGCTTATAACAATTGTTTATTACACTCATGTATTCTGTGGGTCAGAAATTTTGTGGGAGTGGCTTTTGTCTGTTTCATAATATTTGTGAGACAGGGGACTTGAAGGTTGGGGACTGGAATCATCTGAAGTCTCACCACTCATGTGCCTGGCAGTTGGTGTAAACCACTTATTGTGGACCTCAGTCCCCCTCTATGTGGTCTTTATGAATGGGCTAATTTTGGATTTCCTCATATTATGGTGGTTAGGTTCTAAGGGAAAGTATCCTAAAAAAGAGCTAGAAGATCACTGAACTGCTTTTCATGGCCTGAACTTGGAAGTCAAACAGTGTTACTTCTGCCTAACTCTACTAGTCAAGACGCTCACAAAGCTCTCCCAAGTTCAAAGACGTCACTTTGTGATGGAGGAGTGGCAGTTTGAGGAGGAAAGTGCAGTACATGGGGCCAGGATTAATGCTGCGGCCACTCTGGGAAAACGCAGGAGAAACCTGGGAAGGGTCCTAAGGTCTCTCGCTTATGAATTCCACCGCGGGCTCTGCATCTAGGGAAATCAGTCACGTTAGCTTCGAGGGCTGCTATAACGGAGGGCCATGAGCTGGGTGGTTTAAACAAGAGAAATGTGTTGTTTCACAGTCCTGGAGGCTAGAAATCCAAGACCGAGGTGTTGATAGGGTCGCCTCCTTCCAGGGGCTGTGAGGAAGAAATTGGTGCATGCCTTTCCCGCAGCTTCTGGTGCGTTGCCGGCAATCTTCAGTGTTCCTTGGCTTGTAGAAACAACATTTCTATCTCTGCCTTCATCTTCATATGATATTCTCCCTGTGTGCATGTCTCTGTGTCCAAATTTTTCCTCTTTATAAAGATACCATTCATATTGCATTAGAGCCCACTCTAATGATGTCATCTTAAGTAATTAGGTACATCTGCAATGACTCCATTTCAAAATAAGGTCACATTCTGAGGAACTAGGGTTAGGACTGCAACATATAAATTTGAAGTTGGGGGACATAAACCAATAACACTGATGTAAGAAATAAGAGTACCGACTTTACAGTATTTATTATAAAGAAAGCCTGAAATAATACATTGGAAATTTGTGGCACCAATTAAATGATTAATAAATGTTAGCCAACATCATTAATCATCTTTGGATCTAGAGGAACTAAGAAAGTGCTTAGCCCATAGTGAACAAATAGTGAACATCTTTGAATTTTGCCTGCCTGGCATTCACTCCTTCTTTTTCTGCTAAGAACATCTTGAAACAATTTCCTTTCCAGTCTTGGTGAGGCAATCATGCAAAATGCCCTGCCCTCCCTTAACAGAAGGCAAGTATTATAGATGGATGACCCAAGAATGCCATTCATACTCTATTTCCCAATAATTAAATCCACACTTTCTCCTTTTTCACCATTTGGAGGTATTTGTCTGGAGCCCAGTACTTTGTGAGCACTCTTCCTTTGGTTAGAGAGCTTCCTTGCTCCCAAGTTAAAAGTCAGACATTATGCTTCTCTAGCCCTCCTCGTAGCTGAGCACAAGTATGTGACGTAGCCCCCACCAGACACCCTTGTGAAACGTCCTTTGAGAAGAGACTGAGAAGAAATAATGTCACATGGAATCCATTTTTGCCAGGAAGAGTGGCACCACTGTCACTTGGCCTTCAGAGGCGGCACTGCTGAGTTTCTGGTAACAGAGCTGGCAGTAGCACCTGCACCTGTGAAACTCCTGCTGGCTGTGACAAACATAGCATCGAGTGCCAGGAGGAGGTTGTGGGGGCAGAAGCAATGTCCTCAGGGTAGTTCTGATGCCTATTCCAGGGGGCGCTCTAGAAGTTCAGCCACAGCCTGCCTCTCTAGCCCTCCTGGCAATTCTGTGACCCGCTAAATATCCTGTAATAAATTTCTTTTTGGTTTAACCAATCAATTAGATTTCTGTCACTTCCAACTAAAATTTCTGGTATTAATATAATAATCAGTAAAAATCTGTTACACTGAGTAACAGTATTAAATATAATAAATTAATGACAATTCTGGGTGGTAAAATTATTATTCCCATTGTACAGACACAAAAATACATCCAGTAATATAACGGTATCCTGCCAATGGTCATGCAGCTAGGGAGTCCTGGAGCAGAGATTTGAATTCTATAGTCCCTTTGTTAAAAACTCTCCAAAATTCATGGTTTTTTTAGTGTGTCATTTGAAACATGCTTTCAGGAATAATCTTCTGACCAAACAGATCAGCTTGCTCAGAATTCATCCCAAATCTCCTTTCAGCGTGCCTTTCCATACAATAGAGTCTGGGAAGCTAAAATTGACATTTCCCAGGCTTGTTTGCAACTAGGAATATGATTTAGACTCCACCAATTAGATGCACTTGTGTGAACACTGAATTTAGAGCTGAATTGAATAGAAAGGAAGGCAGGCCTTCATTCTGATGGTACAAATCATGTAAACATGGTTTGAGGCCGATAACTGAGGCTACAATTTCCCCGTTCCTGAATTGTGGTGAAAGTAGCATGATCTTTGAGCTGGCAGGTGGCACAGGACTCCTTGATTCCCCCAGTTTCCTGATTAATGCAGAGAGAATTGTCTAGGTGGGTCAGCTCTGTGGTGGGGCTGGGAAAGTCATTACTAGAGGCCCAGCCTAGAGCCCACTCCTCCAGCCCTCTTACTCTGAGCATCTGATGCCCTGTACCTGATACTTTTCTACTTAAACTGCTAAACATCTTGTTTGTAGTATCTGCTTCTGAATCCTGTCTCTTAGAGGCGTGTACAGAGGTCAAGTAGTACATAACCAATTAGCACTGCATTGATATTCTCACCTTTTCTCAGAGTCACAATTAAGGGGTTGGGGGGGGAGTATGTATTCAAGGTAAATTGATATATTGAAGTCATAAGTACCACCTACTTTTCAATCTTGCCACATCCATATCTCAAGAAACTGAGTGTATCAGTCAGCATACAGTCAAGGCCATGGATGACTCATTTAAACAGGGTAATTTGGGAAGACTTGAATGCAGAATAATTTTTAAAGATATACACAGGGTGAAGAGAACCACGGGTGTTATGCAGTGGCCCTAGATGTGAAGTAGCAAGATAAGAGAGCCTGTGACGGGCTGAATATTTGTGCCCCCTGCCCAAAATCGTATCTTCCAATTCCAACCCCCAGTGTGATGGTATTAGGAGATGGGGCCTCTGGAAGGTACTGAGGTCATGAGGGTGGAGCCCTCATGAATGGGATTGGTGCCCTTATAAAAGAGACTCCAAAGAGCTCTCTAGCCCTTCTTCCATCACGTGAGGACACAGTGAGAATTTGGCAGTGTGCAACCAAGAAGTAGGTGCTCATCAGACACTGAATCTGCTATGTGCTAATCTCAGACTTTCAGTCGCCAGAACTGTGAGAAATAAATTTTTGTTGTTTATAAGCTATGGCATAGCAGCCCAAACTGGCTAAGAGCCATTATGAAAACCTGGAGACAGTTATGTAACGAGGATGCTTTCCAGGAGCTGCGACTTCTGGTTGAGGGATGCAACTAACTCATGGCATTCCTTTCACTCTCCTGCCAATTCCTTGAACCCACCTGGAAGTCAAGAACAGGAGCCTGTGTTGTAGTCCTTACATGACAACCTCCCGGGGGGAAACATTGGAGAGCCAGCCTGAGGAGCAAATGGGAGATGCCCTGCACAGCAAGTGAAAAAGCCAACAACCCAGCGCAGTGAGACGTCATAACGAATATGGGTTCAAGGGTTTTAATGATACTGAATTTTTTTTTTTGGTGTGGGTAGGGAAGGCAACCTTTTCATTTTTCATTTTTTTGGAGTTACCGAATTTTATCAATGCTGACAGGTTGAGTTAGTTCCTTCTTTTTAAAGCTGGTCAGTGTAATCTCTGTGTGACTTGAGGGCATTTTACTCAGCTTAGCAGAGTGTCACAGAGTGAAAAATGTTAAGATACCTTAGAGATCTCGTTGCACACTTCTCATTTCATAGATGAGGAAACCAAGACTGAGGAAGACAAAATAAAAGCGAAATAAATTTCTCCAAGAAGTTGCAGAACCATAAGACACAACCAAGCCTAATGAAGCTCAGGGGAGGGACTCTTCCACTACCCGCAGCTAAAACCCGTGCTGAACGCACGCTATGCCCATTACAAAGTCCCAGGCTGTCATGTGGCTGCAGTCTCAGTCTTGAGCATCCCTCTGCCTTGGTTTTATTTTTCTCTTCGTTTTTAACATTTACCTGCGAAGCTAAATGTCAAAGACACTTTTCCTAAAAATAACTAAAAGATATGCAGGAGGAAATTAGCATAATGCATTTTATCTATAATTTACAGTGTGTAATCTAAAAACGTGCGACAAAGCAAAGCTAGTAGTGCCGAGAAAATTCCCCTAGGATATTTGCTTCCATTTAAAAACACCTCAGTATGGGGGGATGTGGGAGCAGCAGCCCGTAACACGGTTCCATCAGGGTAAAATGTTATTCCAGTGATTCACAGCCAGAGGCCTGACAAACACTTTGAGTTGATATAAAGGTCCTTGCCATCAGGATAAAATGAGAATGGCAGTGGGTGGTCCCATTCTAGCCTCATGTCTCCGTCTACTTCTGTCCTGGCTTAGGTGGTTGCCCTGGAAACAGTGGGGTAGCAAACAAAACCATTTGGAACAACTTTGAGGAAGCCTTATGCATGAAGTCCTAATTTTTATTTGCTGCCACCGCCTGTTTTGTCTTCTTAACAGGTGACTTTTCCAAGTAATTCCCTAAGAGGGTGTGCTCTTTGGACTGCCCTGAACGCTGAATCATTCTAAAGTCTTTGGCAAGGTCCAGTTGGAGGGCCGGCCAGAGTTTGGCAGATTGCAGAGGAAAGGGGCTTTATTTCTCATCACTCAGCTTTGGATCCCAACACAGATGGTCCTGATCTCCTCCTCCCCCACTGAAGAATTTTTCTAAAATGACACCCAAGTTTTTCTTGGCAGAGTTATAATTCCTGGCAAACAGTTCACTGCAGCTCTAATTATGATGACAGCTTTAATGGAGAAGATAATCATATTAAATGGTTCTTATTCAGTTCCATGTGATGAATTAGTGATTACCATGAAATGTGTTAAGCAGCCAAAAATAAGGGGAAGGGGATTCCAAAACTGCTTGGGAGATAGGACAAAATGACCTTTAAAGAGGAGATGCTGATTCTCATATCTCTTGTGATTTATTTACTGATTAGGAAACCCCTCTTGTCTGATGTGTCTGAAAAAATTTTCCTGACACTTGTTAAAATGGCAAAAAAGGTTTTATCAAGGCTATTGCAGTAGGATCCGACGCTATGGCAATTACAGAGAGCGTTTGGGCTCACCTCCCAATACAACAGGCCAAGAGGCAGAGTGAGACGTCAGTGGATGGAAAATTACTGAGAGGAGATATCGAGAATAGTGGGATTCGTTTTCAACAGGATTCCTGCCAAAGGCAGGTCAAGGACTTCTGCTTCAAAGGTGGGGGACAAGACACTTGACCAGATTTCAAGGGTTATCGGATTGTTAACCCTTGAATAACCCTTAATTGTTAAGGGGAATCTCATTAAACTCACTAAGCAGGATTCTTGTTAAAACTGGGCTAGGCAGGCCATGATGGAGGCCTGAGAATTTGTCAGTCCCTCCACTTATTCAAGGAAAGAAAGGACAAAAGAGACATTCTTCTTTCCTCTGAACAATATAAATCCATTTCTTGTTCAGTCTCCTTTTTTTCATTAAGGATCAGATGAGCCATCTGCTGGGACTAGAGGATATTTGGAGGATGGTGCAAATCGTCAGACATTTAAGAAAGAGAATTTCTGTGAAAAAGGAAAACAAAGATTAATGTTTGGAGCAGCCTGTAAATCCAGTTTCTGAGTCCAGAGGACGGCCAGCCGAGATTTCTAGATGGTCGACTTGGAGCATCTTTAGATGGTGGACGGAGGGCAGTAGTGGCAATCTGACAGATTTTCTTCCAGCTTGAATGTCATTGGTGACGGCATAAACATCAGTGTGGCAGTCATGGTTATTTCCAGAGCAGAGCATGTAAGATGAAAAACTTTCAGTAAAGTTGCTGGGTGGCCTACACATCAACAGCTCCCGGCGCAAAGGTTCCTGTGGTCCAGCTTCAGCTTAAAAGACAACCTAGAGTCCCAGTAGGATCTGGGCAGTCAGGTTTTACTTCTCAGTAACACCAAGTTAGCAAAGTGGCAGAAAAATTGGAAATGTTAATTTGGAGAGTGATAGTCAGATATTGGAGGAAATTAGAAGAATTGAGAATTTGGTAAGGATGGCAAGATGCAGGATTCAGTCCAATTTGTAAATAGGTAATAAAACCTCAAATATAATAAATGGGGCTAGCCTGATAACCCACCAGGGTATGCTATAGCTGTCTACTGACGCATGAAGTTTTTCTCGACACTTGCCCTTTTTGCATCAAAGTTAACCAAAATGAGATTATCCTTGTTTATAAAATAAGTCTGGTCTCATTAGATTTGGTCTATTACTTACATAAGCACAGAAACAATAGTAATTGACCACACAGACCTTTGAAAGATTGCTTTGCTGGAACTTTTCATAAGGAATCTCAAATTAGACTGTTAAAAGCTTCTCAAAACTAGAAAGCCAAGCCAAGGACTTACCACCATGTTTGATCTGTGGTGCCTATATATTTGGGTGAATTTCTCTCTTCTCTAGGTCCCTAAAATATCCTAAGCGTCCTGGCCCTGCCAGTAAGTGACCTTCCTGGCTTACCTCTAAGGCTGGGAACCCTGCAAGCCAGGTAGCAGCTCTGTTTTCCTAAAAGGGTTTTGTAATCACTGGCTCCATAAAGTCGATCTTAGTTTCTTAAATTATCTGGTCATATATGATTCTGCGCACATCATTCTCAAATATGACATATTAGTCAAAGACTTGGTTATATAACCAATGTTTCCAATTATGTCATTTTGAAAGAGGACAGATTCTTTTTCTTTCTTTTAAGAGAAAGAGGGGAATGTAGGGAGAAAGAGAGGGAGAGAAACACTGATGTGAGAGAGAGAAATATCCATCTGTTGCATCTCATACATGCCCTCACCCTGGACCAAACCCACAACCTAGGCCTGTGCCCTGACCTGGAATCGAACCCGATGCCTTTCGTTTTGCAGGATGATGCCAAATCAACTGAGTCACAGCAGTCAGGGCAAGGAGGACAAATTTTTCTTGAATTTATGCAAGTAACTATATTGCCATGAAAATGAGAACACTCAATAAGAGTTTCTGAATTCTGGAGAGATAAGGCAGGAAGAAAAAAATGAATGTTTCATTTCTGCTTGCAAAAGTATTATCTACTAAATGGTCATGAGTTATAATTTAACCCATTTCCCCTTTGCCCCGAGAATATTCACCAGCGGCGCCTACGGTTGCAAGGTTTACCCTGAGATAACTCCTGGATTACAGTCCTAACCTTACCCATGAAATATCTCATTTTTATTATTATTTTCACATCACTCTAGTATGTTGATAGTCTTCGGAAACAAATGACATCATTCTACTTATAGCACACTGTTTTTAGTCGTGGCAGCAAGCTGTACTTCTTTTTCTAAATGGGAAATGGGTTAAGAGAAAAGGGAAAGTGGTCCCTTAAATCCGGCAGCAATATTTCAAAAGAAAAGGCATAGTTATACTTCTTCAGTTCATTGAGTCTCGTGTAATTAATTCTTGTTCTGCTTGGTCTTGGGTTAGCAGCTTTATGAATCCATCAGCTTCTCCACTAGACTTCTAGAAACCCTTTCTCAGTCGAATGGTATGGCTTCAGAGTTATTTTAGCAATGCCATCAAAAACCTATATCCCAGAGACCTGTCCTAGGCCTTTCAATGAATCTCAGAGACAGTCTCTTTTCGTTCAAGCTGAAGTATTCCGGCCTATAGCTGATGTTAAGTGCTTTCCGAGAAAAATCAGAGTAAAACAAAAACTATCTCTTGATGACAAAAGACTTAAATGGCTGTGGTTAATGGTATGATTAGAGTTCATTATAAAAATGATTCAATTGACAAGGGAATTTGATTATTTCTGTGGCATATGTTTAAAGTAACTGGAATTATGACTAATAACATTATAACAGAACATATCGTGCACAGCAAGAGTATTGACAAACTTTATACAATTTCTGAAATATTTATATTAACATTTTATACAAATACAAGCTAAAGAAGATTCAAGCATCTCTCATTTGACAGTGCTTTTCATGCAACTGAATATATCAAATAAACCTAATTATTTTGGGGTGCCTTTCTTTTTACAAGATGAAACTAAAAATCCTTTGAGGTTTTCTAAGAGCCATCTGAGAAATTTTGAGATCAGTTCAAGACCAACATTTCATTCAGAATATGATTCTGGGAAGGCAAAATTGTCCAAACTATCAAAAGATTTGAATACTTGACTAAATATAATCCCAAGTCACCATGAAACAATACTTAGCTACCTATTTAACCAAAGTGACAATAAAAGAATTCAAAAGTAAATATAGGGGATAACACAACAATAAAAAAAGTTAGGTATTTAAAAATGAGAGGATTTGGTTCTCTTAAATACTTAAGGACATGATAAAGGTTAACATAAAGCACAGGAAATTATTCTTTAAAAGAACTTTTTTATTGTTGTTCAATTACAGTTGTTCCCATTTTTCCCCCCATAACTCTCGCTGCCCTGAGGAAATTATTCTGATAAGACACAATATCTTTGTTTTCCTAGGAAAGCAAAGATACTGTGTCCTAGGAAAATTACTTAAAAGGTAAAGAAAAGTCTTTTTATAATCTTTTATTAAGAGCAAACCAATATGGTAGTTCTATTTTTAATTTTCTGAGGAATCTTCATGGTGTCTTAGGGGAATCAGTTTGGGAAAGTCATATCAAGTTCCAAATTATCCTTAGTAAAATCATTCTACCAAGAAAGGAAACGGACAGAGTCAGTGCCACGGTGGCAGGTCGTGCGGTCAGTGGGGGTATGAGAAGCTCCTGGGTTCTTAACTCATGGTACCTTATAAACAGAGAAGCTTGGGACTCTAACCAGCTTCTTGAGTAGGAGCCTCAAAAAGAGTCAGGAATTTTCCACTCTAGAGTCAAGGAGTATAGATACAGACGACAGTGTGGTGGTGGACAGAAGGGAGGTGGAGCAGGGGCTGGGTGGAAGGGGCAAAGGGGGAAATGGGGACATCTGTACTAGTACCAATAAAAATAAATAAATAAATAAAGCACAGAAATTAACATTTTAATGACAGGTTCTAGAAACCAGCACTATTTTTTGTTGTTGTTTTTTATTGTTGTTCAAGTACAGTTTTGTCCGTTATACCCCATCACTCGCCCCGCCCCTCCCATCCCCACCTCCCACCCTTGATTCTACCCCCTTTTGGCTTTGTCTATGAGTCCTTTATACATGTTCCTTGATGAACCTTTCCCTGTTTCCCCTGTTATCCCCTCCCCCCTTTCCTCTGTTTACTGTCAGTTTGTTCTTTATTTCAATGTCTCTGGTTCTATTTTGCTTGCTTGTTTGTTCTGTTGATTAGGTTCCACTTATAGGTGAGATCACATGGTATTTGTCTTTCAACACCTGGCTTATTTCACTTAGCATAATGCTCTCCAGTTCCATCCATGCTGTCGGGAATGATAGGTGCTCCTTCTTTCTGCTGTGTAGTATTCCAATGTGTAAATGTACCACAGTTTCTTGATCCACTCATCTAGGTTGCTTCCAACACTCGGCTGTTGTAAATTGTGCTGCTATGAACATTAGGGTGCATAGGTTCTTTTGAATTGGTGTTTTGGGATTCTTAGGGTATATTCCCAGCAGTGGAATTGCTGGGTCAAAAGGCAGTTCCATTCTTAGTTTTTTAAGGCAATTCCATACTGTTTTCCTTACTGGGTGTACCAGTCTGCCTTCCCTCCAAAAGTACACTAGGGTTCCCTTTTCTCGGCATCCTTGCCAGCACTTGTTTGTTGATTTTTTAATGATGGCCATTCTGACTGGTATGAAATGGTATCTCATTGTGGTTTTAATTTGCATCTCTCTCATGGCTAGTGACGTTGAGCATCTTTTCATATGTCTATGGGCCATTTGTATGTTCTCCTCGGAGAAGTGGCTATTCAGGTCCTTTGCCTGTTTTTTAATTGGATTGTTTGTCTTCCTGGTGTTGAGTCATGTGAATTCTTTATATATTTTGGAGATCAAACTGTTGTCAAATGTATCATTGGCAAATTTGTTCTCCCATACAATCGATTCCCTTTTCATTTTGATGGTGGTTTCACTATTTCTAATAAAAGTAAAACATTAGATATATTTTTAAAAAGAGTCAGGGAGTAAATCCCTACTCAAAAAGATCCAAGAAGACATCCACCTAGGAAGGTGCTTATTCAAATAGATATATGTAACCAGAGAATCCTGGGACTCTGATCCAGCCTCAGAGAGTATACTCTGAATCCTAAGACTCAAACTCTGTCCTTGCTGGGCTTCAACAGACTGTTACCCAGAGCACTGGCTCAGGAGTTGGACTTGCCAGTGGATCCCTAATCAGTCAAGAGTGAAATGAAGGCTTCAAAAGCGCACACTTGTGGTCCTGGCCAAAAGGACCAGGTATTCAATGATGAACTTGATCCTGTTTGAGTTACGACACCATAAATGTTACAGAAAAAATTATTCAGACACTTTAAAATAGTAAGGAAGACTTTATTCAGTACTATTGCAATAAGAGCATTGCACTAGGGGAGAGAGTACAACAAAGACAGCAAAGACAGCTGGAGATTTACAGCCAGTGAGTAGAGTAGGGGGGTCAGTGGATAAAAAGTCCTCAGAGGAGACATCAAGAGGAAGGGGAGAGCTGACTGGTGTGGCTCAGTTGGTTGGGTGTTGTGCCGCAGAGCAAAGGGTCTGGTTTGATTCCGGTCAGGACACATGCCTGGGCTGTGGATTCCTTCCCCAGCTGGGGTGCATATAAGAGACAACTAATCAATGTTTTCTCTCTCGCACTGATGTTTCTTTCCCTCTCTTTCTCCCTCCCTTCCCCTCTCTCTAAAAATAAATAAATAAAATCTTAAAAATAAAGAGTAAGAGGATTCTTACTAAACCAACTTAAGAGGGTTCTTGCTGTAGGTAGGACAAAGTGATCAGATTTTAAGAGTGGAAGATGAATAATTTGATCAGATATTGGGGGTGTTCATGAGTGGTGGGATTCTCGCTAAATTGACTTGGAAGTGTTTTTGCTTAAATTGGGTTAGACAAGCCAAAGACAGGAGGGGGGGTCAAGGTCAAGACCTCGAAGAGAAGGGAAGGAGGGACGGAGGGAGGGAAGGGAAAACTGTTTCAAACTGCCATCCAAACTCAAATTATTCCCTGTGCTGTCACATATTTGTTTGTGGAAGATAAATTTGATCTTTTGAAACAGCCAAAATACTTTTAGGGCCAACTTTTTAAAATAAGGAGAGGATCAAGTTGAGGACTATGGTTATGACCACAAAGCAACAAGCTGGCAGTTCTTGTATAGTTTATAAGTAAGGTGACCAAGCTCGACCCATTTTGCCTGGAACTCTCCCAGTTTTAGGACTGAAAATATGCCTAAGTTCCAGGTAAACCAGGAAAGTTTACCCAAAGCTGTCTCAGTTTTCAAACTGAAAGTCCCATATCCTGAGAAACGCTTCAGCCCTGGACAAACTGAGACAGTTAGTCACCCTATTTATAAAATGAGCTCTGAGGTACCTCCCAAGAAGAAGTTCCCAAATCATTTTGAGTCAGTCATGACACAGGACAAACTAGGTGTCTGGCTTTCAATAGAAGGAGTTTTTTGTTTAAAGCAGGCTCACTAATTATGTAGGAAAATAAATATTTACCTTGAATCCCATTTAGTTAGGAGTACATTTACTTAGAACGTGATCTTATCTCTCAAATCTTTATCTCCCACAGTTTTCTCTACTGCAAGTACTGGCTTTACCATCTATCCATGCTATGGTCTGCATATCTCCCCCCAAATTCATATGTCAAATCCTAACCTCCATGGACATGGACTAAGAGGTATGGGGATGATGAAATGGGGTGCAGGGCAGAGGGGATATAGGGGGAAAAATGGGACAACTGTAATGGCATACTCAATAAAATATACCCCCCCCCCAAAAAAAACCCTAACCCCCAAAGGTGATGGTATTAGTAGGTGGAACTCTTAGGAAGGACTTAGGCCTTGAGGATGGACTACTCATGAATGGGATCAGTGCCTTTGTAAAAGAACTCCAGAGAGCTCCCCAACCCCTTCCACCGTAAGGCACAGCAAGAGGGTGCCGGCCATGGCATAGGAAGAGGGCCCTCCCCAGGAGGTAATCACCCTGCCTCCTTGATCTCAGACTTGCAGCTGCCAGAACTATGAACAGTAAGTTCCTGGTGTGTATCAGCTTTAATATGCCCAGTCTGTGGTAGTTGTTATTGCAGCCTGAATGAACTAAGATCACCCACTAGCCCAGGATGTAAACTTAAAGCTCATCCTTAACCTTTTTATTCCTCTTACAACTAGATATCATAAAAATCCACTTGTATGGGCCCCTGTCTGTGCCCGATTATAAATTAATACTGGCTAGAGCTGGATGTCCTCAGAATTCCCAGCCAGATGGTTTCTAGGGTTGGTGCTGTAATCTTCCCGGTGGCTTCCAGGACTGGGTGTGAAACGGTAAACCAACAGTGTCTGAAAAGATGACCTTTGTGCAAACTGAATTTCTGCATCTATCCTAGCTACTATAGTTTCTATGATAAGCGATTTATTTTACAAGCTGGATAGGCAATTGAATTTTTCCAAAAGCCAATTTCCCAGAGAAAGAAACCAAAGGGATGGGGGCACAAGGGCTGGGGTTCTCCTGGGGTCTAATATTTCCCATCTCAGTGGTTGGCAACATTCATTTTGGGTTGCGTTGGGTCAGGCAGGTTAGGGGGAGGTTGGAGGAATTAATATCAAGGTGCATTTGAAGGTTACATCTGCCTCTGAGAACCAAAAATGTCCTCCTTTGCTTTTGAGAATGTCAGTTATAATAACAGTCGGGGACAAGAAATGTGTAATGAATTTTATAATGAATTCCATGAATTGCTACATAGATTTTATAAACCATGTGGGTTCTTACTCTAGAACCATGAATACTTGAAGCATAATGCAAGTAGATATCTTGGCAGTACAGAGTAGAAACCAGGATTTCTTCCATTTCCTTGGACTTGTACTTTTCAGCGTTGGCCTGCAGGTGGTGTTGTAGCCCGCAGAGGACTGTATGGGCCAGGGACTGATAGGATGTCAGATCCAGGTAAGCATATTAGGATTTTGTCCAAGTAGGTCTTGCCTCCTTGACCCCAGATGTGATTCATTCAGCGCAAGAAGAGACTAGAGCACCGCACAGGCAAAAGAACACCATAATCTGCCAGGCCGTCCCTCTCCCACTGATCTCAAAGTTCTTGGACTAGTAGGCTGGAGTATGTACAGCCTCTTCTATAATCCAAGTACGTGATAAGAGAAAAACTGTCTTCCAGGGAAGTACCCAGTGACCTTCCCATGTGAGGCTGCTGGTACCGCTGAAGAAAAGGCATCTGTCTATGAGGTAAGAGACCAATCCTGTCATGATGCTGGCTCCTAGGCTCAAGAGAGCCAGTCAGCATCACTGCCCCACCCCTGCCTCACATTCTGCTTCTGCTAAAGCTTGTGAATAGAATTTCTGTCTATAACTGTCTTGGCAGAAAGTTATGCATATTTGTAGTGGGGTCACAAAATCATTCATTCTGAACTTCAATGTGCAAAGAGAATGCAGCTTCTTTATATCTCCCTAACTCATCTGCTCACTCATAGGGAACTGGGAAGAACCCTAACCTTATCCCACTCAGTTAAACTTAGTTCAGTTCTATAATTCAGACAACCCCTTTACATGAATTCTCTTCCGTTCCTTTGGGAAGAATGTTGTCTTTCAAACTTTCTCTCCACCTCCTTGTTCTTCTCTAAGGTACCATCTCTGTGTACTGAGGTCTGTCAGAGTTTTAATGACCCATGGTAGCAGAGGTGGTATTAGCTGGATCTTTATTGGTAGATAGTGGAGTGGCTGGATTTTGTGTTCTCTGTACTGATACAGAAGTATAGTTTTTCTGGTGTGGCTTTTTGAGATGAAGTACTGTCTGTCGCTGATACCTGTGTTTCTGGCCCTCTCAAAGTTCCTACTCAGCCACCTCTGTTTTGACTAGAGCCCTCCACTATATCTCGGTGCTCTCAAGATCATGTTTTATGAGAACACCTGGGACTTGCCGGGCTACTTGTACACCCAGGCTGCGGAGGCCCAGAGGGATGGCTCAAGCTCTTCTAACAACTCACCTCCCACTACACCTCCTCACCATCAGTCCTTGCCAAGACTCTGCCCTCTGACCTTGCGCTTCTTTGTCTTCCCTATTTCTTTCGTAATCCCTGAGAACTGAAAGCGGCAATCTTCAGGCAATTCATTTGTCCATGTAATAATCTCCCTTGTCGGTGAGCCGCATGGTTTCAGTTTCATAAGTGGAAAGGGTATCTTCCTACACTTAAGGAAAAAAACACTGTGATTTGAGTTCTCCCACCCCGTTCTAGATATGCCTTAAATATGAATTTAGAAAATCCCTTCTTGACAAAGCTTAATATCCAGTCTTGATGTCGAATCAATGCAAAATACAATCAAAGCACAGAAGGTCAGAAATTACTTCGTTGTTCTAGAGCTACGCTAGTATGGTAGCCAGTAGCCCCATATGGCAATTTAACTTTAAATGTAAAATGATTAAAATTAGTTAAAATTTGGAAATTCTGGTCCTCAGTCACATGTGGCTAGTGGCCACTGCATTGGACAGCAAAGACAGCGAACATAACATCACTACAGAAGGTTCTGTTGGATAGCTCTTCTAGAGGTGTGCCCTCCTCCCTTTCCTGAAGCACTAAAATGTTTTATTTAGATGGAAGCTTCTCATGCAAGTACGTTTTACAGGATATGGTCCTACATCTGAAAAAATATTTTTAAACAATTACTCTTAATGTTTATCACCCTACCAGGGGTGTCCAACCTGCGGCCTGTGGGCTGCATGTGGCCCAGGATGGCTATGAATGTGACCCAACACAAAATCGTAAATTTATTTAAAACATGAGATTTTTGTGTATGTGTGTGATTATATGTCACAATGTATTTAACATGTGGCCCAAAACAACTCTTCTTCTTTCAGTGTGGCCCGGAGACGCCAAAAGGTTGCACACCCCTGCCTAAGACTCCTAAGAAGCTGGATTAGTCAAATAAGCCCCACCCACTTCTTCAAGTGTCAGTCATATTCTCTATTTCTCCTAAGCAGAGGCTACATAGTAGTGGAATGTAGTACAAAATAAAAATTTTGAACTTTTATTCAAAAGTTATTTAAAATTTCAAAAGAGCAACAACAGAGTATTAACCCAAGTGCTAGCTTTTCTGAGTGTGGGATCTAATGTAACGGCACAGGTCACATTTACAAAGCCAAGTTGGCTTTGTTCTAAGACAATCGTACCTGAAAAAGAGAAATCAAGGCATCTCTGCAGGTTCACTGGGGAATGTACTCGCTGGAGGCAATGCCATGGCCCATAGCTGCACTAGTGATGGCCAAGCTCAGATGTTAACTCAGACAGCTGCCCAGGAAATGTCTGTGGCTGAAGGGAGCCACCTAGCCAGAAAGTAGTGATAGGAAATAAGGGCCCTAAGACGCCGTATTAGAAAGCCTAATGCTCGAAGGTCTGGGCATGTCAGCTGCCTCCAACTGGGTATGTTTCCATCACAGCCAGCGGCATGTTCAGACGGGAAGGCTGAGATCTGTCAGGGCCATCATTTTAGAAACTGCTGGAGGACGGACGAAAGGCAACACACCCCGGAACTTAACTACAGAAAACTATGGCCAATGTTCGTGCCTGGTCTGTGGATGTTAACAGCATGGTGTCCAGGAGCCTGTGCACAGGAGAGAGCTTACCTGCCCCAATATGAGAGACAAGGGCATTTGAGGAAAGGCCAGAATAGCCACTCAGAACTTCAAAATGAATCATCATTGTCAAGGAGCAAGACAGAGAAAAAAGAATCTGCTTATAAGTTGACTAATTAGAAACTGGGGAAAGCAGACAAAAGAAAGAAAGGAAGAAGGAAAAGAAAGGAAGAAAGATCTGAGGTGGAAAGTAAGACTTGGAACCTGTAAAAATAAAATAAAATAAAATAATAAAACTATCTTAAAAAAACCAAAACTTGGAACCTGAAAGCACTCTGTAAGATAAATAAATAAACTCCCACAGCTTTTTAGAGTGTAGCAGATTGGTATCTACTCATGGAAATGCTGGTTAAAATGCAATAAAAATAATTTTTAAATGAACAGCTGAGCTCAAAAGACAAAAAGGAGTTTTCAGAATGAATAGTAAAGAACAAAGCCACAGCAGGTTCAGTCTGAGTTGACCCTCTGATTCATTTAATGGTCTAAGTAGTTCTCGTTCAGGGTTATCTTCAGGTGTCCTTGTGTCTCGTGTTGGCCCCTAGCCTTGTGACTTGGCCAGGTTCTTTGCCGCCTTTTCTGTTCAAACTCAGAAGCTGCACAGAGAATCTCCCTGAACTCCCTGAGACAAAGATTCTGGGGACCCAAGAGATGCCCTTGAAGAAAGACCCTTGAAGAGCTTCCATGAAAAAAGAAGTAGAAAAGTCCAGCCCACCTAGCTTGGGAAAATAGTATAGAAGCCTAGGGTTTTGATTTCTCACAGGTGACTTTTTAAATTTTAACCGCAACCCTAGGCAGACAGCAAACTTCCAGTAGAGAGGAAAGGGGAAAATGACATTTAAAACCTATGTCAACCTAATAGAAAGTAGAGAAGAGGAAAAAAGAATCAAATTTAAAGAGTGGTAAAGAGAAAACACAATGTAATGGTCGAAGGAAGTCCAAATAGATCAATAATCAAAGTATATCTAAATATTAATATATTGAACTTGCCTACAAAAACACAGAGATTCTCAGAAGGATATTATAAAATTCAACCATGAACTGCTTATCAGAGACACACCTAAAACATGATGATGGGGAGGTCATTATGTAAAGAAATATAAACAAAATAAAATTTATAAGAAAAATATTAATGAAAGTTAAACTCATACAACAATATCAACTTTTGAAACTTTAAGACAAAAAGAGAGTCATCACATAAGAATACAAAGATAAATACATTAATTCATACTGAAGAAACAGTAATTTGGAACCTCAAATTTGTGCGTGCGTGTGCACATACAAACCTATCATCACAGCTGTAGGAGATGCAAACGACCCAAGTAATCCTATGCCCAAATTACAAGAAACACATTCTTTCTAGCACACATGAAACATTTTTTAAAACTGACTATAGTAAGTAAAAAAATAAATTTCAAACAAATACACAATGACCCCAGGACACATAAAACATGTTCTCTGACAACAATGCAATAAAATCAGAAATCAATATTATTTACATTGCCCTATTCATTTTACAAACCTCTAAATAATAATTAAGATAGACAAATAAATGGAAATGACCACGTTTTGCCCTGCCTAGACAATGAAAATGCTAGTAACGAAATGTGTGGTATGCAGTGTAAGCAGTATTTACAAGAAAATTTAGAGCGTCAAACACATAGAACAGAAAAGAAGGAAGCATATACCTCAAAGGTAAATCAGAGCAGAGACAGTAGCCCTGACCAGTGTGGCTCAGTTGGTTGGGCATTGTTCCGCAAAGCTAAAGGTCTTCGGTTTCATTCCCAGTCAGAGCACACGCTTAGGCTGCGGGCTCGGTCCCCTTTTGATTGGGGCATGCGTGAGCGGATACCAATCAATGTTTCTCTCCCTCTCTTTGTCCCTCTCTACCCCTCCCTGAAAATAAATAAATACAAAAATAAATAAATTTTTTTAAAAAAAGAACAGAGAAAGTAGAAGGAAAGAGAAAATAACAAAAAGAAGAGAAATCGATAAGGGAAAATAGTCAGTAAGGAATCAATAGACCCAAAAGCCAGTTCTTTCAAAACACTAATAAAATAGAAAACCCAAGCAAAACTGATTGAGAGAAAAAGAGAAAAGATTTGGAAAAAAGGACATAACTGTAAATCGAGTCAAGATTATTAAAAGTACTAGAGAACACAATGAATATCCTTAATACATTTGACAATTTAATGAAATAAACAGCTGTCTAGAAATATATAAATCACTAAAACTTACTTGAAAAAGAAATAGCAATCAATATACTTATTTATACCTATTAAATGAGTTAAATCTGTAGTTTTAAAAAATTGTACCCAATAAAAAAGCACCATGCCATCTAAGTGCTTACGCAAAGAGGTAGGTTTTACTAATTCTTCAAAATTTATTTCCTGTATTGGACAGATTTTTTCAGTAAAGACAAAAATAGAAGATCCCTTTGCTTCATTTTATGAAATAAGTATATTTTTAACACTCAAACCAAAGACAACATGAAAAAAAAGTTGGCTATCCTTACTCTTGAACACATGTGCACAAATATTGAAAATATTAGCTAAATGAATGAAGCAATGCATTGAAAACACAATACAATTGCTGAGGCACAAAGCAAATAAAATAAAGTGTTAATTATAGCATCTGGATGGTGGATAAGTGAGTATTCATTGTACAGAACAACTTTTCTGTGTGTTTAAAATTTTTCATATTAAAACCTTGGAAAAAGTAAGAAATAAAATGTTTGAACATCAGCAACTTCTAAAAATACATCATGACAGAATCCCAAGGGTGGGTGAACATTAAAATTCTATCAATGTAATTCATTTCATTAAACAGATGAGCAATTCATGAAAGTACAACTTATAGGGGGAAAAAAGAAAAGAAAGAAAAACTATTGGGAAACTGTGAATGGACTACAACTTCATTATCCTGAAAAAGAAGGTTGTAGGATTGGGCTTGGCTGTGAGTGGCAGAAAACTCCAAACTTCATAGAATTTTTATTTCTCCATCGTGTATTATCTTTTATGTGATCTTTATTTCTAAAATTACTTCAAGCCCAATATGATTGCTCTAATTTGTCATCACATCTGCATTTCAGGTGGTAGGTAGGAGAAAAGGGAAACGTGGTATGTTCCCCTTTAGGGATACTACTGGAATTTGCATATATGACTTCTACTTACATGCCATGGGCAGCAACTAAGTTCTGTATCCTCACCTAGTTGAAGGTGGCAGAGAAATGCAGGCATTTTTCTTGAAAGCTATATGTCCAAAATAAAATTTAAGGTTCTTCCAAGGGGAAAAAAGGGAGGCCCAAATGGGTAGAGGGAGGCGCGAAGAAGACCAGCAGTGTCTTCCACACGTACCTACCAGAAACCTCCAGGAAACACGACACGCAGTGGTGCAACATTAGAGGTGTACTCTTTAGAGTCAGGAACAAGTCAAGGGTACCCGTGATCCCAGTTTCTCTTAAACACTGGGTAGAGCCCTAGCCAGGGCAATAGCTTTAAAAAGAATAAGAATTAGAAAGAGGAAAAGAGAATTTTCCTTATTTGCAAACTATAGTGTTATTGCTAGAGAAAGTGGAATTTGTGGCCAAGTAATTCAAGCCAATAGGAAAGCTCAGCATTCTGAATACATGTTCATGTTAAAAAAGAAAAAAATGTATATTTTTTATATATGTAAATATATATTTATAAATATATATTACATATAATATATAAATATATAATCTCTCATTTATAGTAGATACTTAGGCGAAAATTAATGAAATACATGTTGGGAAAAATTATAATATTTACATAAAAGATGCCCTAGATAAATGATGAGAAACTAAATGATTGAAAGATATACCTGTTAAATTCTGTAGTTCTCCCATGAATTTATAATGGATCTATGAATCATTGCATTTCCAATCAGAATCCAAACAAGATTTTTCATGAAATGTAACAATCCTGCCCTAAAGTTCATGGAAGATTAAAGAGACAAAACTACTAAAGAGATTTTTGGAAAACAAAACTGAGTAGTAGAAATTTGCCCTGCTAGGCTAATGATAAGGCTATAGTTATTTAAACAGTTTGACATTGGGGCAAGGACATAAAGCTAAGCCAAAGGAACAGAATGAGCAAAATAATCCCATACTGACCTATACATATATAGAAACTTGATATAGGCCGAGATGGCATGTCAGCATGGAGTGGTGATTATGTAAATGGCGCTAAGACAACTGGTCATAGCCAGTATAGACACAGAAGACGTTGTTTTAGCTTCCACTGAATGCCATCACAAAAAATACATCCCACACTGATTAAAAACTTAAGTGTATATAGAAAATCTTTAAAGTTAAAAAAAAGTAAGGAAAACATAATTACATCTCTTTCAGTTTCTTAAACAAAACACCAAAAGCACAAATGATTAACAGTGAGAATCTGAACACATTAAAATATTAACATTAGACAGAAGACACGATAAACAGTAAAAATACAAGTCACAGACTTGGAGAAGTTAAATAAATATTACTCGGTATTAATATCCAGAATATAAAAAGATCCTCAAAAACCATAAGGAAAAATGAGTAATATGGTAGAAAAAATGTCAAAAGTTTCAATTGTTAATTATTAGAGATAATTAAATAGCAAAAAAATACCCGTCAGAAAATATATCTTAAGTAATAAATGCAAATTAAAACCATTATGAGGCACTATTTCATACCTATCAGATTGGGAGCATTTTAGAAGTCTGAGAAGCCCAAGTGCTGGTAAGAATGTGGCCAAGAAAGAAAGAGGTTTTTAAAAACATGTTGGTGTGAATGTGTATTGTTAAAAACCACCGCAGAAAACAATGTTGTAATATCAAATGAAGTTGGTATATACATACCCTATGACCTAGCAATTCTACTGTGGGTATATATCCTAAAGAAACATGGAATAGAATGTTTGTTTTAGCAGTGTTCTTAACAGCAAAAAATTGGAAACAACCTAAATGTTCAAAAATAGAATTGTGAATAAATAAATGGTGCCAGAATCACACAATGAAATACTAAATATGTATGTACTAAATATAAAAACCAGGCAGGAAGAATACATGCTAATTTCTGAATAGTGATTACCTTCGGGCAGAGAGTAAGGGAATTGGACAGTGGGAGTTGTGGTTAAATGTACTTGTAATGTTGAAACAAAACAAAAACCCTAAAGTCATTATGGCAAGATGTCAACATCAGTTAAATCTGTTAAAAACAATGAGTCTGGCCCATATGCACAGACTGATAAGTAATGATTTCCAGGATACATTGCTAAGGAAAAGAGTAAGCTGTGCAAGTACATGGAGAGTGGGCTACCACGTGTGTAAAAACTGAAGGGGAAGATCAGCTAGTTTACATTGAATCTTTCTGAATGATGCAAAATAAATTGACAACAATGATGGCCTCTAAGGGGGTAGGAGTCTGGGGACTGGGGTCAGCAGTTGGAAAGAAACTTACTTAATGTACCTTTTTCTACTATTAGACTACTTTTATTACTTGCATATGTTTTCTCAAAAGTAAAAAATTAAAGCCAAAAAATTAATTAAAATGATTTTTACCCCAACAATGCACTTAGAACATAAATTACTGTTTTGAGGAATATTTTGCATAAAAATGTAAGTGTATCCTTATGTCTGCCATCTTCTCAAATGACCGATTTTTCCAAATAGTTCTTGATAATAAGCTCCTTATGATTAGTCACGCAGAAATATACACCCTGCCTGCTGCATCTGCTTTAACTGTGCATCTATTTATATGGGATGACAGATACTTTCCCTAATAAATCTGACCATTTCCCCTGCTAAGAAACTCAGATGAGTGCTGACTAAATGGTTGATGACACATGGGAGTTATTCCTATATTTTCCGCACACAGTAAGACAAATCAACTCAATGCTGAGTTCTTTTGTTATAAATACCAAGAGCTTTGGGGCCTGTCAGAAGGACGGGGGGTGGGGGGCGGTGTACAATGAATCCATAGTTTCTAGACTTTCTCTACCAGTTACAGTCAGATGCAACTTGAGAGCAAAAGCAGGATTTGGAGTTCCTAACATCAGACGTTTTCTTTCCATTAGCTAATTTACAATCAAGAGAGCCCCAATACTGCCAGATCTAGAATTTAACTACATCAAACAGTAATTTTTCCTCTTTTATTTTGCACTGAGTTTTTAAAACTTGTTTTTAGGTTGTTTAAAGGCCAATTGCTTGAGCAGACCAGTATTTTCAAGTCTTTTAGCTTAGGATCACTTTAGGAAACAAAACAAAAACTGAGTCTCACTGCCTCCTGTGACCTGACCCCAAGCTGGGTCCCTGGGGTCCCATGCCTCAGTTGATGTCAAGTGCAAAGATCTGGTTTATTCCACATTACAGGTATCAGGGAGGTGAGAGGGAGACTCAGGGTGAAGGGGGAAAAGAGCGGAGAGGATCACAGTCATCTCTTTTTCGTGTCTTTCATTTCACAACTTCTTCCTTCCCATGCCTGCTGGTGCGCTCCCTTGCCTTGTTCCAGAGCCAAAAGGCAGGTCAATTTTGCTGCTTCTTATCCAAGTTGGCAGAGGTTGTGGCAGCAGGGTGGTAACTCTGCCCGATGTTCTCAAGCTGCAGTTGGGACATGTCCAACAGCAAAGTCACTCAGTAAACAGTTCTCTGTTTTCTCTTTTCTTGAGTTGGCTGTAACATCTCTTGGCGCTAGTACCACCCACTCTTTAATTCAAACCAAGCCCACAGACCAGAAACTTCACAGATCCCCCCATCTTAAGGCAGTCTTTTGCTGGGTACAGAATGTCATCTATAAAATCACTGACATGGTATACTATTTCAATTTCAAGCCCTATAGATGTCCTTTGGATGGCTTGGTTATTCCGTTTTTAGTAATATGCCTTGTACATCATTCACTTCAATATTCAAGAACCTTATTAATGTCTATTTTGTACCTAGCTTTGTGCTGGGATAGGGGGGTACGGTAGAGGGTTAACAAATATTGCATGTAACAATTCCTTATTTAAAGAAGTTTACAAACTAATTGGAGAGAGGAAAGTCAAACTGAAATAATGAATATCTCAAAATGAACTATCTTTACACACCAAAAGCAAGCAGGTAAATATTGGAGACCTGAAAAGGTTAGGAAAAGTTTGAAAAAAGATGTTGGACTGGAGCTGGGTTTTTAAGGAGGAGTGGAGGTTAGGAAGGGATTTGTAGGCGTGACAAGATGATCAAGACCTCAAAGGATGGTCTCAGAAGAGCAGATTGTGGGACTGTCAGAGACCAGTCTAATGAAGAAACTCTGATACCAGAAAACCGGTAAATAAATGAACAAATGAAACCAGGGGGCAAAAATAGATTAATAAATTAGCTCCTTGAGATCAAAGGGACCTCATGAATCATGTCACCCACATTTTGCCTTCATTTTACAGATGAGAACACTGGGGATTAGAGCAGTAAAGCGATTTCACCGTATCAGGTAACAGATTAGTACCAGAGCAGAAATTCAACTCCAGGGTTTCTGATTCCCAAGGCATCACACCCTACTTCAAACCGCCACCCTATTATGCTCAGATGACTTCAGGCCAACAGGGACCAGTGACATATGAACAGCAACAATATGATAAGTTCTGAAATAGAGGACTAGAGAAGGGTTAAGGTTCATTTTGTATACAACATATAGTTGAGATATTTCTAAATTTTTCTTTTATTGAATTGCAGAACTTATTGCATCATGTTTCACCTCCTCTGCTTCACAGAGTCTTCCATTACACGGCCCTGCCTGGCCTTCCTGACCTTTATATCCCAATACTCCCCACTCTGTAGCATTCACTCCAGCCAGGTAAGACCATTCACCGTCCCCATCTTTTGCCAGGCTCATTCTTACCTCTGGGACATTGGTCCTGTCATTTCCCCCTTCTGCAAGGTTTTTTTCCCTCCAACTCAATGTTGACATAAGACCCAGGTCTCAGTTAGGATCTTCAGCTACCTCAGGTCTTCTCTATACTTTTAGTTCAATGCAATCCAATTCATTTCTGTAAAATATTATGAAGAACCTGGTCAATGCCAGGCACTCCTACTAGGCGTTTGGGATTCCAGAACAAGTAAAGTATGGGTGCTGCCCTCAAGGTGCTAAGAGTTTAAAAGGGGAATTCAGGCTTGAAAGCAAATTACTCCCACCCAGAATCATAAATATAAGTACAAAAGACAGAGCACACCCAGAGGATGGAAAGAGAAGAGACTCACTGAGAGAGCGATGTCTAAGGTAGGTTAATGGATGAGAAGGAATTTATCAGGGGCTAAACTGGGGGAAAGCAACGGAAAAAGGTTATTGAAGGCATTGTAGGCTGGATGTGGAAATTCACAGCAGTTGGTAACTTTGGCTTTGTTTTGCTGTTTACTAAACCAGATTTGGGACCAGGATTTGGTTTGCCTTCAAAACAGTGTACAAATAGAAGAGCAAGGGGGGATAAAGCAGGAGAGGTGGCCAGGGACTCCTTACCAGGCTACAGAGCCTGGGCTTCAGCATGGAGATAATGAAGAGCTATTGACAACATTTTAAGTGTCATGTATTTAGGTAGGTGGCTCAGAGGAAGGTGGCCTCCACCTTGCATTCAAGCAATCTAGTAAAGCTAAATCAAGGAAAGTTATGGATAGAATGGATAAAATTTCAATAGGCTGAAATGGAGGGAAAGTCATTATATCATTAGCAGAAACAACCAAGTAGTCATTATAATTGTTACCTAATTGTTTCAAGTATGTTCTTTCTTTTTTTCTCCTGAGATATATTACTTAAATTCTTCAAGGACAGGGGCTATTTTTCAGGTTTCCTTTTAATAGCTCCAAGTAGCTAACATAGTTCTGGGTATAAAGTGGGTGCTTGGTCAGTTTTCAATGACCTTTTGGGGGGTGGCAAAAAATGGGTGGGGGGCGGAGAAAATTCCTCATTTTTGTTCCTGACGGGAGCTTGTTTTTATTTCTAAATCTGTTGCTAAGAATGAAAATTCATAAGGTTTTATAAATCCATATTTGAAATAAAGATGGTGTGTATAATTGGAAACTTATGGTTGTCTAATAAAGGACAGAAGATTCCAATTAAAGCCAAAATTCCATCTCTAAGCAGCCTTTCTCACTGTGTGGGCATCCCAACTGCTAAGTTTGTTTAATAGATCAAATTAAATGGATGACTGGTTTTGAAGGGCATCTTAGGGACTTGAGACTTAGCTTTGCTTTGGAGCATGTTTCCTTAAGCTCACTACTGACAGAAGTATTCAGTCTTATTATCAAACCACTTCAGTCAAACCACTTTTAGATATTGGGAAGAATGATAATATGATATAAATATTTCATGAAGGACTATATATACATGTTATTTATTTTTTTTCTTAAAGAGAAACAAAAGGCACTGGGTTTCACCAATTCTCTCTCCCTACTCCAAATCTGACCAGGCTCTGAAAAATAACCTGCCAAACATTGTTTTAAGTATATAGTAATTTTTGTTCCATAAAGGTAAATGTCCTTTTTATGTGTTCAACAATGCTCATAGTGCATTACATATGTTAATTTTAACCCATAAGTGGTGATATGCTGTCATGCAGGGATGATATTCAAAATAGTTAACAATGGTAGAGCATGTGCACCGGCCATTGAGAAAGGACCCCTGAGCAACTGGGTAGATGGCAGCTGGTTCATTGGACCTGCACATACAAGCTACTTTTGCCCATACATTGCCCTTACCGTAATAGCCACACGTTTTCCTTTGGCAAATTGCCCTGCACTATTCCAAGTGATCTTGAAAGAAATGCCTATTAAGGGACCCTACCTTCCTTTGGCCACAAGGCTGGAATACGTGATCCATATTCAGCCAGTCAAAACATTCCATTCTTTCACCACAATATTGATTGAGAAATGAGTACATGACCCAGTTCAGTCCAAGCAGGGTCCTCCCCAGGACTTTTCCTCTGCAGTTAATTGGGAAGATTTCCCATACTTTGAAGATTGCTAAACTTGAAGGATATGAGCCTGGTGCCCTCATAGAAGGGGAGTTTGATTGAAGAATGAAGACCTCTGTCTGACAACATAGTTTGAGCCTCAGCCATGCCTACAGTCAGATGCAACCTCCTGGACTTTCCAATTACTTAAAGAAATGTTTTCTTTCTTTCTCTCATTCTTTTTCTATGTTTTTTAACTTAAACTAAATAGAGTTGAATTTTTTTCCCTTGTATTCAGATAACTACTTAATAACTATGCCCACATAACATAATTCTATATAATTTCCATTATAAAAATGCTAATGAAAACTTGGACTTAATTGAAAGCTCTGCTTTTTATTAGACCATCCTAAGTCTCCAAACCAAAACATTATGCAACTAGAAGCCATCATGGGTCCTTAATCAGGGGAATAACAAAATAAAGATGGTGTTTCAGAAAAGTTTGCCTGGCATTGATGTATGGAAATAATCAAAACAACATATACTCATACATGTATTCAGAAATATATATTTATTCACCTTAGTTTCAAATATGCCAGATGCCATTTCTTTTTGTGTTAACATAACTGAATAGAACCATATTGCCCATACCTTAAAAATGTGTGGAGACCTGACAGGCGTGGTTCAGTTGGTTGGCCATCATCCCACATAGGCGAGAGGTCACCAGTTCGATTTCTGGCCAGGGCACACGCCTGGGTTGTGGGTTTGGCCTCAGTCAGGGTGCATGCAAGAGGCAACCGATTGATGTTTCTCTCCCTCTGTTTCACCCTCCCTTCCTCTCTCTCTAAAAATAAATAGGTAAAATCTTTAAAAACATAATGTTTGGCACTTATATACTCTGCCTTTAATTATTTGGAATACAAATCATAGTTTACATCATTTACTTCTCCTACAAGCATATGTTAGAAAGTTACTATATGCAAGTTACTGTTACCGACTCTAGAGATAAAAAGAGGAGTTAAATGATTTCTCTACCCACCAAGAATTCACATTCTGGTGAGAAAAGCAGAAGTGTAAACATTAATAGATAAACAGTCGTAAGAGTTGTCAGCACTGGAATCCCGCCTTCTGCTGAAGGTTTCCACCTCCTTCTAGGGGCTCTGTTAGCCACAAGCTGGACGCATTTGAGTACAGTGAGTGTACATAGCTCCATAAAAGCAACTCCTCAGTATTCAGGCTGAACTGTTCAGTAAATTATGTAGTCCTGATTTTTTGGCATTTCAAGCACAACTCGATTGCTTTGGTTTTTTTAATGTAAAGAACTTCCTTAAGGGAAGAAGAATTAGGTATCTGTGGTTGATGGATGCCTTTCTTTCCAAAGCCAGATGTGATCTTCAGGAAATTACTTTGGTTGATTCATACTTTCATTTTTTTCTTTTTAATTTTTTTATTGTTGTTCAAGCACAGTTTTGTCCATTTTCCTCCCACCACTCCCCCCACCCCCACCCTCCACCTCACCCACCCCTTGACTTTGTCCATGCGTCCCCCAAATATGTTCCTAAACCAAGCTTCCCCTGTTCCCCCGCTTCTTCCCCTCCCCCTTCTCCTCTGTTCACTGTCAGTTTCTTCTTCACTTCAATGCCTCTGGTTACATTTAACTTGCTTGTTTGTTCTGTTGATTAGTCTCCACTTATAGGTGAAATATGGTATTTGTCTTTTACAGCCTGGTTTATTTCACTTCAGCATAATGCTCTCCTGTTCCATCCATGCTGTTGCAAATGGAAGGAGCTCCATCTTTCTTCCTGCTGCGTAGTATTCCGTTGTGTAAATGTACCACAGTTTTTTGATCCACTCATTTACTGATGGGCACCTAGGTTGCTTCCAACACTTGGCTATTGTAGATTGTGCTGCAATGAACATTGGGGTACATACCTCTATTTTTAAATTAAATTTATATTTTTAAAAAGTTTAATTATGAACAAAATTCTTGAGAACACAGAGAGGAGACCCATTAAATTTTCCTTTTCAGTCATTGTCAAGCCTTTGTTTATTCGGAGCCACTCCTTCCTTAAACATGCACAACAGATAGGTCTTTAGAGGGGATTGTATTACAAGAAATTTCTCCAAGCTGTCTCATTCTCCTCAGTTCCTCATTTGAATTTTGCAATAACTTAACCCATAGCTGGAATTCACTTACAAATTCCAAGGAACTAAAAGCCAACAAGATACTGACAATAATTTCTTTCACTTTTTTTTAAGTACCTGCATCTTTCTGTAACTGCTGTTTGGCTTCAGTGGTTGTTCGGTGTGTTTGAAAAGGAGAAAAAATAGGTCTTCCATCCCTTTCTTTCTAGTTTAACTGGCTTTTTAATATTCCATGTGGATTTATAAATTAAATGTAGTCTAAAATGACCTCTTTTTTTTTTTGCTCCCAAAGTAACTCTTAAAAGAGGAAAATAAAATATTTATTGTGTTAGATAATTTATTATAGAGGATTTAGTGCCTCACTTCTAAATTATACGATTTGGGGACTAGAAAGCTCTTTAGAAGTTACCTAGTCCAAATTCCTCATTCTACAAATATTCAGATATTAAATTACTTGCCCAATTCACAGAGCTAGTAAGGGGCACAGCCAAAAATAGAACTCAAAGTTCAGCAAAGTTCTCAGCATTGTTGATAAATTTCCTGCCCATTTCTCCTAACAGCTATTACAAATCTTCACCACCCTTTTCCCGAACCTTATACCACTAACTCCCTATCACTCTGGCCCTTGCTTCACAGAAAAAATAAAAACTGGAGTATGACTCCAGTTTTCTCTTTTAAATTCCCTCGTATCTCACTTCAAAGGAACATTATCATTACTTTTCAAGGGGAATCCTGCAATTTGTTATCCGAAACACATTGGGTCCCCTCTCCTCGAGACCTTATTCTATCAATTATTTCTTCTCACATATATAGGAATCCCTTCTTTTAAGCATATAAACATGCTCAAGGATTTGCATGTATCATGACTTTCTACCTCATTCCAGAAACATTCTTTCTTTCCTTTTCATCAGAATCAAGCTTAGTTTTGTAAAGGTGTCACATTCTCATTTACTGATGCCACATTCTCACCTCTGATTCACTCCTTCAACTTAAAAAATGTGACTTTTGACACTAGTGTCCAACTGGCAATGTTTCGGCAGAGACAATCTGTGCCTTTTAAGGACATTTCAACTCCCTCCTTTTGAGACTCTCCTCTCTTTTGTCTTCCTTATTCTCCTTCTAACACTGGGTTTCTAAGTTTTTCTGTCTTCCTTTATTCATTCCTTAATTTCTGATGCTTCCCAGGGTTCTTTACTCAGCACCCCTTCTTTCTCATTCCGTGGACAAATCTCACTTCTATACATGGCTCAATTTTCACACACAAATTTGTGTAATGCATAGGTGTCTTAAAGGAAAAAAATTCTCTTAAGTTTTCAATGTTGGCCAAAATTATTTTGTTATAATATTATTTACTTACCTAGATATAAAACTAAGTATAAATTCCTTATGTTTATCATTCTGACACAAATGTACAACCAAAAACTTTATTAAGTGAATTTAAATAAAACTAAAAATCTAAAAATCCCATAAAATAAAATAAGCATTAATTTATGTGGATTGTTATGTTGTTTTCTTGAAAGTAAATTGTCAACTCATAATGTGAATATGGGTTTGGCTGCTAATAGGTTCTTTTTAATTTAAATAGAAGTATGTACCACGGAATGATTCCCTTCTCCCACCACTTTTCTCTGTTCAGACTACTATGAAACTTTCATTCATATGTGCAAGCAACACGATGACACCATTTTGTCTTCACTTGACCTGATTGCATCATTTACTTAATAAGCCTGGCTCTGTGATACTTGGCACCAGCAAGATTATAAACATAAATACAAAGACAGACACTACAGTAAGTTGGCAGTATCAGAAGGTGGTCATCCGCATGACCCAGATTATTCTTGAAGTAAAAGGAAGAATAGAGCATGGATGTAAAATCAATTAAGTGAACACATAGACTTTGAAAACAAACTTGATGGATCCCAGCTATCCAGGAACTTCAATTTTGTGGATTCCATATCTGTACTGATAGCCCCAAACCCTCTGTTAAGCCTCTGGCCTGTATTTCAACTGCCTACTAAAAATTCCTCTACCTACATAACATATAATCACCTCATATGCAACATGTCCAAACTGAACTTGTTATCATTCCCCACGCACACACCCACCTTAACCTGTATTCCCAATCTTAGTTAATGACATCATTATCTACCCAGTTACCTGAGCCAAAAACTTAAGTCTCATACTAGATTCCTTTTTCTGCCTCACCTCCTACATGCAAGTATTATAGATTATACATCCTAAACTTCTTTCAAATCAACAATTATTTTTATTTTCACCTAGAAATCCTACTTAAAAACTATTCCAAGAAAATAACCTAAATATTAATAAAGCAACATATAGACAAAGAATAAAGATTTTAACCTCGCTATTAAACTTAAACAACATGACTTTAAGAGTAGGGGAAAAACTGAGCTATATTTGATACAGGTTATTCTTATTCAGAAACAATACAAAATTATAGTTCTTGGCAGATTTAAATGCTCAGTGAAAAGCACCTTAAAATGCTGATTAAATTTAATTTTCTGTAGATGTATGGATGATTTATCAACAATGCAAGAGATTTTCAGATGCCAAAATAAAGAACAAGGGGAGATCATAAATCCAGAGAGAAATGAGAGATCTGAAGCCAGGTCCTGCCTTGGGCATCTGTAACTCTTTGGTGGTCTAGGCCCAAGAAAAGCAGGATATTATATAATATTGATATTATAGAGCAAGGAATCCCAAAACAGCAATATCCTCAGTAAGTAAACTAGAGAACAATCCACCCCACAGAAGATGTTAGGGAAAATTTTCTGTCCCAGTCTTGGTGATAAAAGGAGGCAAAAAATAAGTCATCCTTGATAAAACTACAAACCCATCCTCAAATGGGTTTGGTGTCAGAATTTATAGGCTTTGAATGGGCCCAAAAATACAAGCAGAAATTTTCATTCAAATTAATACTATATTGGTGGTTCCCCAGGCATTTAGCAAAAACCAAAACAAATCTCCCTCAAGAAAGTCAACTTCAACTTAGGTCTCAAAAGAAATCCACTAGGAAAGTTTCAAGGAACATAAACCCATAGTACAACATTATGAGATATGAAGAATAAGTTACTGCATACAAGTGTCAGCATAAAAATTTCAGGATTTTAGCTTTAGTTATAAAAATTACTGATACAGAATATAAAATAAAAATGTTTAAATCTTTACATAAATAAAAGAAAATATAGCCAAAAATGAGTCTATAATATATTAGTTGTGCCCTGGCTGGGTAGCTCAGTTGGTTAGAACATTGTCCCAATACACCAAGGTTGCAGGTTCAATCCCCGGTCAGGACACATACAAGAATCAACCAATGAATGCATAAATATGTGGAAAAACAAATCAATGTGTGTGTGTGTGTGTGTGTGTGTCTCTCTCTCCCCCCACCTTCCTTTCTCTCTCTAAAATTTATAAATAAAATTAGCTGATTTATAAAAGAACCAATAAGAACTTTAAGAAATGTATAACACAATTATTAAAATTAGAAAAACCCACCATAGTATGTGGACTAAATAGCAGAATAGATAGAGCTGAAGAAATAATTAGTAAATTGAAAGATAGATCTAAAGGAATTATCCAGAATACAACACAAATTCATAGAGACAGAATATACATAAAAAGATGAAGAAATAGCACACAGTGAGAACATCTAAAAAGAAATACTTGCAATACTGAAAGATGAATGGGAAAAATGAATGAGATAGTTATAACTTTTCCAAAATGAAATGATTAAAGGCATACATTTTGGGATTCAAGAAGCCCAATATATTGTGAATACAGTTAAGAAATAGAATCTAGACCTATGCCACAACGGGAAAACAGCTAACATTGTACTCAGTGGTGAAAAACTGAGTTTTCCCACTAAAATCAGAAATAAAACAAGGATTCCCACTATCATCAGTGCTATGCAACACCATCCTGGAAGTTCTAGCTAGAGCAATTAAGCAAGGAGAAAAAAAAGGCATATAAATTAGAAAGAAGTAAAACTATTCCTATTCTCAAATAATATTATACCCTATATGGAAAATTCCTCCCCTGTCCCCCAAATTCATAATAAACTAATTCAGCAAAGTTGCAGGGTATAATATCAACAATCAAAAATCAGTAGTAAAGAGAACATGGGGGAAAATTGGGAAAACTGTAGTAAAATAACAATAAAAAGACAGTACAAAAAATGGAACAACAATTCCATTTAAAATATCATTCTGAAAACAAAAATAGCCCAGAATAAATTTAACCAAGGAGGTGAAAGTCTTGTACAGTGATTAGTATAAAATATTGCCAAAAGAAATGAAACAATAGAAAGACATCATGTGGTGATGCGTTGAAAAACAGTACTGTTAGATAGCAATACTAGCTAAAGCAATCTACAAATTCACTAAAATTCTTCTCAAAATTCCAGTGGCCTTTCCTGCAAAAATAGAAAAGCCAATTCCCAATTCAAATGGAATTTCAAGGGGCTTCAAATAGGCAAAACAATCTTAAAAAAGAAGAACAAAACTGGAGCCCGCACACTTTCTAGTTTAAAACTTACTAAAAGAGACGGTAATCAAAACAGGGTGTTACCAGCATGAAAATAGGCCCTTAGGCCACAGAAATTAAGTTGAGAGTCCAAAAATAAACCCATACATCTGTGGCCAATTGATTTTCAACAAGGGTGCCAAGGCCGTTCAAGGGAAAGAACAGTCTTTTCAATGAATGATACTGAGACAAGTGGATATCCACATACAAGTTCTGTTGGAAGAGTTCATTTCAATTTTAATGAAATTATCCCAGAGAATAGAAAGTAAGCACTCCCCGACTAAATTATAATGATAGTATAATTTTGATACCAAATTCAAGAAAGGGTATCACAAGAAAGAAAATTTGAGATCAATCTCACTCATTAACGTAGATACAATAATCATAACTAAAATGTTTGCTATCCAAATCTTTTTTAAAAAGTATTCATCATGAATAAGCCAGCTCTTCAGCCAAAACAGCCTTGGTTTGTAGTTGTTTGCTGATTTCCATGGTGTAAATACTATAAACATGGCTAATATCAATCTACTAGTGTAACTGTACTGAATGCAGAGATGAGGAGAGATGCTAAAATCATCTTTCACAAATTACTATGAGCTGGCTCCTGTATACCATTTACATGACAGAGGTACCACTGAATACAAATGAATAAAGATAATCAGACTATGATAATTGGCTATTCATATTTTAAAAGTGAAATTGAATCTCTACCATATAATCACACCCAAATTCAATTCCACATGAATTATGGACTTAAATATGAAGTGCAAATTTTTAACATTTAAAAAAAATAACATAGAATATCTTTCTCAACTTGAGGTAAGAAATTAAGTAAAAATCACTGACGATAAAGGAAAAGATTGATTTTTTTTATTATATTAAAACTATGAAATTTTGTTCATCGAAACACATGATCAAAAGAGTAGAAAACTCACTACTGAATGAAGTGGCAAAATTTCTCACTTGGAGAACATATTTTTTTCACACAGGTACAGTTGGGTAACATTTTCTTCTGCCTCCTTGGTGTCCTTGCTCTAGCCATTCTCCTTTCTCTTCTGCACCTTAAGTTTCTTCCTCTCTGCTAGCTTTTCCCCAAAACACTCCCATATCTCTCTTCACAGCCAAGCTTGTTCAAAATTAATATACATTCACCTTCTCCACTCACTTCTCAGCCCAATTCTTAATTCAGCATTTACTTCTTATGTCCACTACACTCTGATTTCTTGGTTGACACAACCTTTTATAAGGTGATTTGGTAATGTGAAAATCAATAAATGCTTTTCAACAGTCTTCTGACTGGTCAGTCCTCATAGACATTCAATAATCTTGACCACTTCTTTCTTAAGATCAGTTCCTCTATTTGTTTCTGCAACAATACTCACCCCTATTCCTCATTCCTTCTGAATATCCTCTGTATTTCTTCTATTTTTGCTGCCTCTTCCTACCTCGCACCAGATTTCAGTACCTTTTAAAAATATATAAAAAAGAATATATGCTCATTTTAAAAATTCTAGAACATTTAGGAAAATATAAAGAACAGAATTAAAATGATCAATAATCCTAACATCCAAAGATAATATTAATTATTATTGACATTTTAATATACGCTGACAGGCTTTTTCTAGAATATGTATTTATTTTTATAAAATGCTAACTACAATACATGATAGTCCATTTATCATTTAATATAATGTAACATTCTCTTATATCAGTATGGATTAATATTGTTACTCTATTAATAGCCAATATTCATTGAGCTTTTATTGAAGGTACTGTGCTAAACTATATATATATTTTAAACTATATATATATTTATATAAATATATATATATTTTGTGTGTGGGTATATATATATATATAAAAATATATATAACCTTATAAGATAGAAACTATAGTATTACCCCTATTTTACAGATAAGAAAACTGAGGCTGTGATAATTTAAGTAAATAGTCCATGGTCTAATCACGAGTAGCTCTAGTAAGAGCTAGCCAAGATTTGATGTATTTCTCATTGACCAGAAATCGGTCACCTGTTGACATTTAAACCAGAAACATAGGTATAGGACTACCATCATCATCATAATTCACTCCATGGACTATGCCCACCTTCTCTGATTGTATTACCATTCAATATTTAAAAACAGAGCAATTCCCTAAGCAAGGGAAAAGAGGAAAACGACTGTTAGGGTGTTAACCAGTATAACACCATCAGCCATTTTGAATTTTATGTATGTGCTTTTAGAAGACTCAAGGGTTGTTAGTAGTTGAGTTGTGTGGCTGTGGGGTGGAGGCCACTCCCCCAACCTCCTCCCAAGCCTGATCAGCACCTCCCCCTCCAAGGAGATCCACTAGTCCCACCCACCAACTCCCTGTGACTCCACCCTTCTGAACCATGCTCTGGGCAGCATATGGGACAGACTGAATTGCGTGGCTCTGGAATGTGGGGCATTTTTCCCTTAAACATTCCAACGGTACAGCGCCTTCCTTTCACATGACTAAATTTTGGTCTGTTTGGGCCTGATAAATTCTGCTGGCCTCACCCTGATGACTCCCTAAGACCTTATCCCACCACGAAGGTGTGCAGGCTCTCAGCAAGTGGCAGCTAGACTTGATACATCCTGGGACATTTGCTGAATGGCCTCAGATCCCACACTGGCACTGAGTTTGAACCCATATCAGTCTGGTGAACACCACTCGCCCCTGCTTGGTGACTCCCTGAGAACCTGCCTCATACAACTCAAGTACCACCAGAGGTTCATTCAGTAACTGAGCTTAATAGGCAGCTGGTAGGCAAAGGCAGGCAGAGGCAGATCTCGGGGTGCCTTAGGACTTTTATTGACCTGCCCCTAGGTCTGGTGCTGGTAAAAGCCAGCCCTGGAGAACAGCTTGGTCATTTCTGCTCACTCCCAGGCCCAGCAGAGGCAGCCACAAACAGTGGATTACTTTTTAGCTCCAAATAGGTTGCCCAGGGCCAGTCACAGGTAGCAACTGACATTGGCTGCACCAGAGTCCCTCCCACGAGGCCCCAGAAGTAACACACCCAGAGGCCAGCTTCAGGCAACATGAGAGCAGGCTCCAGTTAGCTTCACAAGTGGTAAATACAAAGGGAGATCTTGGCAGGCACCAGACCCTGCTGAGGCAAATTCTGCTTCACGTGATCAACACCTGCACAGCAGCTGGTACACTGTGGTCAGAGATGATACTCACAGTCAGCCAGCCTAAGGGTCAACCCCATGCATGAATGAAGCAACAGCAATCAAGAGTTAATTACAACAGTAGGGTCCACATAACCCACACAAGGGACATTCCTAGAGCACCCAGCTCAGGTGATCAAGAGGACTGTACTGCTGGGTACCATGGGACACCCACTACATAAGGCCACATTACCAAGACTGGGAGTCATAGCAGACCTACCTAGTATAATATATAGCAACAAATACAAAGAGGAAGACAATATGGGGGGACAAAGAAATAGGCCACAAATGAAAGAACAGGAGAAATCTTCAGAAAAAGAGCTAAATGAAATGGAGGTAAACAATTTACCAGACATAGAGTTCAAAAAAATGGTTATGAGGATGTTCAAGGAACTTAGTAAGAACCACAACAGCATGAAAAAGGACATAGAAACATTAAAAAAGAACTAGTCAGAAATGCAGAATACAGTATCTGAAATGCAGAATACACTAGAAGGAATAAAGAGTAGGTTGGATGAAGCAGAGGATCCAAGGAAACCAAAACACTAATTAAAAAGAATATGCACCCTATGATCCTTGCAGCATTATTTAAATAGCCAAGATTTGGAAGCAACCCAAGTGTCCATCAGTAGATGTGTGGAAATGAAAGCTGTGGTACATTTATACAAAGAAATACTTCTCAGTTGTAAAAAAAGAAAGAAATCATATCCTCTGCAACAGCATTAATGGACCTGCTATGTGAAACAAGCCAGTCAGAGAAAGATAAGTAGCACAAGATTTCACTCATATGCAGAATCTAATAACAAAATAAACTAACAAGCAACATAGAAACAGACTCATAGAGACAGAGAACAGACTGACAGCTGTTAGAGGGGAGGGACCTGGGAGGCTAGGTGAAAAGGGGGAAGGGATTAAGCAAAAGAAAAGCAAAAAACTCATAGACACAGACAACACTATGGTGATTACCAGAGGGAAAAGTGGGTGGGAGTGGTAGAAGAGCATAAAGGTGAATACGTGGAGATGGAAGGAGACTTGACTTGGGGTGGTGATCACACAATACTATGTACAGATGATGTATTATAGAACTGTACACCTGAAAGCTATGTAATTTTATTAACTAATGTCACTCTAATAAACTTAATTTAAAAGAAAGAATAGAGGAGGCTAAAATAAATTATATTTTTTCTTTTTCTTTTTTTTTTAAGATTGTATTTATTTTTAGAGAGGAGAAGGAAGGGAGAGAAATTTCAATGTGGGGTTGCCTCTTCTGCACCCCACACCAGGGATGTGGCCTGCAATCCAGGCATGTGCCCTGACTGGGAATCAAACCAGCGACCATTTAGTTTGTAGGCTGGCGTTCAATCCACTGAGCCACACCAGCCAGGGCTATACTTTCTGTTTTTTAAAAAATAAATAAGTTTTATGTATGTACTATAATTTAATTAGGGAATTGCATGTTGAAGGACTTTTAGGTTGTTGTTAATTTTACACTATTATAAAGAGAGCTGGAGCGAACATATTTGTAGCTTTTTCATACAATTACATATTTTCGTAAGTTCCTAGAGGCACAATTTTTGTACCAAAGCGAAATCTTAAGGTTAAAAAAATATATTGCCGGATTACCTTCCAAAATGTGTAAGCAAATACATAACTCTCACCAGAAAAGTGTGAGAGTACACATTTCCTCACATTTTTTTTAATTTTAATTTTTTGTTATATTTTATTGATTATGCTATTATGGTTGTCCCATGTTTTTCTCCCCTTTATCCCTTCTGCCCTGCACCCCATCCCATCATCCCCACACCCCTTAGTTCATGTTTATGGGTTATAGATATCAGTTCTTCGGCTTCTCTGTTTCCTATACTATTCTTAGCCTCCCCGTCCATTTTTTTGTTGTTGTCAAAATTTTCCCGACATCACTTTCCGAGATCCACCCATCCCTACCTCCCACTCTCAAACCTTACCCCATTTGGCTTTCTCCATAGGTCCTTTATGCATGTTCCTTGATGACCCTTCTCCTCCTTTTACCCTGTTATCCCCCTCTCTCCTCCCTTCTGGCTACCATCAGTTTGTTTTTTATTTCAATGTCTCTGGTTATATTTTGCTTGCTTGTTTGTTCTATTGATTAGGTTCCACTTATAGGTGAGATCATATGTTATCTGTCTTTCACCACCTGGCTTATTTCACTTAGCATAATGCTCTCCAGTTCAATCCATGCTGTCACAAAAGATAGTAGCTCTTTCTTTCTATCTGCTGTGTAGTATTCAACTGTGTAAATGTACCACAGTTTCTTGATCCACTCATTTACTGCTAGGTACTTAGGCTGTTTCTAATGCTTGGCTATTGTAAATTGTGCTGCTATGAACATTGGGGTGCATAGGTTCTCTTGAACTGGTTTTTCAGGATTCTTAGGGTATAATCCCAGCAGTGGAATTGCTGGGTCAAAAGGCAGTTCCATTTTTAATTTTTTGAGGAAATTCTAAACTGTTTCCCACAGCGGCAGCACCAGTCTGCATTTCCACCAACAGTGTAGTAGGGTTCCCTTTTCTCCACATCCTTGCCAGCACTTGTTGTTTGTTGATTTTTTATAATGGCCATTCTGACTGGTGTGAAGTAGTATCTCATTGTGGTTTTAATTTGTATTTCTCTGATGACTAGTGATGCTGAGCATCCTTTCAAGTGTCTCTGGGCCCTGTGTATGTCCTCCTTGGAGAAGTGTCTGCTCAGGTCCTTTGCCCATTTTTTAATTGGATTGTTTGTCTTCCTGGAGTGGATTTGTGTGAGTTCTTTATATATTTTGGAGATCAGATCCGTGTCCAAGATATTATTGGCAAATATATTTTCTCATATGGTTGAGTCCTTTTTAATTTTGCTGATGTTTTCTTTAGCTATGCAGAAGCTTCTTATTTCAATGAAGTCCCATTTTTTTATTCTTTCCTTTATGTCCCTTGTTCTAGGGGACATATTGGTGAAAATATTGCTGTGTGGAATCTGAGATTCCCCTGCCTGTGCTCTCCTCTAGGACTTTTATGGTGCTCCAACTTATATTGAAGTCTTTTATCCATCTTGAGTTTATTTTTGTGTGTGGTGTAGGTTGGTGGTCAAATTTCTTTTTTTTTGCATGCAGCTGTCCAAGTCTCCCAACACAATTTGTTAAAGAGGCTATTTTTACTCCATTTGATGCTCCTGCCCTCTTTGACAAATATTAATTGACCATAGAGACATGGGTTTATTTCTGGCTTCTCTATTCTGTTCCATTGATCTATGTGTCTGCTCTAATGCCAGTACCAGATGTTTTGATTACATTGGTCTTATAGTTTGATGTCAGGTATTGTGATCCCTCCTATTTTATTCTTATTTCTCAAAATTGCTGCAACTATTCAGAGTCATTTATGAGTCCATACAAATTTTTGAAATCTTTGTTTTATATCTGTGAAATATGTCATTGGTATTTTAATAGGGATTGTATTGAATCTATAAATTGCTTTGGGTAGTATGGACATTTTGATGATATGAATTCTTCCGATTCATGAACATGGTATATACTTCCATTTATGTGTGTCTTCCTCAATTTCCTTCTTCAGTGTTGTGTAGTTTTCTGAGTACTGGTCTTTAACCTCCTCGGTTAAGTTTATTCCTAGGGACCTTATTTTTCTTGTTGCTATAGTAAATGGGATTTTTCCCTGATTTCTGACTCTGACATTTCATTGTTGGTGTACAAAAATGCCTTCAATTTCTGAATATTGACTTTGTATCCTGCTGTTTTGCCAAATTCACTTATAAGGATGAGTAGTTTTTGGGTGGAGTCTCTAGGGTTTTCTATGTATACTATCATGGCATCTGCAACCAATCTCAGTTTTACTTCCGCCTTTCCAATTTGGATGCCTTCTGTTTCTTTTTCTCGTCTGATGGCTGCGGCTAGGACTCCTAATACTATGTTGAATAGAAGTGGTGAAAGTGGACATTCTTGTCTTGTTCCCAATCTTAGTGGGAAGGCTTTTAGTTTTTGCCTGTTCAGTATAATGTTGGATGTAGGTTTCTCGTGTACAACCTTTATTATGTTGAGGTATGCCCCCTTTATTGCCACTTTGCTGAGTGTTTTTATCATAAATAGGTGCTGTACTTTATCAAATGCTTTTTCTGCATCTATTAGTATGATCATGTGATTTTTATCTTTCCTTTTGTTTATGAGATGTATTATATTAATTGATTTGCAAACATTGTACCATCGTTCATCCCTGGGATGAATCCCACTTGATCAAGGTGGATGATCTCTTTAATGTATTGCTGAATGTGGTTTGCCAATATTTTGTTAGGATTTTAGCATCTATGTTCATCAGAGATATTGGCCTGTGGTTTCCTTTCTTTGTTGTGTCTTTATCTGGTTTTGGGATTAGGATGATGCTGGCCTCATGAAAAGAGTTAGGGAGACTTCCCTCTTTTGGATATTTTAGAACAGTCTGAGAAGGACAAGGGTTAGCTCTTCCTTAAATGTTTTATAAAATTCTCTTGTGAAACCATCTGGTCCAGGGCTTTTGTGTACCTGAAGTTCTTTGATTACTGCTTCAATTTCATGAGTTGTTATTGGTCTGTTTAGGCTTTCTGCTTCTTCTTCATTCAGTTTTGGAAGATTATATTTTTCTAAAAATTTGTCCATTTCACCCAGGTTTTCAAATTTCTTGGCATATAGTTGTTCGTAGTAATTTTTTACAAGCCTTTGTATTTCTGTGGTAGCAGTTGTAATTTCTCTTCTTTCATTTCAGATTTTATTTATTTGGGTCCTCTCCCTTTTTTTCTTGATGAGTCTGCTTAAAGCCTTGTTGATTTTGTTTACCTTTCAAAGAACCAGCTTCTGGATTTATTGATACTTTGAACTGTTCTTTTAGTCTCTATGTCATTCAGTTCTGCTCTGATCTTGATTATTTCCTTCCTTCTGCTCAGCCTGGGCTTTGTTTGTTGTTGTTTCTCCAGTTCTTGTAGACGTAGGGTTAGGTTGTTTATTTGAAATGTTTCTATCTTTTTTAGGTAGGCCTGTATTGCTACAAAGTTCCCTCTCAGGACTGCCTTCGCTGTGTCCTATAGGTTTTGGACTGTTGCATGTTCATTTTCATTTGTTTCCAAAAACTTTTTGATATCTTCTTTGATCTCATTATTTACCCATTCATTATCTAATAGCATGTTCTTCAGTCTCCATAAGTTTGAATGTTTTTGAGTTTTTTCCTTGAGGTTGGTTTCTAGTTTTAAGACCTTGTGGTCTGAGAAAATGCTTGATATGATTTCAATATTCTTAAATTTGTTGAGGTTTGTTTTGTGTCCTATCATGTGGTTTATCTTTGAAAATGTTCCATGTGTATTTGAAAATAATGTGTAGTTTGCTTCTTTGGGATGAAAGATTCTATATATATCAGTTAAGTCCATTTGATCTAATGTCATTCAGTTCCACAATATCCTTGTTGATATTTTGTTTGGAAGATCTATCCATTGTTGACAGTGGGGTATTAAAATCCCCTACTATAAGTGTGTTGTTGTCTATATCTTTCTTGAAGTCCTCCAGGATTTTCCCCATATATTTGGGTATTCCTATGTTGGGAGCATATAAGTTTACAATGTTTATGTCTTTTTGATAGATTCTTCCTTTGACTATTATGAAGTGTCCTTCTGTGTCTCTCGTTATGGCCTTTGTTTTGACATCTACTTTGTCTGGTAGAAGTATTGCTACCCCGGCTTTTTTCTTCTTGTCCATTTCCTTGGAATATTTTTTTTGCAACTCTTTACTGTTAGTCTGTATAGGTCTTTTGTTTGAGGTGGGTCTCTTGTAGGCAGCATATGTGTGAGCTCTGTTTTCTTATCCATTCAGCTACTCTATATCTTTTAATTGGAGCATTTAATCCTTTTACATTTAAAATTATTATTGATGGGTATTCATTCATTTTCCCTTTGTATTTGTGTTCCTCTCTCTCTCTCATTCTTTTTTATTCATCTTCTTAAAGCAGCCCCTTTAGCATATCTTGCAACACTGGTTTGGTAGAGGTGTATTCTTTTAGCCTTCTTTTGTCTAGGAAACTCCTTATTTTGCTTTCCATTTTAATTGAGATCCTTCCTGGGTAGAGTAGTCTTGGTTGCAGGCCTTTGTTTTTCATTACTTGGAATATTTCTTGCCATTCCCTTCTCACTTGTAGTATTTCTGTGGAGAAGTCAGCTGCTAGCCTTATCGGGGCTCCCTTGTATGTTGCTTCCTATTTCTCCTTTGCTGCCTTTAAGATTCTCTCTTTGTCCTTGATATCTGCCATTTTAATTATGATGTGTCTGGGAGTGAGTCTCTTTGGGTTCCTCTTGATTGGGACCTTCTGTGCTTCCTGGACTTGTGTGACTTTTTCTCTCCTCAAATTAGGGAAGTTTTCCATCATCATTTTTTCAAACAGGTTTTCTACCCCTTGCTCCTCTTCTCCTCCTTCTGGTATTCCTATTATATGGATGTTATTATGTTTCACATTGTCCTGCATTTCTGTTAATCCCTCTTCATTCTTTTTGAGATTTTTTTCATTTTCTTGCTCTTTCTGGGAGTTTTTTCCTACCATGTCCTCCAGCTCACTGATTTGGTCCTCTGCTTCATCTAGCCTGCTTTTGATTCCTTCTACTGTGTTCTCCAATTCAGAAAGTGTATCCTTCATTTCCTCTTGGTTCTTGTTGGTAGTTTCTATGTCCTTTTTCATGCTGATATAGTTTGCAGTAAGTTCCTCATAGTTTCCCTGTAGTTTCTGGTAATTCTCATTGAGCTCACTGAGTTCATTGAACTTCCTTATAACCATTGTTTTGAATTCAGTATCTGATAGTTTACTTGCCTCTATTTCATTTAATAGTCTTTCTGAGGATTCCTCCTTTCCTTTCAATTTGGGGCTGTTTCTTTGTCTTCCCATTATTTGGCTGCCAGAGCAAAACCACAAAGCCCAGAAAAGAAACCCACAACCACAAAAATAACTCCCCTCTGCAATCCCACTATCAACAGCAAATGAACCAGTATTAATAAGGCTGTAAAGAGGTTAAGATAAGAGAGGGAAAAAATAAACTACAGTATAAAATCTAGTGACTTAATATGCACCAACTTGATGGACAAGGAAGGAATGTTAAAAAGCTATGTAGTAAAGAAAATATCGCTAATCATGGAGAAGACCACAGTGGATTTCGTCTCGGGAGCCTTTAGTATTTACCACAGTTTTTTCTTTCTGGGTCCACCTCTGCTGATGTCAGATGTTGACCCCGTCTGACCTTAGGCAGTCTATTCGAGACTTCTAGGGATCTTTTTACTGTGGCTGTCTCCTTCAGTTGTTAATCCAGTCACTCTGCACTCAGCAGTCAGGCTTAAGCACCATAGGGCGGGGCAGATTCCCTTCTGTGGTTGGGGCTAATTTTTCCCCTCAGGCTGCTGCTGCTCGGAGGGGTGTGGTCTGTGGGAGCTTGACGGCTGCTGCCTTATGGGACAATGATTCAATACCGGGATCCTGGAGGTTACTCTCTCAGTTCTCTTCCCAAAGTCTCAGTCCCCAGTCTCTCCTCAAGAGTCTCCAGTCCACTCTGCCCGCTCCGTCCTTTCCAGGGATCTGCTGTCTGTGGCTGCCACTCTGCACTCAGCAGTCAGACTTAAGCACTACAGGGCCAAGGTAGAGTCCTTCCCAGGTGTGAGGCTATTCTTTCCTCTCAGGCTGCCACTCAGGGAAGTGGTCTCCCTGAGCAAGATGGCTGCTGCCACATGGGGGATGACTCAGTACCAGGATCCTGGTGGCTACTTTCTCTGTTCTTTCCCCAAAGCCTCCATCCTGAGACTCTCCTCAGGCGTCTCTAGCCTACTCTGCCCCCGCCTTTGTCGGAGCCCAGGATTAAGTGGCTGCAGATGAAAATTTATGCATTGGTCCTTTAAATGGCCCTTTCAGTCTCCAGCTGCCTGTCTCTGGCAGAGGGCAACCCTGCTGCTTTTCACAGCTGGTTGTTACCTGTGTGCTTTTTGGGCTCTGGTGCTGTAGGCTGGGGGTCCCTGCTTATGGTTTAGACCCCACTCTTCTCAGGGGGATCCAGCTGGTTGCTTAAATATCCTTCTGGTACTGCTGCCTGAAGGTGCCCAGCCAGCCTTCTCAAGTCTCCGCCGCACTCCTTACCAGTCAGGTCATGGTGAAAGTGATTCTTCTGTCTGTCCCAGGTGATAAGGCTTCTCTCTCACTATTGTTCAGTTGTTTGTTCTGGGTGATTTCTCCATAATTTAGTTGTAATTCCAGATTGGGCTGGGAGGAGGTCAGTGTGACTTCCATTTACTGCATCATCTTGGTCTCTCCCCGTTACATTCTTAAAAACATTAATTAGCTTTATCACTGTTTTAAATATTTGAAAATATAATTTAAATTTTTAAGTTTTTTTCTTCTAAATCTTAATTTTTAAATTGCAAAAGAAAAAATTGCTTTGTGACAAAAATTTAGCAGTATAAATATGTAACAAGTACACTATGCCCAACTATCTCATCCTGAGTGGTAATCACTGTTAACAGTTTTTTAACTACACAGTTGAGGGAACGTTGTCTATCCTGTTCTGGGATGGATCCCTAGCTAATGGCCTGATTCCGGGTATATAATGCAGTATAAATGTTCATTTGTTAAAAAATGGCATCAGACTTCTGGTCAAGATGCAGGTGCAGGTTGATTGACTTTGTTTCCTCGAACAGCCAAAAGAAGGACAACAAAAAATTTAAAAACAAAAAATAACCAGAACTGCCAGAAAATCCAACTGTATGGAAGTCCTACAACCAAGGAGTTAAAGAAGAAACATTCATTCAGACGGGGAGGAGGGGTGGAGACGGGCAGCCAGGGCAGAGAGGACACGGCAAGGCAGCAGCTGGTGGACCAGAACAGACAAGGCAGTGGCTGGCAGACCTGGTGGTCCCACATCTGCATGTGGATAAACCAGGAGCAACAACCAGGGAGCAAGAGAGACAGTGCTACCAAGGGTTCTGGCAAGGGAAAAGAAAGCCTCAAAATCTCTTCTGGTAAAAAACTGTGGGGGTAGCGGCAATGGGAGAAACTGCCAGTCTCACAGGAGAGTTCGTTTGAGAGTCCCATGTGGTCCTAGATCATACACAAACCCACCCACCTGGGAATCAGCACCAGGAGTTCCCAATTTGCTTGTGCGTAGCTGAGGAAGTGACTGAAAGCCAGCCAAGAGCCAAGCAGGTGGCATTGTTCCCTCTCAGACCCCTCCTCCACATACAGTGCCACAAGGCAGTGACATGGGTTGCCCCACCCTAGTGAATACCTAAGGCTCTGCCCCTCACAACATAACAGGTATGCAGAGACAAAAAAAATATGGTCCAAATGGAAGAACAGATCAAAGCTCCAAAAATAAAACTAAGCAATGAAGAGATAACCCACCTAACAGATGCGGAGTTCAAAACACTGGTAATCTGGATGCTCACAGAATTGGTGGAGTATGGTCGCAAAAGGGAGGAAAAAGTGAAGGCTATGCAGAGTAAAATACAGAAAAATACACAGGGAACCAGCAGTGAAGGGAAGGAAGCCAGGACTCAAGTCAACGATTTGGAACAGAAAGAAGAAATAAACATTCAACCAGAACAGAATGAAGAAACAAGAATTTTAAAAAATGAGGAGAGGCTGAGGAACCTCTGGGACAATTATAAATGCTCCAAATCCAAATGATAGGGGTGCCAGATGGAGAAGAGGAAGGGCAAGACATTGAAAACTTATTTGAAAAAATAATGAAAGAGAACTTCTCCAGTCTGGTAAAAGAAATAGACTTCCAGGAAGTCCAGGAAGATCAGAGAGCCCCAAAGAAGTTGGACCCAAAGAGGAACACGCCAAGGTACATCATCATTACATGACCCAAGATTAAAGATAAGGAGAGAATCTTCAAAGCAGCAAGAGAAAAGGAGACAGTTACACACAAAGGAGTTCCCATAAGACTCTCGGCTGATTTCTCAAAAGAAACCTTATAGGCAAGAAGGGGCTGGAGCGAAGTATTCAAACTCATGAAAGGCAAGGATCTACATCCAAGATTACTCTATCCAGCAAAGCTATCATTTAGAATAAAAGGGCAGATAAAGTGCTTCCCAGATAAAGTAAAGTTAAAGGAGCTCATCATCACCAAGCCCTTATTACATGAAATATTAAAGGGACTTATCTAAGAAAAAGAAGATGGTCAAAACTATGAACATTAAAATGACAACAAACTCATAACTATCAACAACTGAACCTAAAAAACTAAAAATAGAAACAAACTAAGCAAACAACTAGAACAGGAACAGAATCACAGAAATGGAGATCACATGGAGGGTTATCAGCAGGCAGGGGGAGGGTGGAGAATGGGGGAAAAGGTGCAAGGAATAAGAAGCATAAATGGTAGCCACAAAATAGAGAGGGAGAGGTTAAGAATAGTATAGGAAAGGAAGAAGCCAAGGAACTTACATGTATGACTCATGGACATGAACTAAGGCGGGGGGATGCTGATAGGAGGGGGTGGTGCAGGGCCGAGGGGAATAAACGGGAGAAAAAAATGGGACAACTGTAATAGCATAATCAATAAACTATATTTTTTAAAAATGGCATCATACCTGACATCATTTTCTGAAATTTGACGTTCTTACCCAATAACATATTGTAAATATCTTTGTTATTTATATAAGTAGACCTGCTTCAGTTAAAAAAATATATGAATAGTATTCCATTGTATGTATACAATATAATTGATCAAACTCCCAGTTAGATTACTTCAGTTTTTCACTATTATAAGCATCACTGAAATGATTATCCTTGGAAGTATATCTTTGTTTTGTAGTGCAAATATTTCTGAGGGATAAGGTCCTGTAACAGATCGAAGGTCAAAAACATATGTGCTAAATTGCTTACCAAAAGACTGCACCAACTTACATTTTCTTCAATGTGTGGGTGTTTTCCTAGTTTCAAGACAGCATTTGCTTTCTTAAGTGTTTCACCCTTTGCTACTCTGAAACATTAACATATTATCTAATTATTTCAATTTTAGGCATAACCACTTAGACTCCAGTTTAACAGTTTCTTACAATCATTGGCCATTTGTATTTCATCTGTAAATTGCTCCCTTATATCCTTTACCTATTTTCTTATTATGTTTTATTGTCTTTTATTTGTCTGCCTTTTTCCTACTACATATTTTGAAATAATTTCTATCCAGTTTGTTATTTAACATTGCTTATGGTATCTTCACTATACATGAGTCTCAAATTCAAATCTTTTTGGTAGAATACCGTAGCGACTTAGTTGCTGTAGCTTCATAAAGTAATATTTTGCTACGTGGTATGGCAAGACCCTCTACAACACTTTTTTAAAATATGTTCACTTTTTGCATTTTCAATATAATTCACCAAATTTTCCTTAAAATGTTCAAAATTTTGTGAATGGACTACCATGTAAAATCACACAAGTGAAATAACTTCGATTCTTTCCTGTCTTTCCCCAGTTGTCTATCTAAGGTTTCTCAAATATTTCCCCTCTTCACCACTTGCACTGTCGCCTCCTTAGTGCAAGCTTCATCACTTCTGAACTGAATTACTGCAACAAACTCCCAACAGGTCTCCCAATCTCCAATCTCTTCTCCATCCAATCCAGTCTCCAAAAATAGTTTTCTTCTTATAAAAAATTGATTATGTGACTACATATTTGAAATTCTTCAGTGTGGAGTTTGGATCCTTTAACTTATTATGACAGTATCTACCTACTATTTTAGTCTCTTTTCTGCCCACTTCTCTATCATTTCTTGCTTATTCACTCCCCATGACTCTTCCCTCTGTCTAGAAACTCTTCCTTTGTTTTTTAATTGAGTTATTTTTTTTATCCTCACCTAAGGACTTTTTTTCATTGCTTTTAGAAAAAGAGGAAAGGAGAAAGAGAAATGTGATGGGAGAGAAAAGCATCAGTTGGTTGCCTCCTATAAGTGCTGGGCCATGGATCATATGTGCCTGGGCCAGGTGTGGAACCCACAACCCAGGCATGTGCCCAAACCAGGAGTCAAACCCTAACCTTTTGGTTACAGGATGATGCTCCAACCAACTGCGCCACACCAGCCAGGGCTCAAGTCATTTCTTACTTATGTAAAAATTCAGCTGAAGCTTCACCTTCCCCAGTTATAACCATTTGTGATCACAATATCTAGTGTATGGCTCTGTGATAGCACCTATCAAACCGTTCTGTTCATGAATGCTCATAGCCATTTTAGTCATAATAACCCAGAACAATCTACATATTCATCAATAATCAAATTGGTAAATAAGATGTTTTATTCATACTTGGAATGCTTACTATCAATAAATAAAAAACAAACTACTGATACATGAAACAGCATAGATAAACCTTATAGACATAATGTCAAGTGGAGAAAGAGAAACATGAAAGAGTATATAGTATACCAACCAACCTACCTTACAGGAAAACCTAATGAATCACAAGGCATTGGGTAGAGTACATGGACAGATTATGCCTCTGAGGTAGGGAATAACTAGCTATAAATTAAGCACTACTTCAATCTTACTAATAAATCTTAAAAGAAAGACTAAGAAGGGTGAAACTGCTGCATAGTAACTTAATTATGACCAAGGACAAAACTCAATAATATTTATAGAAATAGAAAAATATCCAGCATCCAGTAAAGGAAAACCCACAATGTCCAGACTTCAATCAAAACTTGTCAGACATGCAAAACTGCAGGGGGAGAAAATTTGCCATAATGATGAATAGAACTCAGTCAATCGGAACCAACATAGAACTGACAGAAATGAAAGAATTAGTAGACAAAGACATTAAAACTGTAGGCCACATGATGAATTTTCAGTAAAGACATGAATGATATGAAAAAGATCCACTAAAATTTTTAGAAATGAAAACTGCAGTGGATGAAATGAAAAATACACTGGATGGTATTAACCACAGACTTTATATGCAGAAGAAAAATTAGTGAACTTAAATACAAACTACCTAAAACTAAAAATAAAAAGAAATAGTGTTTAAAATGAGCACAGCATAAGTAACCCTTAGGATAATTTCAAGGCCCTCATATGTGTGTAATTGGAGCATTCGAAGGCAAGGAAAGAGAGAGTATGCCAGAAAAATATTTGAATAAATGAAAGTCTAAAATTTTTCAACATGATAATAATTATAAACACGTATATTCAAGAAATTTAATCAACCCCTTATAAGAAACATGAGAAAAACTATATTAAGGTGCATCATAATCAAATAGTTTAAAACCAGTGAAAAAGAGAAAATATAAAAAGTAACCAGAGAGGTAAAAGACACATTGCAGAAAGGACCATAAAGATAACAGCAGGTTTCTTTTCAGACACAATACAATAGAACACATAGTGATGAAACGCTGTTGAAGTAGTAAAAGAAAAAACTGTCAATCTGGAATTCTATACCTAACAAAAACATTTTCCAAAACAAAGCCTCAATACAGGCTTTTTCAGACATAGAACAGCTGAACACATTCCTCAAGAGCAGACCTCCACTGTAAGAGGAGTTAAAGAAAATCTTTAAGGTAAAATAATAATATTAATAATATTAATAATAATACCAGATGAAAATATGGATCTATGCAAAAAATGCAGAGCGATGGAAATCATAACTTCTTGGATAAATATATAAGAATTATAATTTTAAATATATTTAAAAGTTAATTTAAACAAAAATAATTACAATGTATTGTGGGGTTTATAATATACATAAAAGTATGGCAACAATATTAATATTATATAAGACTCTTATACTATATATATGAGGTGGTATAATATCACTTGAAGGTAGCTGAGAAAAGTTAAAACATATGCCCTACAGCATCAAAAAAAGACAGTGATCATTTAAAATAACATTACAGTCATATGCCACTTAACAATGGAGATACATTCTTAGAAAAGTGTTGTTAGGCAATTTTGTTGCTGTCTGAACATTACAAGGTGAGAGTATTTACACAAATTTAGACTGTACAGCCTACTACACACCTAGGCTATATAGTATTGCCCATTGTTCCTCAGCTACAAACCTGTATGGCATACAATTATACTGAATACTGTAGGTAACTGTAACACAATAGTAAGTGTATGTGTATCTAAACATAGAAAATGAACAGGAAAAATATGGTGTAAATGATTAAAAATTGTATACTTGTATAAGGCACCACGAATGAAGCTTGCAGTTCTGGAAGTTGCTCTGGATGAGTTAGTGAGTGAGTGGTGAATGAATGCAAAGGCCTAGGACATTACTGTACACTAATGTTAGAGTTTACATACACTGTACACTTAGGTTACACTAAATTTATAAAACAACATTAGATTAAATCAAACACAAGAGAAAATGATGCAATCAAGATATGCAGTAAACACAAAATGTATGATGCTGCTGCCAGTGTAGCATGGCACACTGTTTTACAACAAATTTTTCTTTTTTTATAAGTAGAAAGAGTATACTCTAAAATAATGATAAAAACTATAGTACAGTAAGTGCTTAAGCCAGTAACAGTTGTTTATTATCATTATCAAGTATTATGTATGGTGCATAATTGTATGAGCTATGCTTTTATACGACTGGTAGCTCTGTAGGTCTATTTACACCAACATTTCCACAAACATGTTAGTAACACATTACACTGCAACTTTACAATGGCTACAGTATCACTAGGTGATATAAATGTTTCAGTTCCAATATAATCTTAAGACAGCACTGTCATTTTTGTGGTCCATTGTTGACCAAAACATCATTCTGCAGCACGACTGTAAATGTAAATGGTCAGGATAGACTCCATCAAAAGACAGAAATTGTCAGAATAAATTTAAAAAACAGGACAATTATATGCTGTCTATAAGAAATATACTTTTAAGACAAAAACACCAATAGGTTAAAAGTAAAAGAATGGAAAAAATATATCCTGTTAATAGTAATTTAAAAGATTAACTTAAATTTCCATCAAAGTAAACTTCAGAGCAAAAAATGTGACCAAAGGTTTTAAAAGGACATTTAATTATGATAAAGGAGTCATTTAATCAAGAGAGTATAACAGTCTAAAAGGGATTAAGCAAAATAACAACAACAACTCATAGACAGAGACAACAGCATGGTGATTACCAGGTGGGAAGGGGGTAAGGAGTAGGTAGAATAGGGTAAAGGGGAGATAAATGGCGATGGAAGGAGACTTGACTTTGGGTGGTGAACGCACAATACAATTTGCAGATAATGTATTATAGAACTATACACCTAAAAGCTATATAATTTTATTAACTAATGTCACCTCGATAAATTCAATTTTTAAATCCTTAAATAAGTAAAAAAAAATAAATAAAACATTTATTTACCTAATAAGAATGCTTCAAATTGCTCTGGGCAGCATGGTTCAGTTGGTTGGGCATCATCCTGCAAAGCAAAAGGTTGTTGGTTCAATTCCCAGTCAGGGTACATGCTTAGGTTGCAGGGTTCAGTTCCTGGTTGAGGCATGTGTGAAAAGGCAGCCTATTGATGTTCCTCTCACAACAATGTTTCTCTCCCCCTTTTTCTCCCTCCCTTCCACTTTCTCTAAAAAAAGAAAAAGAAAAAGAGAGAGAGAGAGATGTTTCAAATTATGTGAAGTAAAAATTAATAGAGCTACAAAGAGAAGTAGAAAATCCAAAATTCTACTAAAAGATTTCAATAGCCTTTCTCAATAATTAACAGTACAAGTAGGCAGAAAATCAGTAACGACATAGATTTTTTAAACACTATCAACCATGTTGATTTAATTGACTTAATAGAATACTCCATCACCATGCAACAACAAAGAATATACATTATTTTCAAGTGCATATGGAATAGTTTACCTAGGTAGAACATATTTAGTGCCATAAAACAAGTCTCAATAAACTATAACAAGATTCAAGTCATACAAAGTATGTTCTTGGACCAGAGAGAAATTAAATTAGAAATCAATAAAGATCTCCAGAAACCCCCAAATATTTGGACACCAAATAAAACACTTATAAGTAACACAAAGATTAACACAGTAATTAAAAGGGAAATGAGAAATTACCTTGCACTGAATGAAAGTGAAAACAAAAATATAAAACTTTGTGATATTTACCAAAACAGCACTAGAGGGAAATTTCTAGCACTAAAGCCTATATTAGAAAAGAAGGATTTGAAATCAGTGACAATAGCTTCTACCTTTAGAAAAAAAAGAAAAAGGGGAGAGGGCAAATTAAACCTAAAATAAACAAAAGAAAAGAAATAATAAAGAGCAGAGCAGAAATCAAATTTTAAAAAGCAGAAAAAACATAAAATTAATGGAACAAAAAGCCAGTGCTTTGAAAAGACTAACAAAGTTGATAAATTTCTAAACTGATCAGAAAAAAAGAAAAAGGACACAAATTATCAATATCAGGAATAAGAGAGGTGACATCATATAGGTTCTGCAGATATTAAAAGGATAAGGGAATATTATGAATAACTTTAAGCCCATAAATTTAACAATTTAAATGAACTGGACAAATCTAAGACACAAAACCACCAAAACTCACTCAAGAAGTAGATAACCTAAATATATTTGTATCTATTAAAGAAACTGAATTTTTGGTTAAATTCTTCCCACAAGAAAACTCCAGATCTGGATGGTTTTACTGATGAATTCTATCAAGCATTTCAAGAAGAGATAATTCTAATTCTATACAAACTCTTCCCAAAACATTGAAAAAGAAGAAAAGTTTTCAACTCATCCTATGAGTGCCACTGGATGAAGACATTATGAAAAAATAAAAGTACAAACCAATGTCCCTCATAACATAGATGAAAAATTCTACACAAAATTTTGTAAATCAACTCCAACAATATGGAGTTGCGCAAAGTAGGTTTACAGTTGTTCCTATAGAAAATAATACAATAATTAACAAATAATAATATGAGTATAAACTGTGTCTCACATACACACAGCTGTAAACCTACTTTTGCCACACCCCGTATATAAAAAGGATAAAACACCATGATCAAATTGGGTTTATCCCAGGAATTCAGAGTTCTCTAACACATAAAAATCAACTGATATAATTCCCCATATTAACACATAATCAAAAGAAAACCATTATGATCTTTCCAATGACATATATAATGTCTTTGAAAAAAACTCAATGACTACTTAAGATAAACACTGGCAGCAAACTAGAAATATAAGGCAACTTCCTCTACATTGCAAAGGGCATCTACAAAAAAAAAAAAAAATCTACAGCTAGTATGATACTTAAAGGTAAAAGCAGAAAGTTTTCCCCCAAGACTGGAAATGAGATAAGGATGTCTGCTCTCACTATCTCTATTAACAGTTTACTGGAGGTTTTAGTCAGTGCAATAAGGCAAGAAAAAGATAGTCATGAGATCCAGATCACAAAGAAAGAATTAAAACTGTCATCATTTTCAGACAGGATTGTCTATGTAGAAAACCCTAATGGACCTACAGCAAAAAGCTACTAAAACTACTGAGTTTGTGAGTTTAGACAACTTGCAGGATATAAGATTAATAAATAAAAATTGATTGTATTTCTACTTACTAGCAATGAACAATTGGAAATTGAAATATTAAAATAATATTTACAATAGCATAAAAATATGAAATATTCAGGGATAAATCTGACAAAAATATGAGAGAGCGGTACCCTGAAAACTCCAAAATATTACTGAGGCTAATTAAAGAATATCTGAATAAATAAATATTTATACTTTGTTCATGCTTCAGAAGACTCACTATTAGGAAGGGGTGTTAGTTCTCCTCAATTTAGTTATAGAGTCAATGAAATCCAAGTAGGCTTCTTTTTTTTTGGTAGAATTTGAAAAGCTAATTATAAAATTCATAAAGCAATGCAAAGGACCTTTAATAGCCAATATAGTTTTGAAAAGAAAAACACATTAGGGGAGATAATGGTACCTGATTTCAACGCTTATTATAAAGCTACAATAATAAACACAGTGTGGTATTTGTGTCAATACAACAAAGAAATCATTGGAACAGAAGAGGGTACAGAATTAGAACCACACATATATGTATGAAAAACTGACTTTTACAAAGAGCAAAGGCAATTCAGTGAAAAAAGAATACTGTTTTCAACAAATGGTGCCATGGCATGGGAAAAAAAAGCAACCCTATTATATTGAATTAGAGAGAGCTTTTTAAGATGTCATATTTGGCAGATTAGGTTACATAAAAATTTAGAACTTGGGTATGAAAAAGATAGCTTAAACAAATTAAGCATAAAAGATAAAAGAAAAAACAGATCTTTTGAAGAGAAAATATATTTATAAGATAAACCGACAAAGGATTAAATTCCATTATCTATCAAGAATTCCTGTAAATTAAGTAAAAGATAAAGAACAGGCAATTCATGGGAAAATAAATATAAATAGTCATTAAACCTCTAAGGTGTTCAACAGAAGCCTCTGAGTTTGATGTAATCCCACTTGTTTCCTTTTGCTTTTGTTGCTTCTGCTTTGCATGCAAAAAAGTGCCAAGATTTATGTCAAGGAGCTTCTTTCCCATGTTTTCTTCTAGAATTTTATGGTTTGAAGTCTTACATTTAAATGTTTAATCCATTTTAATTAATTATTTGTGAAAGGTATAAGAGGGGGATCCAGTTTCATTCTTTTGTGTGTGAATATCCAGTTTCTCTAGCACCACCATTTATCAAAAACACTATCTTTTCTCTATTGATTATTCTTAACTACCTTGTCAAATAGTAGTTGGCTATATATGCATAGGTTTATTTCTGGGCTTTGGATTCTATTCCATTGGTCTACCTGCCTATTTTTATGTCAGTACTATAATGCTTTGCTTAGTATAGCTTTGAAATGAAGTTTGAAGCAAGCAGTGGGATGCCTCCAGCTTTGTTCTTCTTTGTCCTGATTGCTTTGGCAAACTGGGTCTTTTGTGGCTCCATATAGTTTTTTAAAACATTATTCATCCAACAAAGAAGGAAATCCTGCTATTTACTTACAATAACATGAATGAGACTTGAGGCTATTATGCTAAGTGAAATAAGTCAGGCAGAAAAAGACATACTGTATGATCTCATTTACATGTGGAATCAAAAAATAAACCAAACTCACGGAAACAGAAAACAAACTAGTGGTTGCCAAATGCTGGGAGTGAGGTCAGTGGGGTTGGGGAAAATGGGTGGAGGCGGTCAGACTATACAAACTTCCAGTTTTAAGATGAATAAGTTCTGGGGGTGTAGCGTAGAGCATGGCAATTATAGTTAACAGTGCTATATTGTATATTTGTATATTTGGAGGTTGCTAAGAAAGTCGATTTTAGGCCCTCGCTGGTGTGGCTCAGTGAACTGAGTGTTGGCCTGAGAACCAAAGGGTCGCTGGTTTGATTCCCAGTCTAGGACACATGCCTGGGTTGTGGGCCAGGTCCCCAGTAGGGGGCGTGAGAGAAGCAACCACATATTGATATTTCTCTCCCTCTCTTCCCCTCTCTAAAAATATTTTAATTGTTACTATGGTTAATCATTGAGTATTGAAGTTTCAGACTGAGATAAATAGTTATGAACCAAGGTCTGTAAAGTGATATACAGATGAACATTTGAGGCTTTTTAAACTTATAAATCATATTGATGACAAAAAACAAGAAATATTTTAGAAGTCTTCACCACAAAACAAAGCATAACTATGTAAGGTAATGGATGTGTTAATTAACCTTATTATAGTAATCTTTTTGCCATATGTACATATATAAAATCATTAATTGTACATCTTAAACTTAAACAATATTATATGTTGTTATATCTGAAGAAAGCTGGAGAAAATAAAATAAATAAATAATAAACAAATAAATGATAAAATTAATTAATTAAAAAGTTGATCATGGGTTTCCATGCTCAACTCTAGGCAATAAGGAAGGTAAACAAGATATGTCTTCAGTCCTTGCCAACTCTAATAATCTTCTCAGTTTGGCTTAAAGGCATATTTTCTTCAAACTCAAGAGAAGATTCACCTTTCTGAAGTGGCCAGTGACAAATGCTATGTCATGGACCTTGCATTATCTATTTCACTTAATCTCTACCACAACACAGAAAGGTTTTTATAAATGACAGAATTGGAGCTCAGAGAACCTATGTAAAAATACATTGCAGTATTCATGTTCTTTCCCCTGCATGGCAAAAAAAACAATGATTTTCTTCTCTGGTCATTTGCAAATCAGTGTATGAAAAGGGCTCCGAGGTATACCAAACAGGTTGAAATTATACAATTAGTAGAAGTTCCCCATGAAAACAATTTTAATTGCACATTCCTGTGATGAAGTCCGATCTTTATGATATTGTGCGTTGCAATTTTAAAGAAAAACGGATGCTGGTCTCGGAGACAGAAAGATCTGATCTCGAATCCTGGCTCTGCTGCTTACCAGTGGTAAAATCTTGATCAGGAACTTGATTCTCTATGCTAAGCCCTTACTTCGCTTCCCACTGTATATGTTATCTATAGTTTTATCATTATATCAACCATCATTTGACTTTTTTGGGAGTCAGTTGCTCATGTGACAGTCTTCTCAACCAACACATTGTAAGCTCCTAAAGGGCAATCACTCTGTATCATTGGCAGCACTCAAAATGTTACCTGTACATAGAACTTTTGCCATGAACATTTATTAGATGAATATCTTATTATAGACAAAACAAGAAAGATTAGCAATACTAAGAATTGGCAAAACAAACAAACAAACAAGCAAACAAAAGTGGGGAGGCAATCTGGTCCAGAGAACAATTTGTCAATGATTATTAAAAGGAGCGCTACAAAAAATAAGACCCAAATGTCTCCCTCACACATACCCTTTGGCACCCTACTCCGTGCTTCCTCTACCCATACCTTTCTTCCAGTCCTCTGAATTCAGAGAAAACTACTTAAGAACAGGGACCATTTTTTTAAATCTTTGAATTCTCAGAAGTAGCACAGTATAATGCTCGATAGATGACTGTTGGAGCAAACTGAATGGTAACTTTGAGAAGGAAGAGATCATTGCATGCAGAATATTCATCTCAAGAGGCAGAGTTACAGTTTTAATTTATTTTAAATTGTGACTCCTCCATAAGTAGGGAAATTCTATACCAAAGACTGAAAAAAAGCATATCATACAACAGGGTTTAGTCCATCTGAGTACTGTTTCAGTTTTAGCACAGAATTTGTTGAACTTTAGTGTTCCCGAGTCACGTTTCTAATGCAAATACATCAAACTTTTAATTATTTCAGGGTGAATTATCAAATTTGTAGATTAACAAGGCTTTTTGCTTCTTCTATTCCCTGTAACGACAAAGACCTTTGCGCACCTCCTTTCCTTGTGATGAATGGCAGTGGGATTAACTCGTTATGAATAAAGGAAACATCTGGGATGCTTAAACGGTGGGAAATGCATAGAAATCCAATACCACCTGTATGTACTTCTATTACTGGTCATAAATTGTACTGAAATAAAACACTCACACTATTCAAAATTCAAAAGATATTTATTGAAGTAGTTCATCAGAGAACAATTTTTCCTCATATCAACCAACGAACTAACTAAATGAAGCATTTTATTTACAATATAATGTGTAAATAAATGTGTAAAAATCACTGGTACTTTTTACACACACAAAAGAAAGTGGACGTCGACATTACTGAAAGATTAGGTCAGTCAGGCTTAGCCCAGCTTGTTAAACCTTTCATTTAGTGGCAGGAAATCTACCATCAGTCCCTATCACTTAGTTGTCAATTAATTTAATGTTTTATTTCTATTTAAATCCTTTGCTTTGATCCAGCTGTAATCATTTCATAAGTGTAAGAAAAAGTAATCCAGTTTATATATTATGAGCATTTTTAATGAGTAAATGTAATTTATTATTTATACTCTTACTTATATTTTTCTATCACTATTAACATACTTCACAGAGGTGTGGATATAAGCTTCTATGCATACAAATACACACAACTCCCAGTTTAATGTTAACACATTTGGAAAGGAAGAAAAATGGCATATAGGGGAACCAATGTGTAAAGCTTTAATGTGTGTATGTCATCTAGTGAGTATATATACTTACACATATAAGAAAAACAATGAAAGGAGAAAAATAAAAAAGTTGAAGTGATTGAATGGTGGCCTTCAGAGATACACCATGTATGGTTGCATGGATTGTTCACTACAAAATTTCAGGTATAGCAGTAACTGACTACAAGGTGGATGGCTCCCCCTGGAGTTGTGCAATATGGCAGTCTTGGTGGACTTTTCTTTGAAACTTAAACATTTTCTTGTCAGATTTAAACATCCTATAAAAAAGACTAGACTATAGGAACAGCTTCAGCCCATTCTTCTTAATCTCCTAGCTTGGTTGGAAGTAACCTGTTCCCTCACAATGGGATAGGGGGAGGAGAAAGAAAAGTAGAAAGGATAGGAGAAAGTATTTATATAGATGTAATAATGATATAATAACAATAGCTATATATTTTCTCAAAATTTTTATTTATTTATTTTTAGAGAGAGGGCAAGGGAGAGAGAAAGAAAGAGAGGGAGAGAAACATTGGTCAGTTGCCTCTCACACGCCCCCAACTGGGGATCTGGCCTGCAACCAGGCATGTGCCCTGACTGGGAATCAAACCAGTGACCTTTCGGTTTGTGGGTCAATGCCCAGTCCATGGAGCCACAGTGTACTGGGCATCAGTCAGGGCAATAGCTATATATTTTCAAACATTTACTATGTGTCAAGTATTGTTCATAGCACTGTGTATACATTAATTCTTTTCATCCTCACAACCATGGTAGAAGTAGGTACTATTAACTATTTCATAGATAAGGGAATTGAGGTCTAGTGATGTTAAATAATTGGCCCAACATGACACAGCTATAAGGGGGAGGAAAGACGTGAGGTGTTGGGGAAAGATGTGAGATGGGAGAGTAAGGGTTGACTTGTCTCCTTTTTAATATTGTGGCTATCAGTTGAAGGTCAGTTGGAGACTCTTCTCAATTTAAATCATTATCTGCTCTTGCTAAAATAAATATTTTTAACCCTAACTGGTGTAGCTCAGTTGGTCAGGCATTGTCCCTCAAAGCAAAAGATTGTCAGTTTGATTCTTAGTCAGGGTATATGCCTGAGTTGCAGGTTTGGTTCCAGATCAGGGTGCACACGAGAAGCAATGGATTGATGTTTCTTTCCCTCTCTTTCTCCTTCCTTTTGCCTCTCTCAAAATAAATAAATAAAATCTTAAAAATAAATATTTTATAAGTAAAGCCAGTCCCTTAAGACCTTCTGACTTCAATCGTCAAATCAGATTTAAAAATAGATAAAAAATTAAGTTCCCAAAGTAATTCTGATAAAATAATAATGATTCTCCAAAATTAACCCCAAAATTGAAATATAAAATAACTATGGTTATTGTTACCATTAGCACAAATGCTAAAGAGCTTAAAAAATTCTTTTATTGTAAAAGTTTAAGTGCACAGCATCATAATTTGACATGTGCACACACACACGAAGTGATCATCACCAGATGTCTAGGTACCATCCATGACCAGACAGGTGACTCCCTTGCCTACCTCCTAGCCTCCTTCCTTTCTGGTAACCACTACTCTTTTCTTTGTATCTATAAGTTTGTTTTGGTTTTATTTTGTTTGTTTTGCTTCTTTTAGTTTCTACATATGAGTGAAATCACATAGCATTTTTCTTTCTGGATCTGTCTTATTTCAATCAGCATAATACCTTCAAAGTCCATCCATGTTGTTGCGAATGCAAGATTTCATTTTTTCTTTTGGCTCAGTAGTATTCCATGTATACCCAACCTTCTTTATCTACTCACCCATCAATGGACACTTAGGTTGTTTCATGTCTTGACTACTGTGAATAATGCTGCAATGAACATAGAGGTGCATATATCTTTTCAAATTAGTGTTTTCAGATTCTTCAGATAGATATCCAGAAGAGGAATAGCTGAGTCATACGGTAGTTATATTCTTAATTCTTGGAGAATCTCTGTACTGTTTTCTATAGTAGCTGTACCAATTTACAATTCCACCAAGAGCATATAAAGTTTCCCTTTCTCTACATCCTCCCCGCTTGCTATTTCTTGTCTTTTTCATAATAAGTATTCTAAAGGTATGCATTTCCCTAACAATGAGGGATGATGAACACTTTTTCATGTGCCTGTTGACCATTTGTGTGTCTTTGGAAAAATGTTCATCAGATTCTTGGCTCATTTTTTAATAAGGTTGTTTGTTATTTTGTTGTTGTTGATTTGTCTGAGTTCTTCATATATTTTGGATATTAACCCCCATCAGATACATGGTTTGAAAATATCTTCTCCCATTCTGTAGGTTGCATTTTCATTCTGTTGATAGTTTCCTTTGCTGTGCAGAAGATTTTTAGTTTGGTGTAGTCCCAGTTGTTTGTTTGTTGTTGTTGTTGTCGTCGTTGTTTTCCTTGCCTTCAGTCAGGCCCACGAAGACATCGCTAAGACTGATGTCAAGGAGCTTACTATCCATTGTTTCTCCTGGGAATTTTATGGTTCCAGGTCTTATATTCAAGCCTATAATCCATTTTTAGTTAATTTTTGTGTATGTTGTAAGATAGGCAATACATTCTTTTGCATGTGGCTGTCCAGTTTTCCCAACATTACTTACAAAGAGCATGTCCTTTCTCTATTGTATGTTCTTGGATCCTTTGTTGTAGGTTAATTTTCCCCACCTGTGTGGGTTTACTTTGGGGCTATCAGTTCTGTTCCATTGATCTGTGTGTCTGTTTTTGTGCCAATATCATTCTATTTTGATTACTATAGTTTTGTGGTATAGTTTGAAATCAAGGAGCATATTTCTAGCTTTGCTCTTCTTTTCCAAGATTCCTTTGGCTTTTGGGATGTTTGTTGTTCCTTATAAATTTTAGAATTATTTGTTCTAGCTCTGTGAATATGCCATTGGCATTTTGATAGGCATTGCATTGAACATGTACATTGCTTGGATAGTATAGACATTTTAACAATGTTAATTCTTTCTGTCCATGAGAATGAAGTATTTTTCCATTCATTTGTGTCATCTTCAATTTCTTTCATTGGTGTCTTTTAGTTTTCAGTGCACAGATCTTTCACCTCCTCAGTTAAATTTACTTCTAGCTATTTTATCCTTTTTGATGCAATTTATAAATGGGACTGTTTTCTCAATTTCTGTTTCTGATAGTTCATTATTAGTATATGGAAACACTACAGATTTCTGTATACTAATTTTGTGTCCTGCAACTTAACTAAATTCATTTATTAGTTCTAACAGTTTTGTGGTGGGATCTTTAGGGTTTTCTACATATAGTATTTTGTCACCTGCAAATAGTGACAGTTTTACTTCTGCCTTTCCCATTTATATCCTTTTTATTTCTTTTTCTTGCCTAATTGCTGTGGCTTGGACTTCCAATACAATGTTGAATAAAAATGTCAAGAATAGGCATTCTTGTCTTGTTCCTGATGTTAGAAGAAAACCTTTCAGCTTTTCATCATTGAGTATATCAACAGTGGGTTTGTCATATTATTTTTATGTTGAAATATGTTCTCTCTGTGATCACTTTGTTGAGAGTTTTTATCATAAATAGTTGTTGAATTTTATCAAATTGTTTTTCTGCATCTATTTGGAGGATCATATGACTTTTATCTTTTATTTTGTTGATGTGAAGTAACTTGTTTAATTTTCGAATGTTGAACCATCCATGCATCCCTGGATAAATCCCAGTTGATCATGGTGTATGATCCCTTTAATGTATTCTTGCATTTGGTTTGCTAATATTTTGCTGAGGATTTTTACATGTATCTTCATTAAGAATATTGGCCTGTAATTTTCTTTTCTGTGGTGTCCTTGTCTGGTTTTGGTATCAAGGGACTGCTCTGCTCATAAAATGGATTTGGAAGCTTTACTCCTCTTTAATTTTTTGGAAGAGTTTGAGAAGAATAGGTATTAGGACTTGGTTGAATTTGCCTGTGAAGCTGTCTGGTTCTTGATTTCTATGGGTTGGGGGCACAATTTTTAATTCATTAGGTGGCACTTTGTGAAAACATCTGGCTTTTAGAATGAATAAATACAAATGTTAGGAGAAGATGTGGAAACATCACAGAAGCACTGATAGAAAAAACAAAGGAGTAGTAGATAAACATAGAGAGAAAGAATCACAAGAGCTTTTACAACTAAAGGAAATGGGAGATGAGGGGACAAATTACAAATATACAGCACAGGAGGTCTGAAGTGTTTCTAAAGTGAGTCATTAGTTTCTGTATATCTGATCCCTTGTTTTTATAATTTCTGAATATTTGAATTTATGCACATACAAGTTATTATATAGAATCATATTCATATAGAAATGACTTCAACCTCATACAAAATTTAAATCTGAAAGACCAACTTAGTGAAATTTTGGCTTTAATAAGGAATTGCAACAATTACCTCTGTGTATTTGCTCCTACCGCCCTATCCCAATGCTGCTGTGTTAAAATAAATTATTTGAGCAATTGAAATATTTAGAGCTACAAAGAAAAATGTTAAAGGTAAATATAAAATAGCATTTGCAATATGAACACTATTAAAGCTCTGGTCTGAAGAATGCTTGCAAACAGTCTATTCTCCATCTTGTCAAAACAACCCATTTTTCTGAGCACATTCAGAGCTTGCATGTATTCATTTATACCAGAATGTCAGGAATTGGAGAAACAAAAATATTTTGAAAATGATCTGCAATGTACATTGTTTTGTCCAATACCTAATCTAATTGGGGCAACCTGTCAAAGTCAAAAAATGTTACTTGGCTACAGTGGGTAGGATGCAGACCTGGCCACCCACTCACCAGCTGCGGGAAATGAATTTAAAGTAGTTGGTCATTTGTCCCAGGATAAAGAACAACTGCTAAATATTTTATCCCAATTTGTCAGCCTTGTTCTATTCCAGTGAATTCCATCAATCCAAGACCAGTCACATTGTTTATTCTCTCCAGAACAATAAGCTTAACCCAATCGGTTTATTTGTTTAAGTCATCTAGTGAATTCTTTTAAATTATGCCTTGTTTCTAGTACTGCTTGCACTTTGCATTCATGTAAGCTTTTGCTGCAGCTGCTGGAGAAGAAAAGAGCAGAAAAGGCTCTTATGGAGCAGTGAGAAGAGAATATATTTAAGAACTTTCCTTTCTTTCTCCTAAAATTAGCCCCTTGCATATGGAATATTCAGCAGGTGGCTCAGCAGGGACAGGTTTACTCTTTTTTCATACCTGCCACTGAGATATTTGACATTTTGACTTGCTAAAGAACAAGATTTTGAAGGCCATCACTGCTGTGTGTATGTATGAGAGAGAGAGCACGTGTGTGTGTGTGTGTGTGGTCATGCTGAGGAATGTCTCATAGAGGTCTCCTAGACGAGGCAGTGCTAGAAACGAAAAGCTTCTAACAAAGTTCTACAATTAAGAAAAATTAAATACCAGAAAAGGGAGGGTGTTTGCCTATGTCCCATTCTTACTACTGAAGTTGAATAACTAATTCAATTCTCAATAGTGTTAGAGAATATGGAATTACCTTGCGACTTAAAGAACTCTAGGAATTACATATTATAATGTAATAGGAGTATTCTTTGAATATCATTTGAAGACCACAATTTAAAGTGAAGTGAGATAACTTCCCTCAATTGCGTAAAAGGCAGCTATTAAATCAGCATCCCACAAGCATTTATCATCGTAAGCGGTGTCTGTCATGCACTTTTTTATGCAATGGAGCTTTAAAAAAAAGGAGATTTTCAAATTTGAAAAAAAATTATGAAGTATGATAAACTAATCTTGAACATAGGCAGTGGAGGAGACAGAAGAGTCTCAGATAATCCCTAGGTATCTTGCTTGATGACTCAGTGAATAGTAGAAACATTAATGATGTCTGACAAAGACCACTAATTGCTTACCTAATATCCACTCTACTCATTTTCTTATGTAGCTGACCTACACAGTGTCAAAGATAGCAACTTGCCCAGTGAAAACTATATAAAAACTGTATTTTCCAGTCTCCTTTATATCTAGTAAGACATAATGACATAAGTAGACATCTTTGAGTGGGGAATCCATGAAAGCTCTCTAAAGTATATTGACTCGATAGGGTGGCAACACTTTTTCTTTACCCTTGTTCTTTATTCCTGGAATGTGATGGTTGGAGCACCAGCAGCTAGTTTGAGACCATAAAGTAACTTGAAGATAGACACTTAGTGCTAAGAATTGTAGAACAAGGAGATGTATTTGTGAAAATTGGTGAGTCACCATGTTAGCTCTGGGTTGTCTAATTCTGGAGTTTTATTTTGATAGAAAAATAAATCTTTATCTTATTTAATCTACTATTATTTTGGGTCTCTGTTACCATATAGCCATATAGAGAATCAAATTGCTTGGAGCTTTTTGGTAGGTGGCAGCATTAGGAGGAAGTTCAGCTTTGAATATGTTATATGTGAGGTGCTTGGTGAAATGCCCAAAAGTCACTTGGAAATGCAAGCTAGAGATACTGATTTGGGACTGATCCAAGCAGGAGGCTAATGTTTACAGCTTATCATTTCCATTCAGTGGTTCTTAATTTTCTTCAGATCATGACTATGGTAAGGACATCCTATTTTTCATTTCTGAGCATTTAACTTGCACTTTACTTTGAATGAAATGAAAGCAATCTTTATTTTGCATGGCAGAATAGAACCATAAATATGAGTGTGTAAGCTGAAACTGCACAGTGATCAATGGGAAAGTTGTGATTGTTTTGTGACCTTTAAAATTTCTGTCAAAACATTTAAACTCTCTGTTAGTTATAGTTTATAAAGGAAAAATGGTAAAACTATTACTTACTTAGTATATTGGAATTTAAGGCATTAGAAACATTGAGAATCAAAGTGTTTTATTTCTTTGTTAAAAATGTATTAAAAGTAGTTTAAACACTGCTGGCCTTCTGTTGCGTGACTTACTATACAGGGAGAGAGGATCTTTTGTCTGCCAATGTGAATTGTTATTCTCCTTCCCAAATTTGGATCAGCCCCCAACATTTTACCCTTTACACATTCATGTTGTGAAATAGCTCCATAAGTTCCATCAATGTGGAATTTTTCACCTGTGTTACTTTTTCTGAAACATCATTTCTTTTCGGTCATAACCACTTTCCTTCTTTATGTTGATAAGTGTGCCTTCACTGATATTCTCTGGTTGCATATCTAGAGTTTCTCAAATGGTGGCAGTGTCAACTATTTTCACTGTCAGCTATTTATTCTATAATTCCACATATGTTCAATTTGATTTTCACTTCTAGCAATGTCACTTTAGGTTATTTGCTGTACTTTCACCTCTGTTAGCTAATTCTCTCTTTTGATTATCCATTTCTGTAAAATGTCACATGAATTTTTGTCCCTGGGAGACAAGATAGGAACACAACTACACCCTTCTGCTATCTCTGTATGTGAAATGAATAACAGATGCAGAATGACCAATCACTGATGGATTTTGAAAGAAGTGATGTGATTGGTCACTGATCATGGTACGCATCTGATATTTACATAGTGTGATTTGTAGACTGAAGAGCTAGCAATAAAGTTTGTACGTTATGCAATAACTGAGCTAAACTGAACCATGGTAACAGAAATGTGTACTCTGATGCTGGAAGACTGGGTTATTTAACTAAACCATGGGAACTGGAAATCGTGCATGTCAGAACCATGCAAAGTAAGGCCTGTTTTATACTATCCAGTTCAGTGCTGGTGAGTACAATCTAGATGTGTCCATGCAACATTCATTTTCTCCCTTTTGTACTTCCTCCTTTTCCTCACTTTTCAGTCATTTCATTTCTAATAATATTATTTCCAGAGAGTGATAAGGGGATTTGCAATGCATCCTGAATCAGTTGGTTTTGCAACTGATAATTTTGGTTAAATATATTGGCTAAAATGTGGGGATGGGGGGGAGATGGGAGAGCAGGGGTTTAACATTATGCTTAAATATATATTTTCTGTCCTATGCTTATATCCTATAACCATAGACTGCTGAAGTAGCATGGCTTTAATAATGTTTTGTCATAACAAAATAGAAACAGGCTCATAGATACAGAGAGCAGACTGATGGTTGCCAGGGGTGTGGGGGGCTTGGGGGCTTGGTGTAAAAGGTAAAGGGATTAATAACTACAAATTGGCAGTTACAAAATAGTCATGGGGAATGTAAAGTACAGCATAGGGAATATAGTCAATAATATTGTAATAACTATGTGTGGTGCCAGATGTGTACTTGAAATATCAGGGGAACCACTTTGTAAACTATATGATTGTCTAACCACTATGCTGTACACCTGAAATTAATACAAAATAATATTGAATGCAAACTGTAATTGAAAAATAAAATTAAATAATGTTTTATCATAAAGAACTTTTATTATAATAAATTCTGTGTTACTGAACTTTTTACAAATCTGAATTATCTTTTTATTCATTCATTCAGTAAATGTGTGCTAGGTACTGTACCATATGCTGGAATATTTTGCACTAGTGAGGAAAACAGACAATAATTCTTGCCTCTGTGGTGGGTACATTTTAGTTTGTAGTTGTGAGGGGCTGGATCATGAGGCAATAATAATGAAGCCTGCTACAGCACCGCAATGCTGTCAAGTTATGATGAAGTTAAAAATAGGGAAAATAGAGATATTTAAGTGCACGTGCAAAAAAAGAGTATTAACAACCTTGACCAGATGATCGAAATTATTATCACTAATAAAATAATATTATGGACATCATGTTCCTCTAGATGCAATGCCCTAAGAAGAATAGAGTGTCACTATGTGATATTCTAGCCAGACACATATAACCTAAATCTAATCACAAGGAAACATCAGACAAATCCCAAACATAAACATTGTATACAAAAGGAAGTATTCTCCAAAAATGTCAATATCATAATTTTTTAAAACCTGCATTTCAGGGCTCTTTATTGCCAAGAATTCTTAGTTTTACCAAAGGACAATTATTCACATTTCTGCATCCGAAGCAAATTTTGACTAAATTTATTTATAAAATATGTATGTTTTATTTTTATAAAATATCTTCTTAAGCACTCATTTCTATACTGTCCTGGGTACTGTCTTAGCTTGCATTATCTAGAAGAAAGAGCCTGAGCAAATTTGAGTACTAGCACTTCATTGGGAAGTTTGTAATCCGAGGACATTTAGAGTAAGGAAATAAGCAAGTGAGGCAGGGAAGGAGGGGAAATAAATTTAAGGGTGCATTACTTAGCTGGCCGCAGCTTCATTAACAGATACAATGTGGATGTCTTAAGGAAAACCATACATAGAAAACAGAGCTGGGATAAAGCTTAATTTTTTTGCTTTATTTACTTTTTATCACATTTGATCATTCACTGTCCTTACTGAGTACTTGCTGGTTGCATCAGAACGCTACTGAGAGTTTAATCCTAAATCATTTAATTCATGTACATTCATATAGATATCTGTACATATTGTATTGAGGTTTTCTGTAGAGAAGTCCTTTTAAACTCAAATAACTTTCCACTTTCCTCCTTACTGAGAAAAGCCAAATATGGTACCTGAGCAGCTCAGGTACCATTTCTGCATACAAGAGACTTAATAATTGAGAGTAAGTCTTAGAGCTTGTGCTCTACACAGTAATAAAAACTAGTTTCTTGACTTCTCCTGAGCTAAGCCTTTATGATACTTACTTTGAAAACTGATACAGACTTATATTCAGATGGAAGTAAAAAAGAAAAAAAATCATTCTAAAGCCAAGTAGGAAAAGGTGAGGGTGTTTATACGTTTTCAGGATACCCTGATCTCATTTTCCTCCATTTGTTAAAAAGGCCCATTTTAAGCTTAATGGTAACATAATGAAAGAAAGTTGTTTTTGCTGTTCCTCTCCTCTTTTTCCTTGTCTGTTGGCTCACTGCAATACACATAAGTATTCTAAAATCTCTATGGTGCCCCTTTGAGCTTGCCTTTTCCAGACAATATTTTTTATTCTTACTGAGAGGGCTGCTATCACAAAATACAGTAGACTGGGTGGTTTGAACAACTGGAATTTCTTTTCTCACAGTTCTGGAGACTGGAAGTCCAGGATCCAAGTGCTAGTAGGGTTTGTGTCTGATGAGAGCTCTCCCCTTGGATTGCAGTGCGCTCTGTGGCCTTTTCTCAACGAGTGCACGGCATGGGGGTGGGTGGTGCAAAAGTTCCTGGTATTTCTTCTTAAATGGACACTAATCTCATCAGATCAGAGCTCCACCCTTATGACTTAATTAACCTTAATCACCTTCTTAGAGGCCCCATCTCCATATATAGACTGGGAGTTATGGCTTCAGCATGTGACTGCCGGGGGAGCATAAATATTCAGTCCATAACACCTTCTGTCCTAAATCTTCCCTCAAGCCTTCTCTGTCCCTTAGAGACTTGTGTTTTGCTAGGTGGTTATTGTGATGAACTAATCTGGGCTAAAAAGACTAGTTCTGCTGTTAAAGAGCAAGTCACACAGTAAAGTATATAAACCCTTATCCCTTGGAGACTATCAATTTGAAAGAAGCATTTTATTAATTCATCTAACCTTCAAGCATTGATGCCCATGCTCAGCCCTCTGTCCAATCATTTGCTAGATGTAGCCTTTGGGACCAAGCTATTTGGTGCCTATGCATCTTTTTTCCACATCTGGCATATATTGCTTTGGATTTTTTTTTTTTTTTTTGGTGTTGTTATCAGTTGTATCAATGATGTCCATAGAAGAAATCTGACATGAGAATGGAAACAAAGACATGGAAATTGTACATTCTAAATTTAAATTCCAGTTCCATAAATAATTCGTGAATAATCTTAGAAATGAAGTTACTAAGCCTTACACTATGGTGATTTGTGAAGCTAGTTAAGATTTATATTATGAAAAAAATTGTCCACTTACCAATTTATTGCTTCTGAGCTCTATAGTCACCCTTTAGGACCTGCTCTGCAACATTTCTCCTTACAGTGAGCACATGTTAAACTTTTATCAGTAGAGAACATGGGAGGGACGTTGCAGGAGGAAGGGGGTTTTTCTTCCTGGTTCCTGATTGCTGCATTTTGCTTTTTCTAATTTCTGCTGCATCATCTATTAGCAATGCAAATGTGTGGGGAGAAAATTCGCAGTCACTCAGTGACCACACAGACCCCAGCCCAGACCCAGTACCCATCTTACCATTATCCTTCCCATGCAGACACCATTACTCTGAGCCTCATGCTCACAACGGGGCCTCGACTCTCTCAGCCCAGCAGCCTTGGCTCATCTGCGGTGGGGAAGGAGACTAGTTAGGACACTCTGGCAATAGACTAGGCAAGATATGATGACTTCTTTTAACTAAGACTATTGAAGTGGAGGTGAAGAGAAATGGGTGGTACAGATCCAATCTGCAATTAGAGCCAATAAAATTTACTAGTGTATTGGATGTAGGGTATGTATTAAAGTAAGAAATCAAGACGTTTGTACCAAGCAATAGGATAAACAATACAGGTATAATGGAAAAGATTTAGGGAAGTCCATATTTGAGTATTGGAGAAGACAGATGGAAATCACATTTTCTATTTTAACCATATTTAATTTGAAATAGAAGTGGAGACATCAAGTAAGCAGTTAGATATACTAACCTGGAGCTCAGGGGAGAAAACAAGGTTGAATATATAAATTAGGGTCATCAGCATATAGATGGTTTATTAAGTCGTAGCTCTCAGTGAGATTACATAAAATCTAGACAGAGAGTAGAGAGGAGAAGAAGGAAGGAGGAGAGGAGAGAACACTTTGGGATAAATGGAGAGTAATGTTAGAAGAGAAAATTAATTGTTGGCTTTGGTATTAGTTTGTCGCTGGTAATCTTGGTAAGGAACTTTTCAACGGCACCTGCGTAGGCAAAACCAGTTTAACCCTGGTGCTAGCCCTAGTCCTCTGAGGGCTGTTTTCTTTTTTCAAATCTTCTTGATTAGACAAATATATTCTATTCCTTCAATCAAACCATCTTATTGTTGTAATAAACCACTGGGTACCGTGCCTTTCCCTTTCTACTTCAGCTGTTGGTCTGTCAGCAAATTGGAAAGCACAGGTGGGAATTGGTGACAACCTGAGACATTTTTGTTTCTAGGCGTTTATTACCATCTATATTACCATTTGATACTAGGTCTTTCCCTGACAAACTCGATTTTGCCTGAACATCGACGAAATGAAAATCAGCCTGGGAACTGTGAGGATGGGCAGGGTCAGAGGCCTCCTGGCAGTGATGTTGTTGACTGGAGACGAGCTCTACCCATCATCCTTTGCTCCTCCTTGCTCCTCCCTTCACTGAGCACACATTAATTGAGCTCCTTTCCTTGCTCTATTTTTCTTCATAATATTTATCCCTACCTGACATTGTGCCATGTAACTTATTTATTTACCTGTTTGTTTGTCCTATCCCACTCCCATGTAGAATAAAATCTTTTAGGAAGTCGCAGACTTGGCCTGTTTTAGCCCCACCTGCTCTATCTGCTGCCTCTGGGCCAGTGGCAAATACTAGGTAACCATCTATGTTACATGGATGAATTTATCAAAAATTAGCTTGGTTAAAGAAGGAAAACTCATGTAGTACAAAAAATTAGCTCATTTCCTCCTTAAAATTAATAGAGGTATATTACATAATGAATAAAATGATGGTAATAAATATACACAATATACTTGTGTCAGCACAAGTTCTAACAAAAGTTTTTTAAAGGGTAGTAAGTCATCATTCAATTAACAGTTTACTCAGGACTTTGTCCTTCTCTCTGAAGCTGGACAGTTTGGGAGGTATGTGTCTCTTCTATTTATATTTGCACTCTCAGTATGGGACCAGAAAAAGAGAACAAACACAGTGAGGGAACATCTGAAGGTCAGCTTTAGGGGCACCAGATTAGGAACAAGCTTCACAGACGTCACAGATTCATGATATTCTGTCTCTCTCTCTCTCTTTGCACCACCCCTCTCTCATGTTCTGGCTTCCTTTGGCCCATTAAAACACCCACTCCATCCCTAATTTGCCTTCAAAGCAGTATACCTTTCTCACTCCATAAAATATGCTTTTACCTAATGTGCTAGTTTTTTTTATGTCTATTAAGTATACCAATCTATCGATGGTTGCGCATGTTGTAATTTTTCCTGTATTTTATTTGTCTTTTAATTTTGCTTAATTGGCTCCAGCACAGAGATTGGCACTAAATAAATGTTAATTCTGTTTTTCTATCCTTTATGGCACGCATGTATTAAGCATCTTCTTTACCAAGCAAAACGCCAGGCACTGGAGATACAAAAATTAACAAGACATACTCTTTCCCTCAAAGCGCTGACCGTCCTGCCAGGATGGCAGCAGTGCAGGAGCTGATGTGGATGAAGTTACCTTGTTTTATTTTCCTGAACCTTCCTTCCCTGTCTCCTGTTCTCGTGGAAACATAACGCCTCATTCACTTTTATCACTTCTCAAAGATGCACATCCGTGAATGTTCTAAATTTTATTTTTACCTTATGATATAATTTACAGTAATTATATATTTTGTGTATAGACATTTTCAAGAGTTGATTATGTAATAACTTCTTTAAAAGACTCAAGCCTGACTGCAATCTCCTCATAGGGTCCTGCTTTCAGTTTGTAAAACATTCCAAGCTCTTTCTTCCTCAAAGTCCTGTTAATGTTCTCAGTGTGAGACTCCCTGCCTAGCATGCTCTTCTCCTGCCTCTAGTCACAGCCAGCTTGTCTAACATGAGGCCCCCATAACCACCCTCCATAACAGTCAAGGCCACCACTATCCCCTATCATAAGATTCATTTGTTTCCTTTGTGATATTTAACACCATGTGTAGTCATTTCAGTTATTTGTTTTCATGTTGATTATATCCCTCACTAGACTATGAGTCAAATCCTTGTCAGTCTTGTTCACAGCTCTATCTCCAATGCCTAGCAGAGTGCTCGGCATATAATGGTTGTTGAGTAAATGTCAGGTGACAGGATAAGTAGTGAGGACGAGAGCAAACTGAGGAGGAGAGAGGGGAGAAAGAGACCTCCCCTATCCTTAATCATCTGCTACTGGTCTTCAAAACACTTTCCTCATGTACTTTCTAATATAATATATTTAAATGATATATGCTCTCACACATGCACATGCTTAAATTGATATCCAAAATTTTTCATCATAAGTTTAAATAAATGCAAAGAATATTCTGTATATTGTAAATATTAGCATTCTAAGTAAGCCTGTTACACAATTTTTTTTTTAATCCTCTTCTGAGGACATGCTTATTGATTTTAGAAAGAGGGAAAGGGAGGGAGAGAGAAAGGTAGGGAAACATCCACCGGTTGCCTTTCCTACATGCCCTGACTGGGGACCTCTTGTACACAACCGGACTGACCGGAGACTGAACCAGCAACCTAGGTATGTGCCCTGACCAGGAGTCGAACCCGTACCCTTTTGGTTTACAGGACGACGCTCCAACCAAGTAAGCCACACCTGCCAGACAGAGCTAAAGAACAATGTTCTTTAAAACGTATCCAATGAAACCTAAATACAATAGAGATTTGATATCCACTACCATTTATAAAAGGCACAAAAATCCAGCCATATCACCCCCAGATCTGAGAGAGAAAGTGGTGTAGTGGCCCTCCATGAGACATGTAGAGGAATATTCATAGCAACTCTATCCACAATAACCAAAAACTGAAGAAAAACCACTTTAAAAATAGCTGTTTTGCCATAACACAGAAACAAACAGAATGAATTCCGGTGTATGCAACAATGGACGCATCATACAGACATAATGTTGAACAAAAGAAGCCTGGCACAAAGGATATAATTCCATTTATATAACTCTAGAGTATTTTATGGTACTATAAGCCTAAGAAGTCAGAATAATGGTTGTCTGGGTTGGGAAGAGAAGATTAACTTTGAAAGGTCACAGTTGGGAGGTGCATCCCCTAGATCTTGATTTAGGTGGTTGTTTATGAACGTTACTGCATGGATATTATACCTCAATAAAAATATAAAAACAAGTAATATAACAGTTTTATATCTTTCTCCTTCCCCCTCGAACTTATATTTCAATTTCATTTCCTTACAGAATATTACTCTAATGAAATATATTTCTACGTTTCTTTTACTAAGCATCTCTAATACTTTTATGCAACAAAACGATATGCATATTCTCAATAAAGTCAATTTTAGGAAAGAATTCATAATGAAGCTGAGAATCTGGACATTCTAGTTTGAAGATGATGAACCTTAACATTCATTTGGCATTTCACACCTTAATTGTTAAGTACCTTTTAATCTATGCATGTCTTATTTCACTAGCAAGTTTGTTCCTTAAAGTTATGGATGCATCTGGGGTCTCCCATAGCACAGGACCTGGCAGGCAGTAGTTGGCTCATTGATTCACTTTCTCATTCATTCATGTAATGAAGATTTCTTTAGCATTTAATGATTTCTTTACCATACAAGGTAGGTGGGTGCAAGGCTCAATAAATTCCTGTTGATAATTGATTGATAATTATCAGCTACATTTCAAAAAGAGTGTAATTCTCTTTTCTTCTGAACTCCAAGTGTAGGTGTATTACAGGTCTTATTAACCCTATTGTAAAAATGGGGACACCAAGACATGGAGATTAATTAACTAACTTGCTCAGGGTCATGCACTTTGCCACGAGTCAAGCGAGGATTAAAAATCATACAGGTTCTTTCCTGGAGTGAGGTGCTAAGGGAATTCATTCAGATTGACTGGAGTTCACATTTCATTTAAATGCTCTCATTTCACTTCAGCTACAACCATCTTCTCTGACTCATATTTCAGGACCTGCAGTCTGAACTGGTTTACTTCCACTTCAGACACTGTCAAGATAAATTAGACACTGAGGGTCCATGACACCATTTGAAGCAGAAGTACTATTGGTAGAAAATATATGAGCAGTTTTATATATTCAATACAGTGTAGCACTTTTGGGAGAACCTAGTTTCTACTAAAAGTGAAATGGGAATAATAAACCTGAGTGAATTTTAAAATTTGATTTTACTATACGTCCTCAGGCAAGCATAGCCAAAGAAAGGTATGTTACAGTAAATATTTTTATCTCCTGACAATGTATCTATACACCACTCTGCTGAATATGATCTGGCAGCTTCCTGGCTGTGAGCAGAGATATGCTAACAACTCTGATGATACATAAACTTGCATCAGATACAGGCTCATTTTTGCTGTATTCATCCATCCATAACCTAGCCTGTTCAGCTGACAAGGCATGTTATTAATAAAACGTGCTGTACCACAAGTTCATTGCCCTACATGATGTTTATATTGTTAGAAACTGTAATTGTCTGAAACAATGGCCTCTGTGAAAAGATGTGATATGTTATGAGCTGTGTGAAGATCAAAATAATTTAGACTAATAATGGTACTTTTTGTAAAGAATTAAAACATGGGTTATGCTGCATAGAGCTAATGACTGGACCTTGTTTTTAAGTTTTATTTCCATTCTGGTTACTGTAACAGAACCTGGAATTTCATGCCAAAGTTCCCCCATCAAAGTGTGAGTTAAATTCATTGGAGGCAGAGAATTCTACTTATGTACCAACGTCTCCTAGCACGTAGCACAGTATTTGGAAGCAAGTTAATGTTTAATATCTGTTAAGTGAAAAAAGAAATGCATATGAGCATAGGAAAGAAATGGACCAAGTTTCAGGCTCAAGCAAAGCCACTATCTGAGTTCCTCCAGGTTGTAATTCAGAAAAAGAGAGGGACCCAATCTCCAGGCCGGTACTGGTGGGGAAAGAGAGGGCAAAATGGAAGCAGTCTGAAGCGAAAGTAGCTGAGGATACCACGTGCACTCCCACGTTGCTGAGACAGACAGAGAAGCCCTGGGTATGGAACCCTCTTAGGAAAGAATAAAGCTTGCCCTTGGACCTCACCTCCCCATTTCTGCTCCCAACCCAGCCCCACTGGACAGGACCTGGACAAGTTCTCGCGTCTTTCAATCTGGATTTTCCTGGGACAATGAAAGGGCCTTTAGATCTCCTCCGATTCTCACTAACAGAGTGTTACAGACTGGAACAGGCTGTTGGTTACTTCACGTGGTTTAGGGACCACTGCGAGAGACTAGGACAAAAGCAAGGTCTTAGGCAGGAAGTCAGATGGAGAGCTAAGTTTTGAAATTGAGCTGGATTATCTCTCCATTGAGAGAACATGGAGAAAGATAGAAAGTTTTAGAAGTAATGGAGAAAAGTACAGAAACATTTTGATGTAGAGGAAAGAAAAGATAAAGGAACCATTAGAGGCCTAAACCACAATCACTTTTCATTATTATTATTATTATTTTTTTTTTTTTGCAAAATTTGATGTTATTTCGATTATCACCTCCAGCGTGCTCATAGAAGGTGATCTCTCTCCCCAGCACGAGGGGTAGGTTATGTTTGGCATCATTCTTTTTACAAGTAATTAGCTTAGGATATGTGTGTGACACAATTCTTCCCAATCAGACTCAGCTCTGCTAGAGGCCTCTGGAAAGGATTACCCTTCCTTTGTTGTGAAAGAGACAGACAGAGACAGGGAGAGGAGGTAGACAACTTCCCTCTTCTTTGCTGCATGCCCCTGACTGCATTTGACGTCAAGAAACACAGAAACTATGGTGCAGCCTTGAAGGGAGGTGGCACGAGAGATTACCATCATCTGAGGATGGCAGAGCAGAAGAAGAAATCCACTTGAGTCCTCAGTGACATCCTTGCGTTATTCAATTAAGTCATGCAGGAACCACTTTCCTTCAAACTTCTGACTTTATGAAATAATAAATTTCTTATTTTTCAAAAGCCACCTCTAGTCAGGTTTTCTGTTGCTTGCACTTTTAGAAAAGCCTGGCCTTTTCTAGTAAAGGTGAGAACATGTGTGATGAATGTGAAATGCAGGATTTGAAAAGTTTGAAACAGATATTTTGGCTTTCACCCATGGCCTCCCTCCATCTTTTTTACCCCTCTTCCCCACTCCTACTGGACTCAGGGCCAAGAAACACAACATGGAACACAAAAGGACCTCTCCCTTCTTGAGATTTAGTCTTTGTTCCTGGCTCAAGCAGGTTGTATTCAGCTCCTTCATCAAGGACATGTTCTGTCTGAGAAAGCTTGTCAGTTACTCCACTAAACAGACTTGTGGGACCTTGCCTCATCAGTTCCACAGAGACACTCAGACAAGTCAGAACCCCAAGAGACAGCTGAGGCTCAAGTGGAAAGCCCCAAATACAGCACCATTCTGTACCTGTATCTAGCAATGCTCTGTGGCCTTCGAGCAGAAACAGAGAGCGAAAATGGTCAAGACTTAGGGATGCGGACTGGCACAGGCATGGGAGAAGATCTGAGAATGCAAGCATTAGTGTGGCTTTACTAGGGTGTGACCCCTGTGAAGACCACATAGCACCCAGTGCAGAACTTGGCATCTACAGTTAGTTTCAACACATGTGTATTAAATTTAATTGATGTGACCAGATTACAGGTTGAAGATCAAATGGTTTCCTTTCACAGAATCTTACGTTCAGAGAATACCTTTCAATTACCACCACCTTCCTCCAAAACACAAAACCTTCAGTGTTTTCACCGTGGTTATCTATGTTTATTTTTATAATATACTTTGAGATAGGAAGCAGTAAGAATGGTTTTAACTTACCAGGAAGAAACGAAGACACAAAGAGATGATCTGACTGGGCCCAGAGGGCATCTGTGGCAGAGCTAGGATGGTCAGTGAGTCCCTAGTGGCTCTCAAGCCATTGTCCTGATGTCCCTGTATGTAATTGTTTTGATAGCAATTTCCCTGGTTCTCTCTCACTAGCCTGCTAATCACACATGTCAATCACGTTCAGGACTGCCATGGGCCTAAGGGTCAGCACAGTCTCAGGAGGATGCATTCAAAAGACAAAACAAGGCACAATAGAGCACTTTCTCCTTCAAGCGTGTATGTCAGTTGTAGTCTCATAAGTCTGACAGCGTGTGCAGGAGACTGTTGCTGCTTTTTGTGGGGGGCAGTGGGGGGGGGGGAGGTCCGGATGGAGAGGGGATATATCAAGTGCTCTGACCACAGCTGAAAAGCCAGTGAGAAAGCCACCCGTGTAAGATCCTCTTACTAGAGAACACTTCATGGAAACTGAAGGAGTTCTCCACCCCGTCTCTGAAGAATCTGGAGGAATGTCCTCTTTCTTCCTCCAGGCGCTTAAGCAAGGCTGGACGGCGGCAGAGCAGCAGTGTAAAACTTGACACCGATGCTAGTTACCCTTCTACAGACCCTGGCTTTCTGTCCTCATTTCACTTTCACTTTAGGGAGCAGCATCCAGGGGCCCAGCAGACAGGGTCCAGGCCCGACCTGTAGAAGGCCCCGATCAGAAGCGCGCGTGCGGCCCAGCCGGCGGGGTGTGCGGGGAGAGTGTGTGTGTTTTAGGGGGGGTGGGGGGGGTAAGATGTCCATGTGAGGCGTGGATTCGGGGACGTACGTGTGCACGACCCTAGAGCAGGGCCGCGCGGCGCCGATTGCTCGGGGGCGCGCGGAGGGGAAAGCCCTTCGCTAATCTGCCGCTCAGCCGGGACGACGTCGGCGCCGCGGCCGCAGGGCCGCGCGGAAGGACAAATAGTCCCAGAGGCAGTCTCGCGCGCCCCTTTACCGCTCGCCTCGCCCTCCCCGGGCCTCTGGGGCCGAGAGGCCCGGGGCGACTGGGGAGGGTAGGCTTCTGCGGCTTTTCGACCTCCGCTCGCCCTTCGCGGCCAGACGGATCGAAGGCGCTCCCTTGGGAAAAGTAATTGGATTCCGTGCTCCCTGCCACCAGGATCAGCGGAAATCGGAGGCTGATCCTGCAGCTTGGAAGAGGCGGCTGGGAAGAAAAGGAGAGGTTGAGGCGTAGCACCCCGGGGCAGGGAAACTTGGTGCAAGCGTGCTTGTTTCTGTACAAACGGCTGTGGAAAGCTGGGTGGCAACGGAGATTACCCCTGGTGCCCTTTTCTGCCTGGCATGCGACACTTGCCCCTTCAAGTTGTCATCATTCTGAAAATCACCTGTTTGCTGATTCACTTGGAAGAGAAATACTTTGGGACCTTTGGGTCTTTCAGCCAGCGCTGTTACTGAACTCAAGGGTTTCGCAGCCTGGGTTGCTCTATTCAGGAGAAGTGGTTGTCACAAGATAGTTTTATTTAAATACAGCACGTAAAGGAGACAAGGGATTCATATTCAAAGCTCTGTCTCTTGGAAGGGAGGCTTAGTCATTGATTATATACACTATTTGGTCAATTTCAGTTGATTTCTTCTGTGCATATTGGCTACATTTGTAGGGTTGAGTTCCTGTTAAGTTTATTCTGTTTACAGCTGGTCTGCTGAATAGTGCCCTATATATTAACATTTAGCAAGAATAGCATAGAGTAAGAATGGCTCAGACCTTGAGACTCGTCCTGACAACATAACTTCCTTTTTCTCTCAGAGCTTTACCTGGAGGTAGGATGGAGAAAGAACCCTGTCAAATCCAGGATTGGAGATGCCTCTTACGAATGGGTTAACTCAGGAGAAAATAGCACTCTTATCAGAATCATCCAAGAAAGTATCGCAAGGCCTTGCTTTAGCAGTAGCAAACTTCCCTAATTCCCTTTGCTTTGGGAGATGGAGCAGAAGGGGGAGCCTTAAGCATAATTTTTGGCTGAAAGGATAGGAACGTTCTAGGAATTTAAGGGACTAACTCAGTCCTCTTGTACTTTTTTTTTTTACCTCGTTTACTGCATTTCACTCATTCATTCATCCATTATCAAATGAGATTTTATGGGAGCTTCCTCTGTGCCAGGCTCTGTTGTACTTACCATGGATACATCAGTAAGTAATACAAATTCTTGTACTCCTAGAATCTCATTACTATCAGACAATGCATTTACAGATAGAGCTACAATATTATGTTGTGTGGTGATAAGTGCTATGAAGATAAAGTGGAGTAGAAGGACTGACAAGGATGCAGGTGGGAGTAGTGTGTTATTTTATATTTTAGGTAAGTTGATCTAGCAAGGCCTCTTTGATGAAATTACATTTAAATAGTGGTCTGAGAAAGCCAAGCAAATATCTGGGAGAAGAACTTTCCAGGCAGAGACAAGAGCAAGTACAAAGCCTCTGAGGCCAAAGAGTGGTGAGTTTGAATAAGTAGAAAGCAAGGGGGCCAATGCAAATGTTGAGCAATGAACACCAAGAACAGTTGGAGATGGGCTGGTTAATCCTGCGCCATATAGACCATGGTACATATGAGCTTAGCATTGCTTTTAACATCATTTGAAGCTTTTCTCTAAGCTTTTTATGTACTAACGTGTCCTGGCTCCCTTTATGTGGCTCTACCAAGCACTAGATCCACTTCAGTTTGGAGGTCATTTTTTCCTCCTGATCTGTAACATTAAGTTCTGCTTTTCTCTCACCCTCTGAACTGCTGCTTCATGTTTCTTTTATGCAGAGCCTTATATTTAATGTCACCTTTGTTCCAAGTTGCATATTCACATCTTCAAGGACACAATTAACATTTCTAATTGGATGTCCTGCAGTCTCCTCAATTTTAGCAAGTCCAAAACCAATCTCACTATCTCCAAAATCATGTCCTTTCTCTCAGGGTTACCACTGCTCTCCCTGCCACCAAAGCTTGAATATTCGAATGTCATTGTTGACTCAGTCCATCTCTTTATTCCTTTGATCCAATCAGTCATTAGGACCTTTGATTTATCCTTTAAAATGTCTCTTGTCAAATCCCCTCCTCTGTCTCTACTTCACCCTCTCTATCTAAGCCCTTGAGAGCTGCCTGCCTGGACTAATTCAACAGTCTCTCTATGGTCTTTTTGACTTCCTTCTCTCTTTGCTCCAATCCAACCAGCCAGAATAATCATTCTAAATCTTCATTTTTAGCACATCTCTTCTTGCTTTGATAGTTTCGTGGCTATTGAATTTAAATTTAAGTTCTTCTGGCCGATTTTCAAGCTCTTACACGAGTTTAGTTCCCTCGTACCCTGTGAACCATTCTTCAGTCTCCCCCTTCAGATTTAGTTAGGTCTGCCCCTCAACTATATTCATGTTCACTTATTCCTATGTATATATGTTTATGGATTTACTCTTACACAACTTAGAATTAATTCAATAAGGATCCATGGTTGATAGTGACATAAAATCTAATTCAAATTGGCTTAAACAGAGAAGGGAATTTATTGGCTCACATACTGGAAAGTTCAAGATAGATTTGTTAGATATGGCTTGGCTGAAGGGTTCAAAATATGTCATCAAGATTCAGATTTTCCCTGATATGTTAGCTCTTTCCTCTGCCTGTTGGCTTCATTCTTAGGCTCCACAAATAAGCAACCAGCAGCTCTGAGCTTACACTCTCCTCACTGCCAGCAAAGGTCAAGTGCCCATTCCTAAGCCAATCACTGTTTCCAAGAGAATGAAATGCTCAGATTGGCCTAGACTGATTCACAAGCCCATTCCAGGACTTGAGTCTATCAGGAACACATGAATGGCACAAGAAGGTGATTCCACTTAGGAAAGTAGGAATATGATTACCAGAGGAACGGTGGGTATGTCCTGGATAACAAGACATACCACACATTCCAGTTCTTCTCTTGATATACCCAATCTTCCGCTACATATGCCTTCAAAAGTGTCTATGCCTACTCAATGCAACAATATTTTTTACCACCAAAAATGTACTCACTTTCTCTGCAGAGAGAGATGATCCAAAGTTTCATCTAGTTATTGCAGATAACTCCCAGTCCAGGATAGTATGGTGGCAACAAGTGTTTCTTTATCAGGCAGCAATATAGTTCTTTATAGTGTAGCAATCTAAGTCTACATGTTAAAATCAGCTACAAAATACTTAAAATATAATGACAGAAAAAGAAAAGAACAACTACAATGAAAACTCGTATTTGGAAAAATGAGTAATGGTGAACACACAGTGGTCTCCAATTCATAGCATATATCATATCTAGCTGGAAAGGAATAGCAAAGGCTTCCTACTATGAGAGAGGAGAAATTTCTTTGATCAACCCATCTGGCTGCCATATGTTCTACTCTTGGAGAATCTCTCATTCATTGTTTCTTCATGCCATATTTGTAATGGACCATGAGGAGGATAATCCTTCTAGGGACTACACCTCCTCAGCATTCTGCTTTCTGACACAGTGGGGGTTGTAAAATCGCTTGTTATGGCAGAGATAACTAGCTTTTACAACCAAATAGTTGTGATTCTCTTCTGTTATGTAGAGCTGTTGCTAGGAAGTAGCTTCATAGCTAGGGACTGCATTCCCCAGCCTCGTTATTCTTGGTTAAGTCATAGGACTAATTATCTCCTTTAAAATATGAGTGGACATGATGTGAATCACCTTTTGCCAGTGTGGTTGAGAACGATGTTATGACTTCTCTGGTCTCCTTTTCCTCCTCTGGCTGCACTGAATGCACCCTGAGACCCTGGAGAATAATCATAAGAGAGCCTCGAGATAGGAGTCTTGGTAACTAAATGACCTTGTAGAAGACCAGGTGTACTTATAGTGAACTTAGCCTTTGTTCTCCGGACTTAGGGTTTCTATCACAATACAATTTTTTCTTTAGTTCTTGGTAAGTTTCCAGTCTATTTACATCTGGCTAAATTCATGGGAGGAAAAAAAACCCTGTAAAGCCAGAGGTCATCTTAAGCTGCAGCCTTTGCATCTAGATTCCAATATGGGTGTTTTTGTCTTTTAGTAATAGGCCTTGATATTCTCCTAGCTTAATGACCTCCATTTCGGTTTCTATCTGAGATATATTTGAAGCTATAGCTACTGGTTTTTCAACAGAGATGGTGAAGAGGGAGGGTGCAGTGGTGCTAGAGGGAACAGAAAGAGATAATTATTGCTTTTCTAAGCAGGCAGGAATTACTTGAGAGAGGCCTGGATGTGTTCAATCTTCTCCCAAATGCCAAGCCTCTCCATTTCCTGCCTTCATTGACTTTAACAGTCTCTTGGGGCTTTTCTAACCCTTCATGGCTCCAGATTATTAAAGTTTCTGTCATAAGCAAAAATGGTCACTCATAACAAATCAGTTATCTTTTCTTCTCTTAATTAAATAAATCGAGCTCAGTCCTAAACTTGAGTCTTTCTTATAGGGTCTTACTAAAAGGCAATATGTTATAGCTGAAGTACTTTAGTACATGTCCTTTCAATAGCAGGCCCTTTTACATTTCATACTCAATAAGCACATATTCTGAATCTTAAGGCACAACAGGTACCAATTTAACCTACTACTTTGCTATTGAATCCCTAGTCTAGTATAGGCAGGGCCTCATCTGAATCAACTGATTCAACATTTTAAGGTCCTTCTCCTGCTAATCCCCACTCTTATTACCAATTTATGTATTGTTAGAGCTATTTTAGTTGCAGGTGACAAAACAAAAAAACACTACTCAAACTGACTTATGCAGGGGTGGGGGGAGACAGAGAGAGAGAGACTACATTGGCTATTGGCTCACATAACTGAAGAACTAGTGATATATTTAGCTCAAAGCATAGGTTGATCCAAGGGCTTAAGCAATGTCATTAGAATTCTATTCCGCTTCATCTCTTGGCTCTGTCTTCTGTGTTGGCTCCATTCTCAGGCTCCATATGGTGGCTCCTGGCAGCTCCAGTTCACACAATCCTTACTCTTAGCAATCTCAGTGGAAGAGTGCATGCCTCTTTCCCACAAGTGCCAGCAACAGTCTCCTAATATTTCATTGGCTCTGATTAGGACACGCGGCCAGAGGAATCCAGTAAATCAGAACTGAGTCACATGATTTACTCATGTTGAGAGTGTAGTCCACTCTACCTAAAAGACATTGGCAAAGAGTAACAGAAGACAGAAATCAGGGCATGATTATCAGAAGAGTGAATGGTTGCTGAGTAGAAAAAATCCAAATGTCTTTCATTAGATGCCAATGTATAGTGTTCTCTAATTGCTTCATATGTGTTGATTTTATCTCCTTCACTGGACTGTGAGTGTCTCAAGAGCAGGATCATGTGTTATATGTCTTAACAGTGTCGGCCTAGCAGGCAGTCCTTAGGTACCGGCTGATCGATTACCTCTCCCTATAACACTAAAGATGGCATACTCCTAGAGGATAAAAAGAGCTTAATAAATGAAACAATTTATGGAGATATGGTAAGGGTTAAGGGAACCAAGAAGCAATAGTAAAGCAGGTAAAGACTGGTAACAATGAGAAGCCTTAAACCTGAAGGACCAGGGGAAGGGATGCAATAAGTGTTGTAGTTTATAAGGGGATGCCTAGCAAAGGCTGTGACTATAAATAGAGAAATGCACCCACTGCAAAAATGTGGCCCCTCAAAGGAGTGGAAATAAATACTTGTCCTCCTTTCCTCCCACTCTCTAAACTTGTGTTGGTACCACCCATTGTCCAAATCCAACCAGAAGCCAAAGACCTCAGATGGTACAGTATGCAGCATGGCAAACAGGAGGATAAATGGATGCAGAGGAGCAAATGAAAAGTAACCAGAGCATCCCTGTTATATTCCTTAGAGCATTCCTAAATAAAAAAACAATTCCTATTCTCTAAGTGTTAACCATATAGCTTAAATTTACCAGGAAAGTATAATTTTACCCTTTCCAATAACTTTGTTCCACGTATAAATAATGTGGTTTAATTTTTATAGCATTTTAAGAAATTAAAATTTATGAAATCATAAAAAACCTTTTGTTAAAAAGCTATCATCATTGTATTGAAATGGAACTCCTCAAGAATATTGTACCTGGCAATCCATCAGAAAGCTCTGGCATAGCACTTGTCAAACAGTGACAAATTTGATAAATGTTTGATGATTTGATGAATGAATAAATTAAAGCATTTCAATCCAGACTATAAGTGGGAGCCTAGGCGAGTTTTTCTTGTTAGAGGTTGATTTGATACTAACTATACAAAATCTAGCAATTCTGTCTCTCACAGCCTGACATTGGCTTCTTAGCTGTTGATCAAGGTATTACCTCATAGAAAATGGAACTTCAATTGCTTTGTCAATTTTTAGAAGAAATTCTATAATTAACTGCCACTCTAATAAACTCACTATAAAGTCCACTTCAGTTCAGGAACCAATATTGTTTTAATCTAATATCTGGGTTTTCTTATGGGATTGTCATTCAAATGTAAAATTATTTCTATCTCTACTTGCTTCAGTATATAAATTGGCATTATAAAATGTTAGTCCAAACTGTTTCTATAACAGATTTAATTAAGCCAAAAATCCATACTGTTGTTCTTTGGCAATCCTGTGTATATAGGGCTTAAACAGTTTACAAAATGCTTTCATACGTATCACTGTTCATTTATTCGTGGAACAAATAATATTGAGGACCTACTGTGTGCCACATATAATCTCTGTACTCATGGAATTTATAGTCTAGAGCACTCTTTCTCAAACTTATTCTCAAGTAAGAATGTAAGTCACTGGAGGATCTTATGAAAATGCAGGTTCTAAGCCTGAGATGGGGTCCAAGACTACATTTGTAGCCAGTAGCTCCTGGGTGATACTAATGCTGCTGGTCTATGGACTATACTTGGAGAAGCCAGAGTCTAGTGGATGCATTTAATCTTCACACCATCTTCATAAGATATATATCAGTGTTTTTTATTTTATCTTGAGTACTTATTATCTACAAAGCACTATGCTATACATTGTAGATAAACAGTTGAATTAGATATAAGTCTTTTGGAAACTCGCTATATAGCACCAAAGAATTAGTGTAACAAATAATTATGAGTGTGATTCTATTTATATATATGAAATACCCAGAAAACACAGATCTATAGAGAAAGAAAGTAGATTGGTTGCATGGGCCAGGGGCAGGAATAGGGATTAACTGTAAGTGGTCATGAAAGATTTTATTGGGATGACAAAAATGTTTTAAAAACTGGATTATGATAATGGCCATACAACTTGATCAATTTACTAAAAGTCATTGAATTGTACACTTCAAATGGGTGAATTTTATGATATGTAAATTATATACTAATAAAATTGTAAAAAAGCAAATAATCACAATATAATGTGAACATGTAATAATAAACATGCAGTCTTCACCCCCTTTAACAGCCAAGGATATGGAGCTCAGAGAGGCTAAGCGATTTGCCCACAGTCACACAACTAGTTAATGGCAGGGTTAGCATGTAAATCTAGTTCTATTAAGCCAAGACTAGTTATTATCAGAAACCTCCTCTCCAGTGGAGGTGCAGAGATGTATGCCAGGAAATAGATACCCTCCCACCACTTAGAGGTTGTAGCTCTCTCAGAATCCCTCTTGTCCTGTGAGATCATTTTGAGTAGTGACCGAGGTGGTATCCCATACACATACTGTCAGTTGACAAGCTGTTCAGCCAGCTAGCTTCTGGCAGATCCTCTGGCTTCTTCAGGGTTCTTAGTTTCAAGCAACAAAAATGAATTTTGATTGATTTAGTAGCAAAGGATTGGGAAGTTCATAGAATAATTACGAGGGTTGAGAGAACCAAGTTCAGAACTGTTTAGCCAAGGGCAATGCCCAAAATTATGCTGCAGAAACAGTCCGGTGAGGAGACTGCTATTACTGCCACTGCTCAGTATTCTGGACTCTGCTCCCTTCCTCTGCTTCACCATTGCGCTGGAAACTTAATTTGGCCACAGCTGCACCGTTGACAGAGAACTAACTGCTATCATTGCTTCTTTGTGTTACTAGTTCTCTACTCAGGACCATACAGGTGCTTCTGGTTCACCAGAGCAGGTTATGTGCCTGAATCCAGGCTGCAAAGGAGTGTCAAAGGAGAATGGTAAAGTATTTTACAACTTATATCAGCTTCTAGGTAGTGAGAATCAGGTTTTACTTCCTTTTAAAAGATTTTATTTATTCATTTTTAGTGAGAGGGGAGGGGAGGGAGAAAGAGAAGGAGAGCAGCATCAATATAAGAGAGAAATATTGATTGGTTGCCTCTCCGATGTGTCCTGACCTGGAATGGAACCCGCAACCCAAGCATGTGCTCTGACCAGGAATTTAACTGGAGGCCTTTCGCTTTGTGGGACCATACTCACAGTGGTCGGGGCAGATTTTACTTTCTTCCAAGGCTCACATAACAGTGAATTCTCCAAGCTCAGAGACTGGGCCATCAAACAAAAACAACAAAAACAACCAACAAAAAGAGGATGTTCATTACAGCCTTGCACAAATGGTGGTTCACAGAGTAGCAGCATCAACATCAAGCAAAATCTTGTTAAAAATACAGAATATCAGGTCCTATTCCAAATCTGAAGAATCAGGACCTTCTTTCTAACAAGCAGGTGAGTGAACTTGCATGTACATTAAAGTTTTAGAAGTGTTACTCTACATTATACATCATGTAGTTCTTTTTAATTTTCAAAGATCAGTTGTTATTAGGATTTATTCATCCATAGGGTTGCCAGGTGTAATACAGGATGTCCAATTGCATTTGAATAAATCATTTTTTAGAATAAACATGTTTTATGAAGTATTTGCAACATACTTATACTAAAAATTATTCCTGTGTGTCTAAAATTCAAATTTAACTGGGTATCCAGTATTTTATCTGGCAATCATATTCATCCACAAAACTCTCTCCCAACAGTGAACAGAAATGAACAAAATGAAAGGGATATTAACGTAACAGCCTATAGGAAAACATTTATACCAGTTTTCTATTTTGGCAAAGTAAACTACAAGTATCATGAGATCAGGACATACAAACTTTACAGTTCTAAGCCCACTCTGAATTCTGCTTAAGCACTTAATGCTTGAGTGTCTCTGTAATATGAAAAGTGAATGTTCTGTAAACTCTGAATGTTAACTGTTCTATAGAATAAAAGTTAATTTTTAAATATACCTATGAATTGCAACTAAATTCATTTAATGAGTTTTGACCACTAACACCTTTATCCCATATAACCTGACTACATAAATTAAGTATAGAGAGGAAGTAAGTGGTGACAATCACTCTTGGCTTCCCTCTGGAGACTGTTATTATAATTTCATTTTCTTCCTAAAGAAAAAGGTTGCTGCCTAGTCTCAGGAATTTCAGAAAAACAGCTTTCGAATTTTTGGGGAAAAGAGGCAGATTTTAGGTTATATCAATTGGAATTAGTTGCATGACACTCAAATTTAAAGAAAAGTTTTAGTACCCCCAAATGTATATAGGTTGCATTTGTTAGAAGAATATTTAATTCAGTTAACATTTTAACCAGTCCAAATATTTCCAATCAGCCAAACAGGGAATTTCGGGTGGTTGGGAGATGATGATTTTTCTTTTATAACCTTTTGAACAGTTATCAGTGAGCCACCGCCAATACAGTTCAACTAAAATCTTCTATTTATCATACCCTTACCAAGGGTATGACGTCTCCTGTCTCATGATGAAATGTCCAGGGACTCCAAGAGGGATTGCAGTTCCAAGAAGTAAAATATCCTTAGGGGCTGATGAGTGTTGGGACTAAACATACACAGTCTCCTCCCACCAGAGGTTTTTTGTTATGTTTGCTGCCACCTTTTAATTAACTGTTTGCAAGCTCCACCCTAGAGGCAGATGTCTGTAATTGCTGAATGATGTACCCTGGTTAGGAGCCAGGCCATAAATGGGCCAACTGACTAGCCTTTCTTTTAATATTAAATAACAGGGAAAAAATCTATAAGTACACCATCAAGCCACTTATCCATGCTATTTCTATACAATACCTAGTAATTAATTTATAATAGGGAACAGTTAGAAACTACATGATACCTCTTCTTCCCCAATAGTGAACTGGTTAAATAAATAATGGTATGTGCACAAGATACATGCATTACAAATCATTTTACCCCCCAAGGCTGTTTGGAGAAACGGCTGATTGTAGGATTGAAGCAGGAAATTACAAGATTATCCTGGAACACCTTGTCATACCAGAAGGTAAGTACCAAAGCCTTCTGGGTCATATCAAAAGAGACTCAGAAAGTAACTGGAAGTTGCTTGCATTGGTAAAAGAGGAGACAACGTGAACATGAATGACAATAACTATAAAGGAACAAAGCATATTATTGTTTCAATCTAGCAGCTCAGATTAATACTCTAAAACAAAAAACTCTATTGGTATCCTTGGAAAATGCAAAGAAACTGACTCATTGTATTAACAACTGGTAAATAAAGAGAATGCATCATTTATTGCATTTCTCATATGCAAATATACCTCAGGGTAACCTAATAATTGATGAGAAGAAGTTTCTCTTTGCAGAGATTTTCAATTAATAATAGATGTAGAAATAATAGAATATTATCACATTGTAATCTCTAATGAAATAATGCAACGAGGGCATGATCATCAGTGATGGCTAACCTCACAAAAAGAGAGACAAGTAGACAGTACTTATCTCCTTCATATAACATCACATATGAAATATTCTTGCTAAAAATCAAACTGGAATTTGATCAAAGCTATATATCTAAATAATAATGTACAGAAAATAGAGGTAATAAAGGAACATAGTAAATGACACCAGAAGAGTTACAGTCAGAAAATCCAAACTATGGAAAATCCTATAGGACAAAGGACACGGTTTTGCTTTAACAAACCAATTGAAAGAGAAGGAGGATGAAGGTATAGATTAACAAGCTTAATACATATTAAACAATTCATTATGTGGGTATTTTTGGATTCCAATTTAAACATATTAACTGTAACAAAAAAAATTTGTGAAACAATTAGGGAAAATTTTATTTGAAATCACTATCTTGAAGAGATAGCTGCATTCTCATGGTCATTGCAGCATTATTTACAGTATCTATATTCAGTTACTTTCTGAATATTTGATGATATAGCCTTTTATAAACACTGTACATATGATGATGATGTTGTCATTATATTTTTTTAGATGCAACCTCTTTTATATATGTATAAATGCTGATGTGGAAAAATGTTGATGTTTGCTTCAAATTAATCTGGAGGTGGGGATGTTAGAATAATTTTAAAGCTGGGTGGCAGGTTTAAGGGCATTCATTATACTATTCTTTCTACTTTTGTAGGTGTTTGAACACTTCCATAAAATAATTAGATTTTAAAATTGTGTTAGAGTATAATCTCCATTTTGTTTGCAACATAAATGCAGAGAATTAGTTCCCACTTGAGCATATATCTACCCCTTACCCCTACTTTCCTACCCATTACTCAATCATTCTAATGTTTCAAATAGTTCTTTTCTTTAAGTTCTCTATGTGTACCTGTCTCTAAATCAGTTCATTTCTTAGAGGGAGCAAAAACAACACACATTTGATGTTATTGATGGGCCAGTGGCATTCTTGTACTCTGTCCTTCTGGGATTAATACTTTCTGAAATAGTCAAGAATAGAAGACTGATCTGTAGCGAAGAGACCCCTGCTTCTCTGAGAGAAGTTAACGGACCCTTTGGGGATAAGCATATGAGTTTGATCTCATTAGCATTGTGAGCTCCATTCAAGTGTGACTGACAGTCACACAAGTCAATACAGGAGCACTTCGTGAGAGCCAAGTTAGAGAGGTTTTTTTTTCTTATAAATTAGTGCTCTGTTCTGTCAGTGCTCATCAGAAAAACAAATCAGAGCACTTTTGATTCAACAAATGAATGGAATTAAACTGCATTTCTAAGAAAACTGCATTATTGGGCTAAAAGAAAAATAAAACACTAAATCGCTTGTTCAAATAAATGCTACAGAAGGAAACGGAAATATATTCTAGAAGATTATTAATGCTTTCATTTTCACTTTAATCCTAGCCAAAGTCATATCTAAAGACTAAATGTAAGCTCAGAGATTTAGAGAGCAAAAAAATGTATCTTTGCTAGTTTTAATCCCATCAAGCATACTTTAATAAAGATTGAGTAAAATCAGGATGGAACATCAACAGACCATTAGAAATAGAGTAGAGAGGGACAGCCAAAGACTGGGAAATAGTGAGCCCGTCCCATCCAGTATTTCCCTCAGGTTTCATTCCCAATTCCAGAGGTAGTAAAAGATGTTTAAAACAGTCAACGGCATCCTTTTATCATACTACCGAATATAGTTTGAAAGCTTAAGATAATATGTTTAAAGATTAAAAACAATTTTTAAAAGTCCTGCAGGCTTATAATGCAAATGAAACAAGAAAAATTATAGTAAGTTATTTTGGATTTAGAGAAGAATGTGCCAATCACCAAAACTTAATGTGTAATTACATAAAAGTGCTGGTTCGGTGAAATTAGAAATTCAACAGATGGTCCCAGAATAAAATATTTCTGCAGTATATGAGAACAATTGTTCCCTAACTCCTCTCAAATGAAAGTGTGGATAATTAAGTGTAATCTAAATCATCCAATCCAAGTCAATCAATTCATTTTTATTAAATCACTCAGGGGAATGAACTTGAAACAGACAACTTCCACTGAAAATACAATTTCTCACAATTAGTAAACAATTACTGTGGGATTATTGGGGTTACAAAGAAGATGCAGTTATTAGTAAGAAAAGAAAAATATATCTTTTACCCCTTTAGGGTAAAGAGCTCCTAGTTGAGAGAAACTGAGCATATGCACCTGAAAAGCTTGAGGATATTGATTAGGTATTCTCCTGATTTTTTGTAAATGTTAAGATAAACAATAAATTGATTATAATGGACTAAATTTGGTGAAGGTACAAATGGCTTGTACCTTATAAAAAGATTTATAAGCTCTGACATGCGATGAGAGCTGAACTTGGTATTAACTTAGCATCCTTAACCCAGACTTTTCATCAGCAATAACTTTTGCTTTGAGCAACTATTTAAAAATAGTTAATTTATACTCACTTTACTCCTTTCGGCATTGCTCTATCTTGTTAAGTACATTTCTCAAATGGTCATTATCTATTCAAGGTAAATATACCCTGGCAGCCCACTGCATGTCCATCTTTATTATCCTGAGGCATTAAGGACCTCACAGGTATGCCATTTTAAGGCACTTTTTCTCAGACTTTAGTGTGCAACAGAATCACAGGGACAACTTGAAAAAAAAAAAAACTAGCCCCACCCTCAGAGTTTCTGAGATGAAGCTTTACTCCCAGAGTAGGTGTAAGATAGAACCCAAGGTTTTGCATTTCTAATTACTGGTAGTTGCCAGGTCCTACTGATGTTCTTGGTCCAGGGACAACACTTTGAGAACCACTTTTCTGTGATATTTATCTGTTTATTCTCAGAAGTAAGAGAAGTGAGGTCACAAGGGGAGTTGAGGTAGCCAGGGATAATTTTCTTACTCCCATGAAAATCTCAGGCCTGGCTCTATTTGTTCATATATTTAAGGGCAATCTCTTCCTTTTGGGAGGGTTCCAGTATTCAGTGTTGTTTTTTTTTAAGTAGGCAGATCCTAGCACACATGTGCTCATGATGGCATGATGGAAGTCAGCTTACACATTTAGAGAGATGTGTAGGTTACACCCATAGATTAAAGATTAATTATTTCCAAAATAGATAAGATAAAAAACAAAGAATAGAGAATCCTTACCATATCAAAGCACATGTAATAAACACCTCCTTACCACAACAAAGCGAAACTAGAAACCCAAGTATTAGAGAGCTGGTATGTGATCAGAATAGGAAAGGGATGGCTCTTCTTAAAGTAATTGTTGGGAGTGTTATCAATTGCAGACACCAAGTTGTCTTTCCAGATGATGAAGAATGAGGTTGTCACTGAGAATAACAAAAATATCTAAAATCTTAACATCTAAACTTAGTGTTCTCCTGGTTATTCTCATTTTCTTTCATTTCCCACTTTTATTTCTTGATAATTGAACATGTTCTTTATTTTTATTTTTTAAATCCTCACCCCAGAATATGTTTGTTGATTTTTAGAGAGAGAGAAAGAGAGGAAACATCAGTGTGACAGAAACATCGATTGCTGTCCTCCTGTATGCATCCTGACCCAGGATCCCACCCACAACCCAGGTATGTGCCCTGACTGGGAATTGAACCTGAAACCTTCTGGTGTATGGGACCATGCTCCAACCAACTGAGCCACCTGGCCAGGATGAACACATGTTCTTTAATGTAGTGAATTTAATAAAAGGATTAATTTAGTATAGAAATCGTTGCATTCAGTAAATGGGGACAAATTGTATAACTAAATGGAAAAAATAAGTTGAATCCCTACCTTACTCCTTACACCAAAATAAAGTCCAGATAAGCTGAATATTTAAACACAAATAAAAACAAACTACAAAACTTTTAGGAAAATTTCTTTATAATCTTAAAGGGAGATAGACTTTCCTAAATTGACATACAACTCAGATGCCCATTCACAATGAATACATTGGACTACGTAAAACATTTTCTAGTATTTGTATGTAGAAAGTACAAATTGGATATGTAAATATTTGCAACTAATATCACAGAAAGAGGATTATGTTTGCCTTATCCAGGTGACTCAGTTGGTTGGAACATCGTCCTCTGCACCAAAACATTGTGGGTTTGATTTTCAGTCAGGGCACATAAATAGGATGTGGTTCGATCCCAGGCCGGGACATGCACAAGGAGGCAACAGATCAATGTTTCTCTCTCTGTCTCTCTCCCTCCGTTCCTCTCTCTAAATCAAAAAGAAAAAATATCCTCAGATGAGGATTAAAAGAAAAAAGAAAGAGGGCCATACCTGATGTTTCGTTAAGAGCTCTACAAATTGGTAAGGAAAAGACCAACAACAACAAAATGACAAAATGGCAGCTCCAACCATAGCCTGTTTTCATGTGTCACTCTCTTCTGAACCAAAGTCTGAAAATAGCTGTGTCATAAGGCTGTGTACAAGCTGCAAAGAGTCTTGGGAATTTTGGCTCTTACATGTTAAGGAAGCAAGAATCATATCATGGTAATGTCCTTTAATACAGAAAGACTGTTTAAAAGATGGTGGACATTCATGACTATGACAACTATCCACTACCAGTCTTTTACAGGTTTTACTATGATGGTGGTCAGTTGGAAATTATAGAGGCAAATTTAAGATTTTTCAAAAACTTGCCTACTTACTTGGAAATATAGCCGCTAATTTGAAGATTAAAATGCCTTCTGTCATTCATTTATTTGTTCAGCTTTCCATAAAGCCAACAAATATTTATTAAGCACATACTATATACCTGGCACTGCCTTCTAGGTGCTTAGAACACACTAATAAATAAAATAGGAAAAAAAATTTTTGCCCCCATGGAGCTTACACTGTAGTGGGATGTCTTCAGTCCCTGTTAGTATTCTACAACAGTTTTCAAACTTTTATTCCAAACAAGGACCGGTTAAGTGGGTGGAACAATATAAGTAGTTTAGTGTATGTCAGCTTTTCCAAGACAGATCTATTAGTTGTTCTAGTTTCTAGGCACCTGACTCTTCAACTACATGGCAAAGATATATTCTAAAAAGGTATTTGCTATTTGGGATTCTTCTCTTATTGAAGTGAATAAATGAGATCTGACTATAAGAAATATGTATATTGAATTTATCTATATTCAAAAGAGAATTCATTAATTAAATAAGAGAATCTTTGTTTGCCAAAAGCTCAGAGGACACTAAGATTTTAAAAATGCTTTAGAGATGCTAAGAAAATAGAGAGCAAGAATTGTATATGTACTTGCAGGTGATGCCACTGTGTGTTCTACTTGGGACACAGTTGGATGTATCTCTTTATCCCTAACTCACATTAATCCAAACCAGATAAAAACACTATTTGGTTTAAAAATGATATCTAGAGTTATTTTTAAAAATACTTCCAAATAATTAATTCATTTAGCAAATATTTTTTTCTTCAGAATGTTTAAAAGCCTGTTCTATTGCTTTCTAGCTTCCAGTGTTGTTGTTGAACAATGGATGATATTTTGTTTTTAGTCCTTTGCATTTGTCCTGTTTTGTCCTTCTCTCTGGAAGCTTGAAGGTCTTCTCTTTGTCTGCTGTCTGCTCAAAATTCCTTGTCATATGTTTTGGTATAGATCTATTTTTATCCAATATAGTACTTGGTGAACCCATTTAATCTGGTAACTTTCATGTTTTGGGGACTTTTCTTAGATTATTTCATTGATGACTTTCCTCTTTTCCCCTCGCCTCTCTTTTTGGAGCCCTTATTATTGGGATTTTGAAACTCCTGAAGTGGCCTTCTCAGCCTTTTTGCTCTGCGTTCTGGGAAATTTCCTTACCTTTTTCTTCTTTTTTATCTCCCCCACCCCCATTTTATACATTTCTGTCTTTAATTCTAAATGCTCTAAATGTCTCCCATGATAGTGGCTTCCCTCAAATGTCTGATAATCCTGGTTGTCTGCTCTATACTTAATAGGGCAAGAAAATGCTGATGGAAACTTGGAGTGAATGAGTGAAGTTTTGTCAGCTATAAACTTACCTGTAGAGTGATTTGTTGGGCTCATAATTAGGGAACCTCCCATGTCTGTATCTTCAGGTCTTTCCTCTTGGGTTGATCAGATTCCACATGGAAGGATCTTCTAATCTTCTTCTTGGGAGTTAAAAATAATGGCTGCCAAAATCTGGGAGTGAAATTGGTAAAGATATCTGGGGGCCTCAACAGCCAACATACACCTGTTCATTTAATCCCCCACCCCTCAGAGTCCTGTTTTACTTCCTGCAGAGAATAAATTTGGAGTATATTACCTAGTTAGGAAGGATGTGTTTGTTTGCCTGACTGCATGGAGTTTCAAAGAGAATCTGGGGATCTGACTGCTGCTTAAACAGATTTGCAAACAATCCTCATTACAGTACTCCCCACTTTCCTTACTTTACTTTAAGAGCAACTATGAGTCTTTTGGTGACTAGGGATGGCTAATTAGAGTCTTTTGGTGACCTTACAGTATATACGTGTTTCATGATTGATTTACCTCATTATTGACTTAACATTTAGTTTTGTTAGTCTACTACATTTTTAAAGTCATCTTTCTGCTTTGCCAGCCAAAAGTTTCTCAAATTTTGTTGCTGTAGTCTCTCTCCTCTGTGTGTCCCCATGCTTTTAATCCTTGAAAATCATTTTATGACATGACATGATATACTGAATTTACTTTAACAAGGGAGTAGAAAAATGGGAGTAAGATAGAAGAGTTCATATTTATTAAACATATGGAGGTTCTTTTAAAAATATTTTATTTATTTTTAGAGAGAGGGGAATGGAGGGAGAAAGAGAGGGACAGAAACATTGATTGGTTGCTCATAATGGGGACCCGGCAAGCAACCATGGTATGTGTCCTTACCAGGAATCACACCAATGACCCTTTGGTTTGCAGGCCAACACTCAATTCAGTGAGCCACATCAGTCAGCACTGGAGGTTCTTAATATTACTCTGTGTAGCTTTTTAAATATGTTTGAAATTTCGTATAATAAAAATATTTTTAGCCCTGACCAGTGTGGCTCAGTTGGTTGGGCATTGTCCCACAAAGCAAAAAGTCACTGGTTCAATCTCCAGTCAGGACATGTGTCCAGGTTGCAGGTTTGGTCCTTGGTTGGGGCATGTATGAGAGGCGACCGATTAATGTTTCTTTCTCATGTCGATGTTTCTTTTCCTCTCTTTGTCCCTTCCTTCCCCTCTCTCTAAAGATAAATAAATAAAATAAATACAAATAAAATCATTAAAAAAATCCCTTTATTGCCCTAGCTGGTGTGGCTCAGTGGATTGAGTGCTGGACTGCAAAGCAAAGGGTCGCTGGTTCAATTCCCAGTCAGGGCACATGCCAGGCTTGCAGGCCAGGATCCCAGTAGTGGGGAGCATGAGAGGCAGCCACACATGGGTGTTTCTCTCTCTTTCTCCTTCCTTTTCCCCCTCTCTAAAAATAGATACATAAAATCTTTAAAAAGTAAAGTATAATAAAAATTTTTTAAAAATCCCTTTACTGATGTCTTAGTGTGATTTTAGAAGTGAGCAAAATTTGGAGCATGTGTTAAGCTGCCATTTTTACCTAGAAGTGCAGAACCATTCATTTTTCAACAAATATTATTGATCATCTGCTACTTATTAGGCACTGTGCCAAGATACACACAGGAATATGGAAAAGAAAGATTATTATTCATTGACCTTGATCAACTAAACTGAGTTTTTAGAATTAAAATGTGTGGCTCCCTAAGTTCGATGTTTTAGAGTCTTTGATAGTTTTTTTCCTGACCCCTGAATTTATCTTGATTTTCATGTAAATATATATTTTTATGAAATATGAAAGAAGGAACCCTAAAGGGGAAAAAGACATTAGGTATAAGATGGAGCGTTAGGGAATATCTCCTCAACTCTGAAAATAGCATTCATATAAGCTATTCAGTGGCTTGAATAATAAATGACACTAGCAAGAAGTAGAGAACTCTTTTTATCTATGAACACAGGAAAAAGGCAAAATCTATACCTGAAGAGCCCACAAAGGTGAGGAATTCTTGTTGGCTGATAGAAGAGAATGAGGAGAGTGGACTGTTGATGACTATTTGAATCTTGGCTTTTAGTTCATTAGTAATGGAAGTACCATGAACTGAAGGTAATACTTCTTATTAAGCTAATTGTTACATAAAATTGTTCCCTTTAGTCCCAAGGGTGTAGCTGTAGGGAAACAAAGCATGGACTCCTAACAGCTCTCCAAAGGACTAGAAGGGCTCTACCAGGGAGTACATTAGCCATCGACTTTGGCTCTAAGTGGATAATTCTAGGAGGCCAGTCACTCCTTCTAGATAGCAACCTGCCAGTTGACTTAATTACCTTTATTCTCTCCCCTCCTCCACCTTGTCTTCCTCTGAGCTTTCTAGAATACTTGAACAACAAGTATTCTAAACAAGAGATCAAGTTCAAGTCAATATCCAAAGGAAGCAATGCCCATTGCTTTGGTTACTTTTCCTTTTGTCTATAAAAGTTTCTCTGGGAAACTCAGCTCTCCCTGATAAAATTGTGTGTCTATTTTCTAATGCAGGGGGTCTCTTAGAAAGTAAAGACTGAAACTATGCTGATGGAACTCTTGTGTCTGCTCAATGGTAGGCTAAGGTGAGTGGACTAAAATCTGTCAAATTATAACCTTCCTGAGGGCAGGGTGGGTTTGAGACTGTTTTCCTCACAGCATTTAGCACTATACCTTGCATATAAGAAATGTTCATTAAGTATATTTCAGTAATAATTTGTTGATATTGATTAACTTACACTATAGAAACACAGTACTATTAATTATGATTGAATTTGTATTACTGGTTGTTTCTCTCTGGGCTTTTCAATAAAGCCTTCTGGCTCTATCCAGCAAGGTCAGCAAAGGCCCAGAAAGAAGTTACAAGTGACATGAAACTCCAGTTTTATACCCCTTTTTAAATCTTCCATATATGTCAGGAACATTATAGGAAATCCATTGGTGGAAATGATATTCCCTTGTTAAAAATGATACATGCAAAGGTAACATTACAGCATGAAATAATGTTATAATGTCAAATGACTGACAGATTTAATTCCAGCCCTCCATGTTTTTAAGTGTCAATTATACACTGGGCTCAAAGTGCATGGTATAGTCAGATGCATGGCAGTCCTAGCCCTCAAGGAGAGTACAATTTAATGAGGAAAATAAAGTCTAAACCTATATGGCATATAATTGCTTTGAAAAAGTTCATTATACAGTTCCTCAAAAGAGTGAGGGAGCTCCTATAACTGAGAGTTTGAGAAGACAGCTATTTCTTTCTCCGAATTAGTTGTATGGGAAGGCTGAGAAGAAACTGGCTCTTCTTTTCTCTTGAAAACAGCATAAACCCTTTGGATGGGGTTACATACTTGCCCCACTTCCCAGGACTTCTCTGAGCCATCGAATCTTACCACTGGATTGGGACCTCAGAAGTTTCTCAGACTTCCCATTTGATGTATAGCCATTGAACCTATATTGCTTACAACACGCTAGATTACAAATAGCAGAAAACTCTAATACTGTTGGTTTAATCAATGAAGAGAGACCTGGGTTCAGAGGCTGTTTGATCACAGGCTCAAAAACATCACCAAGGTCACATTTCTTTCTACCTATGCTTTCTCCATGTCTGCTTTAAGGTGGCTGGACCTTGTGGATGGTAGATGGCTGCCTGCTGTCCAGGGGCTTCTGGATATTTCCCTGCCATAGAGTATGCTGGTGACATGCCTTCAGTTTTGGGGGTTGTTTTTATTCTTTTTGATGTTTGCGTACATGCAGATTGCCTCTGAAGGTGTCTTGGACTATGAAACAAACAAACACTTTCCCAAAAGCCCCAGCAAATCACTTTTCATTGGCCCAAATTGTGTCATGTCCGTTGCCGACCAGTAACTAGCAGGGAATGGGGCTATGCTGACTTAATTTTGAATTAAGCTAACTTGCTTATATTGGAACCATGTACTCCGGCAGGCAGCCAGGGCAGGGATGTGACCCTAACGACGGGGTGGGAGGTTAGGGGTGTGTTTATCTAGGTAAGGAGGAGTACATATAGGGGAGGCTACCACAGGATCTGGAACAAGGTCCAGGATGTAGTCATTGACGTCATGTAAATCCCTACCCACAAGCTACGATTGTCTTCTCCCGCTGGACAGCTCCAGTTATAATAAAGTACGGTAACTGCGTAACTGCAGGCAATCTCCCTCTTTGGTTCCATGTAAGTCTGGGCTCCAATGGCACCTTCTGGCCATGGTTGTTACCCTGAAAGCGTTGGCTGCTTCTTCAATTTATTACTTTGGAAGTCTCCCTTCTTCAGTGTTTCTTCTCCCTGGCTCTTATTGGTGTTTACTGCACTCACTGACCCAAAAGAGTGAAAATACTGGCTGCCATTAGAGAAAACATTACTTCCATCTCCGAATCTAAAGGAATTGAGGTTTAGTTATTTTGTCTTCTTTCTATTCCTTTTGGGGATTCTTCAGGCCAAGTTCAGAATTTGCTCCAAGTCAGTGGCTGTGGTCGAAGGCACTGGCTTGATCCATTTCCAAGAACTCATCCCTCTGTGCAGTTTGTTGTCCCCGAGTGAGAAGAGATGATTTGAGACATGGGGGCTTGAGTGAGTGGAGTTATTTCGGAACCTGAACCGCAGGCAGCTTTGCGTGGTTAGAGAGGTTTTGCCCCTCCTGCCTTGAGCTCAGCAACAAATTTGACCAACCGCCCCTACTCCACCGGGGGACGGAGGTGGACGGGTGTCCACCTTGCCCACGGACTCATCTTCTGTGCCCAGAGCTGCTCGGCCTCCCGGGGCTGGAACCTCTCGGCCCCGCCGAGCGCGGGTTCCAGCGTCCAATCGCGGCTCGCTACGGAGCGGCAGCCTTCAGGGTTCTGCCTCCTCGGGCTAGGGGGCCTGGGCAGCGGATCCAGATGGGCCTGCAGGGGCGTCTCCGCCGCTCCGCGTCCGGCGCGAGCCAGGAGCGGGACCAGCTGGAGGAGGCGCCACGGTGCCCGCCGCACCGCTTCCCCGGGCCCGGAGGAGGTGTTCTCAGCGGGCGGCCCGGCCCTGCTTCGCGGGGTGCCTGTGCGCGTCTCCCGCCCCTCCCCGCCAGCCCGACTCCGGCCCGCCTCGCCCCACCGCGGGCTTTGTCCACCGGCCGCGCGGCCGCCACTCCCTGTTCCCGCCGGCTCCTCCCCGCCCCCTTCCCGCTGGCCCCACTTCCTCGGCGCAGGCGGCGGGAGGAGGCCGGAGACGAAGGGGTTAAGCCGGGGCTCATCCCGGCGCGGAGGGATCCGGAGCCGAGCCGAGCGCGGTGCTAAGGCAGCCTTAGCGAAAAAAATGTCCGCCTGAGGAGACCCACAAGTTCTATTCGGGGGGACCGCCAGCCCGCCCCGGGGAGGAAGGGGCGGCTAGGCCCTAGAGCCGCCTCCCCCGCCCGGATCCGAGAGCTCGCGCGGGGCAAAGTGAACCGAGCCGCCGGGCGGTGCAAGGGGAAGCCGGAGCCCGCTCTCCCGGCCAAAGTGAACTTTAATCGGGGTGGTTGGATGCGGAGACGGGGCGGCAGGTAATTGCGAACAGGCAAACGGGAAGGGGACGCCGTGGCGGGGCTGCGGGGCGCAGTCGCGTCCCCGCCGTAGCGGAGGCGTCCCCGGCCCGCTCCCCAACTCCGCTCCCCTTTGTACAGAGCGAAGCCGGGGTGCCCTCCAAGTTGGGGAGCAGAGTGGGGGGCGGAGGCGAGAGTCACGGGCAGCCAGGCCCGCGGGCGGCACGTTTGGCCTGCACGCCCCAATCGGTTCTCGGTTTGGGCTCCGGAGCGCGCGGGAGAGCGGGCTGCTTCGGCCGCCAAGCCAAGCTCATTGTTCCGCAGGTCCGGGGCCGGCCGGCCGGCCGCAAGCAGGGTAGCAAAAGTGGGAGGAGGTCGAGCCGGGGAGGACGACGGCGGGCGAAAGCGAGACTAGTTGTCGGTGTTTCTTGTTTTCTTTTTAAAAACGCCCCTTGGACGCGCGGAGGGTGCGTTGCGACCCCCCCGCCCCGGGCCCGCCGGGGACGTCCGGGAGGCGGCGGCCGCAGACGCGGGCCTGCGAGCGGCGCGTTCCCTGCAACTTGTCAGTTCTATTGTTGCCGAGCCAGTGAGTCACTTCACATCTCCCCTTGCCGCCGCTCCGCTCGCTGGACGCCCAAACGCCCCTCACCCACTCCTCGACACCCCCGCCCGGGCCGGACCCCGCGCGCCGAGCTCCGGGCCGCGGCGAGGGGTAGGGGGCGCCGCGGAGGGAAAAGGGACCGGCTCCTTAACTTGGGGGAGCGGCGGTGAGTTGCGGGAAACGCTGCGTCGCTCCCGGGCCGCGCCGAAGAACGTGTGGATTCACCGACCGGGCGCGGGCTCCCGGCTCTTTCGCCCCTGGCCCGCGCGGCAAGGGGAACGAGTTGGATATTGAGAGTCAGCCCCGCACTCTCGCTCTTCCACTAAGCCCCTCTCCATACCCTCGGTGGTCTCTCGCTGAGCCTGGTTCTTCCTCTACCTTAGGACCTGCTAGAAGTGGCCCAAGATGAATCCTCAGCAGCAGCGCATGGCCGCTATAGGGACCGACAAGGAGCTGAGCGACCTGCTGGACTTCAGTGCGGTATGAGAGCTTTCCGCGGCATATTGGGGCTCTGCTGAGGTTTATTTATTAAAAAAAAAAAAAAAAGGAAGAAAGAAAGAAAGAAGGTGGGGGGAAGCGACGTGGAGGCTAGGCACCGTGAACTCCCTTCGCTTTGAGCAGTAGTTCTCAGGGCTGGAGTCCAGCTCCCCCAAGTTGGACACCTGAACTTTGATGTAATGTCTAGACTTGCAGATTTAAAACTTTATTGCCAAAGGGGTCATTTGTTTTAACCAGTTAAAGAGAAAACAATGTAGTCTTGAGCTTTGGTTGAGTCACCTTCTAATCCTGATGATTGTGAGAGATTTTGAACTTCATATGAAAAAAGAAAATTATATTTTCTTCAGCGCTCCTAACAGTTTCCCCATGGTCTGGTATATGAAAGATGTCATTTGTGAGAAAGCAAGTCAGGAGCTAGAATTTCCAGCCTTTTGAGCTGAGTATCTTTATGATACACGTGTGTGTGTGTGTGTGTTTAAAATTTTTTACATGGTAAGTAATTGAATGACTTAAAAGTATCTGCTGAAACCAGAGGGCCTCTGCCCTTATTTCTGATGGGTTGAAGTCCTTTATTCACTGCTGTTCAGAGTCAGGACCAATACCTACTTCATAAAACTTATAATGGTCATGCGGTAGTTTCATTGGATATGATTTTGACTGTGCATATTAAATTGTAATGGAAATGTAATGAGATTAAATTAGTTACAAAGTGAAGATAATGGACAAAAATTTACTATTTAAACTTAATAATCTTAGAATCTCTCATATAAGTGAGTGGGTTTGCAGGACAGAATATAACCAGTATTTCCCAGAAGTGTTAGGTAATGGTATCACTTAGTGTATTTGTTTTTCTGGATCTGAGTGTACATTTCCAATTTTGTTTTAACTTCTGAAATATAGTAACTAACTAATAACTCTTGGTCTGCAAGGAGTCTGGAAGAATTTTAGGACTAACATACTTTTTGGTTATTTTGCAGATGTTTTCCCCACCTGTTAATAGTGGGAAAACCAGACCAACAACACTGGGAAGCAGTCAGTTCAGTGGACAAGGTAAGATGTCTTAAAATCAGAAAGTCATATTTTGGTGTTGTGATACAGTTTAGTAGAAAAATGTGAAGTATTTTGATATTTTTCTTCATGCTATTCTTTAGTGTCCTGTTAAAATTATAAATAAAAACAGGAAAAAATATAAATAAAAACAAACCAAGCACCAAATATGGGCTGTTGCTGTAAGGATCTGACATTTCCCTAAGAATTTTAATATAGATTTAAAATTATTTTCTTTTCTACGAATTTTTAAACTGAGAATTGTCTTGAGTACAAGGGATTATATCATGCCTCTGTGTTTAGAAAAGTACCAGAAGAAAATGCACTGTGGTTCATGTGTGGTCTTTTTTTTAATGTTTACTTAAATATGTATTTTTAAATTTTGCTAATTTTTCAGCTGATTGGCATTATTAAACTCTGGATTCTAAAGAACTGGTAAAATGCTTAATATATACACATGAAAAATAGAATTGAGTTAAGCGATAATTAGTAAGACGTTTATTTTAAAAGATGGTCATTCCCTTAGATGTCTGCAGCAAATTAACAATTTTGTGGATAGTTATTTAAAATGTTAATGGAATAAAAGTTACCGATAAATGAATAGGAGTTAGATTTATTTTCAAATGACAGCTATTAGATGACTGAATTCTGTCCTACATTCAGATTACATTAGGATAATGGTTAAGAGTAGGTTAAATTCAGTTCTTGTCTTTACACTAGTGTTGTCATCTTTAAATTTACCTTCTGTGTGTGTATAACTACTCTGCTTCATTAACATTTATCCCATATTTCTTAACTGTGCATTTTTTGTTTTTTGACCTTATTTAAACTCATGATTTAAAAAAAATAAACATTCTAGGAATAAAGTCCATTCTAGTGTACAGAAGCTGCAGTTTTCTGTTTAATTTAAATTTACTTGTTAGCGCTCAGAGACAGATGAAAACAACAAAAACAAAAAAACCCCTAAAGCCATGACAGTATCATCTTAAGAAACCCAACTGTCAAATCTTTGGGCTGATACTCGGTAATTCCTCTTTGACCGGTACTTTTATTTCCCCTACTAAAGTGACAGTGACTGCTTAAGATAGTGTGGGAGCAGAACATCAGAAAGGAAGGTTAAATTAATAATCATTTTACCATTTTATACCACTTTACATTTAAAAGATACTTCTATTTAAAGGTCATACAATAACTTAATTTACTAAAATTTATTTTTAATGATGAAATTGTAGCTTATGGGGAAAATAGTCTGTCATTTAACATTTTAAGTTAAAAAAAAAGTCACTTTGGATTGTAAATATCCTAAGGCTGATATTATCCTTAATAAGAACGGTATCATAAAATGTCGCCACACCCCAGCCCTTCTCCTGCCTCCTTCCTTTTATTGACAGTCATTTGAAAATTGTCACTTTTGGGGGATAGGGGAGAACATTATTAGTTAATGTAGAAGAAGGCTATATTCCCTTTCTTCACTGCTATTTTGAGTATGTCTCAATTTTTGCAACAAAGAATTCATTCTCAAGACCTTTCAAATTTACTGTAATATATAGTAGGTGCGTAGTATATTTCATTAATGAATAGTAATATATTGCTGTTTCAGGCTGTTAGTTCCAGCTTGAATTATGGAAAATATATTTAATTGGCACATTTATATCAAGGACATGGACCTTAGAAACTTGCGATTAAAAATACTTTTTGTTTTTAGAATAAGGGCAATTTTTTCATTTTTTAAAATTAAGAAGGTGTGATTTTTTGGGGTAGCCTATGAAATTAACAAGTATGTGAACTTGATGTATATTACAAACATGGCGTTGGAAAAGTAGGCCCTTCTTTCTGACGCTTGTATTACATGAAGAAAAAAAAATATTTTTCTACATTGTAGAAGTGGTCATAGTATTTGATTCTTCGGAGTAGGAAATTTTTAGTTATAAAACTGTTAGACTTGTTATTTATTCATTGAAAGTTTGAATTTAAACACCTGTATTTAGTGGATGTAGTAATTTTTATCTTTGTGGTTTGTTTTAAATCTAGAAAAAAATTTAAAAGTTGTAACCTTTAATAATTAGTTTTGGGGAAGGGAAAGTGGCATGTGATTATTTTATGTCAAAGTACGTATACTAGTAGATAGGGTTTTCCTATAGCCATTTCTTATCTTAAAGGAAATGTCTACAAGAAATTGGTATAGCTACATTATTTTATTTCTATGTTTTATTGATATTTGAATAATCTTCTGTCTTGATATAAAAGGATATGTAAATACATCCTAATGCCTGTTTGTTTGCAGCTTATAAGGATCTAAAGATCTGACTTTCCTTCTGAAGAGCTGACTTAAAGATTAGCGTTTTCTTGCCTTTGGAGTATCATTTGTAAAACCCTAAGCCTTTGCCTCATGGAAACTATGATTGTACAGTATAATTACCTTTCTTGATTATTTGTCCTTTTCAGGATGATTTAATTTCACAGTGGGATTTTTTTGAGAAATAATATATAACACTTTTGGAATTTTTTTTTTACTGAAGACATATGATATATGGTAGAGTACATGATGTTATTTTTAAAATCTTATTCCTAAAGCAAAACAAGCAACTCATATGATAGCTGACACTTCATCAAAAGTCAGTATGGAAAAGTTGAATGTGCATTGTTTACTATTACTTATTTGTCTTGAGGAGTCTGTTGAAATGCCATTTTTTTCCATCAAGGTTTTGGTGTTTTGTTTTGTTTTTTCCTGATAAGCGTGAGTTTGTCTGCATGGTATGACAGAGTCTGTGAGGTGTTCTTAACTGACCTTGAGAGAGGTGTTTCTGTAGGAATTAAAGGTGAGCCACTGTGTTAGGGCACTGTATAAGAGGAAAGCTAGTTGAAAGGATTGAGAAAGTGGAAATACTCTAGGTATTTAAATCCACTGCCCCCCTTGGGTTTGAGTATGTAGAACTAAATTTTGATACTGGATTTAATTTGTAGTAGTTTAATGTTTATGTGCTATCTGAAAAATATCCTTTGTTAGTCTTTGAATCCAAATAATAAGAGATGTTGGGAGGGAGTGGGATATATTTGTTATGTGAGCCATACTGAGTCTCTGTCTCTGATATTTCTACCTAGAAAGTTATTTTAACTAGGAAGTAAAACTTTACTTTTCCCTATTCAAATCAGACTTTTATAACAATTCTTACCCCAGACTTTTGAAAATAATTGTAAGAACTATTTTCTAGCTCTTAAAATTTAAAAAAAAGATTTTATTTATTTATTTTTAGAGAGAGGGAAAGGGAGGGAGAAAGACAGGGAGAGAAACATTGATGTAAGAGAGAAATACTGATTGGTTGCCTCTGGTATGGGCCCCGACTGGGGACTCATCCAGGAACCCAGGCATGTGCCATGACCAGGAATTGAACTGGCTACCTTTTGCTTTGCAGAACAATGCCCAGCCAATTGAGCCACACTGGTCAGGGCTGGTGCTTGGGTTTTAAAAGGCATATAGTTTTTCATGTTCAGATTCTGATCAGGGAGAAATTTTTCATGTGTACATACAAGTTATAGGGCCAGAAAAATAAATTCTCATTAAATTGCTCTTGAGTAATTTTTAAAATTAAATTAATTTTCTTATAGATTCATATTCAGTTGTAAAAAACAATACGGAGATCCCATGTATACTTACCAAGTCTCTCACAATGGTAACAACTTGCAACACTGAAATACAGTATTACAGCTAGGTTATTGACAGTAATAGAGTCAAGATACAAAAGAGTTCCATCACCACAAGGATTCCTGGTGTTTCTCTTATAACTGCATCTACTTCTAAAGCCTGTGGGAAGGTTATTGAATACCTATTCACCATGTTAAACATGGAATAAGCTTTTCACATTGCCTGCACCATTAATTTGAAAATATAAAAAAAATCCAGAAAGAAGACCAAAACTTACCAATGTAACTGAACTGTAATATAAGTAAAATAAGTAATTTAAAATAGGGAAAAAACTAGGTATGGTCTTTAATGTATTTTAAGGTTATGAGTAGGGTGTGGCTCATATTGTGTATCTAACAGTGTTGAAATTGATAATAACTATACTGTATAGTATTCGCACTTGCTCAAATTTAGTGCTGTTATTTGGGTAATGAAACCATGTTAGACACTTGTTTCCAGCAAGTTGTGGTGAGTGGAGTAACTGCAGAGTCAGCAGGCATGTGAGGGAAAATACAGTATTTTAGGATAAATATTGTCTGCTGTTAAGTGGCAAAGAAGTCTTTAGAGAAAATCTGTATATGAAAATAAAAACTTGGAAAATAGAAAAATTAGAGACAAGATTATAACTAAGAGTACTGTGTACTTTTCAGAACAGTTATTCTGGTGTTCCTTTAAGTAGTCATTGGCTTACAAGGGATTTGAAAAACAATTTGATTGGATCACAGTGTTTTAAAGTTTATTATATACAGTGTGGCATATCTATAATTAATTATTTTTTTCTATTTTCATTAACAGTTTAAACACAAGTTCGACTTTCTGTCTTTTAGGCTTCGGTATATCTTTTTGAGTTTTTAAATAATTCTCTTAGAATAGGAAAATAAAGATGAAGATCCTGAACCTTAAATATCAACACAGTTGTTTTCACACTTTAGATTTAATGGGGTCACTTGGAATAATCTCTTATGAAAGCCAGCTAGTTTCTGTGTTCTTGAACAATTGGTAACCATGCTTGGAATGTCACTGCCTACTTAGTGTTGTCAGACTTGGATAACTGTTGCCATAAGAGAGTAAGGTAACACTATTAGAAAGGGTCTTCTGGGCGGGGGGAGGGGGAGCTTATTTCTGGACAGTGTGTGGAACACATTAAAAAAATATTTGATAGGACTACTTTTGGGTATCACTTGAATATATTTTTTGGGCGGGAATGTTGAAAATACAGATCTAATGCTTTTGCATTTAGAGAATAAAATGAGAAGATAAATATTTAAATACATCAGTTCAAATGACTAATGAATGACTTTCTGCTTTTTTAAATAGTTGAGTCATATTAATCTCAGATTTATCAGTTAATTGCATATTTATTTAGTATCTACTTGGTGTAGCCTGCTATTCTAGCAGCTTTTGGGAAGGTGGGAAATGGAGGAGGACATATAGACCAAAAAAAGTGGAGGCATTTCATTATCTAGATAGAAAGATAAAATGTAAATTGTAAGACAGATAAACTTTTGTAACATAAAAATGTCAACATCTGTGCATTAATGTAGTTTAAATTAAGTACATAAGAATATGGATGTGCTGAGGAGTCACAGAACCTGCCTAAGGAAAACTCATAGACATTAAATTTAGAGTTCAGTTTTGAAGAGATGGAAAATGAATAAGGGAAGAGAAAAACTGGCCACCTAGATGTGGAATAGCTTGAAAAGAGACCCCAAAATGGGAATTTGGCTTGCTCTTTGGGCCCGTAACTTTTCCGGGAAAGAGAAGCAGGTTTTTTTTGATTACCACTCCTGTGTTTCTAGGGGAACTCATAGTTATATACTGTTATCTGGAGGCAGACTACATGAGTTCTAATCCAATAATTGTCCCTTAATAGCTGAGTGATCATGGGTAAGTTACTTAACCTCTCTGTGCTTCTGTTTCTTAATCTGTAAAATTAAAGATTTTTAAATTGTAAGATTAAGAAACTGTAAAATTAAACTAATAATAGTAGCGATTCGCATAGAGTTGTTATGAATGTTGAATGAGTTAATACAGATAAAGCTCCAAGAACAGTGCCTGGCACATAGCGAGGCTGTGGTGGAGTGGATTGTTAGTGGTGAGACAATAAAATAAGGAAAGCATTTATTTATTTAGGAGGCTGTTGTGCTAATCTAGGTATGAGCTGGTGAAGGTTTGGGCTTGCTATTAGTATGGGAGGTAGGAAGGAAAAATACCAGAAGAAAGGAATTGACAGATTTAAAAGATTGGATTTATGTAGGTAATAAAATGACCCAAGGTTGCAGTTCTGGCATAATTGAAGGATGGTAGTGCTGCAGGAAGTAAAGATGCTGAATTTTTGGGAGCGTTTTAAAATTCACACGACCTGGGACTTTCTTGGCCAGTTTGGGGATCTATAACAGATGAGTGCAGAGAGATGACTTTAGTAAGGATATTGGTTTTTTTTTTAAAACAGCTGTTTTCTGCTTATAAAATTAATACATAGTTATCATTGAAAAGAAAATAGGAGAACAGAAAAAGCAACAAGGGAGAAAAAACACCCATTATTTTACTATCCAGAGAAAATTGTTTTGTTTCCTTTTAGTCATTTTTTTTCTTGTTAGCCCTGTGTTTACAAAGTTGAGAGCTTAATGATGTTTCATTTTATGTCCCACTTTTTAAATTTCACTTAATATTATGAGTATTTCCTTATGTTTTAAAAGATTCCTTATTAACTTGGTTTAAAATTTTTGTATGCTAGCCCTGGCTGGTGTGGCTCAGTTGTTAAGGCATCATCCCATAAACCAAAAGGTCACGGGTCCAATTCCCGGTCAGGGCACATACCTGGGTTGTGGGTTCAGACCCTGGTTGAGGTGTGTGTAGAGGTGGGGGGACTGATCGTGTTTTTCTCCTACATCAGGGTTTCTCTCCTTTTCTCTCCTCTCTTTCCCCTTTCTCTGAAGTCAATAAGCATGTCCTTGGGTGAGGATAAGAAAAAATTGTATGATACTATGTGGAATGGATATAGCATAACTTATCAAATCAGTTCTCTTACTGTGTGACATTTAGGGATTTTATTAATTTGCTTTTTGTTATAAAAAATATGCTAATGAACACCTTTTTGCACAGATACATATTTTTATCCCCACTTTGATTTCCTTTGGATAGGAGATGTACAATAGATTTTGGTTTTTGTACCAAGTTATAAATAAAGCTAAGGGAGTGAACGAATATGCCTAGGGAAATGAATTCAGGGAGATAGATTATTAGGTTAAGGATTGATGTTAATAGTGGAGTTAGATACGTAAAATTAGTGACTTTGGTTGATTATTTAATGTAAAAATACAAATTTTTATTAATATATGAATGGAGTATATGATGGCATTTGGTATAGATTTGTATATAAAGGGGTGCGTGTGACTGGAGGGAATTCCTGTCATTCTTTGACCTATGTTTATTGAAATGGAGTGGGATCTAATTGGAGTCTGTCAGTGAGAGAGCACTTAAATTCTTGGTTTTTTATAGGAGAGACAGTGTAGTATAGTGGGAAGAATTAGGCTTAGAAGCCAGACAACTGGATTGGAATCATTGCTTTGTGACTTGCTAGCTTGGGTGGCATCCTCTTAAGTAACACTGATGATAATATTATTATTAATAATAATTATAACCAATATTATAGTCAGTGTTTATTGAACTGTTGTTATATGCTAGGCACTATGCTAAGCAATTTACAAGCATTACCTCATTTTACCGAAAGTAAATGGTTGGGGGGTATGTGGAAATGCTACCACTGGGGCAGCATATCAAAGTTGCTTTTTAGTGCTATAAAATTATAAATATTGTTAAAAGTCTAAAAAGAAGTCAGGCAGAAGAGTAGTTTTGAAAGGTCATCAGGTACCTTAGAGCCTTACCTTTTATTTTTGTAGTCTATTTCTTCTTAATACTGTTATTTATATAGTGCAGAATAATGAGCAGAATTGTGTACACCTTTTGAAAAGCCTCTTCCATGCTTAGGCATTGTCACTTGGATGTAGTGTTTTCTCCATATTCTCTCTCCAGCTACTTGTAGTTCTTTCTGGAATGATGTGTAGTCTCAGTAAATAAATAAAAATTATGTGACCTGAGAGGTTAGAATAGTTGGGAGCTAGGTTGGAAAGAATGTTAAGGGTCTTTAGGGTACAGCCTCTCCACTTTTTTCTTAATGGTAAAGGAGAAGGAACATAAACTCCCATGGTAGCCTGAACAACACTGTGCAAGTAAGCAGAAGAAATCTTAAAAATTCATGTCATTTTACTTTCTACTCCCTAACACAAGTATATTTTTTGTAATATAAATATATTTTAATTAATCACTGAGTAACACTGAAGTCCTCGAGAGGTGCATTATGTTCAGCACCTTCCTCCTGCTTTGCTTTATATTTTTGGTGTTAAGGGCCAGAGTGCAGTGGGATGCAGGCCTATACTATCTTTTCTTAGTGAGAAGCCCAGTTCTGAAGCATATATTTTTTAAAAGATTTTATTTATTTTTAGAGAGAGGGGAAGGGAGGGAGAAAGAGAGGGAGAGAAGCATTGATGTGCCAGAAACATTGGTTGGTTGCCTTTCACATGCCCCCCAACCGGGGACCTGGCTCATAGCCCAGGCATGTGTCCTGACCAGGAATCGAACCAGCGACCTTTCTGTTTGCAGGACATTGCACAGCCCACTGAGCCACTCCGATCAGAGCAGCATATTCTTTAGGTGTCTTTATTCCTGGATCTTTTCTTCCCTTAGAAGCCTATGGAATGGGATCATGACATTAGGGGGAAAAGGGTTTTGGTTGGAAGGAAATTATTACTCTATAAGTGCAGAGGTCATTTGAATCTCTGTTTTCTATTTACAGGTAGACCATCCTGTAATTTCTTAACATACCCATGACTTGAGAAGGAAATGTATATTTTTATAGGGAGAACTTTTATGCTTTTGTTTTTTGTTTTTGTTCCATGCTTAAAATGTCTTTTTATAAAGATCATGTGAGTCATCCAAGTTACTGTAAGTTGATTGGGAACTTAGAGATCACATTTAAAGATCATACAGAAATTAAAACAGATTAGGGATTGGTTACTAATTTTTATTGTGTTGGATAGTGGCTAAAGGATAAAACCTTCAAATAAAATAAAAAACCAATTTAAATTGCAAGGCAGAAAAATACCACTTTTTTTTAACAACCACACTACCGTATCTTAACATATTTTTGGTTAAAAATGAAGAAAGTTTGCCTAAGATGTCATTTTGTCAGATCTGTTTTAGGTGTTAGGCAGATGCCTGATTTTGAACTGAGGGAGTCTTTGAATTTCAAAGATTATTCCAGTTACCTAAAGGAACTAGAGACAGCCTTTCTCAACAGTTGTTGATTTATTTATTTTTTTTGGTGGCTTTGCCATTGAGCTGTTGTGAGGCTTTAAAATGAGCAGGATCAACTCTTGATTACTGTACCACAACTACATTGGTGGTTAATGTAGAGAACATAGGTTAAACTTAATATGATCATGCAACTCCAGCCAATGAGCAAATGTGCTTCTGTTCTCAGCAAGACAAGTAGTGGTGGGGCACCACAGGGATCCCCTCCTAGGGGAGAATTCCAGTCATCAAACTTCTTGGTCTTTGAGGCATTTGTTGTTGTTCTGAGATTGTTGGGAATAAATAAAAGATATGCCGTGCCACTAGAAGGGGAAAAAAAATGCTGGGCTCACTTTGAACTTATGGCAGAAGCATGATTTGGGCACAGGTTAGAGAGTTTGAGTTTTTATGGGCACTCATAGACCATGGGTAAAAATCTCTTGAATTCTCTTGAGTTAGCAGGTCCACTTAGTTTTTTGCTACTTGGAAGCCCTGCTATATCCAGCTGACTTTGTCATTTGTCAGCGTCCCATCGCCTGCCTGCTTGGCATTGACATATTAAGGTTTTGGAAAGTGTTTTTCATTGTTGGTCCCAATTTGGAATAAAGTTAAAGGGGAAAGTTTTTAGTTGTTTAATCTCTTGGTGGAAACTTACAGCCAGCTTGAATTGATTATGCCTCTCCAACTAGGCAAGTACTGTAATCAGACCCATTTCAAGATTATACTAAATATCCTACCTGTCTCTTAGCTGAGCATCAATTAGTTTTTTTGTTCTAGGAGATAGCATAGTTTATTTATTGTATGTCAAGACCACCTTTTATCTGCCAAAGGGCCATAATCCCTGATATGCAACTTTGAAATCCAAAAGGGTCAGAATCAAAATTTTTCTTTTAAATTCAGGATAAACTATTTTCATGGCAAAATCTGATCTTATCTGAAGGGAGACCATTGATATTCTGTATTTCCCTGGTTACTGTATGGTTACCAGGTGCTGGTGGTGATTTGTAACATATGGTATATATAGTACTGTATGTTTCTTTCCTAAAATCTGAAAAACTGGATTCTAAAAGCCACCTGGCCCCAATGATTTCTGAAAAGGTACTGTAGACCTTCCTCTTTGTTTGTGCCTCCTCGGTATTATTTTCAACTCTAAATAAATAGTTCTTTTTCTGGACTAAATATCTGTATTAGAGATTTTATTACTTTCAATACAGAATAAAATTGTAGTGGACTTGCTAATATAAAGGAAATTCTTTTTGGAATATAGGGTTGTTGTTTTTAGGCTGAAATTTGTGCCTTGAATAGTTTGTCCAATACAGTGATTTAGGGAATCAGTTTCTATTTTGAAGAGGGAGAAGATTTTTCATTTCTTGGGCCAAGGAGTGTACTGATATTTCCCTGGTGAGTTTGCATGGACATTTTCAGGGTTAACAGGAGGTATATTTATACATGTGTATAAACCAAATGAAAATTATTTATACACACATATTCATGACTAGCATTATATGATCATCTCTAAAAGGAATCCTCAACCTTGATTATACCCAGTTTTAACTGCTGCCTGAGAGCAAACAGAACAGAGAATCCTACCAAGCCATCTTCATGAAGAAAAGGAGGAGCTAAGAAAGATACGGTTCCATGGGGACAGACAACAAAACCAGTCTTCGGTAATTTTATTCTCTCCTTTTACATCGGTTAAAATTTTTCATAGATTAGTAGCATAATGTTTATTCCTGCAATATTCTCAGTAAAGGGATCCTCATTAAAAACAAGTTGTGATTTTAATGAGTGTATGGAAATTTCCTCAGGAGTTTGTCATTGGCTTCTTAGTCTCACTACTTTTTAATATAAACTATGAAAGTAGCAATGAAGTGAGGTGAAATAAATTGCTTTGTTGTATATCTGTTTTGAGAGACAGGCCAGTTGGCCATTCTGACTTTTCTGTTTGCCTTGCAAACCTGTTCCCCTGTATTGTTCCCCCAGCGTTACTGTCTCAAAAACTGTGATACAATGTTAAGTAGTTAAATTCACTTAAAGTTTATAGGAGTTTAAGATGCTCTGCTGTAGGAGCACAAAATAGGCCATTCAGCCAGAACCTCTCTTTCTTTCGTAGTTAACGCTCATATAACCTCTCTTGTCAAGTTTAAAGAGTAGTGCCACAATGAGCAGACTCTGAGTTTGACTCTGGAGTCTTGCTAAACTAATTGTGTAGCAGTAGGACTTTGCCCAGTGAATGACTTGGGGAAGAGGAGGAGTCTTACTGTTTAAAAAAAACCAGTAATGATAAAAGTACTTAATAAATATTTACTTATACATTATTTACTTCATAGGTCTTGTAGGAAGTTGTAACTGTTCATTTTACAGAGGAAATAGAAAAATCAACAGTGATATACATTTCCCTGTGGTTTCTTATTGCTCCTCAGAAGCAGCAAACTGATCAGTTGTAGTTGCACCTGCACTGATACCAATCTACACCAGGGCATGGCTTGTCTTGAGGAGGAATTTAATATCTGCACAAATCTTTAAAATTTGTTGTTGTAACAGGAGGCTTAATTGGTAATACTGATATTCTTCTAAAGAAAGAGTGTCAAGATTTATTTATTTTATTAAAAAGAAAACAATTTATCAGAAGCCTCCTTAAAACTTTATTTTAGTATTGCAAGATATTAAATATAAATAACTACAACCTGAAATGTCTTTAGGAGAGTGTAATCCTTTTTATGTGTGGTTGTCTCTTACTGTTCAGCTGTCATCAGACTTTGTGCCTTGGGAAGATGAAATTTAATAGATGTGTAAGATATTGGAATATTCACAACTGTTATTTAGTTGAGGCCATAGAAAAGAATAGTTGCTTCATAGTGGGGAAAATTCTTTATTTTCACTTCCACTTTTCAAAGATTTACTGTTTATTTGGATGTAAAGGCAAATAAAAGCAGATGGAAAATGGTTATTCCAAAGATAGTTTAAAAATGTTATTAAATGTACATTAGAGATTTTAATGGAAGTTGTTAAAATACAGTTTTGGCAACAGAACTTTTAATGCATTAAAATGAAAAGATTTATGCTAACTTTTATAGTATTGAGAGGGCGCAGATTAGTCAATTTTGTATTTTCATTAATTTAAATATATTTAATTTCATTATGTTGAAGAGCATCTGTAGGTATTAAGAGCCCTTACTAATGCATTGTTTTATTTTATTGGTCTATGTAGAATGGTTTGTTTAAGGTGGTGGAAAATAGATAATGACACATTCTAGTGTAAAGGAAAGAGGAAGGGTTTGGAGTCACAAAGTTTTGGTTCAGTGTTGGCTTTATCATTTACTAGATTTATGATTCTATGGCAGCATGTTAACTTTTCTGAGTCTTGTTTATCTTATGTCTAAAAGGAATAGAGTAAAAATACTGCCTTAATGGGTTGTGATAGTGATCAAGGTATGTAATTTTTAAGGAAATTCTTTCTAAAATATGGAGATTTGCGGTTCTGGACAAATACTAGTTGTCTTATTATGTTAGGTTGCATAGCAACTTTTGAAGGGATCCTAAGCTTACAAATACATGTGGAGAAAGTGATTTTTCATGGAAAACTCATACATTTCAGTTATGTATAGTTATAGTTATTGAACTATAGTTACAATTATTGAAGATTAAGTCAGGTGATTGAGAGGGATGATAACCTAAAGGGACTCCTTTACTCTAGGTAACCCTTGAAATCTTAGAATTCTTCAGGTGAGTTTTTTCTCTTTTTGGTTGGGTGGGGAAAGTTAAAGCAATAAAGTAAAAGAAATTCTCACACATATTCATTGTTAGAACTCTTTTAATTACATCCCAAGCCATAGAGCCCCGAAATTAGTACCCTTGAGTCCTTTATTCGGTGCTTAGTTGTTTTAAATGCTTGTTGAAGATCTTTTGTACTGACAAGGTTAACCTGAGGCTTAACCTGAGGTGCAACAGCTGAGTAGTTCTGAGGAATAGTCTGCTTTTGCATTGTTTGATGAGCAGTAATCTGAACAAAATTTTAGTGTCAATAAGAATCATCCTTTTAAAGATTTAAAAGTACAGGATATACTCACTCCTGAGTGAGGATGAGGATGTGCAAGAACGAAGTTGGGAAATCAAGTGGAACTCATGCAGTACGGGCAGGGAGGGCTGATTTAGTCTTGCACATAAATGGCAAGGTATAAGGGCTTAGGGCTGTCTGGCGGTGCCACTGTTTTGGGGTTCTCTGTGATTAGAGAAGTTGAGGTCTTCCCCATATCCCCAGATTTCCCCTTTCCATATAGTGTCTTCTTGTTTGGGTATATAAAACACTTGGCTCACCTTTTATTCGAAAATACTGGGCTTTTCCCTCACTTTTTGCATGTTTATGGGATTGTATTGTTAAGAAGTTTCCCCTTTATTTTAAAGAAGGAAATCAGCAAATCCAAATTTCATGAAGCCTAGAGCCAGTAGGGTTATTGGTGTGGCTTTAATGGGAGTCTGTGGATTTGTGGGCTACATATGAGCTTTTTGATAATTGTTCTTCAGGATAAGACAATGACAGGATTTGGGTAAGAAGGGTTATAGCATGATTTAACAGTCTCTCTGGGACCTTCTGTCTCTGGGTTTCCCATTGTAATAATTCTATTGCTTCCTTGAAAGATTTATATTAAATCGCAATGATGTGAGAGTAGATGGTAGGTGAGACAGCAAAGGTAAGGACCTTGGGGATGGATAGCAAGTGTTCATGAATATAACTTTTAAGGGCCCTGGGGCCAGGTGAAGTAGATAGGTAATTGAGGACTTCTGCATTCCTGCTGCCATCTTTGTAATCAGTTACTTCACTATTGCAGTAGTCTCTTTACTGGGCCCCCTTGCTGCCAGTTCTCTTTTCCAGTGTCTTAGTCTGCTCTGGCTGCCATTAGAAGATACTGCAGATTGGGTGGCTTAAACAAGAGCAGTTTGTTTTCTAACAGTTCTGGAGGCTGGTTGGGTTCCGGTGTGGACTCTTCCTGGCCTGCATATGGCAGCTACCTTCTTGCTGTGTTTTCACATAGCCTTTCCTCAGTGCGTGAGCTAGAGCTGGAGGGGGAAGAGAGAACTCTTTGGTATCTCTTCTTTTAAGGGCATTAATCCCTTCGCAGGGGTCCCCATTCTGATGACCTTCTCTAACCCTAATTACTTCTGAAAGGCCTCACCTTCAAATACTGGCTTCAGTAGATAAATCTTGGAGGAACACAAACATTTAGTCCATAACACAATCCTCCTATTTTAAAAACATTTTCCTTGTGTGATTTGTCTAGAGTTCTACATTTGTACCCTATTGGCTATCAAAACAATCAAAAGTCTCACCTTGGTATTTAAATTCTTAAATAACCTGATAGAAATTTAGGTTATCCTGTTTTACACTCACTAATTCCCATTGTGAGTTGTGTGATTCATTCACACTGGTGTTTTCACTTGACCTTCCACCTCTAGTTATTTTTTTCTCCCAAACTGGAATACCTTCTTGTTAGTCTTGTGCCATTTGAATCCCTGTCATTTATGAAATCTTTTCTAGCCTTTTCATAATTTTGCAAAAATGCAGCTTCTAGATATTTTAAGGACTCGAGTAAAGGAAAGTATGAGTTCTTTTTTGCTCTTGAAGGCAAAGTTAAGGTCAATATGGCAGTGATGGCCAGTAGATTTTGAGTACAACCAACCAGTTGTTGTAGCTGGACAGCCTTGTAAGTTTAAAAGAAATCTGAAGCCTACTTCTGATGAATATTGAACAAAGGATTTCTGTTTGTAGTTCTACTCTGTGACCTCTGAGTTCTTTTTAACCCTAAAATTCTTGAGACTACTTTAATCTTTTAAAAAATGATATGTATATTAGCCAGATTATAGCTCCCTAAAAGCAAAGATATTTTAGCAAAGATTGTTTTTCTGTGAAGTACTTTACTTTAAGGTCAACATACACCTTATGTTTGACTATTTTCAGGTTTGGGGGTGTGTGATAGTTGGTGGAAAGAAAGATTAAATTCCTTAAATTAAATTGCCTAGATTAAATTTCCTAAATGGCATTTATCTTTTCTAGCATCAGCTGCGTGGTGAGGCTTTCAGGAAGCACTGAACTTGTGTGGATTAACTGACTGGAGACCTGAGGTTCATTTATTAGAATAAATAAATTCTGTTTTCTTATTTCTTCTGAAAAGATCTTAGCTGATCCAGGGCCCCACATTTAAACACCAAGGATGAATAAGAAGTGGCCAAGTGGTTAAAGCCATTGAGGTTGAATGTGAATACAGCTGCCTCTACTGAACCACAGCCAGCCCTGGCTCTGAAAAGCAAAGAGAAGTGATACTTTCACAGTTTTCTTTTCACAGGGTGTGTGTTACTTTTGTTCTTTATAATGTTAGATTGTGGGGAAGATGGCTTGCCTGATTCTGGGATTGAGTCGGTAGAGGAGCTCTGTTGTACAAGGGCCGTAGGAACCATTTTATCACAGTCTGGAAATCAGTAGATGGCCAAAACCCTGCAAGTACTACTTTCCCTAAAACAACCCTTTTTTTTGCCAGTTGGATTGAGCCGTGGAAGACAGGTTGTATGATCTAGCATTAGGGTAGATGTGGGGAAACATCCATTAAAAGCAGAAAAAGGTGAACTTATTTAAATGGAACCGAGTCCATTCACCTGCTTAATTTGTGATAGAAAGGTGAACTACCACATTTCACTTAATGCTTCTAAATTATCTTCAGTTTTTGGGCCAAAGCTGCTTTTGTTGACTTTAGAAAATATGTTGCCTTTTTATTTTGAAGTTAGGCTGCAGATCTAGACATGGTATTTTTGTCTATTATTTATTTATTCACTCAGCTGTATCATTTATTTCTTCATTCATTTAATTAGGAATTGAGTTGACTACTATGATGTAATTTGGAGCTAAAATATTACCTTAGTATGTGAAATTTGGAAAAATCTTGTTTTAAGGAAAATTTTAGAAGGTTAAGCAGTTTTGTCAGGATTGATCTAGGACTGTATCAAGCTGGATGTGATCTGGATGATAAAGTTGATAAAAATTCTCACCTCAGTAGTCTTCCTCAATAAAAACTCTCCATTGTAAGCTTCTCACTGATTTAAGGCAACTTTATTTGAGCTTTTAGCTATTAGACTACTCTTTTATATGTATCAGTTCTCATATAACTTACCTATGAAATGTGTGGAATATATTTTCTTGTGTCGTTTATAGAGTGGATTTTTATTTCAAACAGTAACATTAATTACTTGTAAAACCTGCAGATTTCTGAGATGCCACCTTTCTAGACTTAAGGTTGATTTTAGTTCTCTGAAAGTGCCCATTTGCTCCCTGTGAAAGGAGCAGGTTTGGATATATATTTTCCATGAGTCTGAAATGAGATAATTGGTATTTTTATTATTTGAATGGAGGCTTTGTATTTTTGAATTCTGTGAAACAAAGCTGTGTTTGTAAACACATTTCAAAATTATAAATGACAGTTTTTGGTGAAGATGTTAACTGAATAGCAAGAAAGTTCAAAATAAAGGAGCATTTGTTAACATTTAATAATAATCTAACTGTTTTCATTGACTGTCTCATTGATGTTTAAAAGTACCTAATTTTTAGAACTTTTTGTATTGAAAATAATCCTCAGATTGTGTTTTGGTAGGAAAATATTTTCTTGCTATCCAATACCCTATACTAGTTTGGTTTTTCCAACTGTTGTCTTGGTTTAGAAGAATGTATCATAAGCAGTGCATTTCAGTGTAAAAATAGTCTTGGAAAACTCTAGGAAAGCATTTGTTTAATGCTCTGATGTGAGATGAACTAGTTGCTGTGGTTGGTATTAGACCAATAACAGAAATATTTTGGTTTGGCTCAACTGGTTTGGGCGTGAATAAATGGTGTAAAAGTTCTCAGGCAAAATCCAAAGTGAATCTTTAGATTTGTAAAATAAAGTTGTTAATTTTACATTCCCCTCCAACTCCTTCTTATTTTAAAGATTTTTGTTGGCGCTCTAATGGAGTTGTCTGTTCAGATACGGAAGTATTACTTCCAGAGGAAGTATGTTATATCTCTTTGTAGTGTGGTTTTCACTAACCCCCTAGGTGATACAGGAGGGAAATTTTACTAAATTTTATTTTATTTTTTAAAAGATTTTATTTATTTATTTTTAGAGAGAAGGGGAAGGAGGGAGAAAGAAAAGGAGAGAAACATTGATGTGAGAGAGAAACATCTATCGGTTGCCACTCTCACATGCTCCAACTGGAGACCAAATTTGCAACCAAATTTGCAACCCAGACATGTGCCATGACTGGGAATCGAACCCGTGACCTCTCATTTTGAGGGATGCCCCTGACCAAGTGAGCTACACCAGTCAGGGCAGAAGTATTAAATTTTAAATTAATTCAGTCACTATATGTAAGTGACCGAAAATGTTTTCTTTTATTAACTACTTTTGAAAAATTATAAATAAGCCAAAACTAAAAAAAAAATTTAAATAGCATAGAATGGTATATAGTGGAAAACTAAACTTCTGATCTTTCCTTCCTATTCCTAGTCCCACTCTCTTGGCAGAGATTTACACTATTAACTTTCTTCTGAAGGCATTTCATGCATATATAAATAATGAACAGCCCCTCCCCCTGTTTTTTTAACGTGATATAGAACAATAATTCTTCAGCTTAACCTTTTCACTTAACAAGAGAGGGAGTGTAGGAGATCACTAGTAAAGGGCATTCTTGAGCTCATATTGATTTTAGTAGGATATGTGATTTTTTGAAATATGCGTAATTATTTGACCTGTTATATAAAGTGACAGCATTGTACAACACATACAACTTAATGATTAAAATGTGTGTAATGATTTGACCTGTTATAGAGAGTGACATAATTGTACAACACATATGACTTAATGAAGCTAAAAATCACAAAAGCGTTAGCATTTTTGGTAGTCTTTAAGATTTCAGTTTCACCAACTAAATTGTTCTCCTCTTTAGAAAATAAGCATAAAAATTAGTTTTATTGTAATAGAAAGCATTCAGTAAAATACTAGTTCTTTATGTATTGTGCCTGAGAACAGGGCCCACTTTTACATGAATTATTTAACATAATCTTACGATCACTCTTTGAGGTGGATTCAGTTTTACTCCCATTTTTGCAGATGAGGAAACAAGCTTCAGGTAGTTTGAGTAACACAGCTACTAAGCGGCAGCATCAGGTTTCAAAGCTGACCCATGCAATTTTGCAGCAGTAGCTAGTTATTCAGCTTGTTTAAAAAAATTGTCTAATGGACAATTGGTTGATATGCTATATTCAAATATCACAGTTATTTAATATAAAAATTTGGTAAAGTAATCATTATTGAAATGTGTTTGATAGAGGGATTTGCTCTTCCTTGATCCCAAACTCAGCAATGTAGCAGCATCACTTGGGGAGCTTTTAACAAATTCCTGGATCTCCCACACCAGATATTTTGATTACCTGGATCTAGGGTAGAGCTGAGGAATCTGAATTTTTAACAAGTTCCTATTTAATTTTTAAGCAACCAACCAGGCTCCAGTTTAGAACCACTGAAGTGTGTCTTTGTTTCAAATTTATGAATATGGGGTTTCAGTTCTGCACTTGTTTTCTCTCTGAAGATAATGAGCCATTACTTTGTAGAAACAAACGTGAAACTTGAAAGTTCATTTAATGATGTGTTTAAATAAAGCAAAACTTTATCTTATTAAGCTGTGTTGTATGGTGCTATAAGGATTTATTTTCTTCTAGGGCTACCCTGTGATGGAAGGTGGGTTAAACTGAGGACTTTGTCTTAATTGTTGCAGAGGCAAACACTATGGAAACATTTTCTAAAATGCATAAACTGGAAAACAAAATTAAATGATCAAGACTCAGAAGGCTCTAGAAATGGGTTGTCCGTTTCATTTTCAGTTGAAAGCAAGATACTACTTACCCAAAGAAATAACTGTGCATTAGATCTTTTGCCTTGTTATTGTTTTAAATGTTGAGCCTAGATTACCATTCTTCTAAGACAAGAGAAATAAAAAATAAACTACTTGGTGGCTTTTACTTTTTATATATTTTTCTGCATTTGGGTAGGCCTGCATATAAGAAATGAAAAATTATCTTGCCGTATTTAGAAATTCTGCTTGCTCTGAGCCAGAGAAGAAAGAGTAGCAATATTTCTGGTATTGTTAATTTTTAGTGCACAAAGTATTTTCTTACAATATTGTCTGTTTTATGAGCTTTCCTACCAGGGATACAGTGAAATTAGAAAGTCATATTAAATTCAACAAACACTATTTACTGAATTACATTAACTGCGAAGTAATGTGGGAAATACAGAGATGAATATGATAAAGTTTGTGTAAAAAGTGGTATATAAAGTTACTCAGGAAGGGGTTAATTCCATTTGCTCTCTTAGAAAGTGTGGAAGAGATAGAATTTGAGGGAGAGATTGTCTTAGAGCACAGAAATTGAAATTGGGGAGAAGACTTTCTAGAAGGGGAGGGCATGGCATAAGCAGTGTCTTAAGTAGAAAATGGGCATTGCTTTCTAAAAATAGTGACTGGTTTAATCTGATGTAACTTCGTGTGTGTGGCTATTCTGGATTCTTTGCATTTCCATGTAAACTCCAATCAGCTTGTCAAATTCTATAAACAAAGCCTGCTGGACTTCTGTTTGAAATGTAGTTGAATCTATATACTTAAGTTTGGGGAATATTGACATCTTAACAATACTGAATTTTCCACTATATGAACATGGTGTATGTCTTTACTCATTCACATCTTCTGTAAATCTTCTTTGGCAGTGTTATGCATTTTCAGTATGGAGGTCTTGCATATACTTAGTTAAATTTACCATTGATTGCTTTTTTAAATGTTTAAACCAATGGTGTTCCTGGAATAAATTCTACTTGGTCATGATGTATTATTTTTATATTATGAATTTAATTTGTTAATATTTTGTTAGGGATTTTTGTATCTGTAATTATGATGGATATTAACCTGTAGTTTTCTCCTTTTTTCTTTTTTGGCACTGTCTTTGTCTTGATTTTGGCATCAGGATCATGCTGACCTCATCAAATAAATTGGGAAGTTTTTGCTTGCTTCTCTTCTATTTCTGAGAGTGTTTGTATAGAAGTGGTGTTAAGTCTTCCTTAGATAAATAACAGAATTCACCAGTGAGACCTCTTAGGCCTAATGGTTTTTTTTAATAAGGTTTTAAATTGTGAGTTCAGTTTTTTTAGTTAAGACTATTCAGATTTTCTATGTTTTACTGAATTAGTGTTTGAAATTTCTGTCTTTTAAGCATTTTTTCATTTCATTTGTTATTAAATTTATTGGCCTAAAATTATTCATAATATTCCATTATCCTTTAATTTTGTATAGGATATGTTACCATGTTTCATCTTTTCTTCTTAATATTATAATTATGTCTTTTTTTCCCTTTTTCTGAACCAGTCTTAACAGAGTTTATATTTATCCATATATTTTCCATTTTTATTCTTCTTCATTCCTTTATGTATATGTAGATTTCTATCTCATCTCAGTTTCCTTCTGCCTGAAGAATTTCCTTTAAGTTTTCTATAGTCTAAGACTATGGACAGTGAATTCTTTTTATTTTTGCTGGTCTGAAAAGGTTTTATTTTGCCTTTATTTTTGAAGGATATTTTTATTGGAAATGGAATTCTAGATTGACATTTTTATTTTGACAAGTTAAAGATCTCTTTTGTTGGTTTTTGGCTGTCATTGTTTCTCAATCTTCAGTAATTTTTATCTTTGTTCGTTTCTGTGTAATATGTTTTTTTGCCTCTGGCTGCTTTTAAAATTGCCTCATTTCCAGTAATTTGATTATGAAATTCCTTTGTGTGTATGTGTGGTTTCATATGTATATTTATAGTGTTTTATCAAATTTGAAAACATTTTGATCATTGTCACATTTTTTCTTCTAGGACTCAAATTACAAATATATTAGCTCTTTTGCTATATTATCCCATATATGTTAGCTCTCCTGATATTATCCCATGGGTTATTTTTTTTTCAGTCATATTTCTCTTTACAATTCAGTTTTAATAGTTTGTATTATTGTGTCTTCAAGCTACTGATCTTTTCTTTTATAGTACCTAATCTGTTGTTCATTCTATGCAGCAAGTATTTTATTTCAGATATTGTATTTTATTTCTAAAGGTCCCTTTTTGGGTCTTGCATCTCTTTCCTCATGATGTTCCTATTTTTCTTTAAATCATTGAGTAATTTGTAATAGCTGTTTTTAAGTCTTTGTTATATCACCTTTATATTCTAGGCCTGTTTTTTCGACAGGTTTTTCTTCTGGTTACAGGTCACATTTTCTTGCTTCTGCACACACTTATTTGGTAAATTTTGAGTAGATTTCAGACACTGTGAATCTAACATTACTGAGTATTTGGATTTTGTTGTCTTTTAAAGAATGTAGGACTTTGTTAGGACAGGAAATCAGGTTACTGAAGATCAACTCCATCCCTTCAGTATTGTTTGTAAGCTTTTTTAGAGTAGGACCAGAGTAACTCTTATGTTAAGAACAGTTTACCATGTTACTAAAGCGTAACCCTTCTGAGGTCTTTACTGAATGCCTCAAGTTTTCAATACTGAATGCACTACTGTGACTCCTTCCAACTTAAAACATCTCCCAATCCTGTTTGAGCTCTGGGAGTTGTTGAATCCACAACTCCTCAGTCATTTTTTGGCCACTTTTGTGGAGTTTTACCATATGTTTGCGTAAGATATTCAAGGGGACCCCATGCAGATTTCTGGCGATCATTCGCTGCATAGCTTCTTCTTGTGGATCTCTGCCCCTCAAATTTCAGCTACCTCTTCCTCCTGACCTCTAATCTCTGCCCTCTCAACCCAGTGGTACTGCTCTGTTCTGCTTGAGACCCCGTTCTTGCACAATGATCTGCAGATTGCTTCCAGGCAGGAAACCAGATTGATGGTAGAGTTCATGTAGTTTGTTTCCGTTTTCTTGGCGATCATCTTCATTCAGTCCCAGTCTTACATTGATTATTTTCCAACTTCATAATCGTTGGCAGTGGGAGGTTAAATTTAGTCCCAGTTACTAAATCTCAGCTAAAATCAGAAGTGTCCCCCATTTTAGGAAGATAAATGTGGCTAACAGAAAATGTGTAATGGGAGAGTGGAGGCAGGGTTCTTGAATGAGGGCAGTATTCATGAAGCCAGGACATTCACGTATGTCTGGTCAGGTGTTACACTGCATTGTGAATGATTGCTCTAGAGGTGTATGGTACACAGCTTAAATGACAGCTTTGTGTATATCAGAGCTGGGTGAGGATACAAGAGAGAGTATAGAGATGTGGAATTGATAGAACTACATCTTAATTGAATTAGTAATTAGTAATTGTGAGGTGGAGTGGGCTAACCAAGATGATGTCAAGGTTTTTATTTTGTGGGATATATTTATCACTATTTATTTATCATTGTGGGAGGTGAATAAGCCCTACTCACAAGGATTTCATGAGTGAGATTTAAATGGGATCATGCATGAGAAAATGCTCTCTGAATGACAAAGCAATATACAACTTAAAGTACTGTTTATTACTAAAGTCCATCTCTGGATCTCTACAGAAAAGCCTGAATAATGTTGCCCTGGTGTCATAGTGACCTGAAAAACTTACTGTAACTCCAAACATTAGAATTCATATCTGGGGAGAAGGTTTATCCTTCTCTTTGAAGAATTTAGTCAGCATATGAGAGTTTCTTAGCCTCAGAGCAATCTGTGTAAGATAGCTCTTTAAATGAAGTTCCTTGATTCCAGAAGAGACTATTAAGACAAACTGGGTTAATACAAATGGAGTAGTAAATACCAGTGAAGTAGTAAATACCAGTAACATTTTATGTAAGTTGAGGAAGATAAAACATTATTCTCAGTGGTTGAATCATTTCAGGATGAAGCTGAAAACTAAAGTTTGTGACAGAATCAGCCCAGAGGTCATAGCCAAAAGCATGGAAGCGACAACAGCCTTTAAGGCTTCTGTAGAATGTGAACATGTTCCATTATTACAAGCATTACCACCCTATTCGCTTTCTTACATGTTCCACTTGCACTCATCTTCCTATATCATTAGAGGGTAAGAGAATGCTTACACTGTTCCATGGTAAGGACACAAAAAGTCCTATTCTTTCCCCAGATAAATAATAATCTGTAAGACATGGACAACAAGGCTCCAGTACAGATTATCTTTAAGTTAACGGATTTTTGTGCTTGATTTCTCTTTATTCCAGCTAGATTTTGTTTGTGACTATGCATGAAAGAAAATGTCCAATTTTATGACTTCCAGCAAAGGTCATTTACAGGACCCCAAAAGGGAAAACTGTTACTACATTTTAAAAATGTAGTTGAAATCCTTGATTTCATCTTCATTTATTCCATTAAATTACTTTAGATGTCTATTTATGTTTTTAAGTGTTTAGTTTTCATCTCTAGAATCTTGATTTGTATCTTTTTATGTCTTCTATATCTCTAAACTTTCTGAACATATGAAATAGTTTATAATAGCTGATTTATATCCAGGTCTGTAGATTCTTCAATATGTGTCAGTTCTGATTAAATGTAATTGATTTTTTTTCTTTCTCTATGGTTTGTACTTTTCTGCTCCTTTCTATGTCTTATAATTTGTTAGATTCTTGACATTGTGAATTTTACCTTGCTAGGTGCTGTATATTTTTGTATTACTAAAAATAGTCTTGAGCTTTGTTCTGGGAGGCGGTTACGTTACTTTGAAACAACTTTATCCTTCTGGTCTTGGTTAGGTGGGTCCAGAGCAGTGCTTGGTCTAGGACTGGTGGATTATCCTTCCATACCGAGGAAATCTATTTGTTACTCTACCAGTGCCCCAGGATTCATGCAGTTTTCCAGTCTGGCTTCTCGGAACAGACACCATTACTGGCCCTTTATGAGTGCCTGACACCTTTACCTTTCATCTTTTGGGGTTATTCTTTCTCTGGCTTCAGGTGGCTTCCTGACATGCATGTGCTGATCAGTACTCAAAGGGAGCCCTCTGCAGGAGTTTGCTTGCTGTCAGTGCTGCCCTCCAGTTCTCTGTCCTGCTCACTCTGTGAGGTCCATGTTCACATTCTCCATTCACTGAGTCTGTCAGTCTTTATCTTCATTCCCTCTTCTTATACATCAGTCTGGAAATTTTCTCAGGTCAGCAAGCTTGGTCCTTTGCAGTATTCATCTAATTTGTTTCTTGCCTCTTAGATATCACTGTCCCTTGTTGCCTGTTGTCCAGTGACTTAAAAATCATTATGTCATTATTTTCTCCATTTTGTGCCTTTTTTCATGCAAGAGTGTGTTCTAGTCCCTATTACTCCCTATTACTTTGTTTTTACTGGAAACAGAAGTTGAGCTTATTGACATTTAAATTAGTTAAAAAAAAAATTCAGTTCTGCATTGCACCAGCCACATTCTAAGAGTTTAATAGCCACATGTATCTAATGGCTGCCATATTGGAGAGAACAGAAAAAGAAATTTTCATCATTGTATAAAGTTCTTCTGTACTGTGCTGCATTAGATCGTGTATTATGCAGTGTTTTATATATATATATAATGTAAAAATTATAGTTAGATTTAAGTTTTTTAACAAACATAGTTAAACTTATATTTAAATTAGGTTTATGTATTTCTATTTACACAAAGAAATCTAGCTTTTTAATTTTGAGTTATCAACTTTATATCCTCATCTAGTGGATTGTGAAATTGGGAATGCGTTTCAACCTCAGTGCTCTTTTTTCTTTATTATGCTGTTTCCTGTAGCAGGGTGAGAATACTCTGGTTTTGTTGGGTCATTTTTTATTATGAATGTTTTGTTTCTTGTGACAAATATTCTAATAATGTTCCAGCTCTTTATATTCCTAATCTAAGACAGCGTTTGGCATGCAGTAGGTGCTTAAATACTTGTTTATTCAAAAAGTATTTGAGCACTTACTATGGGCTTGGCATTTTCTTTGGTATATGTGGATGAAAGACTACTTTCCATTGCAAACCTAATAGACTATGAATATCCATTGTTTCCATGGAGAGGAAGTAGAATGAACCTATATACTGAAAACTTAAAACTGTATTTCCAGTCAGCCTACCAGTTCAGATGTGGGATGGCACAGTAGGGCTGCTTATAATCTTGGTGAAAAATAGTGCCCCCCTTTGCCTAGCGACAGAGCTATTTCACACAGAGACCAAAGCCTGTAATGGTTTGCTGAGAACTGTTCAAGAGCTAGGAATGTTAGTAAACCACCTGGATTCCTGGAAGATGAAAGCAAGAATTCAGTTTTTATGAGAGAAACAACATCTACACATAGGAAACCATTTTCTTTCAAGAGTCTAATCATTGTAAATTGAGAAATTGGGGGCATTTTAATCAGTATTTAAGTTTCTTGTTTTGAGTTGGCTGTTTAATTTACTTAGTTAAAAAAATCTCACATTCAGGTATCACCTGCTTTATTAAAATGGTTATTTTTGTTATTTATCATTTAATAAAATTGTTTAAAAATAGTCATGTTTGATGTTGGTGCAGACAGGTATTAAATTAGAAGTTCACAGGCATCTTTTTTGATTAACTTTAGTCTTAAAAAGAAATAGAATAATTGTTCAGTTTTTTGACATGCCAATCTGAAAAATCAAAATAAGTAGCTGCTATAAAATACTATATTGCCTATTTCTTTTACAAATGAATTCACTGTCACTGAATTCACTGAGTTGTAAAACTTGAAAACGCATTTGTCACATATGTAATATATTTGTATTATGATTTATCCCCAAAAGAATTTGAGTTGGACATATTCACTTGCTATAGAAAATAAGTGATGAAGTTAAAACTTACTAATTAGTAGTATATCTTTTTAATAGGGTTTTATTAATAACAATTATGGAGTTTGGTGCAAGTCATTTTTGCAATAGTTCTCTTTTAAGTAATTTCAAAGGTCTTATAAATGTGTGGAACAAACTTTAGTCTTTCAGAAATTTGCTTTGATATTTGAGGTGTTTTGATAGCTGTATCCAAAAGTTCTTTCGTTAACCCAAAACTATTTTATTGTGCCTTATCCTAATTCTTTGAGATATAAACTAATCTTTGAGATTACTTCAATAAGTAAGTGCCTACTATATAATAGGCACTGTGCTAAGTGCTTTGAGGATAATTAAGTTGTAATGGATATGTTCAGTGTAGTTCCATGTATCTAAGAGAGAATATATATACCATATTAATAATTGTAATACAAATGTAAACCTTTTTGAATTGTTGTAGACATGCTAGAAAAAGAGTATGATAACAGGCTTAATGAGTAAATTGATTCACTGGGCTGTCTTTTCTTCCTTATATATCTAACCATATTGTTAAAATAAGTACAGTGGTACCTTGGTACTTCTCAACTTCAGAACTCATCAGACCTGCTATTTGTTGCATATTGATGAGAAAAAATGTTACAGCTCTCAGCGCTTGCTCACCACGCAACACACTTGCTAGATCTTGGGTGAGTCATTGCCACCCTGTAAGAGAAAATGCTTCATCGATTGTTGCTTGTTAGCCATTTGTTGGAACGAATTAACGAGTACCAATGTACCACTATAGGACCATAGTTATATTTGTAAAAGCAGTCTCAAATTCAGTAGTACAATATCTAGCACAGGGTAGTCAGATACATACAAGTGTTCCCCTAAAAACAGAATTATCTTCTGGAGGGTAGGTCCCTTGTAGTACAGGCTTCCCCCACTAGGTGAGTGTTCTAAGAACCCATCTGTATCTGTGTACCAGCAGGTGTTGTTCTGAGAGACTGTGTTTGACTTCACTGAATTTTTTTTGAAGGCTTTCAGCATGTTTGCCCATTTCATGATGGGTGATTTATGAGTGCACCTCCACACACCACACTTGAGTATTCAGCAGCTTTTGACCAAAAACAGCATGACTCCAGTGCCCACCCTCCCTATTCACCTGATCTCTCCCCAGGTGACTTTTTTTGTTTTCCTGGGTGAAAAAAGTCCTCAAAGGGAGACAGATTGCTGATGTGGAAGAGGTGAAACAAAAAATGGCAGAAGTACTAAAAGGCATCAAAACTGACAAGTTCAAAACTGTTTTGAGCAGTGGAAAAAGCATCTTGGTAGGTGTATTGCATCAATGAAGAGTGCCTTGAGGGTGACTGAAGTTTAAACATGTAAGAATAAATACACAATTTTTTTTATAAGTAAACTCTGTTTTTGGGGGGTTTCTCCCCTTGTAGTATATCTCACATAGTAAGTGTTAATAAATTTTAGGGACATGAGTGCTTGTGAAAACTGCTCTACTTTTAAGGCTTTGGTATCAGTAATAGCTAACATACTTTCAGTCATTTTTAGACTGTAGGCCATTATCCATTAGTGGGTTGAGAAAACGTTTTGGGGATCTCACACAACATGATAAAGAAATGGGAAAGAACAGAAATGATGAGACTGTATCACATGCACTTAGAGAATTCTTTTTATAAAATATTCATTTGTTATATAAATATACATTTGTGTATACTATGTGGTGATAAATATATATTTAACAGTGGATTGTGATTAAAAAAAAACCCAACAAAAAACAAGTTTGAAAGCCACAGCTTTTAGTAGTTAAATTGAGCTACTTTTAAAGTGCGTGCTAGTCTCTTTACTATTTTGTAAGGCGTGAAAATGATTGGATTTGCGTATCTGATGTGTGATGCGTTTGGTCCTTGTCGATGCTGCTTTGCAAAAAGCTAGACACTGGTTTAAACTTCACTCCAGATTTTTCTGTATTAGATAAAAAGTCCATTACAACTTTTTTTGTTCTAGTAGACTTTAGTGTTTCTGTCAGTGACCTTTAATTCATGTTAGCTTCCTTTCAAGAAAGAAGACACCTTTTTCAGAATTGGAGGCAATCCACATTTCTATCCATCGTAAGGAAAAGATCTCAGAAACATGAAGAGAGAGACTAGAATATAATTATGCAAAAAATAAAAACAAGTATCAAAGAGGAGAAAATTCAGTTAATGATGTGACCTAGGCCTCAGTTTGAAAGAAAGAGGAGGTGGTCATCGGGTTATTTTATGATGCAAATTTGGAACTCTTGAGACATCTTTACCTCTCTTTCAGCTCTGGAATTCCCCTAAATATTTGGAATGATAATATGAACAGGTTGACTTTCAGGAATTCATAACCCTCAGTAAAGTGGAAATGAACTGTGTTCATTAATATGTGTGCTCTTAAGTGACTTTACAAATCATTTAAGTTTATATAGGAGAATTAAATACTCATAGCCTGCATATTGGAAAAAATGTCTGAGAACTTTCATTGAAGTGAATATATCTTTGAAGCAGATTTAATTTTTAATGATGTGTCAAGACCTATTCTCATATCCCACGGTCTGTAGGGTTATTTTCTGAAATCATAATGACATTATTTTAATTGCAAAAGATAGTTCAGCATTTAAATACACTGTAACTTTTTTTTCTGGGAATATATAATTCTTAAAATGAAGTTATTTTCAGAATCTCAGCAGGCCATGACCTTTATTACTTTTTTTATGATACTCGATTCTTAGGTTTTATTGTCATGGTATTTGCTGTTGACTTGACTACTTGAGCTTAGAAAACACAGCTTTACTCAGTTTAGGAATGTGGGCTGTATAAGTTGAACAGAAAAACAGTTTCTTTAGGTCACAAGTATTTTACATCTGGAAACATACCGTCGAACTCTGGATGTGGTTTTTCTACATGGGCCATTTACTAGCAAATATATTCTTTATGAAATTTTGACAGGCTGTATTATAGAAATGAGTTCAGAGCCTCTACTCTTTCTAGCAATACTTTAATTCTACGCAGCATTTAGCTCTATTGGTTTGTTAAGGTATCACATCTTTAGTCAGGGTAGGAGACATTCTTACCCAAAGTGTCATGCCTGCTCATTTTTCTGCCTCTCCAAATACCGCTTACCTTAGAATTTTTTCCTCTGGTTTCACCTTTGTTATTAAGTGTTCCCTGTCTCCTACAACCTCCAGGAATCTTTTTCCCCCCAACTCTTGAATTTATGTATTGAGTCATTTAGAGCTTATTTTGATTTTACACATTTTTTTATATATGTTTTATGTTGTGTGTTGGATTTATTTTCTTAATAATAAGCTTTTTGTGGTCAGTAATTGTGTCCAGTACTTTTGTGCCTTTTAATAAAGGATGTATCAGACATATGGTTAATATCCAGTGAAAATTACTTCATTAATGCTTTTAATTTGAAATATATTAATGATAAAAATTGTATTCAAATAATAGACTATTTATTTAAATTTCTAGTAAGTTGTATACTATCTCCAGGTTAGATATTATACTGTCTCCAGGATACTGTGTTATTTTTAATGCTTGTTCCCAGGGCTATAAATAATTTGTATAGATCTTTTTCCAGCCACGATTCTTCATCTAAACTTGAAGGACCCAGAAAATGATTTGGATGACTTTTCTGAATTCTCCCAAGAATGATACATAACTAATACCATTCTAGACACCTATAAGTTAATTCTGTACATATAGTGAATGCTTAGGGTACTAGGGTTTAATTCTTAAGTGGAACCACACTGGAGAATGGGATATATATATCATTTCTCTTTTACAGTTTCCTAATGTGTGAATGACTTGCTTAAATCTTTCCATATATTTTATTATTTTCTGTTATTTTTATTTTTAAGAAGTGCTGGTAAGATTTTTAAGGAAAGCTGTTTTAAGGACCAGGTGGAAGTTTTACTATTTGGATTTATTAGAAGTTATTTGAAATGGTAACCCAGCTTTAAGCAACACTACTGTCAGCAGTTCCTACATTTTAGACGATTTCAAAGTAAAATAGGGAAATTTTTGGCATTATAAAAGCTTTAGAAAGATTTTTTCCCTGCAATCTATGAATGAAGAGGAAGGTAAAAGGTAGCCGCTGAATCAAATGTTTTAGGATTATTTTATTATCCTGTCTGGAAAAGAATCTACTAGCTTTTGTATTTATTTTATACCTAGAAATGCTAGACTTCATTCTTTATTTTTAAAAGTAATTATTTGTTGAAGAAATAGCTAACATACATAATTAAATTCAAAATTCACATTTGGCTCTTCGCTTTTGTTTACTGAGTAGGTCTAAGGTAAATGCTGAGAGTCTTAGGGAAGTACCGGGGTATTTTGGGTCTGATAAAATTTTAGGGATATTTTCCATTCACAGAGTACTTATTATTCCCGTAGTGCAAGTGGAGTAAAAGAAACTCTAGCAATTAACCACTATGGAAACTGATTTGATGGTTAATTTTTTTTATATAGTTTTTCACTGTTTATGAAAGCATAAGTTATATTTAGGTGAATGTATTTTATGAAGTAACACTTAGTCATTTTTTATTAAAATCTTTATAAAGTATATTACAAATTTTATAAAGTTTACCAAATATCTAGCTTTATCAGGGTTACAGCCATGAATACTTTTGTGCTTTGCTTTAATACAGCAATAGTATGTTGTATTATAATGAAGGTTAGTAACATTGAGTCTATGCAAAGTCTTTCTCTGTTTACTGTGCACTTATATAAGTGGCATTTTTACTTTATTTCCTTTTTAACTACTGTTATTCTTAGCTTGTCAATTTTTAGAAGGACTGATTAATTTTTGGCTTTTATTATGCTGTATAATCTTTATTCTGCTCTATAATCTAAACTACTAAAAACTGACCTTGTAGGGTCAGTGAGGTACGCAAGCCTTGTTAAAATAGTAGACTGTGTTGATACAGGAAAATAAGCCTGGGAGTGATTGTCATCTCTCATGGTTGAGGAGTACATGGGCATTGTTTAAGCACTTTTTCTAGCTTATTTCTCTGCCTCTGGGTATAATTGATTGTAGTCACTTAATGTGTGAATGACTGTGAGATACATGGATTGCTGCCATTTCTTCTTCAGGTGACCTTGTACTTAAATTTTTTAAAAAACTTTTTTTGTCCGTAGTAGCACAATTTGAGAACATATCCAAATAAATGGTTTGTTTATATTAAATGTGTTAGAACATGAACTTTAATGTCAACCAATTGTGAATTAAAATAAAATACTTATTAAATAACAGATGTTTTTGGCATAAAATGGATTAAGTTGATTTGGATTTATAATTAATGATAGGGATTACTGCATTAAACTCTAATATGCCATGACAAAGAACATTCTTTTGGATCCACTTTAGCCTGTCCTGGTATGAAGAAAGCTTTCTGTAAAGGGGAAAAAGAACATTTAAACTACCCCTGTTGTTCTTGAGAGTAGAGACTGAATTGATCAGTTAAGAAAATATTTTTCAAAGACATTCTTTGGTACTAGATGAAACATAATAGTTTATTAATTTGATGGATTGTATGTAGTTCCTGAGCCTTGTGGCAGTGACGAACATTAAGATGGCGGTAAATTTACAATGACCAATAATTGAATCTAAATAACAAATTAAGCTAACAAGCAGAACAGGAGCAAAGTCATAGATACAGAGATCATTTAGAGGGTTACCAGTTGGGAGGGTGAAGGTAGATAGTTGGGGAAAAGGTGCAGGGATTAAGAAGCACACATTGGTAGGTACAAAATAGACAGAGGGATGTTAAGAAAAGTATAGGAAATGAAACCAAAAAACTTACATGCATGACACGTGGACGTGAACTAAGAGGGTATTGCTGGAGGGAATGGGGGTACCGGCTGGATGGTGGCGAAGGGAGAAAAATTGGGACAACTATAATAGCATAATCAATAAAAAATATTTTTTAAAAAGTGTTGTAATAAAAGAAAAAAAGGAAGACCCAGTGGAGAAATAGGCAGAAGACATGGACAGACAGCTCTCACAAAAAGCTATAAAGATTTCTCTTACACGTATGAACGTTCATTCATTCTTAATTACAGTAAGAGAAATTCAAGTTAAGAATTGCACTGAGATGCCAATTTTTACCTATGAGATTTGTAGAAATTTAGAAATACAATGAAATAACCCCGTTAGCTGTGAAGGAAGAAAGATTTTCATACTTTGTTGATGTTAGGTGATGTAAACTGGTATTTGATCTGACCGTATCCCACGTTGGCAGTGGATATCTCAAGAAATGTCTTCCTTCCAGAGCAACAGGACAAGGGGAATAGAAGAAATTTATCATCTAAGGCACTTTGGTACAGACAGCTGACCATTTCACTTGGTCCTTTCTCTTTCCACAAATCCCTGAGGTCAAAAAGAGTTGGGAATTCCTACCTCTCTTTCTTTCTGAGTCTATCTTAATTAAAACTCCATGGCCTTTCCCATCAAGACTGGCTTTTGAGATGCTCAAGTCAGGCAAGTTAAGAAACACACAATGTCCTTTCCCAAGACAGCAGCAGAACTGTAACATAGGAAATCATGTCTCTGATTGTAGGAAACTGTGAATGTTCACTAATTCTGTCTTGTTATGTTCCTTTGATAGCAAATCCTAGTCTCTTTCAAGGTAAATGGATTCATTAGGCATATAAGTGCAAATGTCAGGTGTTGGAAATACCAGCATTATTTTAATAATTGAATAAAGTTATCCTCATTAACTGTGGTTTTTACAAGGCATACGTTATGTAATATATATTTGCGAAGAGCCATGTTTAGGGGAGCAATTTAATCTGGAATATATCAAAAAGAATATGTACTTAGAACAAATACAAACTATCATGTGCTATGTAACTGCAAAGTTTCCACATTAACTCACAGCCATTACATCCTACGCTCTCATGTATTTGCATTGCTGATTACTTTTTTGGTCAGTGATAGCACAAGGAAAGTTAACTAGTCTAACTCAACCTGATTACCATGTCATCTCTTTCAGAGTTGTTTTGTTTGTGCTAGTTATTAAAACTGGAACAGGTAACTTAGTAAGTCTAGTTAAAAAGTGAGTTATCTTGTTGGTAGGAATGTAAAATGATACAAGCTGCTTTGGGAATCAGCATGGTGGCTCCTCAAAAGGTTAATCATACAGTTACAACATGTGTCAGCCATTACACTGCTAAGTACACTGGTACCTCGGTATTCATCTATAATTTGTTCTAGAACTTGTGACTAGTACCAAAACTGACGAATACCAAACGACGAAATGACCCATTTTCCCTTGCGGGGCAGCATGGTAACTCATACAAGTTCTAGCAAGTGCAGTGTGTCCCAAGCAAATGTTGAGTGCTGAAACATTTCTTTTCTCGTCAAAACGTGACGAGTACAGAGTTTGACAAGTTCTGAAGCCAATGAGTACTGAGGTATGACTGTATATACCCAAGAGAGTGGAAAACATGTCCACTCAAAAACTAGTACATGAGTATTCATAATAGCCAAAAAATAAAAATAAACCAAAGATCCAATAGATGAGTGTATAAAGTGTTGTATATCTGTATGATGGAGCCTTATTTGACCATAAAAATGAAATAAAATACTGATACATGTTGCAATGTGGATGAACCTTGAAAACACACTAAGTAAAAGAAGCCAAAAGCCACATATTGTATGATTCCATTTATATGAAATGTACAGAATAGGCAAATCAATGATACAAAGTAGGTTAATGGCTACTTAGGGCAGAATGGGTGGGCAGGGAGGGACTGTTAATGGATATGGGTTTCTTAGGGATGTTGTATGATGAAAATATTCTAAAATTGATAGTGGTGATTTGATGGTTACATAACTATGACTATACTAAAATTGTTGAATTGTATACTTTAAACATATGAATTGTGTGGTATGCGAGTTATATCTCAATGAAGTTGTTATAAGAGAAGTGAATTATCTGTGCTTAGGGACTAACAATAAGTTTTTTCCCCTATCAGTAAATTGTCTGTGACCCATTCTTACACATTTTTGGTAAGAATGCAAATTGGTACAACTCTTTTGGAAGGGACTTAGGCAGTATCTAACAAAACTGCATATGTATTTACTTTTCGACCCAGCAATTCCACTTCTGAAAATTTATCCTAAAGATTTACCTCTAGCAGTATAACAATACATATTAGACAAGACTAATCATTGCAGCATTATTTGTAGTTGCAAAATATTAGAAGAAACTGAAATGCCAGTTTCTCACCGAGTTTACTCACAGAAGAGAGTGAGTAAATGAGCTATGGTACATCTTTACAATGCGTGTATGTAAAAGAATGTGGAAACCTCTGTGAATTGATACCAAGTGATTTCAAGGATTTTTTGTTTACATACCACAAAGTGAAAAAGTGCATCTGTACTGCCTTATATAAGAAAGAAACCAACATAAGAAAAAATATATCTGCAATGAAATATAGAAAGAATAAACTAGAAACCACAGGCATAGTGAGTAGGAACAGGGTGGAATGATGAGGGATTGGAATGGGATTAAAGGAATGGAGGAGGGGACTTTTGGTCAAGATGATGCTGTAGGTAAATGCAGTACTTGAATCCTCCCACAACCACATCAGAATTACAACTAAACTACAGAGCAATCATCATTTAGAACCACCTGAAATCTAGCTGAATGGAAGTCCTGTAACTAGGTATTTAAAGAAGCCACTTTGAGACTGGTAGAACAGGCAGAGACATGGAAGAGGCTAGTCCTACCCCTGTATGTGGTGGATAAAAACTGGGAGGGAGATCTCAGCTGCAGAGGTCCCCCTTGAGGAGTGAGGGGTCCTAGCCCCACAACATGCCCCCCAGCCTAGGGTTCCAGGGCCAGGAAGAGAAGTTCCTATAACTTCTGGCTCTGAAAACTAGCAGGGATTGAGGATCGAGGCTGAGTTAGGCAGAGGCTTCTGGAGTCCCAGGTAGTTCCTCTTAAAGAGCTAGTGCACAGATTGACTCATACTCACTCCCTCTGAGCTCCTGTGCTGGGGCATCAGCTCGGAAGGAAGCAGGCACACATGAGGAGAAACAAAATTGTTTGACGTCAGGGCGAGAGCTGGAGAGGGAGCTTTCTGCCATATGAAAGTGCTGGCAGAGGCCCTTGTTTCTTGTCTGAGACCCCCCACCCCCACAGAGCCTGCAGGCGGGTGCCATATCTGAGTCTCTGTCAACCCGGCTCACACTGTTTGCCCCACTTTGGTGATTCTCTGAGACCCTTCTCCGTCCAACCTGCAGGCCCACCCAAGCCATTTCCAGTGGTTTTCCCATAGAAACTGCCTGCCTTGGCTCTTGCTGTGTACTGTCCTAAAATCTCTCAAAGGTTTTCAGATTGCAGGCAAGCAGCGTTTGGTCTTGGTGTGCCCACTCTCTCTTGTTAAGTGGCCCCAGACCTGGCGCTAGTGGTAGCCAGCCTTGGTTCACAGCTTGGTCTCTCCTGGGCACCTCCAAGCCCAACACAAGTAGCAGCCATTGGCAGATGGCTTTGTAGCTTGTGCCAGGTGTCCCTAGGTAGGGCATAGTCAGTGGCTGTTTTTGAATCTCTTGGGAGGCCCCAGACCCTGTGCACACTGTAAACAACTTCATACTACACTGGATTATAACCCTACCACCTCCATGGGTGACACACTCAAGGAGTAAACTCGATGAGCACCAAAGCCCCAATGAAGTAAGTCCTGCTCTTAAGGGTTGGCTCTTGCACAGCAGCTCCTTCGCTGTAGTTGCAGTAGGTCCTTCAAGTGGTGCCAGAAAACAATCGTGGCTCAACTACTATAGGAGAGTGTATACTGCCACACATGGAGGTGCAGCTGGAGTGCCCAGCTTGGGTGACTGGGGAGGCTGTGCCACTGAGCCCTACAGGAAACTTATTACACAAGGCCACTCTGTCAAGTGCAGGACATGTAGCCGCTCTGTATAATACATAGAAACAAACTTATGGAAGCAGCCAAAATGTGGAGACAAAAACAGGTCCCAAATGAAAGGACACGAGCAGTCTCCAGAAGAAGAACTGAATGAAATGGAGACAAGCAATCTGTCAGATCCAAAGTTCAAAACAGTGGTTGTAAGGATGCTCAAGGAACTTAGTGAGAACTTCAATAGCATGAAAAAGTATATAGAAACAATGAAAAAGTATATAGAAACCATGAAAAAGAACCAGTCATAAATGAAGGCTATGCTAACTGCAAGGAAGAATAATTTACAAAGAATCAACAGTGGAGTAGATGAAACCTAGAGTCAAATCATTGATTTGGAACATAATGAAACAAAAAACCGTCAACAGCAAAAGAAAAAAGAATAAAAAGAAATAAAGATAGTGTAAAAAGCTTCTGGGTCAGCCTCAAGTGTACCAACATTTGCATCGTGGAGGTGCTGGATGGAAAAGAGAGCGAGAAGTCGAAAACCTATTTGAAGAAAAAATAACACAAAATGTCCTTAACCTGGTGAAGGAAATAAGGCCAGGAAGCACAGAGTCCTAAACAAGATGAACCCAAAGAGCCCCACACCACGTCACATCATAATTAAAATGCAAAAAGTTGCCCCAGCTGGTATAGCTCAGCGGATTGAGCATTGACCTGTGAACCAAAGAGTGGCTGGTTTGATTCCCCAGTCAGGGCACATGCCTGGGTTGTGAGCCAGGTCCCCAATAGGGGGTACGCAAGAGGCAACCATACGTTTCTCCCTCCCTTCCCATCTGTCTAAAAATAAATAAAATCTTTAAAAAAATGTAAAAGGTTAAAGACAAAATGAGAACCTTAAAAGCAACAAGAGAAAAGCAGTTAGTTACCTACTGGGGATTTCCCATAAGACTACCAGCTGATTTATCAACAGAAATTCTGCCATCCAGAGGGAATGGCAAGAAATACTCAAAATGATGAAAATCAAGGCCCTATAACCCAGATTACTGTACCCAGCAAAGCTCTCGTTTAGAATGGAAAGACAGATAACTTTTCAGACAAGAAAAAGCTAAAGGATTTCACCACCACGAAACCAGTATTATATGAAATGTTAAAGAGTTTTCTTTAAGAAGAAGAAAGATAAACAATATGAACAATAAAATGACAATAAATGCATATGTATCAACAGCTAACTGTAAAAAACAAATTAACAAGCAGAACAGAAATAGAGTCATGGATATACAGAATATTTTAATGGTTGTCTAATGGGAGGGGGTTTGAGGTGATGGATGATAAAGGTGAAAGGATTAGGAAGTACAACTTGTTAGTTGCAGAATAGGCATGAGGATTAAAGTACAGCATAGGGAATATAGTCAATAATGTTCTAATAACCGTGTATGGTGTCAGATGGGTGCAGGATTTATAGGGATGGTCGTTTAGTAGTAAGTCATATAAAGTCTAATCATTGGGGTGTGTACCTGAAACCAATATATTGTATGTCAACTGTAATTAAAAAATAAAAAAGTGATTAATGACAAAAAATATCAAGGAACACAGGAGGTTGTGACATTTGAGTATACCTTTTTGCAAGGTTCTGACTTTTGGAATGATGATAATGTTTGACATATTTTTAAAAAAACTATAAAGTTAGAAAAAAGAAAACAAATTAAAATGGACTAAAACAGAAACAGATGAACTCAACTGATTTCATGTGGGTTGGGGGCGACAAACCAGCACAAATAACGTTTGAACACAGCTTTTGGACAACATGGCTTAAGTTTGAAGACAAAAAGAACTGAAAAAGTACTCAACTCTGCTTTGCAGGCTTTCCTTTTTTTGTGCAGAGCTATGGGTTTGCAAATTCAAAACTACTCTCCTTTCTCTGTATACCAGAATTGAGCAAATAGGCTAGTGAGTATTATATGGTTACTGGAATCCAGATTTCTAATTGTTGGAGGAAGGAGTTTTAAATGTGAAAAGCGGAGAATGATAGAAGATAGAAATCTGTAGTGTTCAGTTGGAATTTAAAATATCAATATACTCATCTTTCTTCTTTCCACCTGTCTGCCCATCCATTCATCAGTCAGTTCATCTATAGAAATGATTATAGATGAGATATGTGTGAATGTACGTTTTTGAATGTTATATGTGTACATACTAATTTATTTCATATTCTCCTCTACAAGCCCCTTGCATGGATTTTTAGCCTATAAGTTTATCACTGACTAAACTTGGCAAGATATAGTAAAAAGATTTATTTAGATGCTATCTTTGTTTTTATAGTTTGGTCATTTACAGAATATATTTGTTAAATACATTTGCTAAAACATTAGAATTCTAGCTGTTGTGAATAGTAGGCCTCCTCAAAATTTCTTTTAATTCTGTAACCGTCCCCCGAGATTTTCCTTTAAAAAAGCATTTGCAGTGTTGATAAAATGTTAGTAAAGGGCCTCCTACAGCAAAAAAATTTAGATTATGTGCAAATGTTAAACAACATGTCTGTAGGTATCTTTTGTAATTAATAGATTAAATTCAATTCATTGTGACATGCCTGCCCACACTGCACTGAGTGTTCAGCAGTTTTTGACCCAAAATGGCATGATCCCTATGCACCACTCTCCCTATTCACTTGATCGTGCCCTAGTGACTATTTTTTTTGTTTGTTTGTTTTCCCAATGAAAAAAGTACTCAAAGGGAAATGTTTTGCAGACATGGAAGCAGTGAGACAAAAAAAGGCAGAAGCACTAAAAGGCATCAAAATGAGTTCAAAAACTCTTTTAAGCAGTTGAAAAAAGCCTTGATAGGTGTATTGCATCAAATGGAGAGTACTTCGAAGGAGACTGAAGTTTAAACATGTAAGAATAAATACATAATTTTTTTATAAATCCATTTTTTTTGTTATCCCCCCATATAATTGTAGCCCTTTTGAGAAAGAAAATATGTGTAAATTGTGGGTAATTTAATGATTGTTAGTTATGTAGTAATTGAATTATTTTTGGTGATTTCAAATTATTAGAATCTCATCCTAAAAAATTTGAATTACCTAATAAAGTCTGCCTTGCCTTCCTCTATAACATGTGTGAATGTTAAAAATAAAATATGCTAGTAGTCAAAATTACCTTTTTTTGTTTATTACTATATAATATGAGGAAGTTCTAAGCATGGCACACAGCTGACACATAGCTAATTACAAGTAACAATTTTAATAAAAGAGTTTTTGAAAAGGTTTTTTTCTTTTTCATGAATTGATGTCTCTATACATTATTTCTCATTGAAAGTAATCAGAGATACTTGGAAAAAATGGCTGGTTTAATAATTAAGCCAGAAAATGTACAAAATAAACTTGCAATATCTCGTTATACCAGATAATATGGAAGCTTCAAAGACCACTGGGGTTTTGTCAGAAAGACTCAGGTTCCAACTTGAAGAACTTCCTAGTGGCAGAAAATAGGACAGCATGAGCTTCAATAAAGATATATCTATAATGGGTTGAGACACAGCATATATCAATATGTGTAAATAGATGAGTTTATATTGACTTAAAAATGATTGGTAGAGGATGCTAATGAACCAATCATTGTTTTTAAAAGTTGAAAATGGAAGGAAAGAATTGAGTGTGTATGTTGCTTTTCCTAGAACTGTACCATTGGGCAACTAAGTAGTAGATGGGGGAAACCTATTTTTATAGAACTATTCTAGCTATGGAATGGAAAAGGAATTATAAAATTAGAATACCACCATTTCATAAGCCCTAGTGCAGTAATGAATGGAAGCATTGAACATCATAGATACTAACATTGTCAAGGAAAGATAGCCAGAACGTCTCCTGATGCAAGACAAAATACTCCTCATAGAGTACTCTTGCCCCTTCCCTGAAGAAAGGAATTGAACCTCAGTATGATCAAGCATCTAAATTCAACTACTAACAAGAGGAAAATGTTAACTAACAGGAAGGAGGTATAATCAGAGAATTCCAAGTTGTGGGAAACTCCACAGAACAACCTATCAGTTTATTCCCTCCCCCCCAAAAAATCTCAAAAACAACACCAACAAATCCAGAAGGGGACACATTTTGAAATTTAAATTAAAATTAAAGAAAAAATTCAGATCCATATTTGCACTAGCCATTTTTAAAGTTCTCAACCACCATATGTGTCTAGTGGCTATCAAAAGTAGATACAACAATATCACTTTCACATTTGAATATGTCTGAATATTCCATATTCCACATATTACATATCATTGGGTATTTCAAGATATAGAACATTTCCATTAATTCAGAAAGTTCTTTGGATATGTATATTAGTTTTCCTAGGGCTACCTTAACAAATTATCACAAACTGAATGGCTTAATGTAACAGAAATTTATTCTCTGACAGTTCTGGAGGCCAGAAGTTCAAAAGCAGTGCATTGGCAGGGCCACACTCCCTGTGAAGGTTCTATGGGTATATTCTTCTTGCTTCTTAGAGCTTCTGGTGGCATTGTGATGTTTCTTGGTTTGTGGCAGCATACTCCAGTCCCTGCCTTCATCTTCACCTAGCCTTTCCCCCTGCGTGTCTGTGTCTCTGTCTCAAATTTCTTTCTCTCATAAGGACACCAAGTTACTGGATTTACAGCCCACTCTAAATCCAGGATGATCGTATGTTGAGACCCTTAACCTAATTACCCTTAGAAAGTAACCCTTTCCAAATAGTTTCACATTTGCAGGCATACTGGGTGTTAGACATAGCCATAATTTTGGGGGGAAGTTCAGTTTTAATCCATTCAAAATTAAACAGTGGTACTAAAAATTAAAAGGGACCGAAGAGACTAATATATTAAACAGTAGCACTGTCTGGACTTTATTTTGGTACTGATATAAACAAACATTATAAAATTTAAAATTATGAGATTGCACATTTGAACACTGGATATTTATATTAAAGAATTTTTGTTAACTCTTCTGTATGTGATGATGGTATTGTAATTATGTTTAAAGAAAGCCTGCCTTTTAGAGGTATAGCAGGATTTATGGTTCAGATGAAATGATGTATTGGAGGTCCTTCAAACTAATACGTGATTGAGGAAGTGGGCAGTGGTGTAGATTAGGCCCTGCAAGCTACAGCCCATTTAGTTTGCAGCCTTTTTTTGTAAATAAAGTTTTATTGAAATATAGTCATACCCATTCATTTACACATGACCTATGGCTGCTTTTGTAATACATTGAGTATTTGGAACAGATATCCATGAGCCTATGAAAACCTGAAATGTTTACACTGACATTTCACTGAAAAAGTTTGTTGATCTCTGTAGAGATAAAACAAGGTAGACCATGAAATGATAATGGTTAAAGCTGCTTCCTTTTTATATATGTTTGACATTTTCTATATGTTAAACTTTCTGAAAAATAATACGTAACTATCTTATTTTAGGGTAAGAAAGAAGTAAGCCTAAAAAGATAAAATCAAAGGAAAATATGAAAAGATTTTACTCTATAAAATGCAGTTGTCTTTAATATTTTATTTCTTAAATGTCTGAAATGTATTTGGTAAGTTAACATTTGTTAAATGTGGGTGGGAGATACATGAGTCTTACGTTATTTTGTATTTATCTGTATGCTAAAATATTTTTAATTTTAAAAAGCCAAACTGCTGTGTTATAAATGTAAGTTAAAATTTGTAAAGGCAAACTACACAATTGGGAAAGTATTTTCAATATATAACAGTGGATTTGAGAACTTTAATACATTGTAGCCTGTGTAAATCATCAAGAAAAAAATGTTTGTTAAAAATTAAAAAATTAGGAAAGGTCACATGGTATTTTCCAAAGAAAGGCAACTGGCCGAGATGTATATGGAAATTTTTTTTTCTTTTTTTAATCCTTATCTGAAGAGAAATATATATATTTTTTTATTCTATCTTGGGGGTGGGGGGGGAAACAAGAGAGAGAAACATCAATTGGGTTGCCTACTGGACACACCCCAACCAGGTGTTGAAGCGAAACCTGGGTGTGCACCCTTACTGGGTATCAAACCTGCAACCATTTTTTGGTGTATGGGATGATGCTCCAACTAACTGAGCCACCTAGCCAGGGCAGGAAAAATGTTTTGTTTCCATTTCCTTTTCCTTTCCTGAGAAGCCATAATCAGAAAATGGTGAATTATAAAAATTAGGGTAAAAATGATATAGCTCTATATATACATAATAAACTGTATGTACATATAAAGTTAAGTTTGTAGCTTTGCTTTTTGTGTGTATTTTCATCAATTGTGAATATAATATTTTAGAGTAAGCTGAAGTTGATAACAAGTTCAACAAATGGAAGAAGGGTAATCTATAGGGTTTGGCACAAATAATGCCCCTTTTTTATTACAAAATCTTTTATCACAAAATCATAAGCATGTAATTCTGTGTCATGATATCATAATATCATACTCAAGCACACCATGTGACATTTTAGGTGAACTGTTCAAATTAAAACTATAAATTATTACACCCATATTAGTACCCTACCAATCACACACAAGCAGGCATTACTTCTGCTGGACCCTGTGTTTTTGTCAATTTATTGGTTGACTGTTAGAAATTTCTGTCTGTATGTGTGTTTAATGTCTTATGTACGCTGATTATTGAGCTACTTTTTCTAAGGTTCCTTCAACTTCAGCACACATCAGAATCACCTAGAGGTCTTGTTAAAACACAGGACTACTTGACCCTGTCAGCAGAGTTTTTGTTGTAGTCAGTTTGAAATGGGGATGGTAGAGGGTTTGCATTTTTCACATGTTCCCCTGTGATCTGGTGCTGCTAGTTGAGGGAACACACTTTGGTAAACCTCTGCTCTACTTTTTTTTTTTTTTTTAAAGGAAAAGAAAGGAATGTATGTATAGCAGCTAAGATCTGTCTTTGCACAAGGAAGTTATTCTCATTTTGGCTCATGATCAGTTTAAATGAATATGAAAAAACATTCATATTATAGAGAATCATTTGGAACCTTAAGCCTTGTATTTGTAATTTGTACAACTTTGATCCTTTGATTTAGACCTAGCTGTTTCTGAATAGAACTGGACTCTCTGTGGTATTGGGTTGGTTGGCCAAAAAGTCCATATGTTTTTTTCTGTAAAATAAAAGGCACATTTTTCATTTTCACCAGTAACTTTATTGATTTGGATATTTTAAGTATCCTGGCCATCTCCCACGTGGTATAATGTTGACTCTTCTCAGTTAATGTCTTGATTTGATTGCTATCAACTTCAGCTGGTCTGCCCTACCATGGCGCATCATCTGGTGAGAAATCTGTAGCACGAAACTTTGTGAACCACTTCTGACATGTTTGAGCAGTCACAGCACCTTCTCCATACACTGTACAAATCTTTTTTTGTATGTGTGTTTCAGTTGCATTTTTACCTTTCTTGAAATAATGAAGCATAATATGCTGAAAATGTTGCATATTTTCTTTCATCTTCAGTTTTAAAATGTTTACACAAAAATTTACCAGTTTTGATACGTTTTTAAAAAAATGCATGCTGATATGACAGCTGCCACAATACAGTCTTAACAAAACTGTTTCGAATTACGTTAAAGACAGCTACACTCTACTAGAGCCATTTTATGGAAAGAACCAAATGTACTTTTTGGCCAACCCAGTATATTGAGTAGTAGTAGTATTTAGATAAGTAAGAAAGAACTTCAGAGTAAGTGGAAATAATGGAAAGAACAAGTGATGTAAAGAAAAAGTTTGATTCTGCTAAAATAAGATTAAACAGGTAAAACAAAATAATACATTTTAAGGGGAACAGTTGGTAAATTATTTTAAGAAGCAAGGGAATAATAAAACTAAATTTAACATTGTGGTTACCTCCTGGGGAGAGTATTTATAGTCCATTATATGTCTATACCTTATATATGTGATACATTCTTTTCTTTTGAGTATTCAGGAAGAATACCTAAACACTAAAGCAAAGTGTTATATTTTCTTTATAGAAAAACTTACGGAGAATATAGCTCCCTTAGGCTCTTTAGTTGGGTCTGTTGAATACTTTAGGTCGGTATTGTCTGATAGAATTTCTGCAATGATGAAAGTTTTTTAAAGAAAAATTTGTGCTCTCAAATATGGGTAATGAGCACTTTAAATGTGATTATTATCCATATTGGCAACTAAGTGCAAATATGTTCCTTAGTGCAACTAAGGAACTGATTTTTTTTAATTTTAGTCATTTAAAATTTATATTTAAGCACATTTGGCTGGTATCCATTGTATTAGATAGTACAACTCTCCTATAGAGTACAGTTTAGAACAAGGGTTATCCCTTGAGTTATTAATCTTGTAGTTAATTCTACAAAATATACAGTTTGGCTTGTTGACATTTTGCTTAGGTCACTGATTTTTGACTAATATCTTGTGTGCTTTGGCTTTTGCTTCTGCTTCTTGTGTTCAGTGGTAGCAGTTTGATTTACAGGCATACCCCATTTGATTGTGCTTTGCTTTATTGCACTTTACAAATGTTGCATTTTTTACAATCTGAAGGCAAGACCTACCACCAGCAAAAAGATATGACCCACCTTCTTGTGATGCTCACTTTATTGCAGTGGTTTGGAACTGAACCCAAGACACGCCTCTGAATTTTTTCTTTTTTTGCCTTATATTCCTAAAACTAAGTCTTCAGGAGCAGAAGCCACTAGACTAAAAGTTTAATGAAAGCATAGTAATATTTACTCATATTATTACTCATAATACTACTTGAAATTTTCATTGAACCATGGTTTTTATATGTCAGAGTTTTATTACTTTGGTTTTCTATTGATTTAAATTAAATCTCTCTCCCATCGACTTTTCTGAGTCCCCACGAAAGTTCTTTTTATTTTAGTTTATACCATAAGTCATTCAGTATTATTTGCTTGTTGTGAACCATGCATTCCTGAGAAATGGGGAATGATAGAGGAAATAGACACTGACTTATGATGTGAGCATATTTGGAAGTATTTTTAGGAAGCGGAATGTGCCTGAAAGAAACACATCGTATAGTCATGGAGAGATGCAGTAAGAAAGTGTATGACTGAGAAGGAACTTTGTCATTTAATGGTTAAAGAGATTGTGCAACAATGTTCTTAGCTATTTAAGTGTTGTGAATTCTTTATTTTTTTAATTTTCAAAATATGTATTTGAAAAAGGACTTTTACCTGTGATATACAAAGAACTTATACAAAAAAAGACAACCCATGACAGTCTGTTTTTACAAAGGAATAAAAGATCTAGACACTAGATCAAAGAAGATACATGAACGGCCAGCAACACTTGTGAACATATTCAATGTCATTAACATTGTTATCAGAGAAATGAACATTAAAACCACAATGGAATACACTGCACACTGATTTGAATGACTAAATTAAGAAACAACAACAGCAAGGAGTGATAATACCAAAGGTTGCTGAGCAACTGGAACTCTCATATTTTACAAGTAGAAATGAAAAAGTGATGTAGCCACCATGGAAAACAGTGTGGCATTTTCTTACAAAGTCAGACGTGCACTTACCATATGAACCAACATTACCACTTTCCGTAATTTATCCAAGAGAAATGAAAATGTACATGCACAGTTTGTAGAGCCTTATAATAATACCACATGGGAAACAGCCAAAGTATTTATCACCTGGTGAATAGATTAAAAAAATTATACCACAATATGGATATATCATGGTTGAATCTCAAAATCATTAAGCAAATGAAAAAAGATGCTATATCCTACATACGAGTCCATCTACATGAAATGTCGGTATCATAATGATTCTTGCACGTTTTTCTGCTACCTAGGTGATGATTATTAACGTTACTATTTAATTTTAATACACTAATTTGTGATACAGCTTTGTTCTTCATCCTAGATCGATTGTTTATTGTAGTGCTAAGTAATTTCCAAATGCCTGAAACCTATCATGTGGTGCTTAGAACATTTTGACTTTTAGAGTTATTTGCATATAGATGCTAATTGAAACCCCAAGAGTATGTAGTTGTTTGTGGATAATGAAAATACCTGTGGGAGTATAATATTGTTATAGTAAAGTCTCACATGGTTGCAAAAGAGTGTCCCACTTAGGCTGGTTCAAGTAAAGATATTTAAATCTCAGAAGTTTAACATGAAAACAAACACAGTTTGGTCTTACAGGAATTAAAAAATAGGAACAAGTGTCTGCCTTTTAGGGACCTTAGATTCTCTTGATTCAGTTTCCCAGTTGATGTCTGCTTTTTGCCCCTGTTCCTTTTACTGACCAGTTTCCTTTGCTTATTTATTGCTTTGCCTAAATTCAAAAGACCTCCAGCTGAAGGACTTTCTGTCTGCTTTGTGGGTTCAGTTTGCAAGAGAGAACATTTGGTGATTAATAAGCCTGTGGATTGACTAGTGTTGGATTGGGTGCCCATTTCTCATTCAGTTAACTGGTACAAACATGGCTGCCGAGGGCTGCCTATACAACTGGGGCTGTGAGTGAGAGTTTTGTATAAGTATTGTGAAAGTAATTAAATGAATTCTCTATATAATAGGTTACTTTGGTTACTTTAATGCATGTTCATTAACAGACATTTTTGAGCAACTATTATAAAAAGATACAGTATCAGGTGATGGTGCTACTTAATGGTCATACCAAATAAGGGTTCACAGTTGAATTTTTGCCCCCAAGACAGTGTGTCCTTGTAAGTTTCTTAAAATATCAAAGTACCAGTTTTTAAAATGAGAGTGATATGCTGCTTCATTGTGTCACCCCATACAATGTACATGAAAGTACTGTATGAAACAGTGTGAAGCCTAAGGAAAATATAATTGTTTTTATTAGATTGCTTCATTGCCTTCAATTCTAGTATAACTTTATGTTTGAAAGGTATTTATTTATTTATTAATTACTATTCCACCCTAGGAGGATGTATTATGTTTTTGAGACTTGACCTTTGCTTTCTTTTAATGTAGACAAATTTTGTTGGGAGTTTTAACTCTACTGCTTCCTTAATGCTTCCATTAGGTAATGCTCCCACTAGGTTCTTTGACATTCTCTTGCCTTTCTGTGTTTATTTTTACTTTTCTCTTTAACGTTTGAACTTGCATACAAATATTTTAAGGTATAATTTTATACATAAGCATTCTTTGTATATGTATTATTTCTACTAAGTTCCTTTATTGTTTTAAATTAAAATCGATCTTTTTGGTATTGTTTTGTATTAATTTAATTTTATATTGATATGTAGCTCATATATGTATCTTGTGCACTATATGTACAGTTATGGATTGTGGAATTTGAAAAATGGCATTCATAAAGTGATTTGGAGAATCACTTTATATTTTTAAAATATAATTTTTAAAATTATATATATAATTTAATATATATAATTTAATTTATATAATTTTAAATTTTATAATTTTATAATTTAATTTATATAATTTTAAAATTATAATATAATTTTAAAAAATTATATTTTTAACATTGCAAAAGCAATACATACATACATAAAGTTAAAAAATGTAAATAAGCAAAAATAAAAACAATACCATATTCCCACGACCTAGAGATGACAGTGTCAATACTTTAGTATATGTTCTTCCAGATATTTTCCTATGTAAATATATGTACGCACATGTATTTGTTTAGTAAAATTATGTGATGCTGTTGTACATATTATTTTAGTGTATATATATATATATATATTTGGACATCAATAGCTGCCCAAGGATATGCGTTTTTAGTTAACACTTTCTGCTTTTTTATGTCCACAGATTTTCATCTTACATAATAACCAATTTTTACTTTTTTTTTTCAGTTTTCTGAAAAATACTATTTGCAGTTGATCTGTCCAAAACAGGTTCAGTCCAGATGACTCATTGTATTTGATAATTATTACCCCTTAAGTCTTTTTAAATCTAGCACAGTCCCTCCCCCTCCCCTTTTTCATGGCACTGAGTTTTTGATTGTACACATCTGTTTTTTGTTGTGTTGTGTTTTTTTTTTGGTGAGGAGGGGTGTTGGGAGATTATGCTTCCTATTGGTGCTATTTAGCTTATTCCTCTGTATCTTGTTTTGTTTTCCCCCCAGTCTCTATATCTTGTATTTTAAGTAAGTTTATAATTTGAAATCTAGCTAAAATATAAATCCTTCTTCCCAATCTCTCAACCAGATCAGTAGGGTAACTGTAACATTGAATGATTTTAGTCCTCATCTTCCATTTTGTTCAAAGAGTAGAAAAGGTGAGTTTTCATGAATTAGCCATATGTACAAATTTCTTAATTTGGGATAAATTAATAAAAAGAGGAAACCTAGATACACTTATGCCTACAAATACTATTATCTCCAGTCTGTGATAATTGAGTGTAAATTCATGTTATCTCTAGGATTTTCTTTAAAAATATTTAAAACATTTAAATTAACATTTCTTTAAAAAATAAAGTGGGAGCCCTGGCCAGGTGGCTTATTTGGTTGGAGTGTCAGCCCATACACCGAAAGGTTCAGGGTTTGATTCATGGCCAGGGAACATACCTAGGGTGTGGGTTCAGGCCCTGGTTGGGGCATCTATGTCAGCCAGTCGACATTTCTCTCTTAGGTCAGCGTTTCTTTCCCTCTCTCACTCTCTCTCTTCCTCTCTAAACGTATCCTCCTGGAGGATTAAAAAAACAATTAAAAAAAAAAGTGAACTAGGTGCAACGCTCAATTGTTAGCATACCTTACCTTGTATTAATATAACTATTATTGAACAAATTATGAAGTTTTAATCAAGGAATTAAACATTTACATCACTGTGTGACTCATTTTTTGGAAATGCATATTGCTTAATGCAGTATGTTTTAATGATTATATAAGAAAGTGGATTCATGAGAGATTTGATAATTTAGTATATTACTTATTTTGATTCTACTACTTATTTATTTTTTATAATTGGAAAAGTGCTGATAGACTGTCGTAGCAGACCTTAAAATGAAGGTGTCTATCCAAAGCTGTCAAAATATGGAAATATGAATAGATGTGTCCAAAAATATATAAAGTACAAATTATGAACCTCAAAGCTTATTTTTCCGAAATCTCATTGGTGATTTTATAATTGTGGAATTTTCCTTTGTGGGAAAAACAGGTTGGAGGGATTAAAATTGCCAACAAACATGAGTCTATATATTTTTATGTTTTAAACCCAAAACAATAAAGAAGACTCTAAACAGAAATAATTTATGAGCATTTTACAAATTTCAGATTAGATGAGCATCATGCTGTTAATTTGTTTATTGACCTTGATTACTAAAAACACTTCTGGATTCCTTCTCCCAGAGCTTCAGTGGTGTGATTATATTAATTTTTCTTTCATGCAGATTGAGTAGTTTAAGTCTTCTCCTTTATCCAGGAGCTTACTGCCTTTCCTATTTTATGACTTGCGTAATTGATGCCTGCTCCTTTTCCTGTGGTCCCACAGACAAACTTGTGTGTGAGCAAAGAAAAAGCTTTGGAAAATCTTCATTTACTCATTAATTCTGGTCCTTTTCTTTGCTTTTTAAAATCAAGCAGGAGCATAGCTGAGCTCTCTGACTTGGATCAGGATATTCTTTCCAAATCTAAATTCCCATCTACATCAGACATAGGAGTCCTGTTACTAAGGCCTGGTTTTAATTTTCTTTCCCAAGCCTGAATTAAAAAACCTCTGTGCCTTCTTGGTCATCTACTTTGTCTTATATATTTTAAAACGATCTTTAGGTACCTCATTTTTTAAGTGCCTCACTTGAATAACTGGATTTGACTCTTAGTTGAGGTAGATTAATCAGAAGTGAATCTGCGTATATATAATTAATTAATTGCCCATTAGCAGGTAAGGAGAGTTTATGGTTTGGAAAGATGGTACATATATTTGTATGTATTATATTAATATATTGAGGTATAAAGGGTCCACTTGATTTTTCAAATCATGAAAACAATCTTATAGGAACAAAAGGAAAATTTCTTCCATCTAACTTTTAATTAAGCAGTTTAATTTTTATTTATTTAAAGTGACCTTTCAGTTGTTTCTCAAGAAATGTACATTTTTCTTTATACCCAAGATTTGAGTGAATTACCCAGTTATACCAGGGTATTGCTCAGTAATGGGCCAGATTGCCCTCATTTACTTTAGTCATTTACCGCAACATCTTTAGAATATGATACCATTTTAGAAAGTAGGGGATAAAAAGGGCATCTGTGCCAATAGCAGCTGTGATGGGAGGTTGCCTAGTCTACCAAAAATTCTTGCTATTTCATTGCCCTTCCACCCAAGTCCAATTCAGGAAATATTTATTGAGTATCATTTATTTGTATATGAGCACTTTTAGTGGTTTGGGTCAGCCTCAGTTAGAACACTGGCTGTTGTGGAGGAAGTTAATCTTAGTGCAGGCTGATAAGAAGGAATGTCAAGCGTTGGTAGGAAAGGAGGTAAAGTATAAGTCACCCCTTATGGGCAGAGCTCAGAATACACTGATTTCAGTTAACGTTGTGGAAACATCCCTCTTCTAATCCTCCTGAATGTTGACTTGGAAACTTTTGGCTTGGAAGATATTTCTTTCAAGAAAAAGTAATGGACATTTTACAATGTATAGTTTTTAATTTTTAAAAACATACTCTTGACTTTTTGTACATTTTTACCCATGATACTAGGAAGCAAGAGACATGAACTTCCAGGTCTATTTCTTTTGTCCTCTATCTGTTCTCCTAGGTCACTTCAGGGTTCTCTCCCATGCTATAAATTCTCATTGTGTTGGTTTCAAAAAACCAGAAGAAAGGAAAAAGCAGGGGCCAGATATAAGGGAATATGGGAATAGAGGGGGTGGTGGGAAGGAAACTTGGAAAATCCATGCCAAGAGTATTAATCCAATGTTTACACAGTAATGAGAGGGATTATTTTTATGTGCTTACTAAATTTTCTGTGATGGAGATTTCTGAAAAGAAAGTTCTGAAATTATTTGAAAAATGATAGCCATAGGTTAAATAAGTATTAAGATTTCTAAGGAGACAATTTTGAAGAACAGCATAGTTTTGGTATAAGTGTTGACATGCTTATTTGGAAAAGAATTAGTCTTGCTACAGATCATATTAAATGGTTTAAAATAGCTGGTGAGTGAAACAGCTGTTGATTGCATTTCATGATTACATGATGAGGTACAGAATTCTTGGTCCAGTTTTCAAGATCAGGCTGAGTTTTCTATGCCTTTGATTTCAGTCAAACACTTTGGAACTTGCTGAGGTCTCAGAATTAATGATGCTGAAAGATCAGAGGATGGCTAGTAAAAATAAAGGTTGGTTCATGCATTTTAAAGTCAGGTATTAGACATTTTTTAGCACCCGAAAGAACATTGAAGCTTCTAGTGTTTATGAAAAGGCATCTCAAAAAAACAGACCTTGCTGCTTCTTAGATAGTAATTATACAACAGTGTGCCTTGTTGGAAAATGAAAAGGGAAAAAAGCTAGCTGAATGGACCCAGGTCAGTTTTATTTACCTGTAAGATATTCCTTCCATAGGTAGAGCATGGTTTAAATTCAGTGGAAATAGACAGGGGGACACTATTTGTAGCTATATTTTCAGAACCTTATGGTTATATTATTATGTAAATTATATTATCCTTTGAAGGTACTTTCCTTTATCCTGGTAATAGTAGGTTCTAGTTTCTTAATCATTAAAATTTTCAAAAGATAACAAAAACAAGAAAGACAAATCATACTTCAAGTTCAGCCTGCTATAAGCAGGAATATTTTATAAATAATTACTTGAAATAAACTGCTCAAGAAGCTAAAAGCTTGAATATTTGTTTTTGTTTTTTTTTTAAGGAAGAGCTTGGGTCAGGGCCATCCAAAAATGATGGATTAGTTTGAAATTCACAATACCCACTAAGATTAAAAGTCTAAATTATCACTGAAAACGTTCATTTTCACAGGATATCTTATTTCTTTAATAGTTTCACCATGGATTTTGTTAATTGTTTTAATCTTTTATCCTTTGTATTCTCTTTTAAATTCTCTTATAATATTTATTTACTTTAAAGATTTTATTTATTTATTTTTAGAGAGAGGGAAGGGAGAGAGAAAGAGAGGGAGAGAAACATCATTGTGTGGTTGCCTCTTGCATGCCCCAACTGGAGACTCAGCCCGCAACCCAGGTTTGTGCTCCTACTGGGAATCAAACCAGTGACCCTTTGGTTCACAGGACGGCACTTAATCCACTGAGCCACACCAGCCAGGGTCTGTCTTTATAATATTTAAAAATTATTAAAAGATAATGAGAGTCAGTTTTCTTTATTAAAATCAGTTTATAGGCAGTTTACAGGGATCTTTATTTATGAAAGCAAGTATACATGTAATATAATCAAAGCTTTTAAATAAATAAGTTTAATTTTTTCCTCATATGGGAAATATTAATAGTTTTATACTTTTCAGATTTTGCACTTTCTTAATAGGTGTTTCCCTCAAACTCTTCCTTTTTTTTTAACTAAAGTGTATTCATGGACTGCTACCCACTGTTTTAAATGTAATCACTTTTGCAATTATATATTTATCCTTCAGTCATAAAAAGAATATTCCTTTTACTGCTGAAGCTCACCAGATGTTCTTTTTCCCCTCATAAAATGCTTTTAAAGTGGCCATTTATTAAAATAGTCTAAGTACCTTTTAAATTCATTGTATTACTCAGTAAATATTTTGGAATGTCTTCTGTTTGTGCCTTTCTGTGGAAAAGGTAAGAATCTTTTCACGTCATACATTTTTCTTTAGTTTGTCATGATAGTATGAGAATTGGGGAGTTTAAAAACATCTAAATTTTAGGGCTGCATTATATAACCCAAATTTAATGTATAAACTCAGGTTTGCAAACCCTGAGTTCAAGGTCTCTCTTGTGGTTGCTATAAGTGAGTTGTTTGACTAATAGAATTGTCATTGAAGGACAGAGTTAAACATGGTGGTGGGTTATGATGGCAGGGTGGAGATTAAAAATTCTCAAAAGATTAATTCCCACTGCTTTTCTGTTTTGTTTTTTTAAGTATACTTTATTGATTGTGCTATTATGGTTGTCCCATTTTTCTCCCCTTGATCCCCCTCTGCCCAGTACTCCCATTCCCTCCAGCATTCTCCCCCTTTTGTTCATGTCCATGGATTGTATTTATAAGTTCTTTGGCTTCTCTATTTCTTATACTATTGTTAACCTCCCCCTGTCTATTTTGTATTTACCAATCATACTTCTTATTCCCTGTACCTTTTCTCCCTTCCCTTCCCCACTGATAACCCTCCATGTGATCTCCATTTCTGTGATTCTGTTCCTGTTCTAGTTGTTTGCTTAGTTTCTTTTTGTTTTTTTTAGATTCAGTTGTCGATAGTTGTCAGTTTGTTGTCATTTTAATGTTCATAGTTTTGATCATCTTTTTCTTAGATAAGTCCCTTTAACATTTCATGTAATAAGGGCTTGGTGATGATGAACTCCTTTAACTTTATCTTACGGGGAAGCACTTCATCTGTCCTTCCAATCTAAATGATAGCTTTGCTGGATAGAGTAACCTTGGATGTAGGTCCTTGCCTTTCTTGAGTTTGAATACTTCTTTCAACCCCTTCTTGCCTGTAAAGTTTCTTTTGAAAAATCAGCTCATAGTCTTAATGGGAACTCCTTTGTAGGTGACTGTCTCCTTTTCTCTTGTTGCTTTTAAGATTCTCTCCTTATTTTTAATCTTGGATAATTTAATTATGATGTGTCTTGATATGTTCCTCTTTGGGTCCAACTTGTTTGGGACTCTCTGAGCTTCCTGGACTTGTGTGTATATTTGCTTTGCCAGATTGGGGAAGTTCTCCATTATTTTTTCAAGTAAGTTTCTTGCTCTTCCTCTTCAACTACTGGCACCTTTATGATTTGGATGTTGGAACATTTAAAGTTGTCCTAGAGGTCCATAAGCCTTTCCTAATTTTTTTTTTTTTTGAATTCTTGTTTCTTCATTCTGTTCTGGTTGAATGTTTATTTCTTCCTTCTGTTCCAAATCGTTGATTTTAGTCTGGGTTTCCTTCCCTTCATTGTTAGTTCCCCGTATATTTTTCTTTATTTCACTTTGTACAGCCTTCACTTCTTCCTTTATTTGTGGCCATACTCGATGATATTTGTGAGCATCCTGATTACCAGTGTTTTGAACTCTGCATCTGAAAGGTTGGCTGCCTCCTTGTCGCTTAGTTCTTTTTTTGGAATTTTGATGTGTTCTTTCATTTGGACCATATTTCTTTGTCTTGGCGCACCTGTTACATTGTAAGGGGTAGAACCTTAGGTATTCTTTGGGGTGGGGCAACATACTTTGCTGCGTTGTGGCTCTGTATGTAGGGGAGGGGTCAGAGAGGGAACAGTGCCACTTGCTTGGCTCTCAGCCATCTTTCAGTCACTTCCCCCGCTACCCACAAGCAACTTGCACCATTCGAGGTCCTGTCCCGGTGCTGATTCCTGGGTGGGTGGGCTTGTGTATGTTCTTGGACTCCATGTGCCCCTCTAATGGACTGTCCTGAGAGACTGGCAGTTTCCCCTGCTGCTGCAGCCCCACAGGTTTTTACAGCCAGAGGTCTTGAGGATCTGTCTTCCCCGCACTGGAACCCTGAGTCATGTGGTCTATCTTGCTCCCCAGTTGTTCCTCCTGATTTATCCTCACATGAATGTGGGACCACCCGATTCGCCAATCACCTCCTTGCCCGCCCAGTCTTCCTGCTGCAGCCTTGCTGCTTGTCCTCTCTGCCCTGGCAGCCTGCCTGCCAGTCTGGATGAATATTTCTTCTTTAACTCCTTGGTTGTCAGACTTCCATACAGTTAGAATTTCTGGTAGTTCTGGTTGCGTTTTGTTTTTAAATTGGTTGTTATCCTTCTTTAGGTCATGCAAGGAAGCAAAGCATATCTACCTATGCCTCCATTTTGGCCAGAAGCTTTTTTTTTTTTTTTTTAATCAAGTGTTATCAACTAGAATAAAAAGCTGCAAGGCTATATAAAGTCAATTATATTTTAGAGTAGTGCGTGTTTGAGAAAGGTAAAAATTTCAATCTCAGCAATCAGTCAATACATTTTAATTGAATCTCTACTGTATTTTTATTTATTTTTATTTCTTATTCAGTTTATTGGGGTGACATTTGTTAATAGTATCACATAAGTTTCAAGTGTATATTTCTGTGATAATATGCTCTATACATTGCATTGTGTATCTACCACCCAAAGTCAAAACATCCCTTTCTTTTCACTGTATTTTTAGATCTGTATCGGGATTTTTAAAGATATTAAGATACGGCTTTTGCCCTTCAGGAAATAATGGTTTGTTTTGAAGAGACAAGATTAATAGCTGTGAAAGAATTTAAATTTAGGAGTTTTGAACAATTGATATGAGGTTCATGAAAGTGGTAAAAATGAAAGATAGGATTTGAAGCTATTAATCATGTTGTTTTTGAATTGAGCTTAAACATCAAGGGACATGATATAAGATTGGTGCTATTTATTTTAGATAACAGCAGATTGAGTTACTTTTCTGGGACTACTTTGTAAATGTTATGCTAGTCCTAGAATTTGAGGTTCCTGAGAGAATATTGGGTTAAAGTTATTTTACTGAAGACTCCTGTAAGACTATTTTATAAAAAGGGATGTTTATTTTAAAATAGGTTAATATTTTCTTTTTTTAAATAACATTTTATTAATTTCTCCATGGGTGTACATGCATGTGTCTGTTCTTTACTTCTGTACTTTAGGCTTATACTGAAGCTTTCTCTGACAGCTTGGCCTCAGCACCCTCTCAACCCCCATATCCAACTCAACATGCCTCTGACAACTATTTCATATGTCATCTCATCTATGAACATGACCTTGTATTTCCATTTTTTCTTTTTTTGTAAGATTTTGTTAACCTTACCATTCATGTTTGATTATTTACTCGTGTGACTCTCCTCTTTCAAACTGATGTTTTTCTTGAGGATAGATATTTATATATGTATTTGTGATGTCTAGCATAAGGCCGGGCACATAGTAGATAGTTTTGAATAAGTAATTAAATTACCTAAATTTTCAATACTCACAACGAGAGGTTAGTTTTAACATTTACGGAAGATTAGGCTATGGCATGATCATTACCTGGATTTATGTAGGTTTAGAGCTACGTGTCCTCATCTTTCTGTCTTTTCAGTTCTAAACAAATTCAGTGTTAATGGCGATTCATCTAACAACATGAACTTACAAAAATAATTTGATACAGCTTAATTCATCAGAGTTTACTGAAATAATAAACTTCGAATGGTAGATTTTTTAAACAGAAAGTTTATTTTTATATATAATGTTTATTAATTCTAAATTTAGTTGCAGTTTATTAATTCATTCGGGCACTCAGCTAGGATTTGGAGATAGAGTGGTGAGCAAGACACGTACAAGCTCATGGAGCTTGTTAAAAAATAAAAAGAATAAAAAGGTTAAAGCATGAATATGCTGAATAGTTAAAAATATAGGCTCCTCTAGATATAGCTAGATTAGTTAACTTAAATGACCACATTTCATGTGTTTAATTTAGTTATAATGTTATAAACAAGGTTTAGAATCTTTGTATAAGTACCTTATGATAATTTTATTGTTCTCATTTACTCTTTTAACAATGACAATAAAAGTATTATTACAGAACAGTAAAGAAAAAATTATAGGTAAATTTGAAATTTCTGTTGATTTTAATTATTACTTCCAGTACAGATGTTGAATGGGAACTGGTTGAATTGGAGATGGTTCACCTCGCAGTGAATTAATAACTAGCTGCTTCATTTACCTTTGTGAACGAAATGGCCAAGTCATTCTGCTTCATACAGATTTGCACAGTTTACCTCAGCAAATATTAAAACACATTTCCGCTTCAAACAGTATATTATTTTAAAAGCTAAAAACCTTATATCTGTACCTTTATTATGTAGAACATACTTGAATGTTTTAAGGAAGAAAAATGAATTCTCTTAGAAAACAGATGAAATGAAATCTTGTAGTGATTTAAATTGATTAATTAAAAAAATTCTGTGAGGGGTTAAACAGTTGCTTATTTAATCCAAAAAATAACCACTAATTGAAAAGTTATTTATATTCTGTTTATATAATACATTACCATACATTACCTGATTTTCTTGCAGAGGGTATGGATTCTAAATTATCTTTGGGGTAAGCTTTTGGAGCAGGTAGTAAATATGTCATAGATATTAGTCTGGGATTAAAATGTAATAATTTTGCAACTGAGTTATTGTATAAAGTGACTATAGAGCAGGATGGCTATGAATGTGGCCTACAAAAAATTGTAAATGTACTTAAAACATTATGAGATTTTTTTGTTTTCGTTAGTGTTTGTGTATTTGATTGTGTGGCCCAAGACAATTCTTCTTCTTCCCGTGTGGCCCAGAGCAACCAAAAGGTTAGATACTGCTGCTAGTGTGGATATAGAGTATGAAAGCCAAATGACATTTGAAAGCATACTCAAAACATTGTTTTCAATGCAAGGTTGTTGTTATTAGCATTAGTAGTAGCATTGAGAATATGGGAAAATCTTTTTTTATTAATTTTAGAGAGAGAGAGGAAGGGGGGAGAGGAGGAGAGAGAAATCAATTTATTGATTTATTGTTCCACTTACACATTCATTGGTTGCTTCTCGTATGTGCCCTGACCAGGGATTGAACCTGTAACCTTGGCGTATGTGGATGATGCTCTAACTAACTGAACAACCTTACCAGGGCCAAGAATATGGGAAATTCTTAAGATTCAGCATTCCTTAAGTAAATATTTTCTGTGGATATTAATATGGAATCAGCCCTCCCCTGTTACATCTATCTCTTCTGGTCACTCTGGCTGCTACTGCTGTCTGTAGCCCAGGGTAAGCCTCTTTTGGCAAAAGAGAGATTTAATAAGCATTAACAGAGGAGTTAAAGACACGAGCCTTATTGTGGTTCCCCTCCTTCCCTCACTGCCTGTCTCCCTCCCTAATTTATAGTAGATTGCAATTAGTGAAAGCTATAGAGGGAAAGCAGACAATTATGTAAGCTTTACTTTTTTCAAATATAAAAGTATTACTCCACAGTTCCTCAGCTTCAAACCTTGAGATTGGATTTTAGAGTCCAGAATTTCTTGAGTTTTAAAAACCGAATTAGCGATTAGCGATGTATATTACGTAACATTCCCCAGAGAGATCTATGCAGAACTCTTATAATCAAATGCATCGGTATTTCTGAATTGAAACATATTAACATGACTTCTAGTCAAGATGGCGATGCAGGCAGACATGGCTCTTCTACTCCTACAACCACATCAAAATTACAACTAAAATATAGAACAACCATCACTCAGAATGATTAGAAATCAAGTTGAATGGAAGTCTAACAACTGGAATTGAAAGAACCACATCCATCCAGACTGGTAGGAGGGCCGGAAACATGGAACAGTCTGGTCCCACATCCACATGTGGTGGATAAAAATTTGGAAGGCATATCTCGGGAGTGAGGAGTCCCAGCCCCACACCAGGTTCCTCAGCCCAGGGTTCCAGTGCCAGGAAAACAAGTCCCCACAATTCCTGGCACTGGCTGCAAAAACCAGTGGGGATTGAGTAGGTCGAAGAATCTGCTGGATCCCCAAACAGTTCCTCTTAAAGAACCCACACACAGACTTACCTACTCAGACTCACTCCCTCTGAGCTCCAACATCGGAGTAGCATCTTGAAAGGCACGAGTGGCATATAGGGAGAAACAGGCATCAAGGCGAGCAGAGGCCATTGTCCCTTTTCTGAACCCTCCACCCATAGAGCCAGCAAGGTGGTGCTATATCTGAGACTCCATCAGCTTGGCTATCACTGTTTTCCCTGAGGTGGAGATTCCCTGAGACTCCACCCCACCCAACTTTCAGCCCACCCAAGTTGCTTTCCTGTGTGAATAGCTGGTCTTGGCTCCTGCTTCACAACTTCTTAAATTCTGTCAAACAAGCTACAGCTGACCTCAGTGAGCCCCAGGCCTGGCACTTGCAGCAGCCAGCCTAGATTCACAGCTTGGCCTCCCCTGGAAACCCCCAGCACAAGTAGCAGCCATCTCAGATTGCTTTATAGCTCGGGCAGGATGGCCTAGTGCAAAACAAAGGTTGGGGCTGACCTTAGTCTGCACCACCTGGAAACCCCAGGACCAGTGTACCCATTGGACAGCTACACACCATGCTGGGGCATCACCACCCTGCCACTGCACAGCTGATACTCCATGGAAGGCAGAGGGTAGTGGTGAGTGGTCACAGCTGGTCGTTGCCCTGACTGGCCAGGATAAACCCCTCCATTGATCTGCCAACAGTAATCATGGCTCAACTACAAGAGGAGGGTGTACTCAGCCCACACAGAAGGTGTACCTCAAGTACCCAGCTAGGGTGATAGGGGAGATATGCCACTGGATCCTACAGGACACCTAATATGTTATACCACACTACCAAAACACAGAGTCAGAGCAGCTCTACCTAACACATAGAAACAAGCACAGGGACGCTGCCAAATCAGGGAGACCAGAGAAGCATGGCCTAAATGAAAGGACAGATCAAAACTTCAGAAAAAGAGCTAAACGAAATAGAGATGAGGAATTTATTAGATGCAGGGTTCAAAACACTGGTTATAAGGATGCTCAAGGAACTTAGTAAGGACCCCAGCAGCATAAAATAGATCCAGTCAGAAACAAAGGACACACTAATTGAAATAAAGAACAATTTACAGGGAAACAACAATAGAGTGGAGGAAGCTGAGAATCAAATCAATGATTTGGAACATAAGGAAGCAAATAACCAATCAGAATAACAAGAAGAGAAAAGAATCCAAAATAATGAGGAAAGTATAAGCAGTCTCTGAGACAACTTCAAGCAGCCCAATATTCTCATCATAGGGGTGCCGGAAGGAGGCAAAAAAGAGTAAGAGATTGGAAACCTATTTGAAAAAATAATGAAAGAAAACTTCCCTAAGTTGGTGAAGGAAATAAACATGCAAGCCCAAGAAGCACAGAGAGTCCTAAACAAGATGGATGCAAAGAGACCCACCCTAAGACATATAATAATTGAAATGCTAAAGGCTAAAGATAAAGAGAGAATCTTAAAAGCAGCAAGAGAAAAGTTAGTTACCTAAAGGGGAGTTCCCATAAGACCGTCAGCCAATTTCTGAAAAGAAACTTTGCAGGCTAGAAGGGATTGGCAAGAAATGTTCAAACTCATGAAAAGCAAGGACTGGACCTGCGGCCAAGATTGCTCTACCCAGCAAAGCTATTATTTAGAATTGAAGGGCAGATAAAGAACTTCCCAGACAAGGGAAAAACTAAAGGAGTTCATCATCAAGAAACCATTATTATGGGAAATGTTAAAGGGACTTACTTAAGAAAAAGTAGAAGATCAAAACTATGAACAGTAAACTGGCTATAAATACATACCTATCAACAGTTGAATCTATAAAACAAACTAAACCAACTAAAAGAGCAGAGACAGAATCATGAATACGGAGAATGTTTTGATGGTTGCCATATGGGATGGGTGTGTGGGGGAATGGGTGAAGAGGTGAGGGAATTAGAAGTACAAATTGGTCATCACAGAATAGCCATGTGGATGTAAAGTACAGTTTAGGAAATGGAGTAGCCAAAGAACTTATCCATGGATATGAACAATTGGTGGGGCAATTGCCTGAGTGAGTGGGAGGTGCTGGGTCGAGGGAGCAAAGGGGGAAAAATTAAGACTACTGTAAGAGCATAATCAATAAAATATAATAAAAAACATACATTTACATTGAGTGGGATAAATGGGGACTATAATTATCCTCATTTGATTCAGCTCAGGTTTAACCACTATATGTTATATTAAAAATTCAGTTTTCAGAATTTTTTGGATCATAGGATTTTTGAGTAAGGGATTATGGATCTCTCCTCCTTTGTTTTTATTTTCCAAGGATCTGCAGAACCTATTCCTGTGAAGAAAGGAAGATACACTGTTCTGTTCTTTTGATGTTTATGTACTACACGTGTGTTTGGTTGAGATTATGATGATGATGTGTGTATACATATATATGAACACTATACAAATGCATGCATATATATACACAAGCTTAGGAAAACATGTATGATGTTTGTGTGTGTGTGTGGTGTGTGTTTGTGTGAGAGAGAGAGAGAGGTGGATGTAGGATTGGGGAGTTGTGAACTTGGTCCATTCTCTCTGTTTTATCTTTATGCTAGCTCTGGATTGATTACTAACATGGTGTGACACAAAACCCTAATTTCAGTTATACAGCTTTGTTAGGATTTAAGCCCATCAACTAACAAATTCTCTTGACAAAGATAAAACCTAGAAAGTCTATGTAAAATTATAATCAAAACATTCTGTGTGTCACACAAAATAACAAAAAATTTAAAAAGCCACAACAGAATATGGCTTCAACTCCTGTTTTACTAACCTTAAAGGAATGTAAAATGTTTTTGATAGTTTGTAGGCAACCAAAGGAGCTATTTTACATTGCCTGTTTAATAATTAGTGTATAGACTATGGTTCAAGACAGGAAATCAAGACTACCTGAGCCATTTGAAATGGTAACAGGAATTTAGGTAAGCCAAAACTAATGATCCCAATTGGAAATAGGCCATAGCACTGGGGATTAACACCCTCCCCCTATGAAAAATCCCCTGAGATCTCAGATGACCTCAGGAGGCTTTGAAAAAATATTCATACTTTAATATTGCTGAACTGTTTAAGTACCAGTAAACATGGTAGAAATTACCACTTTTTGCACTCAGTTGTAGCAGCAGAATGTGAGGTCCTGAATCAGTCTGATGAAATGAACTCTTGGGTTGGAATGCTGTATTTCCTTTGTAAATCAAAATCTTCGGTATTTCTTAGGTTAAATATAAGGCCCCACATCTTTCAAAATAACTATAAGAAGATATACTTTCATACACTCCCAATGCTTCTGCGATGCTTTTTCTCCAACCTCTGTGTTCTTTGCTGACAACAGCAGTGTGTGTACTTTGTGAGGTCAATAAATGCTGATTCCTGCAAGAAGAAAGCTCTTAGGAAGTGAGCTTAGACTTTGTGAAGAGGAAGCACAAAGAATGAGGCAATTGAATGAGGAGTATTGAAAATGATTATTTAAAAGCAAGTGAGAAGCCAAATTAATAATACTTCCTCTGGGTCTACTGATTTTCATACATATGATGGGTTTATTTTGACTTACCTGGTTAGTTTGGATATCCAGACATGTGGTTAATAGCAAATTGGCATTATCAAATTCTCATCTTTTTCATACCAAAAAACTAAATAAGTATGCTTGTAACTTTAGTTCTTGTCTCCATAAATAATATACTAATAAACTGGAGCTATATAATTGAAGATTATAAAATAGATGGTATTTAGTGAAGAAAAGCTTGTCTTATATCCTTACCCATGATCCCTACTTAATCAAATCTGTTTCTTTTATTAATTCTTTAAGGACACCAGGGTATATGAATTTTCCTGTAACCTGTTTAATTCTGAATAATTATTGTTCTTTTTAGTTGAACTCAGTGACTAAAGTTATTTGCTGCAGTGTTTTGTAAATGATAGATTTTAGAAGTTAAATGTGATAAAAACCAACAGGACCAACTATGAGGCTGAGGGAATTTTGGTTATAAGATTTTTATTTTTTATTAAATGATATGTTTTGAAGAGTGGGCAAAAAGGGAAGAAGAACATTTTGAAATTATACCCAACAGTTTTCAATCTTTTGTCAGCATTTTGTGATGTATAGATGTCTGCAATTTGAAGCTTGAAATCTGAAAGATTTATGTATTGTATGATTCATATACTGTCGAGTTTTCCACATGGCTTAAATTCTTTACAGAAACAGTTTTAAAAACACATAGCATGAGAACAGGATCATATTTATTCGATAGGACTTGAAAACCAGTGACCTATGTTCTAAGAAGATGAAACTGGTTTTATCCAAAATTATAAACAAATTGCCTTATATTACTGCTTACATTTCAGCTTTTTTGTGAATTATTAATGTTGACTAAAATTCACTGAGTATGTTGACAGAATCAGAGAATAAAATTGAGCCTCTGTTGCTAAATAGAATTTAAATGCTACTTTTTAAAATAAAACTTTACCCTTACAGACTGTTATGTATGATCTGTGTTTCCATGAGGAAATGTTGATTAAGTAGTTTCCATTTTGGTATTACAGTATGTCCTGTTGTGAGTTGCTGACTGTGGAAAAATCTTTTAAGTCAAAAAAAGCAGCTCAGCTTAAACCCCTAGTATTTATCATGGCAGAAACCAGAAATAGAAATCTACCAGCAATTTTATAACCTACTGAATTCCTGCATATCTTTTGTAGTAAATTAGTCTTAAACGTTTTTAAAAGAGGCTCTTGACCATAGAACTGAGTTACTTTGTGTATTCTTATACACAAAGTGTCTTTTTTTACTTTACTAAATATATGTATGCATTTTTTTTAAAAGGAAGCCTTAGCTTAGAATGAGTGACAGATTGTCTCTGTTTAGTGTATCTGTAAGAGATGTTGTTAATCTATAATATATGCTAATTAAATATAATTCTGACAGGATCTGTTTGTATGTAATACTTAGCAGGATAAACATTTCAGATAACAAAAAGTCTTCAAAATCTTTTCTGTTAAATAACTTGCCCACCTTTGGATCTTTGGATTTTTTGAGCATGTTTTACTATCTTTGATAACAGAATCTGGATTTTTAATGTTAGTCAATAATTAAGTTTTTGAGGATAAGGCCAGTTTTTGAATTTTGATGTCTACCTGCAAAGTACAGTAATTCAACTTTGAGTGAGATGAAGTCTTTGCCTTTAAGTTGCTGCTAATACGGCTGTGGAGTGTGGTTTTTCTCCTCCGAATAAATGTTTTATTTTCTGTCTCAGTGCTTGCTTCTATTATCAAGAGTACAGGGAGACCTGGCTGGTGTAGCTCAATTGATTGAGCATCGGCCTGTTAACCAAAGCATCACTGGTTCGATTCCCCAGTCAGGGCATGTGCCTGGGTTGTGGGCCAGGTCCCCAGTAGGGGATGTGGGAGAGGCAACCACACATTGATGTTTCTCTCCCTCTCTTCCTCCTTCCCTTCCCCTCTGTCTAAAAATAAAATAAAATATTTTTTAAAAAGTACAGGGAGAGTAGGAAAACCGTTATAGCAGTTATTTTATATAAATTCAAGGCTCTAGTCAATGTTAAGTAGCTATGGAATCTTTATTACTTTACAGTAGGTTTGGTACATGACACGATCAATAGCTTTTACCTTTAAAAGTTGGCATTTTAACATTTTAGTGATATTAAATTTTTTATGAGTTAACAGTGTACTATAAAGGGAACAGAAACATGAGTGACACTTGGAAAGAAAAGCTGTTGTGTGTAGTCTGATATGTGGTATTCTAATTTAAATTTGTGGTTTGGGAGAATTAAATTTGGACTTTAACATCATTCAGAAGTAAGACTTACGTGCATTTTCAAGATAAACCCAGGAAATAAACCATAAAGCAAAGATTGGTTTTGTTTCAGAATACAGAGAAGATGTGACTTTTAAAATGCCTTCCAACTATTCAAAGTAAACCTCTCATTTATCAAGTTAGAGTTAAATTGGTCATAATGATATAGCATATATCATGTATATTAGTATGTTGTCTTAATGTTTTCAGTTAATAGTGTGCTTCAAAACATCTGAAGCATATAAGCAATAATTATTGAACAAGAAAATTAAAACACTACTTATGAAAACAATCACAATTGTTTCATTGTTTGTACCTTAGTGTTAGTAGAACACCTGTCTGATTTTTTAATGTAGTAACATTTAATTTTCTATCAGTAAAAAATATATTTTGTTTGAACTGTTTAGTGGCTCTTAACAAGAAATTGCACTGCCCAGTATGACTAAATGTTAATCTGTGGTTATATATAGGGCATATGGAGTATGCATACAATATATTTAGGGTTTTAGGCACATTTTTTATTATGTTTTGAAAGAAAAATTGAAGCTAACATGAATATAATAGACAGTTAATATTTAAATTAAACTTCTAATTGTATGAAGTATCTAATAGTGTACCTAAAAATTAATTCCAAAGTAATGACATTTAAGAGTCCAGATCAACAACTCTCATGTCTGATAAAACAGAGGGCCTTCTTTTTTTTATGTATGATAAAAGATGTAAATATACTATTTTAATTCTTAACAGTTTAAATCATAGATAATGGTGAATACCAAAATGTTATTGAACCTGTATATAAGTAAGCACGTAACTATAAACTAAGTCACAAATATTTTGGTCTTATGTTTTCTTGTATATTTGCACTATAATATTTCAATACAATGCTGATATGCTCACTTAAGAAGATTTGGAAAGTACAGAAAAAAGGTGAAAATGGCTTTTACCAAGATCAGTTAACTATATATTTTCCATGTGTATGTATTATATATTATGCCCATTTTTATCAACATTTAGATTGGAATTATACCACTTCTATATGGTATTAGATTTTAATATTAAATAACGGTTGTTCTTTATGAATATATTTACATGCTGTAGCTAGAATTTATAGGGGAACATAATTTTTGCTTTAGAGAAAAAGTCAGCAGACTTTTTCTGAAAGGGGCAGAGATAGTAAAATATTTTATGTTTTGCAGGTCAAAGAGGCAAAGTTCAGGATATAAATAACGTAGGTTCTCATAACCATTTAAACTATGACTAAAAAACTATAATTAAAAAAATTTAAAAATCACTCAACTTGCAGGACTTAAAAAAACAGACAATTGGCTGGATTTTGCCCATCAACTGTAGCTTACTAACCTCTGCTTTAGCAGATTATTTGCTTGTATTTTAAACAATATTTCACAATGGGTGTGTGTATGCGTGTGTTTAAATCTTTTTTTTAAAAAACAAGTCTTGATATTACAACCTAACAGGCATTTGAACGAGCCTGTGTGTTGAAACACAAGGACCTAGATTGCAATTCCAGTTTTATTGCTGCAGGAATCAGTTTGCTGGCTCCTAGAGGGAGGACTGACCTTGACTTTGTAAAATATGGTAATGGCTGCCTCCCCAGTAGAGGAGTAAATGAGCTTAGAAGTGAACATAATTCAGCCTTTATAGGAAATAGGAAAAGTGTCTCACTTGTGTCTGATGCCTACGAGATGAAGATGCTGTGTAGGAGGTATTAGACCTACCTAAAAGTGTTACTTAGTCTTGAAATGTCAAGACCACCCTCCCAAATCTAGTTTTCCTTGACCCGGCTGTATTCATGTTTTAGTATCAATTTTTCTAACTTCAGAGATGGAACTAAATAATGAAGAGTTTATTATCATATATGGATGTAAAGGAGTAATGATAGAAAAGACATAACAAAGTAGCTGAAAATAAATGTCAATGCATTTTTTTCTTGCCTTGAGATAAAAAATTGTGTCTTAAAATGAATCCAGCAAGGAAAAATTGTCGTAGCTTTGTTATTACAATGATATTGTTTATTGTTGAGTATAATTTTTGTGCATGTGTGTAATATTACAGTTCCCATTTTCAGATTATGCACAAAGCTTTTCCAGTTAATTCTCATTTGTTTGTTGCTATTTATGAGTTTTCAGTGGAAGAAAATGTGTTTGGAGAAGAACAGTAGATTTAAAATAAGATTCGATGTTGTTATTTCAAGATATATCCCTAATGATATGATTACAAAAGCCAAAATTGGAGGCAAATAAAGATGGCGGCATAGGAAAACACAGTTCACTTCCTCACACAACCACATAAAAATTACAACTAAACTATAGAACAACTATCATTCAAAAATGTCAGAAATCCAGCTAAAGGGAAGCCCTACAACTACAGAATTAAAGAAACTACATCTAGACTGGTAGGAGGGGCGGAGACGTGGAAGCTGGTCCAACACCCACTTGTAGCATATCATATAAAAATCAGGAGGGATATCTCAGGAGTGAAGGGTCCCAACCCAACACCAGGGCCCCCCAACCCAAGGTTCAGTACCAGGAAGAGAAGTTTCCATAACTTCTGGCTGTCCAGCAGGGATTGAGACTGGAAGACAGAAACTTCTGGACTCCTGGGGGGTTACTCTTAAAGGACCAGCACACCGACTTACTTGGGCTCATTCCCTCTGAGCTCTATCATGGGGGAATCAGATTGAAAGGCATGAGAGATGGGGAGGAGCTGAATTGTCCGGCATCAGGGCAGGAGCTATGGGGCAGTGTTCTCCTAGACAGAAGTGCCCTTTTTGAGCCCTCTCCCAACAGAGCCACAGAACCAACCTGGCTCACACTGTTTGCCCCACCCTGCTGACTCTGAAGTTCTGTCCCACCCAACTTTTGGGCCCACCCACACTTTTTTCCAGGGGCTTTTCTATAGGAATGGCTTGTCTTGGCCCATGCTTCCCATTTTCCTAAATTCTCTCAAACAAGCAGCATGTGACTTCAGCAAGCCCAGTACCTCTTGCCAAGTTGCCCCAGGCCCATCACTAGCAGCGGCTGGCTTTGGTTCACAGCTTGGCTTCACCAGGACAACTCCAAGCCCAGTGCTAGTAGCAACCATCTGTAGAGCACTTTGTAGCTTATGCTTTGTGACCCTGGACAGAATACAGGTGGTGGGTGACCTTGGACATACCAAAAGCAATTAAGGCTCAACTACAACAGGAGGGTGTACACAGCCCACACAGTGGAAGCACCTTGAGTACTCAGCTTGGGTAATAGGGGAGGCTGTGCCACTGGACCTACAGGATACCTGCTACATTAGACCACTCTACCAAGCCTGGGAGACATAGCAGCTCTACCTAATAAATAGAAACAAACATGGGGAGGCTGCCAAAATGAGGAGACAAAGAAACTTGGCCCAAATGAAAGAACAGAACAAAACTCCAGAAAAAAAACTAAACAAAATGGAGACAGGCAGTCTACTAGATGCAGATTTCCAAACACTGGTTATAAGGATGCTCAAGGAACTTAGTGAGAACTTCAGCAGGGTGAAAAAGGACATGGAAACCATAAAAAAGAACCAGTCAGAAATGAAGGCAACACTAACTGAAATGAACAGTAATTTACAGGGAGTCTACAGCAGAGTGGATAAAAGCCTAGAATCGAATCAGCAATTTGGAATATAAGGAGAAAAAAAACAATCAGAATGCAAGAATCAAAAAGAATCTAAAAAAAGGATTGTGTATGGATCCTCTGGGACAACTTCAAGGGAACCAATATTTGCATCATGGGGGTGCCTGAAGGAGAAGAGAGAGAGGAGGAAATTGGAAACCTATTCGAAAAAATAATGACAGAAAAATTTCCTAACTTGGTGAAGAACATAGACACATAAGTCAAGGGAGTTCAGATGAGTTCATCCCTAGCAAGATGAACCCAAAGAGGCCTTCACCAAGACACATCGTATTTAAAATGACAAAGAATCTTAAAAGCAGCAAGAGAAAAGCAGCTAGTTACCCTCAATGGAGCTCCCATAAGACTCTCAGAGGATTGACAAGAAATATTCTAAGTGATGAAAAGCAACGACATACAACCAAGATCATGCTACCCAGCAAAGTTTTCATTTAGAATTGAAGGGCCGGTATTAAGCTCCTCAGACAAGAAAAAGCTAAAGAGGTTCATATTCACCAAACTACTATTGTAAGAAATGTTAAAAGGACTTATTTAAGAAAAAGATCAAAACTATGAGCAATACAATGGCAATAAATACATATCTATCAACGATTGATTCTAGAAAACCCAGTAAATTAGCAGAACAGAAACAGAATCATAGATACAGAGAAAGTTTTGATGGTTGCCATATGGGAGGGTGGTCAGGGGGATGGATGGAAAACGTGAAGGGATTAAGAAGTACAAATTGTAGTTACAGAAATGGTCATGGGGATATAAAGTACAGTATTGGAAATAGAGTAACCAGAGAGAACATACATGTACGAAACATGGACATGGATAATGGTGTGGGGTTGCCTGAGGGAATGGGGGGGCTGGATGGAGAAGGGGGCAAAGGGAAAAATTGGGACGACTATAATAGCATAATCAATGAAATATAATTTAAAAAAAGCCAAAATGTTCTGCCTCCTTTTAGAGGGACAGATTTACAAACTTATAGTATTGGATGATGAAATACCAGAGCTTTATTCAAAGTTCTGTCTTAAGATAGTTTTCCTTCTTGGTGCTATTGTTTATTTCACAGGAACTTTCAGAGGGATATAGTGCTTGTATATTTCTTTGCCCTCCTAATCAGCAGTTTAAAAATACTAGAAACATACATTTCCAGTAGTAATTTCTAGATTGCATTTCATAGCTTCTGTTGCCTGTAATATTGGAAATACTCATTTTAATAAGGAAGCAGTGATAATTAGTTTTTAATGTGGGCAGATTCAGCTGTTATTAATACCGCAGTACATGTCTGTTGGCCTGTATCATACTTCCTGTAGAATTTGGAGCAAAGATAGCATGCGTTTTCTTGTAGTATGTTTTGTAATACTGCTGAACTATTAAGAATTTCTTAACGAATTTGAGCACAACTCCTAAATGGAGATTTCCACGTCATGCTTCAAATAAGTTAACTAAATTCTCAGGTGTTTGTTTTAATTTTCCAGGCCGATTATATGGGACTAGTTCATGGAATGAAAGGTGATATTCCTGACCCATTATCACACTTAATGTTGTTTTTTCACTAACAAAGAACTTGCACAGGCTCATTCATCTCTGCTTCTTTTGCCTTTTTTCTCTCTTCTTTCCTCATGAATGCTCCCTTCCATCCAGTGACTGGTGTCCTGCATTGGACAAGATAAAGTGGTTGACCAGATCTAGAGGCATAAGAAGAAGCTGAATACTGAACTTGCATAGAAAAGGATTAAACTTGTGACCTTATGTTATCTTTTATGTAATTCTAATTGCTACATTATAACATCTTAACTTACTCAATTCAAACTTTTAATTGGTTAACAAAGTAAAGTATGGGCCTATTTAAATAAAGTTTGGAGGAAATAAGATCTCATTAGTATGCATTATGAAAAATGCCTTTTAGTCTGTGGGTGTAGAGACTTGCCTACTGCTTGAATGATGATGGTCTGAAGACTTAAGATATTTAGGGTTAATAATTTTCCATGGCAAAGTATTTAATATTTTTTAAGGAAATGAAAATAGGTTCCTTTTGTGTTCCTTAATTCTTTTTATATGCCATTGTCAGAACCACAAAGTTGACTCTCATATAAACAAATAATTGTATTATAGTGCCCTTTTTTATTTATCCTTATTGATTGACACATTGTATAAGAATTAAGTGTCATTCTATTCAGAGTATAGAAAATGTTAGTTGAGTTAAACAAGCCAAAAGTTTTTAGTTTATTACGGAGACAGACACCTTTGTTGTGTGATTCCTTAGATTCTTAAAAATTGACTTCCATAAACTTTAAGCCTTTCCCCCTTAAATCCAAACCCCCTTAAATTTTGTTTTCATATTCTTTTTTGGTTGTTGTTTTAAAACTAAATATTAAAACTATTATTTCTCAGTCAACTGCCAGGCTGTGAAAGAGTTTGAGTCACTCTTTTGAAAGAAAATATCCTTAATGACTTTAATTTGAATTTACTATTGGAAGTCATTTAACATTTCCCTGGATGGTGATTCTTAACTAGTTACCTGTAAATGGATTCCCCCACATAAATACTTCCTGATGTGGACATCACGTCATCGTGATTTCCATAAAGACTGAGAAAACAAGTCCTATTTTTTAGTTTAAAAATATTTTGATATTTTCCCCCAAATAGTAAAGAATACAGGAAGATATAAAGTTGGATGAGCTCTATCACTTAGTTTTAATTACAAATATAATACTATATTTTATCATTTTAATAGTTTTATAATTAAATATGGTTTAATTATTTTTAATATTTCAGATGTATCATTTAAAATTTTTCATTAAAATTTTTCTTTCAGTTTTATTGAGATATAATTGATAATGCAGCACTCTGTAAGTTTAAGGCGTATGGCATAATGACTTACATACTGTGAAATGATTACTGTAATAAGTTAACATCCATCATCTTATATAGATACAAAATATTTAAAAATGTTTTTTTCCTTATGATGAGAACTTTTAGGACTTACTCTCTTGAGTATACCATGTAGCAATGTTAACTAGAGTCATCATGCAGTATATTACATCCACAGTACTTAATTTATTTTTAACTGGAAGTTTGCATGTTTGACCACTCTCATCCTGTTTCTCCTCCACTTCATTTCTGTTAAACACAAATTTTTTCTGTTTTTCTATGAGTTTTGTTTTGAGACTCCACATATAAGTGAGATCAAAGAGTATTTGTTGTTCTGTGACTTAATTTCACTTACCATAAGGCCCTTAAGATCCATCCATGTTGTTGCAAATGGCAGGATTTTCTTCTTTTATGTGGCTGAGTAATATTCCGTTGTATACGTACACTACATTTCTTATCCATTTATTTGTTGGTGGGCATTTAAGTTTTTCCATATGTTGGCTATTGTAAATAATGCTGGAGTGACAGTGGGGGATACAGCTGTCTCTTTACGTAGCGATTTTGTTTCCTTTGGATATATACTCAGAAGTGAAATTGTTGTATCATATGGTAGTTCTGTTTTAAATTTTTTGAGGAACCTCCGTACTGGTTTCCGTAGTGGCTGTATGAATTTGCAATGCCATCAATAGTGCACAAGGGTTCTCTTTATATCCTCACCAGCATTTATCTCTTGTCTTTTTGAAGATAACCAGTGTTCCTGGGATGAGTCATTGTGGTCGTGATTTGCATTTCCCTAATGATAATGATTAGTGATGTTGAACACCTCTTTACATATCCATTGGCCATTTGAATATCTTTTTTGGAAAAATGTCTATTCACATCCCGTACCCAGTTTTTAATTGGATTTTGTTTTTCTGCTGTTTTTGTTTGAATTCTTCATATATTTTGGACATTAACCTCTTATTAGATATAAGATTTGTAAATATTTTGGACTTTTGTGGTTCCATATAAATTTTAGGATATTTTCCTACTTCTGAAAAAAAAATGCCCATTGGAATCTTCATAGGGATTTTATTGAATCTGTGGATGGCTTGGGTAGTATGGACATTTTAACAATATTAATTCTTCTAATCCATGAACATTGGATATCTTTCCATTTATCTGTGTTTTAAGCAGAGTCCCTTTTTTTCTGATAGTGCACTATAAAATTTTGAGGACTTTGCAGTGATAGTCTATGATCATAAAAGCTTTTCTGCCAAAACATCATCAAGTTTTCATAGTATCGTGGCTGTCTTTCTGTGAGTTAGTAGGGCTATGTGAAGTAGGGCTTTTTTTGTAAATGGAAGGAGAGCTCATAGGACTATTTTCTTATTTTAGATGACTTATATCTCCTGATAATGACATTTGAGGTGTCTGTGTGTTGCTGAAAGTTGCATGAGAATAGAATTTAGAGAATGGTTCCATTTTCAGATAGATTAAGCACATGCACTCTATTTCTTCCACCGAATGCATCTATAAAACCTGGACAAAGTGGATGGACAGGTATTTGTGGATTCTAAAGAATAAAAACAGGTGGATTGGGAAAGAAGACTAGTATCATCAAACTAGCTATGAATTTACAATTTTTCCTTCCAGTGTCCCTGAGTCTGAACTTTAATACAGTTTGATTGCTACTGGTGGACACTTAGGTATAGACAAAAAGGGCTCCAAAAGAAGCCTGTTCATTCTGGCTTAAGGAGAGGGAAAAATAACTCCTGAAGTTCAGTGTGAATGAGGAAATTCTATTTTTTTCCTCTCTGTTCTCTCATACCACAGTTCCAGTTAATCCTGTGGTAATGGCAGCAGAGACTGCAGCAGAAGCCTGTAGAGAAAACACCAAAGGATGGCAACCTTCCTTTCCAATTGACAAACTCTCATTACTTACACCAGCCCCTCTCTGTCTTTTTACTGTGTGGCCCCAGAGTTGGTACAATAGCAGAATTGTGTGATCAGCAGATAAAGCACCAGCCTTCTTTGTTCACATTAAGAAGTTATACCTACAGCACAAGGTGATTTACACTGTTGCTCCAAGTGTGAAAAACTGGGAGTTGGCTCTACAGGCAAAGACATGGTGGTGAAGGTGTTGTGTATGCAAGGGATGTGGGAAATGGGAAGGGAGTGTTCTACATGCTCTATGAGAAAACAAACACTTCTACTTTTCCCTTTCCAGAAGAAAGCACAAAGAGGAATAATCAACTATGCTTTCAAAGAAATAACATTCTCGTTTTCATCCCTATGTGAGCACCTGTGAAATCATATTTGATCACAGTTAGTGTTTAGATTATTTAACATGTCAAGTCTGTTGAAACAGAACCACATCTTTTGTTTTTATAAACCTGAAATTTCTTTCTGAGTAGACATCCATCCATGTTGATGCCTACAGTTAATTGACCCCTTCATGTATATTTTTGACAGAGCGCAGAGTACTCAAGCATATAATTTGTAGAGTCCTACATAGATATATCCCAATTTGAAAAGAAAACTAATTTAAGAGAAGTTTCTACAAGTTTTTTTTTATTGGACTGACAAGTGTCAGTCTGAAGGGAGACTCATTTTTCCTTCAATAAGTCTGTATAAAAACTCCAAGTTTAACCAGGTAAAATAAAGTAAGCATGGTCTATTGATCTCTTGTGCTGTACTACTTATACTTAATACTAAGCATTTTATGGGTAATAATTGAACCAAGTTAATCTTTTATCATGTCCACACCTGGAAAACCAACAGATAACATGAACTTTACATCTAAGAAAAGAAGATAAATTCTAAAATTGTGAATTGGATTTATAGGTGAGTTTGAGAGATCACCATTTAAAAATAGTGTGCTTCTTCTGGAGTATACCACTACTTAATTAATGGCAAACTTAGAAAAATTTATTCTTATACAAGAGGAATATGATTTATTTTCTAAGGTCATTTTATGTGAGAAATTTAACCAACATTTATTTGTTTCAGAAAACTTTTCAGTAAATCCCAACTTTGTGTTGGTTGAGGTAACCTGATGATGGTGCTCTGTAACATAGTGGATAACTAGAGTCAGTTCCATTCCGGGTAGTTATGTTCTATAAAGTCACTAAGTTCCTTTTGCTGTGCCATAAACTGTTGATATTGGACAAATCTCTACATTTCTAGGCCTAGGTTTCTTCCCTTGTAAAATGAGGAGGCAGTATTAGATCATCTCTAAAGTCTTTTCCAATCTAAAATTTTGTGTCATTTATGTATAATGATAACTAATATAATAAAAATAAGTCTGAGGTGCTGACAGATTGAGATATATCTTCTGAATTATCAGGGAAAATAATGTAATTGAAAAATAGTTTTTTGAACATGACATATTTTGAATATTTTTTATTAATTTTTTAAATGTGTTATTTATGGTATATATGTTGTGTCACATTAACTATTTTTACTGAACTTTTCCCCCCCTACTAATCCTGATTAATGGAAGTTATTTTTTAGTTGTCTCAAATCCCTTAGGCCTCAGTTCTGTATTGAAGTCCTTTTTATGCAAGTATTCTTAATCCCAGCTCTCCACAGATAGAGGTTGCATAAGGAAGCACACGTTTTCATGACCAAAAATATTTGCCTACGAAATCATCTCCATGCAAACATATCCCTCAGCTAGAATGTCTGGCCATGTCTGTTAAGCCAAACCTTTATTGGTTACTCTCTAGTGACAGAGTGCAAACTGAGCATAAAGAAAAATTATAGACAATGAAAAAAGTGCAGTATTTCATGAAGTTCATGGAAGGGCCATTGGAGGACAGTTTCAGTCATATGCCAGCCATATGTAAGTGAGGTTGTGACAGCTAGATTAGTTAATCGAAGGGGAGAAATTTACCAAGAGGATGACTTAATGACTCCTGAAGCTGGTGGTTCAGGAAAGAGTGGTTTAGACATAACAGAATTAAGAGGAACCTTTGTTGAAAAATTACCTTTGTTTAGGTAACGTCCTGAAAGTCAGCTGGGAAGTGAAGGATGCTGTTACGACCTCCCTCTCACTTTGTTCATTTTCAGAATTAGCACATGGCTATAAAAGTGACCTAAATTTTGTGATATAAAATGAAATAAGCTCTTTTATTTTAAAATTAAATTCTTAAACTTTTTTTTTTTGGTAGTTATTATAAAAATTTGATCTTGTTTTTACATGGATTCATTAGGTGGATTTTTTATAAATCCAGTACTGATTATCCTTGGTTAGTAAGAATTCTGTACATTTATAGCCAAAGATGAGAATGATGGGTTTCTTGATACGCAACACCGGTTTTATTTTTAAAAATATTTAATTTATTTATTTTTAGAGAGATGGGAAGGGAGGATGAAAGAGAGGGAGAGAAACACTGATGGATTGTCTCTCACATGCCTCTAACCAGGACCTGGCCCCTGCCCAGGCATGTGCCCTGACTGGGAATTGAACCCGTGATCTTCTGGGTTGTAGCCCAGCATTGAACCCCCTGAGCCACACCAGCCAGGACACATGCAACACAAGTTTTGGTATCAGCATTACAAAGCATTTGTTGAATATTTCTTTGTACTTGTTGGGTATTGTAAGTGTATTAAATTGATTTCTTTGCTGAGAGAGAGAGAAGAAACAGTGAAAACATAAATCAGGGTTATAGACAAGCAAAAAAAATCAATCAGGCTCATATAGGACATCTCTAGATTTCTCAAGTCAGATTTATTCTCTGCTTCATAAAGTTGAAGGTCCTAAAGGAGATGTCATTTTCATCCCTGCCTGGCTCATATACTTAACCCAAGTTGAAATTAAACACTTCCATAGAATTTTTAACATAAAATTTGAAAATAAGATGAACCCGTATGTGTGTGTGTGTAAAATCAGGTGTTTGTTCTTTCTTTCTTTTCTTTTTTTTTTTTGGAAACGGGCTATTCGAACCTGTGTATTTGAGGGTAGATATTAATAGCTGGTGAGGGAAATCACAGTCTGGTTTAGAGGTAATGCTTTTCTTTTTCTCCCCAATGTGAATTTGTGCACAAATTCTCAAATAATGTAGTTTCCTTTTAATGTTGACATGCTGTAGGAGCTTAACTCTTGTTTTTATCAATGAACCATTAGTATACTTGGTTTTGTTGTATGTCATTTTGCTGCAATTCCAAGAACCTATCAACAACATTAAGTGAGGACTTACTGTATTTGACATAGGTATAGTAGCAAGTTCTGACTCTTCCGTTGTATGCCTGATTTTATTTCCTTTTGCAGGCAATATTTGTTTTACTTGATTGTTCCTCCTTCCCACCCCTCTTTTATAAACTCTGACAATAAGTGAAGGCCAGGAAAGGGACTAAGTATAAAACTTGGACCCAAGTAGAGAACATTAGTACATTCATTTTATTTGCTGGTGGGGACAGAAGTAGGGTAAACTCTGGGACTTAAATACAAGACATGTAGCCTAGTAAAAAAATGAAAATTCTTAAGAAAACTTTTCAAAAAAGTAAAATTTCAAGGCACGTCTATCCTAACACTGACATGACAGAAGAATAGGAGGAACGAGACGCAGTAGAATCAGTTCACTTTCATTTGCAGAAGACTTTTTAACTCAGAGTTGGTCAAAACTCATCTCTTTTAAAGGGAAGTCTTTTTTCCTCTTTAAAGCAAAAGAAAAGAAAATAGTTATTGCCTCATTTGCTAATTATCTAAACACAGCCCTAGGGCAAGAGAGAGCTGCCTGGATACTGGGATTCATGGGTAGGGCTGATGTGGTCAGTCTAGCTCTAAACGTTTGGAGATCCTCTTAATTTTAGGGGATGGTTAACAAGCATTCTTCTGGATGATAAGTTCTCACATATTCTTGTTGTTGTATTTCTTAGAATAGAGTTTCTGGCTGTTCATGTGACCCTATATTTATTTAGTCTTACTGCTGTGGGCCTGAGAGGTGATTTAGATGGAGCCATGAACTGGTGCTTTTTAAAAGATTTTCAGAGGTGAAAAATGTTTAGGATTTTTTCCTTTCTTAAGGTAAAAGGGGTGTGTGCTGGCTTTCTGCTGGACTTAACTTGGTACCGTCTGTATACATACTGTATAAAACACTTAATAAAAATTGTGTTCACTATGGTAGTCATTTTAAATTTTTGAGGTGATTAAATGTTAAAGAAACCAGCTGTGCTTTACCGAAGAATACTTCTCCTCTCTCCCATCATCCATATTTCCATGTTTCTTGAGTTAGAGGAAACTAATTTTCAGTTCAGATATTTACAGAGTCTGATGGCTTTCTGTGAATTTTTAAAGAAATTTATGATTTTTAAGGACTTTTAAGAGAAGTGATTCCATGTTGAAAGCCAGCTATGAAAGTGGACCTAAGAAGTGTTTTCCTACATTTCTCCATATATTTAATTCATGTTCTAACTTTTCTGCTTGGAATGAAGTTCATATGAGATGATGTTTTACTGATAGAATGTCTAATTAAATCATTTCTAAATTTTTGTGTTCTGTTGTTATATTTTAGGAAAGTATCTTCCTCTGAAGCAGAGATTTTAGGAGGAAGAATATCTTTCTGAATTTTAATTTGCATAGACAAAATAGAAATCGTACTTGGGGAATTTTTGTTATGATTAGGAAATAAAATTTAAAATCACATAAAACATAAGACCATGAGTAACTGAATGTGTAACATACTAAATTAATATATTCAGTTACTGTTACTTGGGTTTAGAAGGAAAGAAGTATTGTCCTGACCTGTAAAAGAATGCTAATAGTTATATACACTGTGATCTTCAACACGTTTATAACTTGTAGTCTGTTGATCTTTTTCTTTTTTTAAGGAAAACATTTTGATTAAATTAACACTATCAGAGAAGTAGTCGTGACCTTTTCATTTAACAGTTTCTCCATTGTTTCTCCAGCTATAGGAATGTGTAAGAGGAAACTACTTTAGATATTTTAATTCTTTTGTGCTCTACAGATCTTTAAGTATGGTTCTTCAGAATTGTTGCAGATTGGATTACATGGGAAGCCTGAGATAGAGTTTAGTTTACAGGATGTTCATTGAGGGCCCTTGGGACCAACATCTGTGTAAAGGAAAGGAAGGAAGCAGAATTGTACAAGGGAAAAGTTGAGTTGTAATTCACTGTGATACCCTTGACCAACCATACTGTGAGTTCTCTAGCTAGAATGTCCCTTCAGAGATAGGCTAAGATTACCAGGCCTTCATGGCTTTGCATGAACCTGTCATAGGATATGGGCTGCTCAGGAAGGGGCATAATCTTGGGCAAAAGTTGCTTGCTCTCTTTAGCTCAGGCACTCCCAGCAGTTGGGGCTATAAGTCCTTAATTAAGGGGGATTGGGTGGCGTATCAAAATACCCTCTTTAGGAATATTTTGTTGTCTCTGAAAGAATAGTTTCCCTCCCTCCATCTCTCCCTCCCTCCATTCTTTCCATCCTTCTGTCTTTCCGTCTTTCCTGCCTGCCTCTTTATTTTTCTTTATTGTTTCCTTTGTGATTCTGGGGTAAGTTATACAGTTTTCTTTCTCCTCTGAGCAAAGATAAGATGCTTGACTTTCTTTAACTGCCTTAAAGAATTACTGAGAGTCTCTAAAAATCAGTACTTTAAAAATGCTTCGAGAGCAAAATATATAAAATGCTTCAGATTTTCTTCGCAAAACTGTGTAATATTGAGTAAAAAGAAAAATAATGTGATTTTCTGTTTTACATTTCCATATACATGATCTCCCTGGTTGTCCTGAGGCACTTGAGGCGTTTAGTTTGCCTTGGGCATGGTACGAATGGAGTGTATTAGGAAGGCAGAGAGAATAAAAAGAAATATTTGGCTTTTGATTTTAATTTATTCAGTATTTATGTATTAAGTACCTACTGTTGTGCTAGGCACTGTTATAAACTTTGGGGATAATAGAATTTTGCAGTAAGAAAGTGGGCCTAACAGTTAGGTATTTTAAGCAAGATGAAGCATTTCAAAAGTTCCCCCTACAATGGCTCATGTGGATCAAAGTGGAGTTGAGGGGAGGGGATGATGGTTCTCTGTTATTTTTATTTTAAAAACATGCCTTTGTTTCTCTTGTACTTGACTTTTTCAGATGAAGGGATTGGGTCTCAAATTATTGGATAAAAGTGGAATTTATGGCTACTGGAATGGGTCACATGGGATTTTTCCCTGGTTCCTAGGGAGGGAAATACCGTAGTCCCTGGGAAGTAGCAGGGAGGAAGGGAAGAGGGGGAGGGGGAGGGGAATGGGACATGATAGGGCGTTAGTGATTTTTATCTTTTAGAACTGCCCCCAGAACCTTTCTCAGGGAGAAAAAACTTGGTGCAGCACTCCCAAACTGTTGCAAGTGCCTTAAATTTAACTGAGTACTGGCGCTGCTGTTCACCCCCAGGTGTTTCTGACCATGATTTGATTGTCATTCCTCTTGGTCTTACTGAGAACTGTGTTTGAGAAGTGTATTGGAAACAGAAGGGAATGTCCCCAACTCCTATACCTCCTACACAAAACACCTGTCAAAACCTCCAGATGCCTTCCCTGCCCCCATTCCAGTAGCCCTTGCTCAGTCATTCCATGAAGTTGCTGAATGCCACCTGGCCGACTGACGTTTGGACAGACAGGACAGGTTGAACTGACTTTTCATAGGCAGTCTCCAAAAAATGAGGACTAGGTTCAAACTAAATTGAGAACCCTAAGTCACACTAACCTATTGAAAGACCACATTTGAAGTACTGTCAGGTGCCCCTGACTGATCTAGGTCCCAGCTGTGGACTTCTTAAGATTTGTAAAGAGCTGTCCTTTCCAGGGTCACCTTAAGCACTCCCAGCACTGTACTTCCTGTATGGAAGCCAAAAGTTAACTTGCCTCCCTACCAAAAGCTTAGTGACTTGCACCATAGGGGAGTTCTAAGAGACCTTCGGGTTTTTAGTGAAATGTGTAGTTTTCAAATGATTGTAGAGATCTCACCAACATTAAGGTAACCTTGATTACTTGGTGGAACTTCTTGGAGGGATGACTGATTCATTATTTACATGTACTCTGCAGGCAGTTATCCCTGTGATGGGGTCATCCAATTAGGTTCAGTGTTATGAAATTGATCCCTGACTTTAGCTGAAGTGATCAGTGATACCACCTTGTCTCTAGAAGATATTCAGGTCAGCCTCAAGTCACTGGCCAGGATTATTATGGGTGATAGGATTGCCTTAGATTTTTTTGTGGGCCAGCTGGATTACAAGGCAGATTCTGTTTAATTGCTAGTACTTTTTTCTATACCTGGATTAATGATTTGGTCTAAATGTAAAGGTCAGATCAGACAGATAAGGAGGAAGCCACTTGGATTTCTACAGTAGATCCTGATGGTTTATGGGATTTGCTCAGCTGATTTGTTCCAGGACCCTGGAGGAGCTGGGGGAGGTCAATACAGCAGGTTGGCCTCATCTTGCTACTTGGAATCCTGCTATAGCAGCCTTAATTACATGATTCTTAAGACAGGTAGATTTGGTTTTACCTTTGTTGGTCAGGTTAATCAGCTTGGTTGACAGAGTGGGGTGCTTTGGAAAAATTTTCCAGGAGCCCAAAGTAGTATAGAAAGAAGGGGTACGTGGTTTGGAGGTAAGTTTCCAGTGTCCTCTTAGATTTCTGCATAGTTTGCTACAAGAGACACTGAATGCCTTTGTTTCTGGCTGTCCTTTTAAGGATGCTTATAAACAGCCTTGAAAAATAGACATAGTGTCTCTCCCTGGAGCAGAGGGCAGGGATGTTTACTGTTCAGTATAATAGAGATAACATCTCTCTCCAGACCAAAGGTAAGGCATGGCTCCCTAAACTCAGACTTCCTTTTCTCTAAACCCATTTTGTATGTGTAGACATTCATTTGGGCTCATCCGTGTTGCTGCCCTGGGATGTGACCAGTAAAGTAGTTTCTGCAGACTTTAGCTTTCATTCATGAAACTGAATGTTTCTACCTTGTTATTTACAAGTAGGGCAAAATCTTAGACCCTTCAGATTCTTAATACTGAGATTATGGGTACTCTCTCTGGAGTGTCCATTTAGGGGGCCCCATATCTCTATTTGAAAAATGATGAGTATCCATGTATATGTCAAATGCATATAACTTTCAGTCTGACAGTGCTAGTTAAATGTATATTATCTCTAGTATGGGGTGGGGCCAAATCTGTCTGACTGCCTATTTTCCTGTAAATAAACTTTTACTGTAACACAGTCACACACCCTCTGTATTTGTATTGTCTGTGGCTACCTTTGTGCTACAAAGCAGAATTGAGTATTTTTAACAGAGACCTTATGGCCTGCAAAGTAGAAAATAATGATCTCTTCCTTTAAGAAAGTTTGTAGAGCCCTGTTGTAGCACTGTAGCCCAACGTTATTTCCTTTCAATATACTTAAAAAGTATGTCAAGATAGATGTACAAAGATGTTCACTTCAGAGTTGTTAATGATAGTAAAAAAAAAACAATCATCAAAAAACTGGAGACAACTTCAGGAATTGTGAGGTCTAGATTTATTGTGTGAACATTGACTTGTTTTTCAGATTTTCACAAGCCATATCTTGGACTAAACTTCCCAGTGAGTCCGAGATACCACATTACATACTTGGACTTAAATATGCATCAAACACAATTTTCTTCTTCATCCAGGATAAGGGGTTGCCAGATAATACAATCTGGGAGAGAAGGCAAAGGACACCAGATAAATTTGACCCGCCTCTACCTATTGCAAGTTCCAGGGAGTGCAAGGATCACCCAGTAAGAGGCTGAGGTCCTGCTATTAAATTTTGCATTTTAATCTAAAGGTTTTGAAAGCCAGTCAAAAGTTAGTCTTTGGGAAAACAAAGTAAAACAAAACAAAAGCTGAACAAAACAGATTGCTATTGTTCAGCAAGTAAGGTGTTGCTCCTGCTGTAGATAAGCCACATTCACTACTGATTTCTTTTTCTTTTCTGGTAAGGAGACCCTTCTGATTGTATGCCCAAGAATGAGGGTAGAACTCTTAAATTAGGTGGAAGGCTTATACTGGCTGATTTAGGAGAGAATTAAATTTATTTTATTTTAATGAGGCTTTAGTGAGGAAATCAAGACCAAACTGTTTTGGAGTTTGGTAACCTGATAAGGGGAAGAGTTGATAGCCTGGTACTAAATTAAATTTTAGGAATCCAGTTAAGGAGAAAGAACACAGAGTTCTAATATTATGGTGGCCGGAATTGTAAAAACACAGCTTTTTAGAGGGCAATATTGAAGATGTTTCAGAAATGTTTTACTTACTGTCTCTAGAGGGATTGCTTTTTAGTTGTAAATGTAGTAACACTGTTTTAAGCAACATTTTTTCGCAGTCTTAAAAATTTATAAAAATTTAATTATATTTAATTGTGCATTGACATCCTCATGAAAACGGGGTGTATGAAATAGGGGTTGTCCCAGAAAATCTAGGACATGTGTGCCATATTTATGTAGTCCAGTATTGTTAACAGACTGTAGTCCAGAGATAAGTGATGAGGCTGTTTTTTGAGGATAGGACTAGTGACAGATGTATTGAGCACATCTTGAAGATTTTTTGCAGAGCTAAATATGTTGTAAACTTTGATGTTTTCATTTCTTCAAGTGTGGAGCTGGAGAAGTAATATCTTATATGACAAAGTCTGATGCATGTTAGTAGGATTGCCATTTCTTTTTAAAGTGCTTTTTCCTTTTGAAAAAAAATGTAGCAGTAGTGAGGAGATCTATTATTATGTAACTTGTTGCCTGATTTCCATAGATTATATTTTGTCTCAGAAATTAAATTTCCAAATGTTCAAGTGACCTAAGGAAGACAAGCAGTGTAGAAAACCATTATGTCTGGCCCTGGCTGGGTAGCTGAGTTGGTTAGAGTGTTGGCCCAATACGTCAAGGCCGTAGGTTCAGTCTCTGTTCAGGACACATACAAGAAGCAACCAATGAATGCATAAATAAGCAGAACAAATCAGTGTTTCTCTCTCTCTCCCTCTCTAAAATTAATAAATTAAAAAAAAACAACTATTATGTCCTACCCAAAGCTAATGCAGCCAGCTAGCTGAATAACACTTAGGAAATGTGCTCAATTAAATAAGTAGATTGTTTAAGTGGTTTATTTTTCTATATGGGCAGTTAGGTAAGCATGTTATTTCAGGTGGCAGACGTGGAAGAATTTTGGGACTTTGTGTAGGTGGAACAATGCTAAGCTTTCTTTGAATTAATCATGGAAGGCTTCATGGAAGAGGATGAGTAAGTGTGGAGAAGGACCTGAGGGTGGTATGGCTATCAAGGAGTAATCTATCATTTTTGAATTTAAGGATAATGAGCTTTAATTTTGTGTTACATGAAGTGGATGGAGGAGCTAAACACATTATTTTTTAGAATTGATATATGTTATACTAATTTCATGTTTACTTCTTTCACCATGTATTCTTTCTTTTTTTAGATTAAGAGCATTTTAAGGGTGGAAATTATCTTTTCTGCTTCTTTTGTGCCCCACATAGAACAAAATTAGAGACTTATGTTAACAAAAATTACAGTTTTTTTCTTTAAAAAAAATGAAAATTTAAGATTTCAAATATGGAAAGCTCAAGCATCTTGTTAGTTATTGGGCACAACGTGAGTGAGTAAAGAGCAGACTTGGGCCTCAGAGCTGGGGCAAAACCTTTAAAGTAGTTCTAGCTTTGAGGGCCAAGATGAGGTCAGAGTGTCACACTGGAATTGGAGGACAGGAGTAAGCTTCTGAGTGTTGCAGGTTAGACTAAGTGGTGGGACAGGACACATGGGTATTGCATTAGTATGCGAGACGTGGATCAGAATTATCACCATTCATGAGTAAACATTTTGGGAATTCTGTTCAGAATAAGATTCATGCCCAGAATCTGATAGGAGAGCACATTCATTTAGGATAGGATCTAGGATAAAAGTCTTGTTCTCTACAAAGAAGTGACTGCTTTGGTCTTCATATGACTTTACTGCAGTGACTGAAATCTAGAAGATATAAATTCTTATATTTGCCATAGTGTATATTTCAGGTTTGGGCTAGAATCTAGGGACTGTGATTCTGAATAGTTTTAAATTTCTTTTTTTCTCTCTTTTAATAATAGACCCCGGATCGTATTTCTTGGATGGATCCTCTTGTCAGGTCATTGCACTGGTAGAAGGAAATACGTAGTAATATTCTGATTTTATGGAATTTCTCAATTGAAAAGAGAACAGACTACTATTTCTAGCTCAAACAGGTGGGAGTGGAATAATCTGCACAGTGCCATCTCAGGTGATTTTCCTTTTCTTTTAGAATATTGAGGCTTTTCCTCTCTCTGTTGATGTATAGAGGCATTAAATGCCATATTTATGCTATTGGGGGAATTTAAAAAAACTTGTTTTTGGTTGCCATACTGAAAGGTCAGCTGCATTATGAGAAGTAATTTCTAACAAAATTTCCAGTTTTTACCTCAAGTAGATTATTTCGATAAGATTGAGTTGTTTAATAGATTTTGTTTAGGTATGGGACTTGGTTCCATTCAGTGCAGGCTTTGTGTTTTTATTGAGTACCTGATACATGCCAGATACTTCCCTAGGCTCTTAATATGTATTATCCCATGGGAACCTTAAAAGAAGGATAGTGGTATTTCCATTTTTAAAGGTGAAGTTATTGAAATTCTCCTTACCCACCTGATTAATCAATCCTCTTCATTTCCCCTGGGAATTGTACATACTAACTGATGACAGTGACTCTATTGGTCACTTATGTCTAATCGGTTATACTCTAGTATGCTTCCATACTTCTGCTTCAATCATGAGTAGTATCCTTACCAAGAGTCAGCTGTCTATGTTCCCAAAACTATTAATAATTATTAAAAATTAAACCAATGAATTCATTAAAAACTTTGTTTTATGAAAGCTGTGTTGAATATTTGGAAAGATACAATGACAAGGAGCTAAAATACTTGGTATTGAATTAGATGTAAATGAGATAGTGTTAATAAATTGAATGAAAAACATAAATCTGGAAGATTCTAAATTTATTTCTTTGCAAATGCGTTAGTTTTTGTTCTCCTGTAAAGAAACAATCTGAACACTGTGGAGGATGCATTAGGAGTGTGACTTATGCAAGAAGGGCATTGTGAAACACTCAGTGAAAGGATCCTGAGTCTGAGTTTGGAACCAAATGAAAAATAAGACACAAAAGAGTGACATGAAGATTGAAATGTCAGCTTTATTAATGATACAATGATTAGAGTTTATGGCTTTAGAACTGCTGCTGCCAAAAGAGCTTGCCAACACTGCAAAGAAAATACCTAGAATTTCTGTCTTCCACCATTCCAAGACCTGATTGGAAGAATAGTGCCACTCACTAATGTTGGCAGATTTATTATTGTTTTAGCTCTACATATTCAAGAAATGTGCACACTAGTCAGGAAGCTCACTCATCCTTGGGATAGGGTAGGTAAGGGAGGGGAAGGAGTTCTTTCAGGTAGGGGCCCGAGGCTACTAACTAAAGGTGATTCCTTCATCAAAATATTGGGTTATATGTTTTAAAAAACACTTATGGTAATGCTTGGATAATTTATTGTTATCTTTCCTTTACTCTTCTGTTGAACTTATAATCATGTGTTACATAACTAAAAAGGAACAGAGCCCAAATCAAGCCCCGTCCTATCTGATTTATAAACCTTTTCACTTTTCAGTACATTACACTTGCTGAGGTTTCTTCTGAGTACCCTTCTGCTTCCCTTTTCATAGTTCTCCTTCTTTATGAGCCAGTTGGCGGAATTTTCCCCTTGGGCCTTTGATTACAGAGCTTATTTTGTTTCATTCAGGAGAATAACCCTCACACTGAAGGGCTTGTATCAAACAACATAATAGAACAAAATTATAGTGTACAGTAAGTGAAGAGAAAGAGAAACTTATCACCTAGGATCTTTGAATACCTGAAGTAACATCTGGTCTCCAGATCTAGACAAATTATGTTAAGAGAATTTGTAGATATCTCATACTCACAGTGTTTTTATTTACAAAAGTAATACATGCACATTGCTTCTTAAGAAAAAGTTGCTTAAAAAATGTGAGTCAGCAGTGTGGTAGAGCATAAACGAAGTAAATGAAACCTTAAACTGCATAAACAAAATGTGGTGTCAGAATCATATATACTAATGATTCCACTGTCATCTTAGATGGGGTGTTGAATTCATTTTCATACTTTAAGAGGATCACTCATCAAGTTGCAGTGTCTAGAAGAGCACATTTAGGAATGGAGCTACTGAAAAAGGGGTAATAGTAATACTCTTTTTACTATTTTACTAATTACTATTACAGGAGTAGTAGTAATTGGGGTAGAAGACTAAGCTTAAATGGGACTAAAATTCTCCATGTTTTTGAATATTGCCATACAGAAGAAGGTACAGACATCTCTGATGTTCCTCTAAAACAGTGGTAGGAGCCCTGGCTGCTGTGGCTTAGTTGGTTGAGCTTCGTCCTGTAACCAAAAGGTCACGGGTTTAATCCTGGTCAGGGCACATGCCTGGTTTGTGGGTTTGGTCCTGGACAGGGTGCTCATGCCACCGATCGATCTGTGTTTCTCTCTCACATTATTGTTTCTCTTCCTCCCTCCCTCCCTATCTCCCTCCCTTCCTTCCCCTCTTTCTAAAATCAATAAGCATGTCCTTGGGTGAAGATTAAAAAAAAAAAATTAAACCGTGGTAGGAAAACTTTTTGTAAAGGGCCAGATAAATATTTGGGGCTTTATTTTGCAATCTTTTGACAATGCCATTGTTACATGAAAGCAGCCATAGACAGTATGTGGTAGACAAATGGGCATGGCTGTATTCCAATAAAACTTTATTTGTAAAACCAGATAGTGGGCTGGATTTTATCCAAAGGTCAACTCTTGCTCTAGAAAAACACCGTTTTCTTCTCAATTTAAGAGAGAATTTTCCAAGAGATTGTGGGATTCAGTAGCGGAAAAGACTGTCTCAAGAGGTGTGACTACCACCACACTGATTTGTTATAACCGTCCACTTAACATGATGTTGGTAGGACTTTCTGCTAACTAGAGGGGAAGACCCCATGACTCCTAAGACTTCTGCTAACTTTTTCCCATCGTGCTTTTCTAACTGATAAAAGTTCTCTGATTTGGTTATTTGAATATTTGCAATTTAATGGGAAAAGATTCAGTTCAGAAAAGAAGTCTGTATTAAACTGTGCTTTGTATGAGTTTGCTTAATTTTAGTGAATTAAATCACATACACTTTTATTTTACATGTGCATTTTATTACATGTAATAATAAAATACAACATATATTCTTTATATTAGATTATAGTTTATTAATTTATACACTTAAATATGTACATTTTGTTATGTATATGTGTACAGTAAATATATGTGTATGTAGGACATATATGTACATTGTATAATAAACACATGTAAAGTGTATTATTCAATAGTTTTGAGATTTATTTTGACAGATGTATAGAACATGTCCATCTTTCCAGAAAGTTGCATTATACTCCTTTGCAGTCAGTTTTCCTTCACACCTGTTCATTGGAAATCACTCATTTGATTTCTATCACTATAAATTAGTTTTAGTCTGTTCTAGAAATAAGTTCATAATAGTGGAATTATACATAATAAACTCTTATATCTGTCTTTTTTCATTCAGAATTGAGATCCATCCAGGTTCATGCATCAAAAATTGTTTTTTATTGCTGAATAATACCTTTTCATATATGAGTGTTTATCCACTTATCAGTCAGTGATATTTGGATTATTTACCACTTTTTGGCTATTACGAGTAAAGCTGTTGTGAAATTACTATACAGGTTTTTTATGGACATTTGATTTTTTTATTATCCTCATGTAAATATCTAGGAGTCATATTCTAAGTGTATGGTTAATATTCTGTGAAACTGGAAAATTGCTTTCCAAAGTGGTTGTACCATTTTACACTCCCAAAGTAATGAATGATTGTTCTAGTTGCGTAACATTCTTTGTAACACTTGCTATAGCAAGAAATAACACTTGCTGTTTCTTTCCTCTTTCCTCACCTTTTAATCCCTGACAACCACTAATCTGTTCTCTGTTACCATAGCTTTATCTTTTTGAGAACTTCATATAAATGTAATAAAACAGTATGTAACATTTTGAGACTGGCTTCTTTCACTAAGCATATTACCTTTGAGATTCAGCTGTGTTGTCAAATGTTATCAGTTATTTGTTCCTTTTTATTTCTGTGTAGAGTCACATCATGTAGATGTACCAGGTTCTTTATCCATGTTCAAGGATTTTTATATTGTTTATGGTTGTTGGAGAATATTATTAGAGTGGCTGTGAACATTTTTGTACTAATTTTTTTTGTGAACATAAGTTTCATTTTTGTATGCTAAGTACCCAGGAGTGGAAATTCTGGGTCACGGGGTAACTGTGCAGTTTGCTTTTTTTAAAAAAAAGTTTCTTATTTTGGAAGTAATTACATTCATTGATGTAAATTTAGAAAGTATGAGCTGGAATGAAAAAATCAGACAAATATTACCCAGTCTTTCTGCTGAAACCGTAAAAATTTCCTTTTATTTTTCCTCTTCCTTCTCTTCTTCTACCCCTCCCCCTCACTTTCTTTTTCTCCTTTCTCCCTCTTTTTCCTCCCCATCCTCCATCTCTTCCTCTTCTGTTTTTACCTAGCAGTAATCATATTGAAAATATAATTTAATAATTCCCTTTTTCTCTTAATTTCATTATTTACATGTAAGACTCAACTTACTGGACAGTAATTTTTTAATCGGCTTGTGGTGCAGTATCTATCATGTATATAATCACAGTGCACATTTGTAGAAGTGGGTGACTATAGTGGGATTTTAGGCAGCGCAGCTGGCTGGTGGTAGTTATTTTGGACTGACCAACTTTCCTTTACTGATCTAACTGCCGTCATGGTGACAATGGACTGCCTGATCTTGGGGATGCTGTGGTTGATGCCAAACACTTGCTTTGTCACTTGGACTGAATAGAGCCTTAAGGCAACTAAATATTTGCCATTGTTTATAATGTGAGTGATTATTTCTGGAGTAGACTTTTCATCTAAACCTCAATAGAATAATAGGGTTATTTGTATTCATGAAGCAAACAACGTGGAAATGTTTCCATGGAGTCTTAGAAACCAGATGCTACTAGCTCCATATTTTTCTACTTCTTACGTTTACTTATAAATGCTGTGGGCTGCTCCTGTTTTCAGAATGTTGGCCTTAGTCAGGTGATAGCTAAGGCCTTGATGTGGCCTTGTAATACTCAGATAAACACTTCTTCGCATTTGACTGAAGTGCTAGTTAGTGATGCTTCTGTCACCTTTGTAACCAAGAGCTTGGCTAAATGGACTGTTTGGCTTGAGGTTTGGGGAAGTAAATAAGTCTTTCTGAATCTGTCTTCTATGAGAGAATTTCATTAAGCTAATAGACCCTATAACTCAGAATTTAAAATCAGAGAACATAGGGTCTTTTACTTGTTTAAAAAGAGGAAGTATCCTCTGGTTGGATAATATGGAGTAGACACTCAACACCCCCTTTTTTCAACTGAATGTAACTGTGAAACCTGAACAAAATGCATGGTAAGTAGCAGCAGGCACATTGCAGAAGAACATCAGATTTTGAAATACCACCAAAACACCAGGATTCCCTGACCTAACCTCAGTGTAGCCAGAAACCTAGAATTGAGCACCGGGGTATAGAGAGAACAAGATCTAGAAACCCTCTACTTCTGGCTTGAGTTGTGAGAAAGAGTAAAAAACTCAGAGAGTTGGGACCAGTCACTATTCCCCCTCCCACTTTTTTATTTTTTCTATTTTTCTCACCACTCAGTTAATAATGACATCAGTTTGCAATTGGAGTCTGTAGGAGCCAGATCTCTGAGGGAGGGGAACCTTACCACTCTTTGATGAAGCTGTGGTTCCAAGAAGGCAAAGGCAAACTCCTTGGCTTTTTTTAGTTTGTCCTCCCAATGTTTGGCTCAAGACAGGCATAGTTGTAGAAGACTGACTGCTCCTTGCTGGAGGACAGAAAAGAAAATCCTCAGGGAATTGGAAAGTGCCAGGGAGAGAATGAAGAGGAAAGAGCTTAGACCCATGAAATTGCTTACAAACACCAGGGCTTATTTTTCAACCTGTGCATGTGCAAGGTATGGTCCTAAATTAGCATTTCAAAGGCTTTGGAAACAGATTTGGGATAAAACTCCACCCAAGGGGCCAGCTGACCACTGGGTGGCGAATCCATGGGAAAAATCCAGATAGCATTGCAAAGACTTTCAAAACTGAACTGACATTGGAACCACAACATACAGAAGGTATATTGGAACTTAGAGCTTGAACTTTACCAGATCGGCTAGCTGCCTGTGAAAATGAAAATATTAATATACTCTATAGGATTTCAGAGGATCCTGAGTTTCATAGTATATTCAAAATGTGAAGGATATAATCAAAGTTACTCAATATGGAAAGAATCACAAATAACACATTGAGAAAGGCAATGAGAGATACAACTGGCAAGATAATAGAGATGTTGGAATTATTTGACAAAGACTTTAAACCAGCCATGATTAAAATTTGTGAATAAGACATTGCAAATATCCCTGCCACAGTGTTAAACTAAACATATCAGCAAAGAAATAAAAGGAATAAAGTGGAACCAAATAAAATTTGAAACTGAGAAGTACAGTAATCATAATGAACAACTCACTGGATGGATTCAATAGATAATGGAGGTCAGGGAGAGTCACTGAACTTGATAAGTCAGTGGAAATTTCACAGTCTGAACAATAAGGGAGAAAATAATAGGAAAAAAAAGAGCTTCAGGAAACTATGGGAAAGTAACATAAGGGCTAACTAACACTGGAGTCTCAAAAGGACAAGAGAAATAGTGCAATGCAGGAAAAAAATGTTTGAAAAATTACTGGCTAAACCAAAAACTATAATTGGATACCAAAAAGGGGGAAAAGGTCAATTTTACTATATGAGAATTTAAAAAATAAAATAAATTTTGAAAAAGGTGGCATTATATCATGGTGGTAATGTAGACTCCTTTGACCTTGGGAATTACTGGTTTCACAGTTGGTGATAGGGAATGTTTTAGTTTTTCCCCCTCCTTTCCCACCTTGTTACCTGAAGTGAATTACTAATTTGATGTGAATAGTGGTGGCAATATGTTTAGTTACTTTTTCTTTCGAGAGCAATTCTTGGTATATATGATAGTTTCACTCTTTATATCTTATTTTTTTAAGTATAGAAGCTTTCACTTAGGAGAAACTGTAAGGATGTGAACAGTCTTGAGAAAGAAAATAGATTATATTTCTATGTACAGAATTTTATGGAATGTTAGTAAAAATTGGCAACTTTGCTTATTTAATTCTAAAAATGTGCCATTAACTAAATACCCCTAATTTCACAGTTCTGTAGACATTTGGCAGGGATTGTACAGGTTCAAAAGGAAAGTAAACACCAGAGTATCCATTAGAAGGGAAAATAAATGGAAATGATTCAGAAATAGATGTCACGAATTGACACATGTAAATGCTGTTTGCTCTCTAAACGAATTCTTAGCCAAAGCTCTTTATCCTGAAGTTATTTAGTGATAGGGTGGTGATAAAATTCAGACACATATATATTTCAATTTAAGTTTACAAGTGAGCCACTTCGCATCATTGATCATCATGTTAGTTTTGGTAATACCTATTTGGATTAGAATACAGTTTAACAGTTCTTTAAACAAATGGCTGCTTTTTTCTTGTGGGTGCTTAGGTTACCTAAATGATATATTGAAGTTGATCAAATTTACTTCAGTCTCCAAGGCAATTTTTTGCTGTTCATTAGACTATGAAGGAAGAATCTTTAGTTTTCTGCTTTTCTTGTCAGTTGATGGCCGGCTGTCAGATGGTTAGTGGACTTGAACTGTGAGCTACTAAAACTCAGGATGCTTATCTTATTGACCAGTTATCCTTATTCATTGCTTTTTTTCCTTCCTTCTTTTGCTATATGTTTTGTCACTACAGTTTACCACTTCTAGGTGGGCAAGAAGAGGCTTTGGGGCACAACTTGATAAAATAATTGCCAGCTGTGGAAGGGAGGGTAATGCTGGAGAGGCAGAAGTGAAATCGGTAATTAATATGTGGCTTTAAGATCACTTATGGATTTCATATGTTTATCTTTGTTACTTAGGGATGTGAATAGATTAATAAATTATGACAACAAATTTAACATAGAGGATATTTTAAAGATTTTATTTATATGTGTATATATATACAGGTATACATGTGTGGATTTATAAGGATATGTAAATAAATGGTTCATAAAGCATTTTCTCATATACAAGGTCTGTCCAGGATGTATCTAGCCATGTAATATGAAAAATAGAGAAATTTGTTGAAGAAGATACAAGAAACATTGTACATAGGACAATGACACTTCAGTCCCCTTCAAAGTAGACACCCTGGGACCCCTCATGGTTCTCCCAGTCGTCATCAGCTGCCCTGCCGTATTTTCCTGAATCTCATTGATGGTCTGGAATCTCTTCCCTTTCAAAGGTGATTTTAGCTTTGGAAAAAGCCAGAAGTCGCAGGGTGCCAAATCTGGGCTGTTGAGGGGCCGAGTCATCTGGGTGATTTGATGTTTGACCAAAAAACTCTGCATAAGACATAATGCATAAGTGGGTTTGTTATCATGATGAAGCTGCCAATCACCAGTTACCCATAGCTGTGGCCTTCTGAGTTATCGAATAGTTTCCGCAGATGAATTTTCAAGCTTAATGCAAAATTTGATGTAGATTTGTTGCTCTACTTGCTCAGTCATTTTAAATGCCACAGCCACACAGTAGACTTGCTCGCTAAGTGGCATCTACTGCCCCCGCTGACTAGTACAGTGAAGTCGTCATTGTTCAGGCATGAGCATTCTGTCACTCTCCTTGGCTACCAGATTATGTCGATGTCACGCAAACCATTCCCGTTATATTATTGATGGCTCCAACTTTTTCACACAGGCTTTGTATATGTATATTTTTCACTGCATATTCACAATACAGTGAATTTAGTAGTGCTATTATATCTATTTTTTTTTACATGTAAGAGACCAAGATTTAGAGAATTTAAATGACTTTACCAAAACCATGAAGTTAATACAATGGAATTAACTTAGAACTTGGACATTGACTCCTAGCTCAAGGTTATTTCCATTTCACATTATTGCCTTTTAAAAAAGCAGTGAGCACTTGTAAGTTACTGTTTGAAAAGGGTATGTTGTCACATAAAATTCTGTTTGCTGTGATTTCCACTGTTTTTAGGGGCATTCAGTACCCTGTTGCATGGGTACCATAGGAGAAACAAATATAAAATATTTTCCTCAATGTATTAGTTCCCAGACCTTTGCACATCTGTAAGGAAATAATTATAATAACATTAATTAACATTTACTGAGTGCTATGTGTACTTAACATGAATGATTTTATTTTATTCTTAACAACTTCCCACCTCACCTTATGAGATAGGTACAGTTTTCCTTGCCAGATGAAGAAAAAGAGCCTTTTGTGTCTAAGTAATTTGTACAAGATTATGTACAGGGGTGGACAGAAGTGGGTTTACAGTTGTGAGTATGCATTACACAGAGTTTATTCTTGTATTATTATTTGTTAATAATTGTACTATTTATTTGTAAACCTACTTTTGCCAACCCCTATGTCTACAAAGATGAGTTAGGGGATTTGATTTCAAACTGTTAAAATGGTATGGTGTTCCTGAAAGAGTAGTTTTATTCAATTAATAGCATGGAAAGTATTTGCAGTCAAGTATAATCACCAGGTGCTTTTGATGGACTTGGAAGGGTGGCTTAGATTGGTTAAAATTTTCTTAATATTATGCTTTGTTTATATTCCCGGGGAAAAAGACACTGAAGATCCTTGACTGATATGATAAGAAGACTTCTAATTGGGATATTATTAGAAAAGTAGATCAGGATCAGATTGTGAGAAGCCTTGAGTGACAAATTGAGTAGTTTGGAACTTTGAGGGACTCTTGAAAGATTTTGAAGCAGTATTGGGGAGGTTTTCATTAAGTGTGGTGTGGAATGGATTGAATAAAATACCATTGATGAGAGTGATGAAGGCATGTCGATGCAGATAGGTCTGGATTACGAAAATAATAGGAAAGGAATAGGAGTTGGGGAGAAGCTATTTTAAAGAACAGGTTGAATGTATTTTGTATTTTAACATTAACCTAGTCCTGGTGTATACCTAGGAGTGTAGAATTCTTGGTCATATGGTGATTCCATATTTAATTTTTTGAGGAACAAGTGGCTGTACCATTTTACATTCTTGCCACTCCAGTCTCTCCAGATGTTGGTTAACAGTTGTGATTTTTTCTTTTTATGATAGACATCTTGATGGGTGTGAAGTAATAACTCATTTTGGTTTTGATTTGAATTTCCCTGATGGCTAATAATGATAAACATCTTTTCATGTGCTTATTGGCTATTTGTGTATCTTTGCAGAACTGTTAATTCAGATCATTTGGCCATTTTTTAATTATTTTTTTATTGTTGAGTTTTCGTAGTTCTTTATTCTCGATACATGATCAGATATGTGATTTCGTAGTATTTTTAATTTCTTTTAATTTTCACACTATCCAGTTTAGCTACTTTTTGTTTAATTGTTTGCGTTCTTGTTGTATTGTCAGAGTGATTGTCACATAGAGCAGAGGAAAGAAAGAAGAAAGCCTTATATCATTTTTTCTCCGTAGAATAATTTTTTGAGACTTTTTCCTTATAGTGAGTCATTGGATCTGGGCAGCTGAAAATAACTAGCATATTGGGATGATGTGGTTAGTTTAATTAAAGGAGGAGGTAAATTAATTAGAAAGGTCAATTGTTTTCTCCTGGACAAAGAAGTAAAAATTTTAAATGTGGCCATTCTCCTAAATTGATAGTTGTAAGGTAATAAAATCTAAAGTAATAAAACCAGAATAGTTTTGAAAATGACTTTCTCCAGATTTTAAAGAATAGTACATGTTACCTAACAATAAGGTGGGGTGGGTGGGTGGGCAGCAGAAAGGTCAAGGGATTCATGGGAAAAGGGTAAGGGAGAGAGAGTTAAAGAGGAAGTTCAGACTGTCATTTTCTTCTGATCATATTGGCGTTTGATAACAATTTTGACTACCTAAGAAAATTGTTCAAAATGTTTTTCATTTTTTAGGTTCTCTGATGCTGTAAGAAGTACATCTACTTTTAATGGGCAAAATAACTGAAAGGTAGAATCTACTTTAGTACAGATTCCCACCCCCATTCTTATGAATAAGTAGTGTATTGCACACTCATGCATGTGTACACATGTGATTTAATTAGACATGGCAGAAAGTTGATATTCCTTATTCAGGAAGGATTTAAATCTGTAGTGTTAAATGTGTATATTATTGAACCAGATATGGCATATCACAGTCAATACTGTAATATGAGGTCTGTCCATAAAAGTCTAGCCAACATTAATATAACGAGAATAATTTGTATGACATTGATGTAAACTGGCAGCCAAAGATGGTGAAATAGAATGTGCATTTCTGAACAATGACACTTTCACTGTGCTAGTCAATAGGGTTGGTATACACCACTGACTGAGCATGTATACTGCGTGGCCGTCATGTTCAAAATGACTGAGTGAGTAAAGCAGCGAATGTGCATCAAATTTTGTGTTAAGCTTGAACATTCCTCTGTGGAAACTATTTGGATGATTCAGAAGACCGCTATGGGCAACTGATGATTTGCAGCTTCATCATGACAACGCACCCACTTGTGCATCATGTCTTGTGCAGAGTTTTTTGGCCAAACATCAAATCACTCAGGTGACTCTTAGCCCCCTTACAGCCTAGATTTGGTGCCCTGTGACTTCCAGCTTTTCCCAAAACTAAAATCACCTTTGAAAGGGAAGAGATTCCAGACCATTGATGAGATACAGGAAAGTACAATGGGGTAGCGGATGGCAATTGGGAGAACTGTGTGAGGCCCGCCTACTTTGAAAGGGACTGAGGCATCACTGTCCTCTGTACAGTGTTTCTTGTTTGTTGTATCTTCTTCAACAGATGTCTTTATTTTTCATGTTACATGGCTGGATACCTTATGGGCAGACCTCATATGATATAAGCCTTTTTTAAAACAGCGTGATAGGTTTCGAGGGGAAAGGAATTTGATTACAAAATGAAAGTCTTTAAACTATTTTTATGCATTTGAGCAAAAACAAAATTAAGAGAAAAATTTCTCTTTTAATTGTGTTAGAAAGGGCTTAATAATTGTTCACTCAAAATGTCTGATCAAGGACCTCGGTTAGGGGAAGCTGTCAGTGATAGGAAGGTGTCTGGGTGCTACTCAGAGACTGAGTTTTGGGAATCCACTGCTTCAGATTTATAGACGTGAATCAGTGGCATGAAAATGTACTCTCATGTCTGCATTCTTTCTAAAGCATGTCCTTCCCTTAATTAGGAAAGGACAATTGAAATATAACATGTATGGAAATAAAATTAAAAGGGCGAAGAAGCCTTGTGGTTTATCTAAAATGTGTTTTATTTTTTAAAATATTTTTGTTTCTTTAACAGGAGACTGCTACTTTAGGAACAGTAGGGAGGAACGTTAGGAAGATGTGTTTTTCTTTAGCTCACTTTTGTTCGAGTATATCGAAGACATAGAAGTAAACTTTGGAATTGCAGTGGTTCCCAAGGCACATGCAAGAGTGTGTATGGCTTGTGTACTATGGTTGATTGAGAATTAGAACATGAGATAGGTGACTTAGCTTTTTGGCCTGTTTTGTCATATGGGAACGAGGGAAGAGGAAAAGGTACTCCAAATTCTGTGATTTCTGTGATTGAGTTACCTTGCCTACCTTTTAATTGTCAAATGTTTTTGTCCCCTAAACCTCTTGTGCTCCTAACACATATAACCAACTTCTTCAGTGTTTGAGCCAGATTGCTTGACATGCTTTTATGCTCATTCTGGACCTTTCATTCACAAAAGTTTATCTGAAGTCTTTTAGTTCTTTTTTTTACTTTTTATTTTAATAAATTGAGTAAAAGTACATTGTAGACTGTCTTCTAGTATATTATGGTTGAGTGGAACCATTCATGTTCCGCTCTCTGGATAATTAGTAATTTAATAGAGTTCACTAATGACTTACATCATGTAAACAGAACTTGGGTTGTTTTTTCTTACTTATTTGTCCATTTGAAACTCATCTGCTGCCTTCCCCATTTATGAAGTACTGTGAATATTCCAACAGCAGCCTTAGCATTTTGCTAGCCGGAGTAACTTGATTGCTATTTACACACCTGGTCATTTAACTTGGTTTCCCCAACCAGGTTATTTATCTTCTTATTTGTGGAATCCATTTCTCCATCTATTTCAGTAAGTGTTTTCCCTGTCTTTGGCTTTGTCTGCCAAAACTTTAACCAGGACAGAAGAAGTCTTATATCTCATCATAGCTTAGATTCTTGTTTTTGTTGTTTCTTTGAATAATATGGTAGAATTTTAAAGTATGTAAAAAGGGTAAGTCAATTATGCATAAAGTTTACATTTGACATTATACTCACATTTCTAACAGAAATTAGTGTTGGATCATTCTCCCTCTCCTCCTACCCTCTGTACCCCCACCTTGATAAACCATTTCCTAGCTCACTTTGGGTTATACTTGCTTATTGAGTCAGTGGACCTTCTTGTTCCAGACCGTCTTTTAAAGAGTCACATGACCAATTTATCAGTATAGTTCATGCTTTCTTCTGGACCTCCCTAAGGACAAATAGAATTACTAATCCGACTGGCCTCTGACACAGTAGCTGCTAATATTTTAGTAGCCACAGTTCTTTGAGACTGTCAAAAGTCATGGTTGGTTGTTATCCAGACCCAGTAAATTCTTGTATTGATTTTCTTTATTACGCTGATCTAATTTTTTAACTTCTGCTTTAAAAAATATTTAAATCTTTCTTGAACAGCTTCTTTAATAAATAGTGAACAGGGATTCAATATCTCTTCTGTCTCACTTTATTCCCTGAATGAGAACTTTTATTTTTAAAATACTTTTTAAACTATTGCAAACTGATTTCTAAACTCTTTAAGGGTATTATTTTCTTTTGAGAAGTTATTTTCTCTCCATGAAAACATGATTATATTGATTCTTATTTATTATCTTTCATCGTAGAATAAAATTTTAATACAACCAAGTAGTAAAAAAATTTTGAGCCATTAATTTCTTTTTCAGACTTGATTCCTGTTTTTGTATATAACATGGACTATATATTTGATTGTAGAGCCCATCTTGACATAATGCATGATGATGACCTTTCATATTTTAAATTAATGATATTTAAGTAAATTGATTTTTTTCCCATTTGTCTTCACCAGGGGATTCAGTATCCAAAGAAAGCTATTTGGCAAGTGCATAACCTGAATGAAATGTCAGGGAACAGATGGAAGGGGGTTCCATAAGAATTGGCTGAATAGTAGGAGTTTGACTTTCTGTAAAATAGCTTTACTGGCTTTCCTCTCCTGGAGAAATGATGTTAAAAAGAGCTCAACCTTCAAATGAAGGAACAGCTGTTTTTAGGCTGGTATTCAGTAGGAGATAAAAGCCCTTTCAAGTAAGGTCTTAACCCAATGATTTATTTATTTTTGAAGGGCTGTGAGTTCTGAGAACACCAAGAATATCTCAATATCAGATGTAAATACAGAAAACACAGCTCAGAGCCAATAAAAGTTCTATGAATATTCCTGATGATATTCCTGGCTTGATTAGGGTGAAAAATTGCATTCAGGGTTAATTAACTTATACTGTGAATATAAAGGCAACTGAGTTTATTTATGATTACATAGATGGGGTTTGTGAAAGTTATTACAGTCAAATTCTCTGCCTATGTGCATGTAGGATATCCATGCACATTTTTAAGTTTTGCCATAGAGTACTGAAGATCATACTTATTGTATAAATCCCTTTTAAAGTATTGATCCATTGCATGATCCACTTACATGAACCCATGATGAAGTTCTCAGGAGACTCTACCTGACATTAATTTCTTCTGTATTAGACAGAACTAAAAATACATTGGAAGAAAATGGAGCTGAAAAGAAAGATGGGCATTTTGGCAGCCAAACAAATTTAGCTCCGACTGCCGGGCAAGGGAGAGGGTGGTGAGCTCATCGCTGATTAGTCAGCTTTTAATACATTTAAATTTGATGTAATCTTCATAATAAATCATTTGTAAATACTGTTAAACCAAGTAGTTGTTCTTATTTGCTTTTCACATTTTCAGGTGGAGAAATTAGATGCTGTGTCTCTGTTTTTTCCTTTTGGATCCACATAAGCATACTTTTCAAACCTTTGCCACTGTGGGAATTAATTGTGGCAGTGGAACCTAAAATGTTGTTTTATGCTAATTTTATAATGTGTATATACTGCAGAAGTTAGATGAAGGGACTAAAGTTAAACAAAGATCTAGAGCCACTGCCAAAACTAAAAACAACAATGACACAAAGAAGAGAACAGAATGCAGGGTCCAATGCCAATAAAATCCAAATGTAAATTTGCTGGTTGACAGGCATCACATGTAAATGGGCTTATTTTGGCAACTGTTGGAGTTAAAATACAAAAGACATCTTATACAAAAGCAAAAGTAATTTGAGTGTTTTTTTAAGAAAATGGTTTTTCAAAATTTATAGTAGCCATTTAGTTTGTATGAAGAATGCTGCCTTTCACTTTTGTTAAAATCCATTTATTGTTTAGTTAATCCCATTACTAGTGTACTATCTTCATATTCATGAAAGTTATTTTGGGTGACATAAGAAGATATGACCGTTACATCAAAAGTTTACTGAATACTTTTTTCCCCCAAGTCTTGGATTGGGGCCCATAGTTAGAATTCTTTCTTGGTGTGTTTGCAGCATATTTTATATTGTGAATATAATTGCCATTTCCAATCAATGCATGTGTGGCATATATATAATTACAAAAATAAAAATTTTATACACATAAAATAAATCTCTAGCTAGTTGTGGATCTGACTCATATATGGCTCATCAGATGGCCATGGGTGAAGGGAAACATAGTAGGAAGCTTTAAGCTTTAAGCTAAGGAATGAAAACAGAATGTACTTACAGAAATAAAAAGATATAAATGAGCATCATTTTCTGTGTGTTCGAAGTGATTTCTTCCCTGCCCACTTCCATTGGATGGTATTATTAATATATGAGTATTCTTTAGTAAGAATTATTCAGTGTCCTTTTCTTCCCTCCCTCCCTCCCTTCTTTCCTTCCTTGACATCCTAATGTGTATTAGCTCAGGATCAAGAGCAGTTTTTTATGGGGTTTTTTTTTGGTATTTTTTCCATTACTATTTATCTCCCTTATACTCTCCTCACCTCTACCACCTACCACTGCCGCCTCCCCCCCACCTCGCCATCACCACTGTTGTCTTTGTCCATGAGTCCTTTCTCTTTTTTACTCCATCCCTCCCCCCAAGCCCCTCCCCCGGAGCTGTCTTCTGACCTCCATCCATGAGTCTGCCTCTGTTTTGCTTGTTTGTTCATTAGATTCTACATATGAGTGAATCATATAGTATTTATCTTTCTCGGACTGGCTTATTTCACTTTAGTATCATATTCTCCATCTTCATCTATGTTGTCACAGAGGGTAAAATTTTCTTTTTTATGACTGAGTAATATTACAGAGTGTAAATGAACCATAGCTGTTTTATCCACTTACCTACTGATGGACACTTGGGCTGCATCAAAATCTTGGAGTTGTAAATTATGGTGCAATGAACATAGGAGTATTTATATTCTTTCAAATTAGAGTTTCGGGTTTCTTCAGATAAATTCCCAAAAGCGGAATCACTGGGTCATAAGGCAGTTCTATTTTTAATTTTTTGAGGTAACTTCATACTGCTTATGCACTGGCTATACCAGTCTGCCTTCCCACTAACAGTTCAAAAGGGTTCCCCTTTCTCCACATCCTCACCAGCACTTGTTTGTTGATGTATTGATGATAGCCAGTTCTGAGTGGTGTGAGGCAATATCACATTGTGGCTTTAATTTGCATTTACCTGATGATTAGTGACATTGAGTATTTTTTCATATGTCTATTGGCCATCTGTATCCTCTATGGAGAATTGTCTGTTCAGGCCCTTTGTCCATTTTTTAATTGGATTGCTTGTTTTTTTGCTGTTGAGTTTTATAAGTTCTTTATAGATTTTGAACATTAATCCATTATTAGATGTATCAGCGAATATGTTCTCCCATTCTGTGGATTGTATTTTTATTTTGTTGATGATTTCCTTTGCTGTGTAGAAACGCTGTAGTTTGACATAGTTCCATTTTTTAATTTTTTCTTTTGTTTCCCTTTTTTGAGGAGATATCAGAAAAAAATATTACTACAAGCAGTGTTCGAGATTTTACTGCCTATGTTTTGTTCTAGGATTTTTATGATTTCAAGTCTAACATTTAAGTCTTTAATTTGTTTTTAGTTTATTCTTGTGTATGGTGTAAGAAGGTGGTTTAATTTCTTTTTTCTTTTTTGCAAATATCTGTTCAATTTCCCAACACCATTTATTGAATAGATTGTTTTTACCCCACTGTATGTTCTTGCTCCCTTTGTGTAATGTTAATTGACTACGAAGGCATGGGTTTAGTTCTATTGCATTGATCTATGTGTCTGTTTTTATGCCAGTACCATGCTGTTTGATTACTATGGACTTATATTATAGTTTGATATTAGGTAGTGTGATCCTTCAACTTTTTTCTTCTTTATCAAGATCGCTGTTGCTCTTCAGGGTGTTTTGTGGTTCCATATAAATTTTTGAAATATTTGTTATAGTTTTGTGAGATACATCATTGGTATCTTGATAGGAATTGCATTAAATCTGTAGATTGCTGTCTTTAGTATGGTCAGTTTAATGATGTTAATTCTTCTTACCCATGAACACTGTATATGCTTCTATTTATTTGTATCTTCTTCATTTTCTTTCTTCAGTGTTTTAAATTTTCCGAGTACAAGTCTTTTACATCCTTGGGTTAGCTTTATTCCTAGGTATTTTATTCTTTTTGTTGCAATTGTGAATGAGATTTTTTCTTAATTTCTCTTTCCTAATAGTTCGTTATTGGCATATAAAAATGCAGCTGATTTCTGGATATTAATTTTGTATCCTACTACTTTACTGAATTCATTTATCAGTCCTAGTAGTTTCTTGGTGGAATCTTTAGGGTTCTCTATGTACAGTATCATGTCATTTGCAAATAACAGTTTAACTTTTTCCTTTCCAATTTGTATGCCTTTTATTTTTTCTTCTTGTCTGATTGCTATGGCTAGGACTTCCAGTATCATGTTGAGTAAGAGAGATGAAGCCTCTTTCTTGTTCCATGTTTTGTTCCTGATCTTGAGGGGAATGCTTATAATTTTTGTGCATTAAGTATGATACTGGAAGTGGGTTTGTCATATATGACCTTTATTATGTTGAGGGATGTTCCCTTTACTCTTCCTTTGCTGAGTGTTTCTATCATAAATGGGTGCTGGATTTTATCATGTGTTTTTCCTGCATCTATTGATATGGTCATGTGGTTTTTTATTCTTCATTTTGTTAATGTGGTGTATCACATTTATTGTTTACAACTGTTGTACTGACCTTGCAATCCCAGAATAAATCTGACTTGATCATGGTGTATGATTTTTTTTGATGCATTGTTGCATTTGGTTTGTTAATATTTTTTTGAGGATTTTAACATCTATGTTCATCAGAGATATTGGCCTGTAATTTTCTATTTTTGTAGTGTCTTTATCTGGGTTTGGAATTAGGATACTGCTGGCTTTGTAAAATGAACTTGCAAATCTTCCTTCCTCTTGAAATTTTTGGAATAGTTTGAGAAGATTCGGTGATCGTTCTTCTTTGAATGTTTGGTAAAATTTCCCTGTGAAGCCATCCATCTGGTCCAGGGCTTTTGCCTCTTGTGAGCTTTCCATTACTGCTTCAGTTTCACTGGATGTCATTTGTCTATTCAGAGTCTCTGATTCATCCTGATTTAGTTTTGGAAGATTGTTACTTAATAGGAATTTACCCATTTCATCCAGGTTGTAAGCTTTTTGGCATATAGTTGATTGTATTTCTTTGTATTTATAGTTGATTGTATTTCTTTGTATATAGTTGATTGTAATCCTTTGTATTTCTTTGGTGTCAGTTGTTATTTCTCCTCTTTCATTTCTGATTTTATTTCCTTGGGTCCTTTCTCTTTTCTCAATGAATCTGGTTAAAGATTTGTCAGTCTTGTTTATCTTTTCAAAGAACTAACTCTTGGAGTCATTGATCTTCTGTCTCATTTTTTTTTAGACTGCTTCCTTTTTTCTTTTAATGTGGTAAAACGCATTAGCATGAGATGTACTTGCCTAACAAAATTTTAAGCGTATATATAGTGTTGTTAACTGGTATGCATATTTTAGCACAGCCGATGTCTAGAACTTTTTTATGTTGCATGACTGTAACTGTGTTGTAGCATATAATGGGATTTCTTTTTTTTAAAGGCTGAATAATATTTTATTGTATGAATATACTGCATTTTCTTTATCCATTCATTCATCAGTGGGTATTAGCGTTGTTTCTACATCTTGGTTATTATGAAGAATGCTGTAGTAAACACAGGAGTGCAGATTTAAAAAGAAATCTTCAAGATCTTGGCTTCACCACTTTTGGGTAAATACTCAGAAGTGGGATTGCTGGATCTTGTGGTAGTTCTATTTTTATTACTTTGAGGAACCTCCTCAAATAGTGGCAGTACCATTTTACATTCCCACCAACGATGTGTAGGATTCTGATTTCTTTATATGCTAATACTTGGTTGGTTTTTTGTTTGTTTTCTGTTATGGCCATTTTTACAGATGTGAAGTGATATCTAATTGCATTTTTTATTTTCATTTTCTTGACAATTCATGATGTTGATAATCCTTTTATACGCCTCATAGCCACTTGTAAGTGTTCTTTGGAGAAACTAGGTTTTCTTACATCATTTAAAGTAGTATTTAAGTCAATGAAATGTCAGTGAAATAAAAGATTGAATTTCTTGGAGTCTGTCATTGCATTTGAATTGAACCTAATAAGAAAAATGTTTAAATAAAAAATGTTTAAATGATAATGTATATTAGACTGGAAGTAGTCTGTATTTGCCCATTGACTGCTTTTGGTTTAACTTACAATTTAAAAAAAAAGACAAACTTATCTGTTAATGTTATGAGCTTATTTAAAATTTTTCAAGTAATATAAACTCATTTTAGAAAAACAAAAAGTGAAAAGGAAGACAATAATAATCTAACTTTTCAAATGAAACTATTAGTATTTTTTGTATTTCCCTCCAGTTTTTCCCACCTCAGGCATTATTTTAAAATAGTTACCATAGTAAATATGCAATATGTATCTTTTTTTTTTAAATCTTCACCTGAGGACATGCTTATTGATTTTAGAGAGAGGGAAAAGGAAGTGGAGAGAGAGGAAAAGAAACATGGATGCAAGAAAGAAACACTGATGGGTTGAATTTTCCACCTGACCCAACCAGGGATGTAACCTGGAACCTAGGCATGTGTCCTGGCAGGGAATTAAACCTGCAACCTTTTGATTTACAGGACAACACTCAAACCAACTGAACCACACCAGCCAGGGTGTATCTTGCTTTTTTACCTAACGTTGTTATGGAAAGAAAATTTTTATTAAAAGAAGCTTAACAGGTAAAAGAGAAAATAAAGTAGAATAGTTTTGTACATTCAGATTGGATGGTTTCAAATTGGAAACTGAAAGAAAAAGCTTTTAAATTAAATAGGAAAATAGAAAAAGCAGAGATGTTAGATACTCTTGCAGATCCTTAAACTAGGAGGAGAAAGTGGGAAATAGTATTGCATTATTGTATCTTAGAAATGTAGACATGAATCAGAACACATTATATTAAATCTATACAACAGTGAGCCACATGATTCTACTGGATTTAAAATTTTTTGTTGTTTAAGAATTTACCTATGGATTTTTAAAATACAGTGCATTGTAACACTTCTTACATTGTAATTTAATTGTTTTTATTTTAATCAACTTTTTGTTCATTAGAGAAGCTCTTCCAAGGCATGCATTCTGTTTGTTGAATGAATCATTATGCTCAGAGAGAGTTAAAGATTTGTGACTGATTCACCTTACTAGTATTTCTTCTTTTTTATCTATTCTGATTTTTCATTAATCTTGCTTTTACACATTTCTTAGCCAAAAAAATACATTTTTAATTTTACTTTGTTAGAATTAAAGCTTTTCTTTTTTGACTCCAGTCATACGTGATTTTTCACGTTAGTTTCTTACCGGATTATTTTTAGGGTGACATCTCCTGCTTGGAAATTTAGTATTTTCAAAAGTTCATTGATTTGTTATGTTTTCCATACAAATTATGCTGTGAGGTCATTGGATATAAAATGTAAAGGAGAATATGGGGGAAAAGCTTACTCTGTTTTATTTACTGTAACTTGCCTGGTCATTTGTAGTGCTGATGGGCTGCCACACAGAAGGTGTAAAAAGCAAATAAGAGAAACTTAGTAGGGGAGTGAATGAGAAAGTATGGTTCCTGACTCACAGTAGGTCTTCATTAAATAAATATTGAACACAAATTGTTAAATTGTGGAAACATAATTATAGAAAACGATATAATTATGCTTTCTATCATTTGTTACCTTGATCTTTTAAAACAACCCCCTGAAACATTACAGGGAAATGGTTTTGTGAGGATAGATAATTGTAAACACTTGGAAACTACTACATGCAAAATGTTTGCCAGGAACTTTATATATTGTCTCATTTAAGGAGGCAGAGCCAGTGTTACTTGATTTTCACAAATGAGGAAACTGAGGCAAGAAAAAAGATGTGACATTTACGTTATACAATTTAAACTTTGGTTGACCTACTACCTTGAATCCTTCCTTTTACCCCCAAATATGAAGATAGTATTTCTACCGTCTAGGGTTTTATTCTCATAAAAACAGGGAAAAAAGGTTGATTTTAGTATAAACTTGAATGTTTTTGCAGACTGAGCACCTTTATGTTGGGTTTCCAGTTTGTTTCACTGTTCTGTTATGGTCAGACTTTGAGAGATGACATCATTTACTATAAATAATCAGTCATTTATGTTGAGGAATTTTAAACATGGAAGGCAATTGCTGCTGCAGGCTATCAGTATTTCAATCAGAGAGGAACTGATATTTGAAGAGGCAGTACCACAAATGGAAACTCCAACTTAGTTCCAGTCACTTTATTAAGCAGCAGGTGGCCCACCTCTCATAATTTTCCTCAGTGGCAAGATTGACAAATGAGTTTTCTCGCAATAACAATGATACGCCTTTTCTGTAGTTTCAGACAGCTTTCTTTTATTGAGCATTTACTGTGTGATAGACAATGTACTAAGTGCCTTATAAATATAATCTCATTTAATTTTCATCCTTAGCCTGAGTTATGTTATCAACGCTATTTTATAGCGGAAGCAACAAGACATACCTAGAAAATGGAAAAACCAGGATTGTACTTGGGTCCAGTTGACTGTAAAGTATATTTTCTTGTTACGCCTTTGGTAGTCGCAGAGTTACTGTATCTAGTCTGCCTGCTTTGTTGAGGTGAACAGTCAAAGACTAATTGATTATGGAAGGAAATTGGCTAGATCCATTTTCCTGGCACTCTTTAACTTTTGGAATAAATATATAAATGTTTAGAATATGTTCATTTTTCCTCACACTATCAATAAATACCTTTAACTGAAGCCTACTAAGAGAGAAATTGGGAAGTTTTTCTGGGACAAGAGATTTGGAAGCCAGCCTGATGAAAGATAGGAATGCTATTTTAAAGAAAGTCTAGGGGAAAAACTAGGCCAGGGATTCAGATATTAAGAAGAGGTGGGAAGAATACTAAACAACTAAGATATTTGATATCGTACATGGATATAGGATTGGGTAAATCTGTGTAGTTCCAGCCTTTCCACTTTGAGATTGACAAGGGAATATTCCACTTAGAATTAAGTACATACTCATTTACCGAGTTTGTGGAAGACAGATGTTTTTGATTACTGTGAAATCAAAGTATAGTGTTTTTTTCTTCCTATTTTCCTAAAGCAGCTCTGAACAAATTATAAATTCATATTTTGCCCATCTTCCCACCTATCTTGTTAATGACATAATTGAGACAGTTATTCTCTGTTGACCTTATTTTTTCTCTTAGAACTTGAAGAATGTCATTCATTGTCTCTGGCCTCCGTGGTTTCTGATCAGTCAGCCTTTATCTCATTTCCCCCTAATGTAATCTGTCTCTTTTGATGATTGTGTATATTGGTATGAGGTTACTGAGGTCATTGGATCTGCAATGCAAGTTAATGTTTTGCACTGATTTGAGGAAATTTTCTCTTTTGTTTCCCCAAGATATATATTCTCTCTCTACTTCTGGTATATGTGGAGTATTTTAGGCCATTTAATATTGTCTAACAGGTAGCTCATGCTCTTCTTATTTTTTCCCCCAATATTTTTTCTACTTCATATTGAATAATTTTTTGTCTGTGTTCAGTTTCACTTGCCATTTCTTCTGACTCCAGTTCATTTTAAAGCTTATTCAGTGAATTGTTTTACATACTGTAATATTAAATTCTAGAATTTCCATTTTCAGATACTTTTTCCTGCTGAGTCTCCATCTATCCATTCATTCTGACCATCTCTTTTTTTCTGTTTTTTTTTAAGTCTTTGAATATTTATAATAGCTGCTTTAAACTCCTTTGCTGCTTATTTCAACATCTGTGTCATCTTAGGATGTGTTTGTGTGGAGTGTTTTAGACTGTGTCACATTTTATTTCTCCATGTATCTATTAATTTTTTATTCATATTGAAAAGTTTATAAGGACATGTTGTAGAGGTTTTGGTTTCTTCTGCAAAGTTTTTGCTCTGGTAAGTACTTATAGTATCGGTTGATTATTCCGAGGCTTGATGTTATGCTTTGTTAAGAAAGGTCTATGGAAAGCCTAAATTATTTACTAAGCCCTACTAATTAGTTTCCTCTGTGGCACCCAACAGTGAAATTTATGCTCAGTTATTTTAGCCTTCCAGCTGTTGATTTCAGTAGGTTCCTTGTATTCTCTCCTACATTTATGTTGTTTAGAATTCAGGCAAGGATTTAAAGGGAGCTTTAATGTAAACTTTTGGACCTCCCCGAACTGTGACTTTCTCCTTTCTAGAAGTGTTTCCCCTCCTTACTTTCCAGCCACACTGGAATTTTCAAATTCTGTTTTCTGGTTCTTGAAGCAGAAAAGACAATGGCTTTCTACTTGTTCAGCCACTACATGATACGCTTACTGGGCGGTGTCCTCATTGGACAAACCATGTTGATTTGGATGTTAGTCAGTGTGTCTGGATTTGTTTCTTTACTGATCAGATTCCTCTCATTGTCTGCCTACTTTTGTTTTTACTTCCTTGCCTTCAAATAGTTGTTTTTAAACCTTTTGTTTACAGTTTACAGTTGTTATTTTCAATTGAATAACCCCAGGGAAATGGTCACTGAACATTTGGTTATTTTATAAAACATTTTCTTCAGCCCATAAAGATTCCTCATACTCCCTCTTAGTCAGCTATCTACACAATAAACCACCAGTCTTTAATTTTATAACTATGATTTTGTGTTTTTTTATTTTATTAATATATAATGGAATTAATTTTTATATCTGCTTCTGCTAAGTATAATGTTTTTGAGATTTATGCATGTTGTTGCATTTACCTCTGATACATCTTTGTTTTCTTGAGCAGTATTGTATTGAATGAGTAAACCACAGTTCTTTTGTCCCTCTTTTTTTATTCATGGTCGCTGGGATTGTTTACAGTTTTAGCTATTACGAATACCATCCTTAATATTCATGTAAAAGTGTGTGGGTGTACATTTTTATCACTGTATCTTAAGTAAATTTCTAGTGAATAGTATTGTCTCAGGGTATATGTATTTTTGTCTTGTAAGAAACTACTAGTTTTCCAAAGTATACCATTTTACATGTCCACAAGCAATATGTAAAATTTTAGGTGCAGATTTTATTTTTATGTCAAGATTATAGTCTGTTATAAATAGACGTAATTTTTTAATGTATGTTTTTAATTCCTGGTGAATGGTTTGATAAGTAGTTCTCTATTTTTTTCATTTTTTATTGTAATTTTTTCCATTACTATTTATCCTCCCATACCCCCTTCTACTTCCACCTACCCCTTCCCTCCTGCAGAGTAGTCCTCTACTTTTAAACTAAAAATATTCTGAGTTAGAGATTTCAAGAGTGATAGGCTTTATTTCCATAGGCAATATCCAACTTTTCCAGCTAGTTTTAATAGTTCCAAAAGTTGGATACTGGGGTAGCTTTTGGATGTAATTATTCATCTTTATAAGTTGTAGATGTTCTTAAATGACTAAATTTATTTTTTTATGAGTTACACAATAATTATGAGAGTTCAAAATTTTAAAATCTGTACATGATAGTAATTTTTGCTTACATGTTACTGCAATAAATATACATGAGTATGAAACAGAGTGTTAGTTCGTTCCATTAGAGTACTGCGCTGATATCAGGGGTTTCACTTGTGTGTCATCCTGGTATAGTAGATACTTACGTGCTTTGGTTATCAGCTGTATCCTTTATGAAGGCTTCTTACAAACTCATGCTGTTTGCCAGTGGGACTAGGGAGAATGAATATAAGTAGATAAATGTAAAGGTATAGCTGCTACTAAAAAAAATTCTTTTCTTACAATAATTAGCAATGTCATTTTCTATATAAAAAGTTTTTTTATTGCTCTTCAGCTGTGTTTTCAGCACTATAGGTGATACAGAATAAGGGCTGAATGTGGTCTTTGCTTTTAAATTAATTTGAGACCACATATAGGGTGGTGTTTACTTAAGAACAATATAGCTTCTATGCTGTGTGGCAAGGATTTGTAAGTACAATTGATACAGGTATTAAAGAGAACCTAGTGAGGATTAGGGAGGTTGGGCAAGTTGTGCAGCCAGGATGGAATTTAAAATGAGCATTAAACTATTAAGACTTACTAACTGTAGAGGAGAGAGAAGTACTAAGAGGAATGAGAGCATGAAATTTTCATGAATGATATACTGTATGTAATGAATATGCCTCATCATTACAGTTGAGAGTTTGAATGGTAAAACGCTGAGATACAGCTCCTTGAAGGTGGGTTCTCTGTGTCTTGTGCATTTCTGTGTCATTAGTACCTACAATCTTCCCTGGACTATGACAATATATATGCCATAGTAGGCAATTAGTGTTTTTGACTATTAGGGTTGGAAGTGGAGAGGCAGTTATAACTGGGTTTTCAAAGGCTTTAAACATAGGGACAAAACCTAGCATAATTAATGGTAAACATTTGTAGAACAAGTGAGTAAATATTCCATTCATATTGAAGAATTTGGAAATTATTCTGTTGGCAGTGGGTACTGGATATGTTTACTTTTTAAGTCTGTGGGCAATATGTTTTTGAAGAATTGTTTTAGGAAGAATACAGTGGCAGGATATTATAAGCAGGTGAAGAATTATGAAATAGTATTTTAGGAAGGTTCAGATAGACCCTAGCAAAAGAGTCTAAGTAGGATGCCACGAAAGCCCTGAATAAAAAGGTGGCAATAGAAATGGAAAAGCTGCCTCAAGAGTTATTCATAAGGAACACTCAGTATAGGAACAATGGAGGGAGAAGTGAAGGGAGAATTAAAGATGATGTCAGTTTGCAAGTCTGGTCGACCTAAGCTATTGGGGTGGGCCAAAGTAGGTTAAATTAACAGCCATCCTTACCTAAAAGATAAATTATAAGTAAGGGTATGAAATAATAATAATAATATAAGTAATACAATAATAAGATAAGAATAAACTGTGTTTCATGTACTCACAACTGTAAACCTACACTTGCCCACCCCCGTATATTATAGTACTACTTGCAGTATTAGAAATATTAATAATTAGGGTTCAAAGGCACAGGAGGATGAGATGAAGTCTATCTGAAGAGTTTGGTTTTAGATAGTATGAGTTTTAGGTGATGTTAGGAGAACCAAATGAAAGCTTCCAGCAGAAATTCGGTGATTTAAGACCAAAAATACAGAACTGAGTTTTAGTCTGAGAATGTGTGTTTGAAAACTCATCATTCAGAGGGGGCAGTCAAAATCATAAAATTACATGAGCAGGCCAGTGGGCAGGGCATAAACTGAGAAGAACATGGTGTAAAGAGCGGGCACTTCTTTTTTTCCCCACACAGAAGGGGAGGTAGTAATAGAGACCCAAAGGTTAATGCCTGCAAATCTTAGAGAGGCAAGGTGATTAATAAAATTGGGTGCCATAAAACACCAAAGGGGTGAACAAAATAGAGCCCATTGTCCATCACCTATTTTTGTAAATAAAGTTTTAATAGAATACAGCTATTCTTTATTTGTTTACATATCACCTATGGCTGTTTTTTGCACTATAGTAGGAGAGTCGAATAGTTAGTTGGTAAGGAGGACATGTGGCCCACAAAACCTGGAATGTTTACTCACTGGTCATTCACAGGAGAAGTTTGCTGACCTCTGTCTACTACAGAGATCTAAGAAATGAAGACCAAGAGAGGGCCTTTATAGTTTATGATTAGAATTATCTTTGATGACCTGAAAGAATTCAGTTTCATCCTGTAAACAAATGCCTTTTGTGTGCCTGGCATTTGGTTTTGCTGGTTTGGTCTTGAAGAGGCTAAATGGTAGATAGTAACAAGAGATTTATTAATGAGTAAATAAATTGTGAGGAGTGAAGGTGGCCAGTGAATATTTTTGTTTTGTTAGAGAAATGAGTGATGACTTGAAGAGTATATGAGGCAAAGATTTTTATAGGTATGGGGAAAATATGAAGGAAACATTTTTATGGAGTTTCTCGGAGAGAGGCAGTGTGTTGCCATTACAGGAATTAATGGTCTAAGACTTGAACACAGGGAGTACATGGGCCTCATTACAGGAAATGAATAGAATTGTTTGTGGAATTAAGTTAAGAATAGTAATTGCTCACACAGCTGTTTTTAAATAGCAAATTGTATTAGGTAATCAGCAAAAATCCACGGAAACATACTTGATAGTTATGCAGAAGTTGCTTTATTGGTACTGACTTATGATCCTAATGGGCACTATAAAAACAAACAAACTAAAAAACTTTGCATGCAGTTTTTACAGTGATACAATACTATATCGGTTTTTTAAAAATGTTAAAGCACAATTGTAATGGTTTATCTTCCTTTTCCTACCACCAAACACAAATATAACTGTCTTATTCAAGAGAGCAAAAACATGAACTTCAGGAGCTCACAGGGCAATGAGGTGTGTTTTCATTGTAAAGGAGTAGCATCTATTTGATTGCTTCTCTGTTTGTCTTCCTCCCTAGACAAAAATGGAATGTTTTATCATATGGTTGGACTTAGGTCCACTATTTTATATATTTCCTGTTTTATCCATCTGAATTCTGTTCGGCTGTACTTCTTTCTTTTGGATGTGGCTATTTCTTAGGGCTCCATTTTAATTTATTTGTTGGTTTTTTAGTGATGCCTCTCCTTTTTTAAAGCCTCTCTTAGGATGTTAATATACATAATTAACTTCTCACAGTCTACTTAGAGTTAATATTGTACCACTTCACATAAAATGAAGACATTTTGTGACTATAGATCTGTTTACCCTCCACCTCTGCCTTCCTTTATGTTGTGTTTGTCAAATAACTTTTAAAGAAGTTAAAAAGAAAAAATAATCCTTTATATTTACTATTTCTGATGATCTTTCCTTCCTCAAGAGCCAGGTTTTTCACTGGTAACATTTTCTTCAGCTTAAAGAACTTATTTTAGTATTCATTGTACTACAGTTTTGCTGGAAGCAAATTCTTAATTTTATTTGAAAATGTATTTTACCTCCATTCTTAAAGGATATATTTTTTTGACCTACCTCTGCCCTGTGGCTCAAAAGATGTGTTTCCATATCTACTGACATTCATAGTTTCTGATGACAAGCCTACCAATAATTTGAACTGTTGTTCTTTTGTATATATAATGTTTTTCTTTATCTCCCACTGAGGCCTCTGTATTTCTGGTTGTCAGAAGTTTGACTATGATGTGTCTAGATTTGGGTTACCTTAGTGTCTTTAATTGGTAAATTTGTGTCTCACCACATTTGTGAATTTTTTGGCCATTATATGTTCAATTCTTTTCTACATTGTTCCTTTTGTTCTCTCATTATGCCTGTGTTAAACTTAAATATCTTACGTGTCTAAGGTCCCAACCATCTTCTTTTAATCTCTTTTCTCTGTTTATCAGATAGAATTATTGCTTTGATCTGACATGAGATTTACTCACTCTTTTCCTCTGTCATATGTCCATTCCTTTCTTAAACCCATACAAGAATTTTTTTTAGATTTTAGATACTTTGCTTTCTAAAACTTCCATTTGTTATTTTGTCTTTTTGGCTCAGTGAAATTTCCACATTTCTAAAATTTATTATGATTATATGTCCTTTACTTCGTTTAGCATAGTTACAGTATCTGCTTTAATGTCCTTGTCCGAAAATATCAGTATCTCAGTCATCTTGAGGTTGACCTCTCTTGGTAATCTTTTCCCTTGAGATTGGGTCACATTTCATTTGCAGGGAATGTCAGATTGTATTATGGATATTGTGAATGTTATTTATGGAAATTTATATTTCTTTCTTGTTCCTCCAAGGAGTTGATTTTCTTACTTTAGTGAGCCATTAATTGGATTAGACTTAAAGTGAAAATTCTCTTACCTGTGGTTGGCAGCTGGTCAAATCTCAATTTAATTTTTTTGGCCTCAGCTGCAAACTGCCTTGGACCCGCCCTTGTGAATGTGTGCTCTAAGGCTCAGCTAAAAGACTTGGGTAGAGATAGAAGTGGAGACTCCCAGCCAAAAAGAACGGAATTTATTTATTAAAAAATTGTGTATTTATTCTTACCCCTATTGAGACTTTTTTCCAGCGCTCAAAACAGTTTTTGAACTTGTTGATTTTGGTGTCTTTTAGTGCTTCTGCCATTTTTTGTTTCACCTGTTCCACATTGGCAAACCATTTCCCCTTGAGGACTTTTTTAATGGATTGTATTTTTCACCTGGGAAAACAAAAGTTGTTTGAGGCAAGATCAAGTGAACAGGGAGCGGGTGGACCAGAGGGCCATGCCATTTTCGGTCAGAAACTGTTGAACACTCACTGTAGTGGGGTGCGGGCAGATGCACTCATAAATCACCCGTCATGAAATGGGCAAGCGCATTGAAAGAGTCTTAAAAAAAAAAAAAATTTGCTGAAGCTGAACCTAGCCTCTCACAACACCACCACCTGATACAATGATATGGTTGGGTTCCTGGAACACACACCCAGCAGGGGAAGCCTGTACTACTAGGGGCCCACCCTCCAGACGATAATTCCAGTTTTGGGGGGTTAATTTGCTTTTTTATTTTTCTTCTTTTTGGGATTCTATCCTCACTTTTTGGAGACTGTGGTTGTGATGGCTCTGTCCTCTTTTTCTTCAAGCCAGAAAGACAGGGGCCCTTCTTTTGGAATTTTAGTTCTTGCATACTATGGCTGCCTCTTGCCTTCAGGATAAAACTGTAACAATGGGAAACTCACCTGTGCCGACCTGACCTCCAAAGAGTGTTAAAAAGAGAAACTCATTCTGATGTCTTCTTCCAAGTTCGTAATTGCAGCCTAAGTCAGCCTGGCTTTGTTCACTCTCGAGTCTTTACGTAGTTGTTTTATATTTATATCCACCCCCCTCCAAATTTATAGTAGCTCTCAGTAGGAGCTTACTGCATTATATTGGAAGCTGAGTTCACTAGGCCAGTTTTGAGATTTCCTCCAACATATTTAATTATAAACTACTTTGCAAAATAATACTTTTTAAAAATAGTAATTACTGGATTTTTTCTTTTTAACCAATCTTTATAGTTACTGAATTTTTATAACACATTCTCGTGTAAGTGCCCACATTTTATGTATTCTTAACTAGTTAATTAACCTTTTAATGTAGAATACTGTACTTCGTTATGTACCAGAAGAACATAGAGATGAACAAGATATGTTGCTTATTATAAAGTTTTATTGGTAGGATATATATGGAAATAATCATAGTGTTCAAGATATAATAAGTGCAAATTAATTTCTGAAACAGTGTGATTAATTTATAATTAGTTGATGGAGAACACTTCCTCAGAGGAGGGCATTTGATCTTAGGGTGATTCAAATTAGAAATTCAGTAGGTGGTGGGGAGAGATGAGGGTGGATATTCTACGCCTAGGAAACAATAAGAATGGAATATAAATGTGTGACAAGTCTTGGCATGTTTCGGGAGCGACTAATGTCTTGATGACTCTGGAGCATTGAGTTTTGGGTAAGTACTGAAGCTGAAAAGGGAGATTGAGGCCATCTTGAAGAATATTACGCTTAGGAGTGTGAATGTTATTCCTGAAGCAGCAGAGGATCACATTTGAGGAGTGATTAGATGTGATCCAACTTGTGTTTATGGCAAGATAAGTGTGCTGGCAATATTAACTGCAGATTAGAAGGGACATAATAGAAGAATTAGCAAGACACAGGACCTGATCCAGAGCAGTATATATGTGAAGAGAACAAATTGGGATAGTTACACAAAATATTGCTGAGGTAGAAATTAATACAATGAGGTACTGACTGATTAAGGGAATACAAAAGAAGAGTGTTACCAAATTCAAGAGAATCATTAAATTTCTTACCACATTTGTAGATATCTCAACATCATGTTGAGTATATAAAATTTTTTTGAACATTTCTTATTTAAAATACCTTTTATAGCACTGTACTATAGACTATACTATAGTGAATACAAAGTGATTTTTCAAAGGGCATATGATTGAGGTCACTTCAAAGTAGTGGTACTTAAGGTCTGTGTGTGATTTATCCACCAAGCCTAGTGAGGATTTAGGTTTCTTTAAAACTTTTAAATAATTTTTGCTCTTTGGAGATAGGTACTTGTCTAGTTCATAGACTTATTTACAATTTAACTGCTTATCACTGGAATTTTCAAAATGCTATTCAGTTATTAAGAATATTGGTTTTGACTTGTGTAAAGAGAAATGAGAAGCTAACAAATACGAAACCAGTTTCAACTACACTTTTGTTAAATGGATTGTATTTTTCCCCCTTATACATTCATTTCTTCCACAAATATTTATTAGTACCTACTATACTCCCATGAGATGATACTTGAAGAAAGACCTGAAGGAAATTAGGGGAAGGGACCATTCAGATATCTGTGGGAAAGCATATATTCAGATATGAAGAGGAAAGAACAAGTGGAAAGGCCCTGAGGAGGAAGCATGCTTGGTGTGTTTGAGCAAAAGCAGGGGGCCATGTTGTTGCGATAAAGTGATCCAAGAGAAAGAATAGTAGTGCTCACTTCGCAATACATACACTAAAATTGGAACGATACAGAGAAGATTAGCTTGGCCCCTGCTCAAGGATGACATGCAAATTCGTGAAGTGTTCCCTAGTTTTAGTGGGACAACTGTAATAACATAAACAATAAAATATTTTTAAAAGAATAATTCTCTTATTAAAGAGAAAAAGAAAGACTAGTAGGAGATGAAGGCAGAGTGGTTGCAGGCAGAACCTGTGAAACACTGCAGACCAATGGATTTAATTCTGAATGAGATGGGAAGCCAGTGGTAGATTTTGAGCATATGATTGTCATGATTTAAGTTGTTTTTAAAAGGTCATTCCAGTCCACATGTAAAGAATACAAACTGTAAGAGGGGCAAGAAGAAGGGAAACCCCCCCTTCAGCAGGCTATTGTAATAATAAAGGTCAGAGATGATAGTGGCTTGGACTAAAGTGATCATGTAAAAAAGAGTGAGTCATAATTCAGATTTTGAAAATATTTATAAAGTAAAATCTAATGGGAACGTACCACTGAAAGACTGAGTAGGCAGATTATTTTGCAGAGACTGATCCAGAGTCAGAGAAAGGTATCAAACCTTTTTAAAAAGAGTTGACCGTCTTTAGTGACTCTATGGAAGAAAATAACTGGCAATGTTTTTAGGTGTGAGGACTTTGGTATTTAGATTGGAGAAGGGTATTTCAGGTTTTCTCAGGTGCAGTGGGAGGGCTCTTCTGGTCCAGAGACTTGACAGCTAGCTTAGAGGAGATTTGGAGACAATTTAAGAGCTTTATTAGGGTTAGAATATCTCCTCTAGGTTACTAGACAGTTACCAAGGTGGTACAAAACACCTGCTTTTGCTCTGGAAACTTAGTTTCACTCCTTGGCCATCGTGCATTTTCCTTAAAGAGGTACACCTGTCATTTTCTTTCGACTGTTTACTCTTCATTTAAATCACTGGAGTATCCTTTTTAATTGTCTCTTTACAGGACATGTGTGTGTATATATTATGTGCAATATATAATATATACAGTAGCTAATAACATGTATATATTATTAATATATTATATATTATATTTACATATATAATATATATATAATATATAGTAACTAATAACAATAACACAATAAAATCACTGTTTGAAAGTTACTTTCAAAATTAGTTATTTTCTTGAAATTAGCCATACTTTGTTCTACTGTACTTTGGTACCAGAATATCCCTACCTGTAAATCTTTGTTCTCAACAATACCAAAAAAATTGTCATTGAATTTTAAAGGGTGACCTGAGAAGGCAAATTCTTCTCGTCTTCTTTTCTTGGATGCTTAAAAAAACCCCAAAAAACTTGTTTTTAACAGTTCATTGTACAGAATCTGAATTCTTATGAGGAAAAATTTCTATAACCAGTGTTATATATTTTATATGAAGCTGCATGTCATAACTACTCTTAAATTTCTTTACAATTTTAGTATTTTCATAGCTTTCCTATTTTATTTGTTTCTCATTAATGTATAGCAAAAAATCAAAGGATTTGCTATCATATTCAGTTTACCCTATTTCACAGTGAATTTCTAGAAAAACAGATTGGTAGATTTATTTCATGAGAACCAAAAATCTAAAAAACACAGTAAAAATGGCAGTGATAGGTTTTTTGGTGTTGTGTTATTTTACAATTGATTGCAGCCTTTGAGTCTTATCTCAAGGAATATCATTACTCCATAAATAAAACTGAGCAAAGAAACTATTGAGGAGCCGCGTTCAAAGCTTTGGTCATCTGATACAGCTATCTCCAATGAGATTTTTATATCGAGTCATTGATTAAATCACCCTGTAGCAGAGGACAGTCCTGCAAAGTATGTTATCTTTCCCTGATTTATTGGTGTTGGGATGTGATTTTATTGTAGTGCTACCAAAGACAGTGGTGTGTGTGTGCACGTATGTGTGTGGCTGTAAGAGAGATATTGAGAGAGTGGTAGGTGGCTATACAATCCCCTGTGCTCTTACTCCCAACTTTATATGTAGTGTTTTTTTTCCATAGGGATAGACTCAGACATGATGTCAAGCCCAGTGGCTATATTAACTTGTACTTCTTACCAGCTTTGCCTCAGGGCTATCCTAACTACTTTTCTCTCCATTCTTGTATTGTTTTTCTTCCTTTCATTCCTTCTCAGCTCACTAGATTCCCTACTAGTACCTGAAATATTTTCCCAATTTCAGACCTGTTTCTCACTTTACCTTAGTCTCTTAGTCTGGGGTGGCAGATTTTTTGGTTATAGATCTGGCAGTGGCAAGTGGGAAGTGAAGGAACTGGTCTGCAGCTTTGCTCCTCATTGACCCCTTTTACCTCCAGGAAGGTCTTTTCTGAACCTCACCAAACTTTGAGTAATGCTTTATGCACCCAAACTCTGTATTTCTGGGACCCATATGGAGGGAAACAGATATTTACGGTATACAAAAGACATTCTCCCCCCCCAAAAAAAATCTGTTCCCAGTTTTTGCTAATGGTTAAAAACCCGTAGAAGTCTGTAGGACTCTGCTTGAAGAATGAAAGAAGGGATAGGATAGAAGCTGTGAGAGAATTTTATGAGTGACTCCAAAAAGAAAACACTTTTGGTCAAAAACAAAAGATGGTGGCAGTGGAAAGGAAGCAGGTAGACTATAACTGAGTTCTTCATAGAAAAAAAGAGTAATGTCAGATGTGGAACTTTGCCTAGAAGTTTTTTTTGCCCCTCCAAGTCTTGCTCTCTGACACCTCAAAAACTTGGTTTCTACCTATTATTCCTTCTCTAGGGTCCCAGCCTCTTAGGGAATTGGCTGTATATGTAGTAATTTATCATTTGCTTTATTACTTTTTCTACTAAATGTTTTACAGAAGAAGGAAGCAGATTATTTCAGTGAATTTACAAACCATTGTTTTTAGATATAAGATCTAAAATGTTTATTCTTCACTGGAAAATATTAAATAAAAATAGCATGCTTTTTAAAAAGGGACACATGGACTCAAAATGTATATATTGGATTTTACTTAATTGGTTCAATTCAGAAAAGCATGTACTTAAGAGATTCTGTATATAAAATGTTAAAAAAGAAAAGGTCATTTAATCTCTGTTTTAGTTAAATTATTCATTAACTCTTAATCTTACTAAGTGGAAGTAGATTAGATTAATATATTAGAAAAATGAGCGAGACTCAAATTCTCTACCACTTAATTATTGGTAAACTTTCTCTTACATCTACCAATTTAATCTGTCAGTTGTGGAACTAGCTTCTCTAAAGTTGTCGAATTGGTATTGAGAGACTGGAAATGGGAAGGAAAGAAAATACTTGGCAGTGATGGTTTAGATGCGTCTTTTTTTTTAGATGCGTCTTTTTTTTTTTAGATGCATCTTAATAGAAATGTTTTCTCTCTTAATTACTGTAATTGTACCTGTCATATATTTTCTTGTTGATAAGTAGTTTTTCTGCTTTTTGATCAATATGTCTAATTTCTGTATTAAGCTTATTTTCTGTGTGTAAGGTTTTTTTCCTGCTTACCTTGATCTTATGGCTGAAGCTTTGCAAAGTTTATTATTCCCGTCATATTTCTGTTTGTACAGCCATTGTGTTCAGCAGAAAGGAGTCATTCATTGATGGTTGAAGATGACTCTTGCCTTTGTCAGTGCCAGCCACGACCTTCTATTGAGAGTCTGGATATGTTAACAATAAAACTATAGAGCTCTGAGTTTAAAACCTAGTCAGATCCTTGTTATTCTATAGCATCCTTTGAACCCCCTACTATGTCCAGTATTATTGGTCTGTAGCACTCTTTAGCTGGTGGCTTAATTAATTACCACTTTATTTAATTAATCTTTGCTCTTCCTTCATGCTGTGGAAGTAATTACTGTCACTTGATGAAAATTGAGTATGTGTTTTTACAGAATATCGTGCATCTCTTAAATTTTGTTTGAGATGTTTTCTGTAGCAGGTACCCATCTTTTCTATATCCTCTTTTACAAATGTATTTAAAACAACACAAAGGCCTCATATTTATTAATCATTTGGTATAAGACAATTCAATCCTAAGCCAAGTAAATTATGGTCAGATTATTCATTAGGATGAGATCATCAAATGAATTTCCATTATATGTTATTAACATTCAATGAAAGTATCATTTTTCCCACTTCCCCCACCCACCAATCGATTTTCTATCTCTGTGAATTTGCCTATACCTCTTATAAGTGGAATCATACAGTATCTGTCCTTTCGTGATTGGCTTATGTGTAACAATTTCCTTCTTTTTAAAGGCTGAATATTCCATTATGCATATACCGCATTTTGTTTATCCATTTATTTTTCAATAGACACTTGAGTTGCTTTCACCTTTTGGGTATTGTAAATAATGCCACCATGCACATGGGCGTACAAGTATTTGATATCCTGCTTTCTCAGTAGCCAGTCTTATTTTGTATTTTACTTTGGCTATTTAGTACTAAAATATCTTACCTTTATAGAAAAATAATTTCAAGTGGAAAGTATGACTTTAAAAAGAAAGTAGTTTCATGTAAGTGGATTTTGTAGGTTAATAGTAGCCTTTGTCTTGAACCGGGTCTCATGGAAATTCTGTGTGCTGATATACAGTGTTGATTGTGTAGAAAATGCTTGGAAAATAGCCTATGGGTGATACTAGAGATGGTACCAAAATATGATTTTATAAGATACTTTCCAAACTGTTAGAATCTTTCTTAAATCTAGGATTTTAATAAGAATTCTCCTAGAGTGAACAAAACATTTTGTATTTTTATACATAATCTCTGTCTTTTCAAAACTTTGGGTTCACTTGAAATTGTGCCTGAAGTATAGTTTATAGTTAGGTACTTATCATTTCTCTACACTGTTTTTAAAAACTTTAAAAAATATATATGTCACTTGATACAGGAAGTACAGATTCATCAAAAGAATTAATTAGGTTCCTACTACCTGATTAATAGTAGATTCTACTTTGGGAACTGACTTCCCTTTCCCTACTTTTTGTCACTTATCCCTTCAGTTGGTAATTCAGTCCCTACAAAAGAGCTTTGGGAATGCTGACTAGTTGTTGTAGACTTTGGGGCATTTAACTAACTACACATCACTTTCTCTTCTAAATCACAGAGGACTTAAAGGAAATTTTTTTTTTAAGAAAAAGAGGTACTAAACTTAGTAGAATATTTCTTTGCAACATGTAGAGTTTTTTCATGCAAAAATGAAAAAAGGTCAACTATTTGTATTTCATCATAGAGAGAAACTCAGAAGGGCTTAGTAAAGTATACCCCCATTAGGAATCAAGGATGAAAAAGACTGGTCCTCAAAACAGAAAAGGGAGAAATTGCTGGACTGACAGATCTCCAGCTCTTTCAGCTTTCCCTGGGGACTAATTGGAAAGTGAAAATAATGGACCTAAAGCTTCAGAAGGTACTTTCAGGAACACAATGAATTGTTTCGTTGCTAATGGTTACTGACCCTTTCTCATTTTGACTTTTCTTTTGCAATTTTCATAAAAGTGGATCTACTCATTTGGATTCAGATTTTAGAGAAGATTTTGCTAGTATGAGTTAGAACATCATTTTGATTAGCTTTGATATAACTAACATTGATTTGATACAGTTTAACTTAGTTTTGTCTTTAAGAATATCTAATCAATACTCTGATAGAAACCAGTTTTATTAATTCAGACAATTATTTGCTTCATTTCTAAGGTTTATCCTTAAGAGTGGAATTGTTCAGCTTTTTCATGTAGGATGGCAGTACTTAACTGTAGAAAGCTGTGTGGGTTCATCTACTCAGGAAGTAGCAGTGGATGGGGATAAAAAATGGGGAAACCTAAATTATGCCCTATTCTAAAGTCTCCAAAGATGTTTTTTGGTGCAGAAGTTCTACAGTGTATGTAGGGCATTTTTATGAAGTAGTGATGAAGATGCTCTGATGTAACTTATTTTCCACAAGTTCCTGAGACAAGGATGATACACAGCCAGTTCCATGCAAATGCATGTGTCACTTGCTGAATTGTACTCTTCTTCTCTACCATACCAAAGAATCATCCATCACAACATCCTTTTGGATTTATATCTTTCACTTTCTTCTCTCCATAGGTATGGATGAACGAGGAAGTACGACATCTTGGGGAACAAGTGGTCAACCAAGCCCCTCTTATGACTCATCTAGAGTAAGTTTGCTTATCAACTCTTGATTAAAACTGTAAAGATAATTTGTCAAATAAGTAAACTCTTTCATATATGAACTCAGGTTCTTAAAGAGAAATGAAGATTAACTTACTTTCATTGGAATATAGAATACTCCATAGTACCTCCATAGTAGATTTAAAATTCTTTCCATACATTGAGAAATTATTTTATCTCCTAAAATGAAGAAAATATTCCTGGTGTAATTTCAGCACCTGGACTACTTACAATATTCTTTACTAAAATTAGAAGAGCTTGGAATGACTAAATATTCCCAATAAATAGCCATTTCTCTATTTGTTTTGAGAAATAGCAGTAGCTTTCTAAGTACCAGCTTCCAGTCTCCTCTCCTCCATTCTTGCTCCAGTAGTCATCAGCTGTTTATATCAGGAACTCTATAGCCCTGTCTCCTGGAAGCGTATCAAAACACATATAACAGATGACATTTCTTGGTTGGCAGTTATGAGAAAATAGGACCAAGCTAATGTACTGTACACTGAAAGGTCAACAGATTAGAGCTTCTTCTAACAAAGAATAAACAAAAAAATCCCCCCAAATTAAAAAAAATTTAAACTGAGGGATTAAAAATTAGACCAAAGAATTGGCAATAATATTAAATGCTGTGTTCCTAGACTTCTGATAAATTGGTGAGGTTAAGAGATACCTTTTCCAAAAGGTCATACTTTGAGTGATTAATGAACATTTATTTCTCTCAGAATTAACCAAGAGAAGATAGACAAGCATACAATTTATGGTTACTTAACCCTGGAAGCAAATTGGCTCTAAGTGGAAGGAAAACTGAATTATGTGATTGGAGTTCATGATCTCCATATGGATTATTCTGTTTGGCATTGAAGAATACTTATTAAAATATGTGGTTTTGCTTTACATTGGCTGTAGCCTATGTTTAATTTATTTTAAATACTTTGGGAAGAGCTAGGGTAGTCATTTGTAATCCACAAAGATATAGTTAATGACTCTTAAAAAAAATTTAGTGTTTTAGTTTTGGGAATCAGTGCCGAGAAAGCTGGGCTGTAGTGTAAAAAGCATTGTCCTGTGTATCACAAGACTTGGATTTACTATCAACTCCACTGTGAATTTGACATTTACTCTTGGACACTTTATTTTATTTTGAGGATAGTTCAACTGGTTGATGTCCAGATTTTCTTCCACCTTTAAAAGTTTTTGATTCTTTGAATAATACCGTGAATAGGAAAGATTGGTTTCCTGTTTAGATTTTGAAGTAGGGACTTTATGTAGTGGAGAATACAGTACTATTCATTACTACTGGATTATTTTCTTTTTAGTTAAATTTATTGGGATGACATTGGTTAATAAAATTACCATTTTGCTGTGTATAATATGCACTCCTATGTATAATGCATGCTCATGTTTTTGGTCCAAACTTTCAGGAAAAAAATTTTTTATTTTAATTTTTTAAAAAGATTTTATTTATTTTTAGAGAGAGAGGAAGGGAGGGAGAAAGAGAGGGAGAGAAACATCAGAGTATGAGAGATGTACACATTGGTTGGTTGCCTCTTGCATGCCGCCAGCTGGGGACCTGGCCTGCAGCCCAGGCATGTGCCCTGACTAGGAATCAAACCAGCGACCTTTTGGTTCATAGGCTGGCAGTAAGTCCCCTGAGCCACACCAGCCAGGGCTCGTTTTTAATTAATTAATTAATAAATTAATATCTAGAAACAAAACCAGTCATCGTATTCCAGGGTATTATTGTGCATATGGATATTGTTATTGCTTCCTAGAGTTACACTTTTAACACATAACCATAAATAAAAGAACTAAAAACATTTATATAACTATGGAGTTAGTCCTACCCATGTATAATGGTGCATCCTTATTTTTCCCCTCAAAAATTTGGGCCAAAAAGTGCGCATTATACGTAGCAAAATACGGTATATAGGTTTCAGGTATACAATTCTATGATTATTTTCTTTCAGAGGCCTAGGTTACTGTGTGATAACATGCCTTTGTACCTTATGTTTACTTTCCTTTCAGGCTTTCAATTTTTTTTCCTACTTGAGTACTAAAATAGGATTTTAGGAGAAGAGAACATGATAATGTGTCCAAACATTTATATGTTTCATGATCCTGAAATGAGGTTTGCCTCTAGAGATGGACTTCAAAGCACATCTTGCTTTTCTTTTTGCTATTAGATATACAGGTCAAACATAAATGCCATTTTTCACTCATTATTTTTTTTTTTACTATATTGTGTGCAATGAGAAGTTAAATTTACTTTGTAGTAAACTAGTTTTTTATTTTAAAAAACAAGATTAATTTCTAGATATTCCCAGTCTGTCATACAAATATATATATATTTGTGTGTGTTTGTGTGTATGTACACATAGTTCTACCTGTGTACTGAGAGAGCAGATAGAGTGGTGATTTAATGCTATCCTTCTTACATTTTATTTGCATTAAAATCCACTCTCCTACTAACTTTTCTCATATCCTAGTCATGATCGTGAACCTAAAATGATTAAGTAAGCTAATTATGTTTCATTTACAATTTCAAATCACTTATTTTTATCCTGAGCTCTTCTCACCAGCAAAGACATTTATGGGTGTCTTGAAACTGTCCTCAGCAGTTCTTTAGGGGAAGATTATCAGCTTTTTGGGTTTATTATTAAACATCATTCACTATCTTGACCATTATTTTCATAAGGTAAAGATGGATATAATTTTGTTAATAAGAGTCTCAGTTAACTAAAGTACATAATTTTTGTGAGTATTTTAGTATGTTGAATTTCTTAAAATTCAGAAACAAGTATTGATGTTGGCGAAAAATAAGTTTGATACATTTTAGTACATTTTAGTAAAATTGTAATTTTAGTTAATTATTTTTTGCAGTACTATAAAACCATATTTGGCACATGAACTCTATTAATACTGTATATTTCTATGTACTTTACTGTGTAAGATTACCTATACAAAACCATATAGGTTGAACTTTTTATTTAACAGCTTTTTCAAGGGGAGTGTTCTCATCATCGTGTTAGTCTTATACCTGTTCTTTCAGAAGTAGGAAAATTTCCAGCGGGGCTCCTGTCAAGTGTGTCTGCCCTGTTTTTCCCAAATCCCCCAGAAAGAAAAGTAACCTCACAATGTACAGGTGGTATGGTTGAGTTTCTGGTTATCAGAACTACCCATAGCATTCAGTGAAGAATTTTTGTTCGGCAGACACAGAAATAAATATTATAACTAATCGTGGTTAAAGAAGAAATGGTTAGCATTCTTAGGAAATGTGGAGATGAGATAGAACCTGTTTCAGACACTCAGAGGGAAGTAGCATAGCATTTTTGGCGTGTACCTCAGACCTCTCCACTTTAGTTAGAGTCCTGGTTTCTGCACTGTTGACTTCCTACCTAGGTGCAGAACAAAAGTACACATAAGAACAGATAAAAACATTATTGTGATCAGAAATATGTGATAGTGGTGATTGAGGTTAAAGCACCAGAAATCGAAAGTAGCAATTAAAATCTGAGATAGTTTAGACATGGGCAAAAGGTATGGTTAATGAGTTTGTCCTGCCCCTTTCTTTTTATCCTTTCTGCAAACGAATGTTTTCTGTATTTGACATTCTATCAGGTATATAAAGGTCAGAGAATATCATTATTTCTCTTAATAACTATAGTGTTAATGGTTTGTTCCAGTTTAAATTTTTTTTCTTCTTTAGAAGGCAATGGCTAAGAGCACAGACTCTGGAGCCAGACTGTCTAGGTGTGAATCCTGTTACTGCTGCTTACTATGTGTGTGTGACTATGGACAAGTTACTTAAATTTACTGTATCTCAATTTACTCATCCGGGAAATGGAGATAATATGACTACTTTAAAAGGTCGTCATGAGGATTAAACAAGATAATATATGTAAAATGCTTAGATTAGTGTCTGGTACATAGTGACTGCTTTGTAAGTGTTCACTTTAATTTTTATGTATCAGAATTCATCAATTAAATGTATATGTAACAGTTAAACAAATTTAAATCAATGAATACATTTGCAAATGTGCTTCATGCTAAGTATAATGAGTAAGAATTACTTGCTGATTCAGTGATGCTTAATATACTTTCACTTCTTTTAGATGTGTAAAGGACATACATGAAATTGATTTCCTCCTCCTTCAGTTGCCTACTTCTTTCTTGAGAATGCAGAATTCTTCTGAAAAAAACTTTGACATAAAAGTTTTCATCCATCTAGTATAATGCTTTATACATAATGGGCATTCCATACATATTTGCTGAATATAATCAAACATGGGAAGAATTATTATATTTATTAGGTTATGTTTGGAAATCAAGGGAGGAAAGAAATGAAGTTGACATAACATAACATGGAAAAGCTTGAAGTGGATGGTAGTGGTATTAATGGCAATAGGCCTTTCTACTATGCTTACAAATTATTGTTCTGATTGATGAAACTACTTAGTAAAAGCATATTATTTAAGATTACAGCTTCTAGAGAGTTGTACTCTTTGACCTAGGACAAGTTACATAACCTCTTTGTGCCTTAGGATTCTTGCATCTAAAATTATGATAATTTTACACATTCCTTATGTAGGGTTTTGGTAAAGATGAAATGTAAAAGTAGCTATTAAGTATTTCATTTATTGATAAATAAATGAAAGTTGCTATTGCTATTATTAACACCATAATTTTCTTCCAATATTTAATATTTCTTTGTGTATTTTAATGGATATACTTCCTGATGTACAGTTCTGTTTCTGAAATGCAGTCTGATCACTTTAGTTCTTGGAAATTCTATAGGGTGATCTCGTCTTGGTTGTCCTACCTCTTACCTCTGCTGTACAACCTAGACCAAACTCAAAAGTACTGAAGTACCATTGGGGTTTGTACCCTGGGCTAGGGGTTATGACAGTGCTCCCAGGAGAGAGGGGAAGTGTTTTTGTTGACACTCTTTCCTTAAGTAGAAGTTTTCATTTTTTAATTTAAACGGTAGAGGAGTTCACTGGTAGGTAACTACTAATAGAAATTATATTTATAGACACCATCGGTGACCAGGAGTTGGCATCTTAATCATGAGTGTTTTTCAGGTTATATATAATCTATTATGATAGTTATTTTTGAAAAAGAAGTAACATTTGGTTAAATAGGGTTTGAGAGTGTATTTTTTTCTAATTGCTAAATTTCTACCATAGTTTTTCCCTTTTTTTGGTAATGTGGTTTGCAGAATGAAACAATCATGTGCATGTTGCTCTTTTTGTCCCCATTTTACAGTATTATAGAGTTTTCAAAATTAGAAGATATATTAGTTATTTACATCCAGTGCTTTTATTTCACAGATGAGGAAACTAAGACTTAATGAGTTTGAGATTTAGCTAATTTGTGATGTGTGCTTTTGATACAAAGTACCCATGAGATTTGGCTGATTTGTGAATTCTTTGCTAGTACTTTTAACCCTCTTACTTTAGTATTTTCAACTCAGAGAAGAACTATCTTAAATTTTCTGCCATATACTTAAGGAATGGGAGAAGAGAGAGGAGAAAGATGAAAGAGAAGAGGATCTGTAATTGATATCCCAAAAGAGGACACAGGACATGATATGGTAAAAATAAATTTGCTTAGCAAGTATGGTGTATTGAGAGGCAGAATAGCATAGGATTTAAGAGCATGGATATTGAAATCAGGTTGTCTTGGTTTCTATTTCTGGCAATCCTACTTCCTGGTTTTATGACCCTGGGAATGTTACTTCTCTTTACCTCAGACTTTTTTTTTATTTTCCTTTTTTCATTGATAGAAGCAGGGAGTAAGTACTAATAATAACTCCCTTATTAAGTTCCAGAGTTAGGCCTATTAGTGGAGAAGGGGAAAACCAGTTATGTGGTGATGAGTTGGCTTTAAAATACTTTGTTTAGCTGCTGTATATGACTCAGCACAGAATAATTTCAGGGACTTTCTATTAAGGGATAAATAGTAGGTACATTTTGTGGTCTTTTATTTTAATACATACTATGATTTCTGCTGCCTGTTGCAATGAGGGGATATGAGAGTTTGGTTTATTTAAAAAGCATCAGCAGTGGCCATTTTTTCAGACCAGCTGTCAGGAATACACATGGGTGGCAGCTTGTTAAACCAGGTTAGACAGAAAATGAAAATGTGAGGATACAAAGATTTAGGAGTTGCTCTCACCTCCTAAGAGTCATACACAAAGCCATATAGATCAGGTACCTGGGCTAAGGGAAACCAAAATAAAATAAAAATTTAACTAGAGCAAACACATATCTTTTGGCTCCTGTGGAAACTGAGTTCATAAGGTTATCTGGATGCATTTACTGCCAGATGTGGCTAACGGACTCCTGGGCCATTTCTGCTAGATGTGGCTAAAAGGATCTTTAATTTTGCTCAGTACTCTCTCCATTCTTACCAGGTATTCAGTATCTTTTCATTCATGTGGAAGAGCAAGGCTAAGAGCTACTCTGTAGTTTGATGGATAGTGAGCTGGAGATGGTTTGGGTAATAGAGCCTTAGTTCCACTCACATACTATCTATAAAAATACACATAGATACCCTGGCTGGGTTGCTCTGTCGGTTGGAGAGTCATCCTGTGCACCAAAAGTTTGTAGTTCCATCCCCTGTCAGGACACATACCTAGTTGTGGGTTTGATCCCCGTCAGGTCACATACTGGAGGTAACATCTATGTTTCTCTGTCACATCTCTCTCAAATCAAACATATCCTCAGGTGAGGAATTTAAAAAATGCAGAGAGATCATTTGGACCACAGCAATGGTTATACTGGCTGGAGTTTTGGGAGAACCTGGTGTGTAGTTTATTTACATTTTACAGTAGAGGCCTTGGGAATACCGAGGAGAGAACTAGTGGTTTTCTTCTTCCAGCAGAGCACGATGGCATGGGAACTACTGTTGTAAATAAGGATAATAACATTGTCTGCTTGCCTTTAAGTAGCTTGTGGCTTACTGAGGTTCCCAAGTTTTAAGATGCTGATATTTTTAAATGCACTCAATTTCTTTCTTAGTTGTAAAACATGAATAAAGACATGTCTTAGAGTTCAGGAAATACGGTTAGAAATTCAAGTCATATTTGCCTAAAGAATTAAATAAATTGTAAGACTTTAACTCATAAAGCAGCAAATAATTAATTACCAAATTAATTTCATTGGTAACTGTTAGATTACAGGAGAGGGCAAGATTACTTTGGTAAAGTAACGTGGTAATTACTTTGGTAATGTGGTCGTGAAAGACGTAACAGAAGAAGTGTTTGAGTAGAATATTATGGGATAGACGGTATTTGTACAATATAAATAAGGTCGAAATGAAGGCAACTTTCTGGAAATGTGGAATGATGGGACCACAAGTACAGATGTCCCCAAATCACAAAATTCGGTAAATAGTAAGGCAGTTTGCTTTGTAGGTAAATAATGTGAAAAGACAAGTAACCTTTCTGTGGAAGAAATATAGTCTGTTCTTTGGGAAATAGAGAGCCAATTAAAAATAGACTTTTACACAGGTAATGACACAAAACATTTCAAAATCAGTTTGTTGTGATATGAAGGATGGAACTAAAGTAAAATAATAATAAGAAATAAGGTGATCTGGTAAGATGTTATTACACAGTCTTGTTTACTGTGAGATAAAACTCGGATTAGGATGGTAGGATCAACATCACAAAATAATGGCAAGAGAGATGTCACAAGAGAAAAAAACTGGCATACTTGGTAACAGGGGAAGATATAAAATCATATAGACTTACTGCCCCTAGAATGACAACTGCAAAATTAAACTCTACCTGTTTTATTTAGGCTTCATCAGGTTAGCTGTGGTTGTGTTATACAACTACCAGATTATCTGATTTTGATAGTTTCCCTTATAAATGGGAAAATCTAGTTGTGTGAATAAAAATTAAATAAAATAGTTTACTTACTGACTTATTTGTAAACATTGATATGTAGTAAAGATTAGTGTTACTCTCCTTTAGGCTAGATACTTCCTTTCTCTAGATTATTTATTGTTTGTTTATCGTTTGCTTTTTTGTTTTTGAAGGGGAAAATGGTGTAGGTTTTATAGCTACTAGGAGTTCAAACGCAATAATTAGAAAGGACACACAAATTTTGAAATAGTATTTTATGCCTCTTGATCTCAGGTACAAAACACGAGATGAAGCAGTTAAATAGCAAAGCAAGACAGGAGGGACAGAATTACAGTAAGTGTTTTCTATATATTGCATCTGTGTTCCCATTAATCTCTGTTTTGTTATGTAACTGCTCCTTCTGAATATTCTGAATGTAAAGAAAACCGTGGGTAAGAAAAGGGTGTATTTTAAAGTTAGGGTTAAATAAACCCATGAGGGAAATGTTTGTAGCACTTGGTTGCATTCAAAATAGTACCTGCCTATATATTGTAATCTTAATATTCTTGGATAAGAAAATAATTGAGTTAAGATGATATAAGCTCCTTTAAATCTCTTGCCAACAGATATTTAAAATGAAAGAAATCACGTACCTATCAGATTGTCCAGGGTTCCATGTTAAGCCAGTCAGACTTATTTTTTCAGCATAGCCATTCTTCTAGGGACAGTACCTGTTGATATGCTCTAATACAGATCTTTTGGAAAGAGCCTTTACATCAGTTTCTTACCTCCCTGTCAGTTTCACTAACTTTCTATGCCTATGAAATAGCAATTCTCTCTTTTTTTTCTTATCATTGTTTAGTTTTTAAAGTTAATAAGTAGAAGTCAAAACATTAACCTTTGAATCTCTTTTGTGTCCCTTTTTGTAATTGTTGAGGTCTTGCTTTCTGCAACTTTAAAATTATTTCCGCTAAACAAAGGAAATAATTGAGGACAGAACCTGGCTGAATGTATTTTTAGTCCTGCTTAGCCTATTTTTATTTATAACAATAATCATAACTAGTGTTTGTCACAATGTAACACCTTTCATATGTTGCCTATTCTAACTTTCATACCAGGTCACAAGTTATTTTTAAAATCCTGTACATTTTAAAGGTCGAGGAAATTTAGGCTGAGAGATGTAGAAAATTTACCAGATATTAAATATCTAAGACTGATATGACTCTAAATTACTGTCCCTTTCTATCATATTATACTCGCCGAAGTATAAAAGAGACCTCAAAATAGCTGTTATTTCTACCTCTCAAAGACTTTAAAGACAGATACTTTAGAAGTTGTAACATGATGGGACTATCATTATTTCTTACAAAAATATTATTCACTTTTATAGATGAAAACAAAAACAAACAAACAAAGCCATGAAATAAATCAGATAAGTTTGCTTATCTATATTTGACCTTGGATAAGATAAAATATTTAAATTTCTGAGCCACAGATTTCTCATCTTCAAAAAGATTTATCTCATAAGAAATGTATAAGAATTAAATAGAGGAGGTTTTATAAAGTATTAGCACAGTATCTGCAATTTAAGTAGTATATGTGTTTCTCTTTTTACATTGTCTCATGGAAAGTATACAGATCCCTTACAAAACCATGTCAGGAATTTTACAAGTCTCGGATGCTCCTTAGGGAGGAAACTGGTTTGAATTACTGGAGTATGTCCTGAACAAAATGAAGGTCCTATTTACAGTTTTAAATACTCACCAATAGGTTCTATAAATCAGAAAAAATAAATTATGTTTACAAAATTGAAACTATTGGAAAAGTTTTATTGCATTACAGATCTTGGGATGTGAAGATATTTGTGAGGGGGAAGTAGGTAACCCAGATTCTTACTAATGTAGACTTTAAAAGAAGAGGCTTTAGTTTCTGAAATCTATTTTATAGTATATCTGCATCACAGGGTAGTTAATGGGACCTAAGTGAGATTATGTAATCAAAGACAGCATAATCAATTAATTTTAGTTTCTTTTATAATGTACTTATGTTGTCATATATTTTAACATTTTCTGAGAATAACAAGCTTAGAAAGTTTTCCTTCAACATACTGAACTGATGCTTAGTCCTTTGTGCTATGAAATGATATAATTATTCGGATGTAGTTTTATATAATAATCAATGTGTTGCGTTTTGCATGGAACAGTACATATTCTTGATGTTTAGTATAGGAAATTATTTAGTGATTAAACAATCAAGAATCAGCTGTCCTGAACCAGATATCATCTTTGCATTGGTCATACCATTGCATCTCATTGAGTTTATACTTTTCTGAGTTAGTACTCTGTAAATATTGTTCTTGATTTACCACTAATTCTCCCTTACTCTTTTAGATAACTTCTCTTCAGCATCTTTCTTTCCATTTTGGAATCTCTCAGTCTTCTTTTGGATTTCTGTACTTATGTTTGTGGGGTGTTCACATTCTTTCTTTCACTTTGTTATTCATGAAGCATTTAACTGAGATTCCACTGTTTTCTGCTCACTGGAATTAGTTGAGCAAAACAAAAATTATTAGTTCACATATCCTGGGCAAAAGTAGTGCTCATTCTCATGGGAAAAACAGATTATGATACTATAGAATGATAAAAGTTCTAATAATGATGGCCCAGGGAGAGGAGAAGCACAGAAATGAAACCGTACTTAATTATGAAACCTCAAGGACATACCAAGTGAAAATGATTATCTGTTTTGTAATACAAAATACTGAGGACTTAAGCCCAGAGACTTCTTCCACTAGACAAGTGAACTTGGTCAAATTAGTTACTTATTCTGGACATTAGCACCTAACATGTAAAACAAAAATTTTGAACAAGATTATAGTTTCTTAAACTGCACCTAATACATATTAATAAACGATTTGTAAATTCAGTGGTCCGTGGTTTACTACATTTATGTATTATTGAGTTAAACAGAGTTCTTTGTTGGTGTTAGACTTTTGTTTTTTAATGGTATTATAAATTGTAAACCTTTAAGAAAGGACTAGAATATACTTCTCACATATTTTTCCATCAGTGGAGTCCTTTTGTATCACTTAGGAATTGAGTTTGATGTAACAGTCTCAAGAAATATTAGACAGTTTATACATTTAACTATTTAGATCTGTGATCTGTTTGGAGTTCTAAATAAGATGTGAAGTAAGGGTTCAATATTATTGGTAACATTATTTAGGAGATTATTCTCTTTCTCATTAAATTCCCTTGTTGACTCTGAAAATCAGTCGACATATATGTTGGAGTCAGTTTTTGACTCTCTATTCTGTTCCATTGTTTTATCATTACACTAGTACCGTACTGTCTTGATTACTGTACCTTTAAAATAAATCTTGATATAAGGTAGTATGTGTCTTCCAACCCATTATCTGGTTTCAAAATTGTTTTGCCTATTTTAGGTGCTTTGCATATAAATGGAAATATTTAAATGCAGCATATCAGTTTCTACAAAGTCTTCTGGATTTTGGATAGGATTGTCTTGAATTTATAGATCAGTTTATCCATGAATGTGGTATATTCTCTTATTTATGTCTTTAATTTTTCATAGTAACGTTTTATAGTCTTCACTGAACACATCTTATGCAACTTTTATTCAGTTTATAACTAAATAATTTTTAATGTTCTTATTATTGTATTTTTAATTTCAATTTCTGTTGTTCATGTCTTATGTAGAACTATAGCTTTTCTGTATATTGACCTAATAATCCTGCACCTTGATAAACTCACCAACTAGAACAGCCTTTTGGTACACACTTGGAGATTTTCTATTTGGATAGTAGTATGTCTTCTTTGAACAATGAGAGTTTAACTTTTTCCTGTCCAATCTGAATTTTTCCCCTTATTGAATTGTTATAGTTTCTTATATAATGTTGAATTAAGTGGTAAAAGTGGATAGCTTTGCCTCGTTCTTGATGTTGGGAAAACATCAATCTTTCATCATTCAGTATGATCTTAGTTGTAGGTTTCATTGATGTGCCTTATTATATTACGGAAGTTTCCTTTTATTTCTATTTTGTTGAGTATTTATCAAAAATGGATGCTGGATTTTCTGCATCTGTGGAGATGCTTATGTAGTTTCCTTTTTTAGTGCGTTACTTTGGGAATTATATTGATGGCTATTTTTAATTTTAAACTAACTTTGCATTCCTGAGATAGATAACACTGGGTTATTATGTATTGTCCTTTTATATATTGTTGAATTCGATTTTTTAAGATGTTATTAAGAATTTTTATATTTGAGTAATACTGATCTGTAGGAATTTTTTCATGTAATTTCTTTGTCAGAATTTGGTATCACATAATACTTGCCTCAATGAATGAGAATTTACCAGTGAAGATATGTGGCCTGGAGTTTTGTTGGGGGGATGATTTTTAATTACAATTTTGCTTTTTAAAGAAAGGACTATTTAAGTTTGTTTTTTCAAGTTATTTTTTGAGTGAAGTTTGTTAGTTTGTGATTTTAAGAAAAATGTTTTATCTGAGTTGAATTTATTGGCATAAAGTTATTTGTAATTTTTTAATCTTTTAAATATTTGTATTAGTTATCTCTTGCTACATTGACAAATAACCAGAAACTTAGTGCCTTAAAATAACATACATTTATTGTCTCACAGTTTTTGTGGGCGAGGAATTTGGCATAGTGTACCTTTGTCCTCTGCTTCAGGGTCTCTTCCTTGGCTGTAAGCAAGGTATTCACCTGAACTGAGGTCCCATTTGAAAGACTGATTTGGAAAGCATCTGCTTCCAAGCTCATGTGTCTTGTTTGTTTGTTAGCAGGATTCAGTTCCCTTTGGTTTATTGAACTGAGGGCCACAGTTCCCTGTTGTCTGAAAACTACCCTCAGCGTCTTGCCAATTAGCTCTTTTCATCATAGCAACTTAATTCATCAAAACCAGCAAGGGAGGGTCTGCTAGCAAGATAGAAGACACAATATTATGGAACCTAATTATAGACATGACATCCCATCCCTTTTGCCATACTTTATTGATTAGAAGCAAGTTATTAGGCTAGTTCACACTCAAGAGGAGTAGTTTATATACAGGTGTGAATACCAGAAGACAGAGACCATGAGGGCCATTTTAGACTCTTATTTGGCACAATGTTTTTAGGGTCTGTAGTTACAGTACCAACCTAATTCCTGATATTGGTGAATTGTTTCCTTTTCTTTTCCTGATCAGTATGACTAGAGGCTTAATCTATTTTACTGACATTCTCAAAGAATAATTTTTTGTTTTATTGGCTTTTTCCTGTTGTTTTTGTTTTTTCCAATATGTTTGACCATTACCTTTACTTTGAGTTTGTTTTCTAATTTTACAAGGTGGAGATTAAGGTCATTGATTTGAGATCACTCACCTTTTCTAATAGGCATTTTTTTAGTACTATGAATTTTCTCTGGCCATGGGGTTACCTGCATCCCATAGTTATTCCTATATTGCATTTTCATTTCACTCAGTTTAAAATACTTTACAATTTTCCAATTTATTACTTCCTTAACCCATGAATTATTTATAAGTGTATTATTTAATTTTGAAATATTTTGGGATTCTCTAGAGGTACTTTATTATTGATATTTAATTTAATTCTATGATTGGAGAACATGCTTTATTTTAGTTCTTTGTATAGATTTGTATTTCTTTTTGGTATTATTTTCCTTTTGACTGACAGATTTCCTTTAATATTCTTCTTTATATAGGTCTGGTGGTTATGAAGCTTTTCATCTTCTATATGTTTGAAATATTCCTTTTTTTCTTTTTACTAGTTACAGAGTTACAGGTTAAGCTGTCTTCCTCTTTCCCCCCTACCGCAGCACTAATAGGATTCATTTTGTTTTCCCCTCTCTTAGAGATCACCATTCCTGCATTGCCAATATCCAGTGTCTCAAAACCATTGTTGAATATATTTTTTTAGTTTGGAGATTGTTTCAAGCATGAGGGTTAATCTGGTCTCTCTTATTTCGTATTGTTTGGAAGTGGATGTGGAAATAAAAGTTCTTAGTTGGGCTGATCTGATGGGGATCAGTGGAAGCCCTAGGAGCAGCTCAAATGAATAGATGGAGAAATGGAGTGTTCACCATTAGCTTTTCCTGCAAAATGCTGAAAGTACTGGCTTAAGAGATCCTTGGAGTTTTGATACCTTATTTGCTAGTGTGCAATTGCTTTCGTTACTACCAACTATTGATAAGTTATTTGTTTACTGATATTTTGTAATCAACACCAAAAATATGTTTTTTAATACAGTGAGATTACATATCGGCCACTGACTAGCTGTGTAATCTTAGGCATGCTCCTTGACTTTGTGAACCTGTTTGTCTCATCTCTGAAATGAAGCCTCAGTCTTAAAATTTTTAACCTGAGTTTTCAGATTCTGACTAGGTGTAGTGGTAACGAGGGTTCATAATTTATTTTAAAATATAGTAAGTACTGTTGATCTTTGAACAACATGCATTTGAACTGTGCAGGTTCACTTATATGTGGATTTTTAATAGTAAATATAGAGGGTGGGGCAAAAGTAGATTTACAGTTGTTTCTAGGGGAAGTAATACAAAAATGGGTAAGTAATAATACAAGAATAAATTCTGTGTTCCGTGTACTCAAAACTATAAATCTGCTTTTGCCCCACCTATACAATTGGCTCTCTGTATATCCAGATTTTGCATCCAGATTTCAACCAATGGTGGTTTTGACCAAAAAGTTACAGATAGATTTTTGACTGCACCGGAGTTGGTGCTCTGCAAACCCCAACCTGCCCCATACCCCCTCTCCTTTGTCCACATTGTTCACGCATCAGCTATAATCTGTTAATTTACTTAATGTGTTCTAGGGCTCTCTCAGGGTCTGCTGGACCCTTTTAAAGTGTTTGCAAGGTTAAAACTTTTCATAATACTACTAATATGTTATTTGCCATTACAGTCTTTTTCTTTCCTGAGTGTACTGTGAAATTTCCAAATGCTGCGTGATAGACGATGATGCCTTTGCTCTGATAGTTCTTGTGTTTTTTTAAATTTCTCAGGTATAATTTCTAATATGGTAAATATCAGTGGGTATGTCCCACATTAACAAAAGCTCATTGGGTTCTCAGTGTTTTTTAAGACAAAACTTTTTTATACAAGAAGCCACGAGACCAAAAGGGTTGTAAGACATTGAAAATGGCTGTCTTAATGAAAATTATTCTTTATTTAAATGTGTACTCTATTGACAAATTTCTTGGTTCTGGAAACCAAAAAATTAGTGACATTAATTCATCTGCTGTCATAGTTCCAAATCTAAATGAGTTTGGTACCATTCCCTGACTTCGGGAAAGTTGTTTAAATTCTCTTAGACAAAATTTCTTCAACTAGAAGATGGGGGTAATATAGTATCTGTACATAGTTTAAATTAACTGATATAATGCATAAAAGCCCATAAGATGGTGCTAGCATGTATTACTTATCATTGATTTATTTAGTAGGCACTCAGTAACAGTTAGCTGGGATTATGATGATGCCACAGAGGTACGGTTGACATTTCTGTTTCTTAGTTATCAACATGCTTGGTTCTGTTCTAGAGCATCCTTAGTAAATATTTATACTATTTCTTTACCTTTCCGGCAATGCTCATTTGCCTTTCATGTTTCCATTTGAAGCTGTGCTGTTATATTGCCATTTTCTAACCCGTTCATACTCAACCCAGAAGTATCAGTTGGAAGTTGGCAGACTAGCTTGGGCTTTGTTTAAAATTTCACTTGTCATGCCATTTTGTCCCTTAGACTAATTGGTCGTCTAATAATAAATACTAACATAGATTAATGGTGCAGAACAATAGGAAACTTCGTGCTGGCAGTTGATAATTCAGAATTTGAGTCTGTTTTGTAATTTTGGTTACTCCAAGCTTTAGTTTTTTAGTATATAAAATGATACCAGTCTTCACTACACTTGCCTCATGTGTTAGTTTTAGAATCCCCTGCGAATTGGTGTGAAATATATGGCATTCTTATTAATCCTAGCTCTGCTAATCTCTTACTTGCAGATCTTTAACAAGACAGTCAGTTTAACTAGTATCTTTTCATCTGCATGGTAGGTAAAATGAGTGTCAACTTTATGAGGGGGGACCCAAAAAAGCCCAGAGTTTATTTATAAAAATTGGGCATTTTTTCTTATATGTTTAAACTTCAGTCACCTTCAAAGTACTCTCCTTTTGATGCAATAAACCTATCAAGATGTTTTTCCATTGCTTAGTTTTTTTGTATTTCATTTAATCTTTATTGTATTTTTTACATTACCTTTTAGTTCCCTTATACCCCCACTCCTCCCAGCACTCACCACACTGTTGTCCATGTCCATGAGCCCTTTTTCCTTTTTGCTCAATCCTTTCACCCTCTGACCACCGCCTGCCACCACCCCCCCCACACACACACAGACACACACTAGCTGCCATCCTGCTGTCCATCTCTGAGCCTGTCACCATTTTTCGTCAGTTCAGTTCCTTCATTAGATTCCATATGAGTGAAATCATATGATACTATTATTTTTCTTTAGGTCTAGCTGTGTTTTAATTTTTTTTTTTTGTTTCTTTAAATATATTCTATTGATTATGTTATTACAGTTGTCCCAATTTTTCCCCTTTGCCCCTTCCATCTGGTGCCCCCATTCCTTACAGCAAACCCCCAACCCCACCCTTGCCCCCTGCCTCCATTTCATGTCCATGGGTCATGCATTTAAGTTCTTTGGCTACTCCGTTACTGATACTCTTCTTAACATCCCCCTGTCCATTTTGTACCTACCAATTTGTGCTTCTTAACCCCTATACCTTTCCCCCCATTTTTCCCCTTCCATCTCCCAACTATTAACCCTCCATTTGATCTCCATATCTGTGATTCTGTTCCTGTTCTTGTTTGCTTAATTTGTTATTTGGATTCAGTTAGTTGTGAATTTATTGCCATTTTAATGTTCATCATTTTGATCATTTTCTTTTTCTTATATAATTACCTTTAGCATTTCATATAATAATGGCTTGGTGATGATGAACTCCTTTAATTTTACCTTGTCTGGGAAGCACTTTATCTGTCCGTCAATTCTAAATGATAGTTTTGCTGACTAGAGTATTCTAGGATGTAGGTCCTTGCTTTTCATCACTTTAAGTACTTATTGCCAGCCTGTTCTAGCCTGCAAAGTTTCTTTTGAGAAATCAACTGACAGTCTTATGGGAACTTTTTGGTAGATAACTCTCTGCTTTTCTCTTGCTACTTTTAAAATTCTCTTTTTCTTTTAACCTTGGCATTTTAATTATATGTCTTGATCGGTCCTGATTGGGTCCATCTTATTTGGGATTCTCTGTGCTTCCTGGACTTGTATGTCTATTTCCTTCACCGATTTAGGGAAGTTTTCTTTTATTAATTTTTCAAATGTTTTCAATTTCTTGCTCTTCCTTTTCTCCTTCTGACACCCCTATGATTTGGATGTTTGCAGATGCCCCAGAGGTTCCTAAACCTGTCCTGTCCTGTTTGGTTTTTTTTAATTCTTTTCCCTTCCTGCTGTTCTGATTGAGTGCTTTTTCACTTCCTTGTGTTCCTAATCGTTGATTTGCTTCTCAGCTTCATCCCCTTCACTGTTGGATCCCTGTAGATTTTTCTTTATTTCACTTAATGCAACCTTCATTTCTGCCTGGGTCTTTTTAATGCCATTGAAGGTACCCAGTGAGTTCCTGGAGCATACTAATAACTAGTGTTTTGAACTGTGCATCTGATAGGTTGCTTATCTCCATTTCCTTTAATTCTTTTTCTTGAGCTGTATTCTGTTCTTTCATTTGGGCCATATTTTTTTGTTTTCTCATTTTGGCAGCTTCCCTGTGTTTGTTTCTGTGTTTTAGGTAGACCTGCTTTGACTCCCTGTCTTACTAGCGTGGCCTACTGTAGAAAAGAGCACCTGTTAAGTTTTATGTGCTCGAACTTCAAGTAGTCACCAGGGCAGGGCAACCTGTGTCACTGCTCTGTGTTAGGAAAGGCTCAGAGAGGGGACAGTGCCACTGCCTGGCCTCTGGAGTTTTACCTGGAAGGAAGCTGTCTCCCAGAACTTGCACTTCACTTTCTCCCCATACGCCACTGGTGCCCTTCCAGCTACCCTGTTGCTGAATCCCAGAAGGGATGGGTCTGTGTGAGTCCTAAATCTGTTACAGGCCCTTTAATAGGAGTCTTTTGAGAATCCCACAGTTCTTTCTGCTGCCCCAAACCCCACTGGTTTTTACAACCAGAAGTTATGGGAACTTATATTCCTGATGTGGGAACCTTCAGCTAGGTGGTCTGGACTGGGGCTGGAATCCCTTACTCCTGAGGCATCCCTCCTATTTTTTATCTACTACCTGTGGATGTGGGACTGCCTGTTCCTGTCTACATGTGCCTCTAAAGCCTCTCTGCGTGTGTCCATGCCTCTCCACGTTCCCACCCCTCCTACATGTCTGGATGAATGTGGCTCCTTTAAACCCTTGATTTTCTGACTTTTACGCAGCTTGATTTTCTGACAATTCTGGGTGACATTTGTTTTATAGTCTGTGATTTTTGTTATAGTTCCATGCAGAGGTGAGGTGTGTTTACCTATGCCCTTGTCTTGACCAGTCTGACTATCTTATTTCACTTAGCATAATGTTCTCTAGGCCATCCATACTGTCGCAAAGAGTAAAATGTTCTTTTTTATGGACGATTAGTATTCCATTGTGTAAACATCCCATAGTTGTTTTATCCACTCATCTACTGATGGACACTTGGACTGCTTCCATATCTTGGTGATTGTAAATAAAGTCACAATGAACATAGGGGTTCTTATGTTCTTTCGAATTGCTGTTTTGGGTTCTGTCAGTTATATTCCCAGAAGTGGGATCGCTGGGTCGAAAGGCAATTCCATTTTTAATTTTTTGAGGTGTTTCCATGCTGCTATCCACAGTGGCTGCATCAATCTGCATTCCCACCAACAAAGCACAAGGGTTCCCCTTTCTCTACATCCTGGCCAGTACTTCTTGTTTGTTGATTTGTTAATGATGACCATTCTGACAGGTGTGTGATGGTATCTCGTTGTGGTTTTAATTTGCATTTCTCTGATGATTAGTGATGTTGAGCATCTTTCCATATGTAATGTACTCCTTGGAGAAGTGTCTGTTCAGGTCCTTTGTCCATTTTTTAATAGGGTTCTCTGTTCTTTTGGTGTTGAGTTTTGTAAGTACTTCATAGATTTTGGATATTAACCCCTTATCAGATATATCAGCAGATATGTTCTCCCATTCTGTGCTTTGTATTTTTATTTTGTTGATGATTTCCTTTGCTGTGAAGAAATGTTTTCGTTTGATGTAGTCCCATTTGTTTATTTTTTTCCTTTGTTTCCCTTGCTTTGGGAGATATATCCGATAAAAAATTTCCACGAGCAAATGACCAAGATTTTGCTGCCTATGTTTTCTTCTAGGACTTTTATGGTTTCAGGTCTAACATTTAAGTCTGTGATCCATTCTGATTTTATTCTTGTGTGTGATGTAAGAAGGTGGCCTAGTTTCATTTTTCTGCACGTATCCAATTTTCCCAACACAATTTATTGAATAAACAGTCTTGAGCCCATTGTATGTGCTTGCTTCTTCTGTCAAATATTAATTGACTATAAAGGTGTGGATTTATTTCTGGACCATCTATTGTGTTCCATCTGTCTATGTGTCTGTTTTTATGCCAGCCAGTATCATGCTGTTTTGATTACTCTGGCCAAACTATACTATAATATAGTTTGATATTAGGTAGCATGATTCCTCCAACTTTATTCTTCTTTCTCAGGATCACTGTTGCTATGTGGGGTCTTTTGTGGTTCCATATAAATTTCTGAAATAATTGTTCTAGTTCTGTGAAAATATGTCATTGGAATTTTGATAAGAATTGCGTTGAATCTATAAATTGCTTTGGGTAGTATGGACATGTTAATGATGTTAACTCTTCCTATCCATGAACACAGTATTTGCTTCCACTTATTCATATCTTCTTTTTAAAAAAATTTAATCTTTATTGTATTTTTTTTCCATTACCATTTAGTCTGCCTATACCCTGCCCCCAACTCCCAGCAGTAACCACATTGTTGTCCATGTCCATGAGTCACAGCTAGAGGAGGGAGGGAGGTTGAGGAATTGAGCAAAAAGAGAAAAGGATTTATTTGTGTCTTCTTTAATTTCTTTCTTCAGTGTCTTACAGTTTTCCGAGTACAGGTCTTTTACATCCTTGGTTAGGCTTATCCCTTGGTATTTTATTCTTTTTGAAGCACTTGTGAATGGGTTTCTTTAATTTCTCTTTCTGTTAGTTTGTTATTGGCATATATAAATGCAACTGATTTCTGGATAGTAATTTTGTTTCCTGCTACTTTGCTGAATTCAGTTCCATTATTTCTTGGTGGAATCTGGGGCTCTCTGTGTACAGTATCATGTCATCTGCAAATTCCAATTTGCATGCCTTTTATTTCTTGTCCTTGTCTGATTGCTGCGACTGGGAACTTCCAGTACTGTGTTGAATAAGAGAGGTGAAAGCAGGCCACCCTGCCTTCTCTCCCATCTTAAGGGGAATGCTTGTAGTTTTTGCCCATTGAGTGTGATGCTGGCAGTGGGTTTGTCATACATGGTCTTTATTATGTTGAGGTGTGCTCCCTCTATCCCCACTTTGCTGAGTGTTTTTATCATAAATGAGTGCTGGGTTTTATCAAATGCTTTTTCTGCATCTGTTGATACGATCTTGGAGTTTTTATATTTCATTTTGTTTATGTGGTGTATCACATTTATTGATATGCGACTATTGTACCAACTTTGCATTCCTGGAATAAATCCGACTTGATCGTGGTGTATGATCTTTTTGATGCATTGCTGTATTCAGTTTGCTAAAATTTTATTGAGGATTTTAGCATCTATGTTCATTAAAGATATTGTCCTATAATTTTCTTTCTTTGTATTTATCTGGTTTTGGAATTAGGATAATGCTGGCCTCGCAAAATGAGTTTGGGACCTGCCCTCCCCTTGATATAGTTTGAGAAGTGGAGGTCTTAGTTCTTCTCAGAATGTTTGGTAAAATTCCACCTGTGAAAACATCCAGTCAAGAGCTTTTGTTTGTTGGGAGTTTTTCGATTACTACTTCAATTTCTCTAGGTGTCATTTGTCTATTCAGATTCTGCGGTTCTTACTGATTTAGTTTTGGAAGATGGTATATTTGTAGGAATTTTTCCTTTTTTTTTTCAGGTTGTCTAGTTTGTCGGCATATAGTTGTTCATAATATTTTCTTACAGTCCTTTGTATTTCTTTGGTGTCAGTTGTTATTTTTCTTCTTTCATTTCTGAATATATAATTCTTCTTTCATTTCTGAATAATATATTTGGGTCCTTTCTCTTTTTTTCTTGGTGAATCTGGTAAGGTTTGTCAACCTTGTTTATCTTTTCAAAGAACCAGCTCTTGTATTCATTGATCTTTTGTGTTGCTTTTTTTAGACTCTGTTTCATTTATTTCTGCTCTTTATTATTTCCTTCTTTCTACTGACTTTGGGCTTTGTTTGTTGTTCCTTTTAAATCCCTTTAAGTGTGAAGTTAGATTGTTTATTTGAGCTTTTTCTTGTTTTCTGAGATAGGCCTGTATCTCTGTGAATTTCCCTCTTAGGATTCGTTTCCTGGTGTCCCACAGATTGTGGATTGTTTTGTCCTCATATTCATTTGTTTCAAGGCATCTTTTGATTTCTTCCTTGATCTCATTGTGGACCCTGATATGATTTCAGTCTTCAATTTATTGAGACTTCTCCAAACAGTTTTTGAACTCGTCAGTTTTGATGCCTTTTAGTGCTTCTGCCATTTTTTGTTTATTTTTTGGCATTAATGTGCCTCTTCCACATCAGCAAAACTTTCCCTTAGAGGACATTTTCATCTGGGGAAACAAAATGTAGTTGCTCAGGGCGAGATTGGGTGAATAGGGAGGGTAGGGCATAAGGGTGATACATTTTTTGGTCAAAAACTGCTGAACACTCGGCACAGGGTGGGCAGGTGCGCTTGTAAATCACCCATCATGAAATGGGCAAACGCATTGGAAGAGTCTTCAGAAAAATTTAGTGAAGCTGAATGCAGCCTCTCACAATAATGTCAGATGGTACACGGATAGAGATTGGTTCCTAGAACACTCTCCTAGTGGGTCCTGCCTTCCAGAAGATAATTCTAATTCTGGTTTTTGTTGTATCCCCCCTCATATGGTAGCTTAAGGCTCTAAAATTCTCGGTATCACCTGGATTCAGCAGTATATATTTTGCTTTTCCTACTTTAATAAATATACTTTTCCTATGATGCCTAAAGATTTTTGGTTTCTCCATGTAAAGAATGGATTTTAAGTGGATAAAATACAGAAAACTTTCTACTTGTAAACTTTCAAACTCAACTAAAGCTACAGACCAGAGCAAGGAAGCATCAACTCTGATTGCTTCTAACAGATGGCATTAGCAGCTTCTTGGATATATGTGTGAACAGGGATGGGTTCAAGTTAGAACTGAACCCCTGTGAATTTTTTTAGTGATCATCTGGGATCTCATGTTCAAAAGCATTTTGTGCTGTTCTGGTAAGCTGTATTTCATATACCCCATTATATTTTCTGAGGACCCTTTCCCCTTCTAAAAGATTTTGATTCTCCCTCTTCTCCCACCCATGACAATTCAAGACTTGCTCTTCAGTCTGGGATTATGGTCATTCTATGAAACTACTTCTTAGCATTCATAAATAAAAAGTTACCTAGGGAGGTTATTCTTCCTCTCAAGAAAAACTTAGGTACTTATCCATGGTCGGTGTGGCTCAGTTGGTTGGGTGTTGTCCGGCAAACCAAAAGTTCCCTGGTTTGACTCCCTGTCAGGGCATATGTCTGGGTTGCAGTTTTGGTCCCTCGTTGGAGCACGTACAGAAGGTAGCCAGTCAGTGTTTATCTCTCACATAGATGTTTCTCTCGCTCTTTCTCCCTTCCTTCCCCTCTCTCTAAAATCAAAAATAAAATTTAAAAAAACTTTTTTAAAGAAGAAAAACTTAGAAACTTAATTACATGCAAAAATTTTGTGTTGGTTTATTTGGGGATTATAAATAGAAACAAAATGTTCTTACTCTTTGGGAATTTGTGGATATGGGTGACAGAATCTCTTTTTCTGTCAAGAAAATTGATTAAATGTTAGCAATTGACCTCTTAAAGGATAATAGAACCTTCATACATTGAATATTAGGTAGCTTTTTCAGATGCAGACTTGATTCATGAACAGTGAACATTGTTCATTTTTCATTCATTAAATTAACAAATTTTATTAGTTATATACTGTGTGCACATTAATGTGCTTGTCACTAGTGATAAAATAAGGAGTGATACAGACACAGACCCTGCTATCAGATAACACACTATTGTGATCAAGTCAACCCACTTGTCTTTGTTATAGGTGTATTTAACTGAGAGAGACAGTCACAGTCATGGATTTGTCTAAAAAAAAAAGTAATCTTATTTATCTCAACATTTATTTTGGTAGTTTATCATAGGAGTATATAAAGAAATGTCATAAGGCCTTTTTTCTCTTTTAAATTTCATGTGTTATTTCTACTTATTTTTATTTCCATTTTACTTCTCTTTGAAATGTAATCACTTATTTATAAACAGGCCTCTCTAGAGCTTTCTGGTAGCTTATGGCTTTTGTCTGATTCCTCTGACTTTGACCATTTAGAAGCTATAGGATTTAAATAGTCGAGGCTCTATCAACACTAAAATTTTGTGGTTACTATTCAGTAGGTCAGAAAAGCTAGTACTTTATCAGCCTTCTTTCTGGCTAGCTATTGGTGTTGCATAGAAAAACTGATTGAATTTTTAGAATATTTAAAAACCTGCAACATTTTAAAGATTTAGCAGCCGAAACTACCTACCCGCCATTTATTGAGCACCTGCTATGTATATGCCAGCCATTGTTCTGAAGATGTAATTGTGAAAAAACACAATCCTGTCTTCTCAGAATTTGTAAGATCTAACAATCTATAACTGAGATGATACTGATAATGGCTAGCATTTACTATGTTCCAGGCACTTTTCCAATTGCTACATATATTTATGGACTTAATGCTTACAACAGCCTGTGAAATGATGATAGTATTATTATTATCCCTGATTTACAGATAAGGAAACAGGCAAGAAAAATTATGTTGTCCCAAGTCACATAGCAGTGTGTAATAAAGATGGAATTCAGATCTGCCAGCCTGGCTTCAAAAATTCCACATTCATCCTCTACACCGTACTGTGCAATTATAACAGATAATTATGTATAATCTAAATGGATAATTAAATAGGTAATTTCACTAAGTGTGAGCAGTGATATGATGGAAATATTTGCTGCTTTGGGAGCTCAGAATCATTTCACCCAGTTTGGTCTTGTTAGGGTCAGGAAGAGCTTTTCTGAGAGTATTTTTAAATAGACAGTGGTTTTCATACAAAGAAATAGCAATGTAATTTAGAAAAACTGAGTCTCTTCTCAACTTGGGAAGGTTTCTCTGGTGATTACACCTTCTTTACTATTTGGGTGAAATACATTTTTTAAATGAGCTATTTAAAAAATTAACCAGAGGAAAAAGTTTTTGTATTTTTTGAGGAGAGAAAGCAGAGGAGAGTACTGTTATGTAAATAATAGTGGGTGCTTTTGTTTGGTTTTGTTTTTGATAGAACAAAAGATTTGATTGATTATGTGCAGTTTAAATTAGTTTAAAAATGGTAACAGCTTTGATTAATTACTTCATGCCTATTGTCATGTTGTAGCAGGGAAATGAGCATAAAGAAAAGTACAAAATGCATTATATAGAACACATTTAATAATATCAAAGCTTTTATAAAGTATTCATAAATGGAACCGATTAAGATTTGCAAATTAAATTGTAATTTAGACAGGTTTTTAAGTATAAAATTGAACAATTTTGTGATCTATGGATCAACCCATTTAATCAGTTACTAATCCTTTGAGTGCTTTCCATTTTTATTGTAGGACAGAAACAGTAATTTTTAGGGTGTATTTAGAAATATTTTTGTGACTAGTAGCATTCTGTGGCTAAAAAGGTACTATGATAGCTGGTTCTGGTACTGTTACTCTATCCTTCATAAGGTAGTGTTTTTCATCTCTCATGTATTAAAAATCTCATTTTCATTAATGGTTATTTTCATGGTAAAACTATTGTACAGAGTTCAAGATCTTAATTAAGAGCCCCAGGGGGTCAGGTTTGACTACTTTTATTAACACAATCATGCTCTATAACTTTAAAATACACACCAAGATAGCTCCATATTTAATGATTTCACTGGTTTACTTCCTTTATGTATTCTAAAATTGAAATAGCATTCATTGATCAATACCACTGACTAATCTACTTAGGCACCATCTTAGCAATTGCTTGCATGGTTTTTGTTCCTTTCTCCTCACTCCAACTCCTTTATTTTTATTTCTCAGGTCGTCACCTTCCCTTTGTTTTCTCCAGCCCTTTGATGATATTCTCGCTGGTCACTGCATTACTCTGCTTCCTTCCCTGATATTCTGTCAGCCCCATATTGCATTATGTTATGACATTCTTTGGCCTTTGCTACTACGGGCATGTATACTCTCATAGCCTAACTGTATATAGTACTTAAAGAGTGGGCTGTTTAAATTATGGGTCAACTAACACATTTTTTAAGAAATTAAAGCTGTATTTGACATCTGTATCATATTTAACACTATATGGATGAGTGCATACCTATGTACATAAAAATGTTTTGTTACTCTAATTGCTTTAGTTTTTCTGTGACCTATGGCATTTCTTCCTAATTCATACTTAACCTGGAAACTTCTGGTGTTTTAATATGGTTGGGGTGGGGTGGGTGGCATGTAACCTGGCTGTCACCTTTCTCGGCTTGAGCTTTTTTTCTCTGTGTATGAAAGATATCTTTGTTTCCAGATTGTCCAGGTTCTTGCTACTGGAAATGTGGTGTGTGGACCAGTAGCATCAGCATCACCTGTGTGTTAGAAATGCAGAATCTCAGGCATTACTCAAGATCTTATATGTCTTAATCTGCATTTTAACAAAATCTCTAGTGAATTTCTGTGAACCGAAGTTTGTAAAGCACTCTTCTATCACCCAGCTAGTTGACTCATTAATGTACTGACTGATAGATATCTGTGTGCTTTTCTAGAACTGGTCTTGAACATGTGTTCTGTAGTGATCTTCTATAAATGTTTGTAAGTTATTTTGAAACTGTTCATCTTGGTTCACCAACAGATGTGTTCTGGGTATATATCACTACTACTTCGATGTGAAAGAAATGACAAAATTAATCTCAGACAGTAGCCAGGCCCCATCTGTTAAGTGAGGATTTGGTATATAGGTCTAAAACTATAACAAACATTCATAAATACAGTTTCCTTGTCCTTCCTCTGTCAACAGTTTGCTTCTGTAGATGAAGAACTATTTCTTCTCCTTGGGCTATTGCTTTTCAATGGACTAAAAGAGAAACTTTGAGATGTAGGAAAAATATTCAAATTTCTATTTAATTTTTATCTTAAATAAGCAAAATTGTACCATAGTGAAATTTGATATGTTGCTTAATAGTATATGTATATAATTTATGAAGAAATATTGAGGATCCATATTTAAATATTATTTGTACATGATTAAAAAGGTCATGGATGCCTCTGTAGTACAATATGACAATCCATAAAATTTCATAAAGAATTTTTATAAGATTTTGAGTGGACTGGGAAATAATCTTGTAGTAAATTCTCTATTATACCCAGAAGTATGTGGGTGCATGTGATAGGGGCAATACTATTATTTTTGTATGGTTGACAGCAAAATAATTGTTGTATTCTCTGAGCACATATTAATGGAGGATTAGAGATAGAATTCCTGTTACTCATGTAATCAATCAAGTTAATACATTGTATGTACAATCATTTGATGACACCCTAAAACTTACATTTATTTGTATGTTTGTCCTTTAGAAAGTAGTTAAAAAACCTAAAGTGTTTTTATTTTTATAGTCCTAAAGGAATAAGTTCTTTTTCTTGTACTTCAAGAATTAGAGAACTGAGAGCATACAAAATTAGTCTATTATTATTACTTTAGCATTCAAATGAAGTGTGATTTTTTCTCGAGTAATAGCATTGTTTAATGATGATAAACAGTATTTCAGTGAGTGTCTTATAGGTTTCAGTACCTTCTTTTGATCATAAGCCTAAGAATGGCAGTGAGAGGGGGTGGCAGAGAGAAATACTCAGATATATGTGAGCTAGCAGTATGTCACTTAGCACTTCAAGAATGTTAAGTTTTAAACAACAAAAGTAAACTCCAAGGAGTGACCTTAGCTAGACGCCGTTCTGTTTTGTATATAGCTTCTGCTTCATATGGCTGTGACAAACAGGACTATGGTTGTGGTTACCAATGGATACCCTTGTGGCTATAACCAAGTTGTAAATGTCACTGAAATTCTTCTTGAATGTCTGTCACATGTGTATCAGTAATTCTAAAGTAGATAAAAATGAAACAAAGATTCATTTGGGAGTTAGCACTCCCAGAAGGTTAGTTTTTAAACAGAACAGCAGAAGGACTTGTGACATGCATCCATAAGCAATTGTAATGATTTGGCAGTTATTTAGCCTTCAGTTCCTACCCTTTTGGTTGAACTGACAGCATGCCTGCAAAGAGAATGAGGCCTGTTTCAGCCCCATTAATGTCTCCTTGAATGTTACTCTGCAGTCTGGGTAATGATAAATGTTCAGTGATTGATGATTTTATAGTCCCAGGGGATTCTGGGTGGTTTCTGGTTTCTGTGAGCTAGGGCAGTTTTCTTTCTTGTTTGGGCCTCTTGTTAATTTTTCTGATCTTTACTAAAATTGTTTTAAGTTGGCAGAAGGGTAGGTATTATCTGCAGTTTTAATTAACTAGGGTTAAAGCCTTATGAATACAATTTTAGAGGTGATGCTCAACTTAATATGTTTGAGTTTGAGAACAAGTTTTTAATCCACAGAACTTTTGTAACATTTTATTTGTAAACCTTGGTATCTTTTTTCCTTCTTTGCTTTAAAAAAAACATGTTTTAAGTTATAAGGAGAAATTTAATAACAGCTGTTGTAAAATAGTAACATTAGTTTTATTTTTATGGTGTTTGCAGTTTTATTTTTCAGACTCTTAAATCAGCTATTTTAATGTGTTTTCCTTTTAACGTTGCTCACTTTCTGGAACAGTATATTTTGTTTACACTGTTATTTAAAGAAGTTATGAACAGACCTTCTTTTGCTAAATATTTGTTTGCCATTTAGGGAAGGATTCATTTCTAGTATATTGATTGTGGGTTGTTTTAGTACTTTAAGTAAAACTTATACTTTTCTAAACCTTTATTGGTAGGGTATGGAGGCAGAGAAAGGAGGATAGAGAAAAACGTTTTTATAATTTCATAATTTAATAATTTAGTACTCAAATATGTTTTCTTAGTTCATCCTTTAAAAAAAAAGATTTATAGAACTTTCCTCTTAGATGTAAAGAGATTGAATGGCTAATTTTCTTTAAGATCAGTAAAGAAACATTTTTCTTACTTTAAAACCTAAAATAAAACATAAAAGAAGCACTTCTGTTTAGTTTTTCAAGTAATAAACAAGAAGCTTGGTTAGAAATAACCATTTGTAAGTCTGTATATTAATTAGATGATTATGCTCAATTAGCAGGACTGCCAAGTAATCTCTTTAATACTCTGGTCTTTTTTTCCCCCTAGGGTTTTACAGACAGCCCTCATTACAGTGATCACTTGAATGACAGTCGATTAGGAGCCCATGAAGGCTTGTCCCCAACACCTTTTATGAACTCAAATCTGATGGGTAAGTTGGCAGTTTTTTTCAAGTAATCTTCACAGAGTCTCTCTGATCAGAGCTATGTTTTATCCCCCTGTCCAGAAAGGACACATACAAGTATTTAGAAGAAAGTTCCTGAGTTTCTTGGGGTATCTGGGCATTCCTGTTCAGCCTAGTTTGAAGAGTAAGCATTCAGAAATGCGGGTCCTTTTCTCAGAGCATTATTGTCATTGGTATCAAAAAAGAAAGCAGCAATGTTTTAACTGTCGATTTTTGTAGTGTCTTTGTGACATCAAGTATTATATGTTTTTTGCTTTCAGGGCAGAGAACTGTTTCCGAGACATTTGTGATTTACTGTTTGTCTTAGCAGTTTTATGTATATGCTAATTACAAATATGACAAAGCAGTGATTTTAGTCTCATTTTACACATATTGAACAATATTTTCTTTTGGCACTATTTGATTAAAACTTAATAGTACATTTAGATGTTGCAGCATTTGTTTTAAGCACTTGGGTTCACATTGGACATTTTAAGAGTTTTGTTCTTTAAGAATAAAGTTGTACTTTGAAGGATGTTACCTACCACCTAAACCTGATTATTCTGTTTTGACAAAAACTTTAAGGTTAGCCATTCTCTATATCTCCCCTTTACTTCCTGCAAAAGACCCCTCCCTCTTTCTCACATGGAAGTTTATAGCTGTTCAAGGTAAAATGGTAAGCCCAAGCTTGTTTAAAAAAATCAGTTTGGATGCCACTTTTTTTAAATGATGATTTTATCTTTTTGCAGAACCTGATTCAAAAGAATCTGTGTTTTACATTATTTTTCCTTTCTGCTTATGCTGGCACTTGTCACATTACAAAAGCATTATTTATTCTGTCTTACTGGTTGTTTTTAGTACCATGTAAACATGGAAGATTTTGTGTAATTGACATGGATTTCATTTCTTTCTTTTTTATTTATTTGTTTTGTTTTTAGATTTTATCTATTGGGGTGGGGGGGAGAAAGGAAGAGAAACATTGATATATGAGAGGCACATCAAAATTGGTTGCCTCTTGCACACCCCCAACCGGGGACTTGACCAACAACCCAGGCGTGTGCCCTGACCAGGAATTGAACCAGCGACCTTTTGGGTTGTAGGCTGGCACTCAATCCACTGAGCTACACCATTCAGGGCTACTTACTCTATTAAGGATGTGACCTATATTGTGATCTTAGAATTGTCCTTTTAAGACACAGCCATGCTAATCTAAGTGGATTACCCAAATCCAAAAACCTGGTGGTCTGCAATTTCTTTATAAATGGTCTTGCTTTACAAAGGCTTTGTTTTTTTCCCTTATTGTATAAAGTGTTGAAGAAAGAGAGTCTGATGTTTTAGTGGGGATTTTGTTTAAGGCAGTTACTAGTCTAAAGCCAGAACCATTGAGCATGACATAAGAGTAAAATACCTAATAACAATTCACTTCAACGCAAATGCAAATGAAAATCCCAGTATTAAATACATTATCATCCCAGATTAAAATCAGAATTTATTTTAATAAACTTATAACAAAATAATTATCCTTGCATTTAACTAGGGAGAACTTTCTAGTTTATTTCTAAAATTTTCTGTGGAGCTTACCACCAAAATAAAATAGATGTGACACTTCAAATAATTTACTTTTGTAACATAACTTTTCCCTAAGTAGCATTTCATTTATAGTAAATGTGGCAGAGCAGGTTATAGTCAGTGGTTTTGTAATTTCAGATGGAACTATGCCGTTTTAATTGAGACTGTTAACTCTGAATTGTGAAAAATCAGAATTTTTTTTTAAACCTCACCAAAGGATATGCTCATTGATTTGGAAGAGAAAGAGAGAGGGAGGGAGGGAAAGTAAGGGGGAGAGAGAGAAACATCGATGTGAGAAACACCTGTTGGTGTGCCCCCCTGACTGGGGAGTTGAACCCGCAACCCTTTGGTGCATAGGAATGGTGCTCCAACTGACTAAGCCACCTAGCCAGGGCTGAAGTAGCATTTTCTTAGTTGGAGCTATATGAGTGTTCTTGAGTTTACAGGTAATTATTAGAATACTTTTAATAGTGATCATATCCTGTGTATAAAATCAGCATCTCAAAGTCTTAAAATTAAAAAAAAAACACCTCAGATTTAAAAGCAAGTTGATCCCTTTACAGTGCAAGTGAAGAAAATCAGCAATTATCTGAATCATATTATGCCATTAATAAGGTAGAATTATGTATTTTTATTGTAACTTTTAAACCCAGTCTTAAAAATGTTAATTTACCTGTAAGAAAGGGGGAAATAATTCTGAAAAGATTAGGCAGATATGTTCAAAAGCATTTCATTAGTCATTAGCAATATCTGATTTACTATACTTTTTTCTCTATAGTTTGAATAAAAGTGATCAAATGAAGTATTTAATAATTTAGTCTAAGCAATCTGCATGACAGTAACTTGCTTTTGGAAATGTCTCTAAAATTGTACAGCAGTTAAACATTAACAGACATTTTCACTTGATCGGAGCTGAAGTAATTGAACTCTTAGATACTCAAAATGTGGGTTTATAGCACTTGGTGGAGTTACAGTGGATAGATTCACTTTTATAGCATTGAGAATTTAAGAGAGTTTCAGGCTAAAAAACCTTCACTATTAAAGCACAACTGAGATGTGCATGGTAGTAATGCATTTGGAACTGTTAATACCTGACATCATAGCAGGTGAGACTTGAGTGGTGCTGTAAATGATAAATGCTCAGTTAAAGCTAATAGGAAAGCAGTAACATATTTCATCATTGCGGCAACATATAAAAAAAGAAACAAAATTAAAAGGGGGGATTGTATGTCTAGGGAAATTTTTTTTTGGGGGGGGGGTATCATGTTCGACCATAAGCAAATTTGCCTGAAGAAATAGTGGCTTATAAAGTGCCGCTATCTTTCATGATGGAGCTCTTAAATACTTTAATGATTTTGCACTCCACGAGAATGAGAAATTTTGTCTAACAAGGGTATATAATGATTCAATAATGAACAATTTGCCATAAAAACATGCATTTCTAAATTCATTTAGATATTTTGAAGTGTTTTTTATAGGAAGTAAAGCTATTATGTTGGCTCAGCTAGCATTCCTTTTCAATGAATTCTAGAATTATCCAGTTGATTTGTCAATATGGAAAAAAAGGGCTTTTCTTATGTTTCAAGTTGAAATAAGTGCATCCTTTGGCACATCACTAAGTAATTTGCATCAAAGTGTTCTGTACTCTATTATTGTAAAACTGCAAAGCTTTGACAATAGCGATGAATTGCAATAGTCACACCAAATGGTCTTATGTTTTTCTAGCCTCTTCCAGCTTTGTTCTGTTTCTGTACCCTTGGTCCTCTGTTAACTTCAGTAATATGTGCTTTCCTTTACCTGTTGTTGATTAGATTATTTTTGGTGAGGATAGGACCAGTTTATTAATTGAACATAGGAATTAATTATTTCATAAAATTGCCTACTTTTAATTCCCAACTGATTGTGGAATGAATTATTCTTACCTTTCTGCCTCTTCATATTTATCAAAGCTTTACTTGTTTTAGACAGTGTCTACATGTATTGTCAATGGGAAACTTAAAATGAGATACTACCTTCAATTTTCCTTTTTTTCTGAGACCTTCAGTTGTGTTTCTTTCTGAGCACCATTTTACCTCTAGAGATGTTTTGTTAATATTTTATCTTTTAAAGAGTGAAAACAGTCCTGGCTGGTTTGGCTCAGTGGATTGAGTGCTGGCATGCCTACCAAAGGGTTGCTGCTTTGAATACTAGTCTAAGGCACGTGCCTGGGTTGTGGGCCAGGCCCCTAGTGGGGGGGGTGTGAGAAGCAACCACACATTGATGTTTTTCTCTCTCTCTTCCTCCCTCCCCCTCTGTCTAAAATAAATAAATAAAATCATTTTTATAAAGTGAAAACACTTTAAGAAAGTATTGGTGATATAAGAAAAAATTCAGGGCTGAGAGTTAGGTGATCAGAATTTTGATAAACTTCACCTTTCTGAGAGGGTACTGGTTGGTAGTCTCAGAGATCTTCTGCAGCTCTGGAATTTTGTAATCTCATGTATCTAATATTTTTTACCTGACAAAGACTGCAACTAGAATTATAATTGCTGTTTTACAAATGACAAAACCAAAACATAAGAAAAGTGTTTTTTCCTCAATAGAGGAAATAATAGAGCCAATAATTGGCAAAACTGATTATTGAACCTGTGTCTCCTGGTGTCCAGTCCAGTGTTCTTTCTGTTAGACACATTAGACCTATAAGGTACTTGTTCTTTCTACATATTGCCCCCAGGATTTTACTAGCTCAGCATTTTCCTAAACTGTAATTATGAAGATGTGGTCTTGAGGGATGACCATGAGAAAAAGGTTTTGTAGTGACATTAACTTCGGAAAATGCTGTATATTTTGTGTGCCCTCTTAAGAGATTCAGATTATACTTTAGAATATTAAAGATTCTGGAGGGAAAAATGAAAAAGATTACTTAACTTTGTTTAGCCCACTACTTCCAAGATTCAAATGTCATTCAGAGCCTTTCTGTAAAAAGCATCATTAGCCTCTTAAGAACTAGTTTTCCATAGATCACACACTGGAAAATGTTTGTAAGTTACTTTAAGGGAAAAATAAAACATAATACATGAAACTTTCTGAAATGTGAGGTAACAGAATGTTAATACTGTTGCTTTATATAATTTTATAACTCATTTTAGGCATCTTAGCTAATTTAAAGTTGGGCACAGTTTTTCAAGCACATTATGTTAGACCTCTTTTTATAAGTATTTGACTTACACATAAATCAGCTGTACTTCCATTGCTGTTAAGGTCTGTTTTCTCAGTCCTACTCTTCTTTCCATCTCAGAGTCTAAAGTGCCCTTGTGATAGTAGCCACTGCATTTTATTTTCATTTCATTGTGGATCAAATAGGTTTCTTTGTGCTTGTCTAGGTATTTAAACCCCAGTACACTTTTTTCCCCCTATATATTCGGTATTTCAAACAATCGAATTTCAAAGAGAACTCTTTTGTATACTTAATCTTGCTTGCATTATAATTTGTGACTAATAGAGAAGTTTTCTAGAGTTACAAAAAATGTAGAACCACCATATTTAGAATATCAAAGCACAATAGAACTCTGCCCTCAAAAGGTCTCTAATTTTCATGTACATGAAATTTTTTCACTAGATGAGATAATGAAAATGATTATAATTGTGTTTAGGGAGAATCAGTATGGCTTGCTATTTGACAGTATTTCATAAGAATGAGGCCTTTATACTTTTCTCCAACATTTTATTAAATTACCTCAAGTTTCAAGAAAGGATATGAGTTACATATTCATTGATCTGCATTCTCTGATCTTTGGCTACTTACAGACAAAATGTTGGCACTGGGAGAAACTTGAGTGCAAGAGACCTAATTACCTTTGAAGAAACCAAAGCCTAGAAAATGACTCAACCCTCTTGATTACAATTTAGATCATTTTCCCTTTCTACTACATTGCGTTTCCCTCCCTTTTTACTTCTCGTGTTCAACCATTTGTTTATTTGCCCCTTTTTCTTTTAAATTTATATTTATTTATTTTTTTATTGTTGTTCAAGTACACTTGTCTGCATTTTCCCGCCACCACTTTCCCCTGCCACTCCCACCCCCATCTCCCACCCTCAATCCTACCCCCCTTTGGCTTTGTCCGTGAGTCCTTTATTCAGAAGGGGACTTGATGACCCTTCCCCTTCTTTCCCTCATTATCTCTCTCCCCCCTCTCCTGTGGGTTACTGTCAGTTTGTTCTTTATTTCAATGTCTGTGGTTATGTTTTGCCTGTTTGTTTCGTTGATTAGGTTCCACTTAAGGTGAGATTACACGGTATTTGTCCTTCACTGCCTGACTTATTTCACTTAGCATAATGCTCTTCAGTTCAATCCATGCTGTTGTGAAGGGTAGCAGCTCCTTCTTTCTTTCTGCTGTAAAGTATCCCATTGTATAAATGTACTACGGTTTTTTTATCCACTCATTTACTGATGGGCACTTAGGTTGCTCCCAATTCTTAGTTATTGTAAATTGTGCTGCTATGAACATTGGGGTGCATAGGTTCTTTTGAATTGGTGTTTCAGGACTCTTAGGGTATGATCCTAGCAGTGGAATTGCCGGGTCAAAAGGCAGTTACATTTTTAGCTTTTTGAGGAAATTCTAAACTCTTTCACACAGTGGCTGCACCAGCCTGCATTCCCACCAACAATGTACTAGAGTTCCCTTTTCTCCACAACCTCACCAGCACTTGTTTGTTTGTTGATTTGCTTGTGATGACCATTCTGACTGGTGTGAAGTGGTATCTCATTGTGGTTTTAATCTGCATCTCTCTGATGGCTAGTGATGCCGAGCATCCTTTTATGTGTCTCTGGGCCCTGTGTATGTCCTCTGTGGAGAAGTGCCTGTTCAGGTCCTTTGCCCATTTTTTAATTGGATTGTTTGTCTTCCTGGAGTGGATTTGTGTGAGGTTTTTTTATATATTTTGGAGATCAAACCCTTGTCTGAGGTATTATTGGCGAATACATTTTCCAGTATAGCTGATGTTTTCTTTAGCCTTGCAGAAGCTTTTTATTTTGATGAAGTCCCATTTGTTTATTCTTTCCTTTATGTCCCTTGCTCTAGGGGACATATCAGTGAAAATATTGCTGTGTGGAATATCTGAGATTTTCTGCCTATGTTCTCCTCTAGGACTTTTACGGTGTCGTGACTTGTATTTGTCTTTTATCCATCTTGTGTTTGTCTTTGTATATGGTATAAGTTGGGAGTCAAGTTTCTTTCTTTCTTTCTGTCTTTTTTTTTTTTTTGCATGTAGCTGTCCAGATCTCCCAACACCATTTTTTGAAGAAGACATATTTACTCCATTTTATGCTTCTACCCCCTTTGTCAAATATTAATTGACCATCGAGACATGGGTTTATTTCTGGGTTCTCTATTCTGGTCCATTGATGTATGGGTCCTTATGCCAGTACCAGACTGTTCTGATTATAGTGCCATTGTAATATAGTTTGATGTCAGGTATTGTGATACCTCATACTTTGTTCTTCTTTCTCAAAATTGCTGTGGCTATTTGGGTTCATTTTATGGTTCCATATAAATTTTTCAGATGTTTATTCTATACCTGTGAAATGTGTCATTGGTCCTTTAACAGGGATTGCGTTGAATCTGTAAATTGCTTTGGGTAGTATGGACATTTTGAGGATGTTAATTCTTCCAATTCATGAACATGGTATATACTTCCATTTTTTTATGTTTTCCTTAATTTCTTTCTTCAGCATTGTGTAGTTTTTTGAGTACACACTTTTACCTCCTTGGTTAGGTTTATTCCTAGGTACTTTATTTTTCTTGTTGCTATAGCAAATTTTTTTCCTGATTTCTGTTTCTGATATTTCATTGTTGGTGTACAAAATGCCTTTGACTTCTGAATATTGACTTTGTATCCCACTGCTTTGCCACATTCATTCATTAGATCAAGTAGTTTTTGGTGGAGTCCATAGGGGTTTCTTTGTACACTATCATGTCACCTACAAACAATGACAGTTTTACTTCCTCCTTTCCAATTTGGATTCCTTTATTTCTTTTGCTTGTCTGATCACTGTGGCTAGGACTTCCAATACTGTGTTCAATAGAAGTGGTCAAAGTGGGCATCCTTGTCTTATTCCTGATCTTAGTAGGAGAGCTTTTAGTTTTTGCCCGTTGAAGTATGATCTTAACTGGAGGTTTTTCATGTGTGGCCTTTATTATGTTGAGGTATGCTCCCTCTACTCCCACTTTGCTGAGTGTTTTTATTATAAATTGGTGCTATACCTTATCAAATGCTTTTTCCACATCTGTTGATATGATCATGTGATTTTTGTCTTTCCTTTTGTTTATGTGATGTATTATGTTTATGGATTTGCGAATATTGTACCATCCTTGCATCCCTGGGATGAATCCCACTTGATCATGGTAGATGATCTTTTTAATGTAATGCTGGATACAGTTTGACAATATTTTGTTGAGGATTTTAGCATCTTGCTTCCTCTTGCTGATGCTTAGACCAATCTAAATTGTTGAATACCTTCCTTCTCTTTCATTCTGTTCTTAACTATGTAAAATACTGTATGGCACAATGTAAAGGTGAATAGGATTCAGTCTGTTTCCAGTCTTGGGTATTTTAGTATGGCAGGGACATAATTTCAGTAATCAGTATACTTGGTAGAATATGAGTGATCCAAAAAAGTTTTTACAAAAATTCAGAAGAGATTAAAATAAGGCATGCCAGAAATGATCGGGGAAAATCTTATTGTGGAGTAGCATTTAATTCAGTATATTCGCCTGGACTTTTTCTTACAAACAAGAGAAATTAAATTGTGTTCAATAAAAGTTAGTATTTATTGACATACATATCCCAGATGGCTAGGAATAGGTTGATTTTAGACATGGTGGATCTAGGGGTTCAAACTTTGTCATTGGGTCTCCCTCTTTCCCCTTAAAATGAGATAGAGCTAAAGTGGCAAATTGGGCTGAGAGATTTGAGAAATAGGAAGACATAAGGGTGCAGTGTTCTTGTCTCTTCCTCTCTACTTCTAGATTTTCCACTTCAGTCTTTCCAAATTGTTCTCAGTTGTCCTTTCTGGCTACCATATTACAGGATACATTTTATCTTCATAGTTAGAAATGTTTTCTTTCAATGCAAACATGCAGTTTATTTAAAATACTCTGTTCCTGGCAACAACATCCCCTTCCACACTCATACTCTTGAAAGCAGCCTCTTTCCATCATTAAAATGGCTTTGATAGCCATTCTTTTGAAACCAGAGATGAGCTAATGGCTGTTCTCCTACTCATTCTGGGAGAGACTAAACTAGTACTAATGCCTCACTTTGAAAGAGATTTCAGAGTTTCAAGGGTATGCTGCTATATACTTAGGTCCCTTGCATCTAAATGCAATTACCTTTGTAGTGAATTATGTAATAGAATTACTTAGAGTTACATAAAAGAGATACCAAGATTTCAGAACATAGATGGGGAAAAAAAGTTCGATTATGGCTTTATTTTGAAGGTTAAAATAACTAAAATTAGAAAGTAATATTAACAAAACAAACAACAATTTATATTATCAACCACGTCTTAAGTGAACAAAGAATGAAATAATAGTTCAGCTTTAGGTATATTTTTTTTCTTCAGAATATTTTATGGCAATATAGAAACCTCTTTTACTTCACACTTGATTTTGTTGATTTTCTTTTCAGTTATTAACTGACTTAATGCAGTTAGGTCTAAATCCGTTGATGTCTTTTGTGTTTGATTAAATGGGTCTTGAACATCACTTTCAAGCATTTCATGAAATTTGGAGTCGCTTGCGTGATATTCAACTTTCAGTGGACTTCTTTTGCATTTGCTTTGTATTATGGGATATTTAGCAAAAGATTGACCAAAAATTCCATTGACTCAGGCCTGAGATAGCCACACTATTCATGAGGGATATTTCACTGGGTTTTTGTTTTTTTTTTAAGGTGTCTGGTCAATAGTGAATATGTTTATGAGATCACAACATTGGCCTAACTCTGCAACCTTGCAAACTGGTAACTCTAAAGGCTCACATAAGAAGGACTGCCTTTATTTTTGTTTACCCAAGCTATTTATTTATCATCACTCCTGTGTATATGCTTTGCAATCAAAAGAAATCTTTTCTGATCTTCATGGTTGTATAGTGGGTCAGTGGCATAGATCTAATAAATGGGTCTTTGAATCTTCCCATTGTTCATGTCTAGTTTTAGGCAAGTGAATGTGAACAACCATATTGAGTTCTGCCTGTGTGGGGTGGATGACAGAGGACTATGGCTGCTTGGTTACTAGAGAGCAAGAGAATGATTTTTTTAAAGGGAACTTTTGTAAACTTGACAGTTTTCCTAGATGTTTACTATCTCAGAACCACACCATGGCATATAGTTGAGAATTTAGGGAGCTATTTTAGTTAGAAAACATCATAGAGCAGCATTATCAGATTATGCCTTCTATACCATAACATTTCAGATTCCCTGCTTATGGTTATAGTGATGCTTTAATTATTTATTGTAGGTTTTCTTACTGTTTTGTTGAACATAAATGCTTAAATACTAAAATTCTCATAGAAAGTTTGAGCTGGAATGGCTCTTACCTACTTACCTCAGTGTTTCTCGTCTTGGGAGTGTTGAAAAACACATGATTGTCATAAAGACTTGGATGTATGGGGAGGTGCAGCTGGTACACCCCATACCCTGGAAACTCTGGAACCTCTTTCAAAGTGAAGAGTTAGTACTAGCTTGGTTAGTGATCACAATGTTTATGCAAGTTTTAATTAGGCACCAAATAAAAGTGAAATTTAAAAAATTTGGAAATTTAAAAAATTTGGAAAGCATATCCTTAGTAGTTTGGGTTTAAATTTGTAGAAATGTTACTGTTTGAAAATATTCATGGCACCTATCAATCAGTTGTATAAGTTTTACATTATGTTGCTGTTATGTAATAAGACTGAAATTTTAAGTGAAGCCCCTCAAAATACTCTTATTTTGAGTGTCAGTTCACCATTTTTGTAATTTCCTCACATCTCAGTTTATTTATTTTTTTCTTATAAAATTTAGCCTTTTCATAGCTCATGTTTTTTGCGACTTCCATGTTGCATTTGTTTTGTTGTTATTTGGGATTTTAGGTTTTTTATGAACACTGGAACTTGCCATTCCACCAATATCTTAGGGCTTTCCTCTTGAAAAAAAATTGTTGACCATTGCCATATGCATGGTGTGTAAAGTATGTAACAGTTATTCTTATATTACAGACTTGTTTTTCACTTTGAGAATTCCTCTGGAGGATTGTCAGACTCCTCCAATTGTATGAAATTTCTAGGGAGTCACAATTAAATAGGATTAGAGGATAAGGACATGACAGCAAATTAAATCAGTTTATTTGTGGTTGTAAATTTTATTAATTTCTTTTTTTAATTATATTTTGTTAATTATGCTATTGCAGTTTACCGATTTTTCCCCTTTGCCCCCCCTACTCCCAACCATCCCCCTTCCCGACTCCCTCAGGCAGTCCCCACACCATTGTTCATGTCCATGGGTCATGCATAGGTTCTTTGACTACTCCATTTCCTATACTGTGCTTTACATCCCCATGGCTATTCTGTAACTACCTATTGGTTCTTAATTCTCCCACCTTTTCACCCATTCCCCCACACTCTCTCACATCTGGCAGTAATCAAAATGCACTCCATATCCCTGATTCTGTCTCTCTTTTTCTTGTTTGCTTAGTTTGTTTTTTTAGATTCAATTGTTGATACGTATTTGTTACCATTTTATTGTTCATAGTTTTGATCTGATTTTTAAATAAGTCCCTTTAACATTTTGTATAATTTCTGTTTTCTACTTTTCTACACTAATTCCTGAAATCAGGGCTCAGCAAACTTTTCTGCAAAGACCCTAATAGTAAATAGTTTATGGTTTGTAGCCCAGGAGACAAGAATCAATGACATTATGTAGGTACATGTATAATCATTTAAAAATGTAGAAAAACATTTTCTAGTTCATGGACTATAAATAAAAGTTGGTGGTCTGGATTTGCCCTGTAGTTTGTAGTTTGCCAAATTTATTATAATAATTTAACAAAAGTACTTTAAGCAGTAGCAACCTTATCAATTTATTGAAAAGGTAAGAAATTATATATGTGAAGTTCAGTGGAATGTTCCAACAATGTTTGGTGGTGGTGAATTATTTCTAAAATTTCTAGTGCTTCATTGCCTCTATACAGAATAAATTTCTTATTAGGTGACTTTTCCTGTTGTTTTTGTCATCAAATATAATATTGATGATTGGCCATAAGGCAAAAATCAGATTTTCTTCATTTGAAATTCTATTATCCCATTAGTTTTCTACATTCTGAAATTTGAGAAAAAACTTTCTCAAAATAGCAATATAAAAGTGCAACTGAAAGATGAAAATTAGACAACTCAGTGGAGATGTGGCAGTGGAGCACCTCTTTAGAGAGAAATCCTCAGAGAATAGCTGTGGAGAAGAGTCTAGAGAGAGGATCTGTGATGAGAGGACAGTATGAGAAGGGCACAATCATCAGAAAAGTGCACTCTTGCCTTATTGAGAGTCTGCATGTCAGCGTGGAGATCTTTCCAAAACGTATGTGCAGTAAAAATATTATAACACTTTCTGGGCTTGTATCTGAGCAACTTTTGTCAGATAAATGTAAATTATGAGATTTTATTGCAGTTCATAGGCTGTTTATTAAGGTTTTTCATGTATAGTGTTTAAAAGTGTTTAAGAAATGTTCTGATTTGATATGCTTTTCATCTTCAATTTAAGGCTCTCTTCTATCTGAAATATTTAAGAGGAAATGTGCTCCATTTGTTATGTGATAATTTTTAGAATTTTTTGTCTAGGTTTACATAAAGTAAAATATGTTCACACCAAAAAATTCTCATTCACTTTTTATTTTTCTTTCATACAGGCCAATGGGTTTCAAGGAAATTGTGCTGAGCATTTTTACTGTGTGTGTGCATGCACCTCTGTATGTTTTGACAAGACAGGAACACATTAAATATAGGCTTTTGTTTTATTTCATTTTGCAGTAAGATTTCAATCAAATGTCTTTTTTAAAAGTTGTAAATATTATCTTTAGGTGTTTTATTAAGTTACTACAAAACATTTTCAGGTGCTGGCAGAGTATTAGAGCAGGTGTCTGCTTGTAATTTACTTTTTCCCTAGAGATGTTGGGGGAATATATGTATATATTAAATACATATTTATATGTCCTTCTGTGTATCCTCTGTTGTTGTTTATGTCTTTATTTTAATCTGTCCCTGATTCCTTTGGTTAACTAGCTGCACGAAATAGTTTTAGGACATTGCAGCTCATCTGAACTCCCCAACTGTTTTTATTATACACTGTGCTTTTGTCTTTCCAATTTACCATGATACACTTGGAAGGAAAACAGTGGCCCATACACATTCATGGAAATAAATTTATGTACTTAGTAAAAAAAATACATTGTGTGTATACTTAACTCCACAAGCAAAAAATTTATTCCAAGGAAGTAACTGAAATTTTACGTTGGGGATGTAAAATGGTATAACCGTTCTAGAAAACATCTTGGTATTTCATTATATAAGTAAACATGCAGCTAGCATAGAACTCAGCATTTATGTTCTTGAACATTTATCCCAGAGAACTGAAAACTTATGTTCTCATAAAAACTTGAGCACAACTGTTTATAGCACCTTTTTCATAATAACCAAAAACTGGAAACAGTCCAGTTGTCCTTCACTGGGTAAATGGTTAAACAAATCATGGTCATTCTCACCATGGAATACTATTCAGCAATAAAAAAGAAAACTTTTCTGCAAAAGCCCAGATAGTAAATAGTTTATGGTTTGCAGCCCAGGAGGCAAAAATCAGTAACATTATGTAGGTACTCGTGTACTTTAAATTGTAAAAACAAAAAAAACCCAGAATTATTCTTAGTTCATGGGCTATAAAAATAAAAATTGGTGGCCTGGATTTGCTCTACAGCTTGTAGTTTGTTAAACTTATTCTAGATATTAATCAGTGCAACAATTTAGATTGATCTTGAGTACATTAGGCTGAGCTTAAAAAGCCACTTTCAAAAAAGTATGTACTTACTGTATGATTCCATCTGTATACTACTCTTGAAATGGCAAAATTATAGAATCAAGAACAAATTGTTAGTTAGCAGGGGTTAAAGAGACAGATTTGGTTCTAAAGGGCAACACAAGGCATACTTGTGCTGATGGAACTATTCTCTATTGTGATTGTGGTAGTGAATACATGAACCTACAAAATGGAAAAAAAAAAACAAAACTGGGGGAGATCTGAAAGATCAGTGGATTGTATCAATAGCAATATCCTGGCTGTGGTAATGCAGAATGGGGGGAATTATGTAAAGGGTACATAGCATCTCTCCATTATTTCTTGTAACTACATGTAAATCTGGTTATCTCAAAAGTTTAATTAACAAGTGTATATATATATAAAAACATAACTGAATATATAAAATAATTAAAGAAAGTTAAAAAAATGTAGAAGAGTAGGTTAGGCAACATAGGAGGAAAGAGATCACAGATGTGCAGCGATTTTTTTTTCTAGAAGCACTTCATTTCTAATGGGAATCTAGACCAAAATAGTCACCCTCATGGCCTTTTAAGTCACTGAAAATTCATGTATTTTTAGGCAAGAATGGCTCTTGAACTTTTATTTTTAGGAAACTGTACCACTCTAATAAGTGATATTAGCAAATTAGAAGATTCTTTTTGTCGACATCTGTCTTTCACTTTATGTGCACAGCGCTATTGTACCTTCGGGCATTAGGGTGTTGAGAAACATCAAAGGCCAAACCTTATGTGTGTTCTGGAGGATATCTGCAACTGAGAATATTTGGGAATCAAGATAATCTGTACTTCAGAATTGAATATTTCATGGAAAAATATTTGTAAGAGGAAAGCATATAAACACTTGGTGCCTGGGGTGAGGGAAAGATAGTAAGCATGTCAGAGAAAAATATTGGAAGACACCAAAATTAATTTTTCAGTGATAAACTTCACCTAGGGCTGATCCTTGTCACCTTTCTTCCCCCCAGAGGCAAAGTAGAAGGATGCAATACCATATTTTTCCTGGGCCTGACCTCACTTTTACTTGAGTGAGAAATGAAGTTTGAGGATTAGGTTGACTACCATTTATATAATCTCAATTAGGTGTGAAAAATTCCCTCCTTTCCCCTAAAATGCTAATCATACTTAAGAAACTCTTTTGCAGTTTTCAGTTTTCACTAATCACAGTAAACTGGCTCCGTAGGAAGAGTTTGAGAATCAAGGTGAGGCTATTCTGGTGGTCCCTGGGGTTAGGTATTTCAGGCAAACAAGTCTTCAGAGGAAGTTCTGGCTTGGAGCCTCTAGAGGTACTTGGAGGAGAACAGGGGAGGGTTCTTGGAAATAGAGTTGAGAAAAACATCAGTAAGCTAGTTAACTTCCCTGTGGATTTTTAAAGGTGCTACCTAATTTGCCAAATTTTTCCTAAGATGTTTTTTAAAGTCTTGCTTTTAAATATGGGTACAAAGAACCAATAATAAATAAAAATATACTTGCTTTTGTATTGTCAAAAAGTTTGTGTCATTTGTGAAAAGCAAAGGTTATAGTTGTGGATCTTTTAAAATTCTAATTAAACTATGGTGCGTTACAAATTTAAGGATTTCAGAACGATTTTGAAATGATTAGTATAAAAATGTGGATGAGTCCTTGGGGGCAGATTTTTTTGTATGTGTGAAAGGGGAAGTAAAAACAAACCACCTCTTACTTAAAAAGAGGTTTAAGAAGAAGTGGCTAAATTTCAGATACCCCTTTTTTGCTTCAGCGTGTCAGTTAATCTGGCTATGGGGTACATTTATCTACTGTGAAGCCCACTGATGCATGCAAAGCTGAGCAGAGTCCCATTTTACCCAGTGGGTCTTCTTTCTCTGGGCATTCGTAGCTGTGCTTCAGTGTGTGGGGTCAGCTGGGGACAGCTAGCAGGGCTAAGATGTCAGCTATTGTCTGATCTTTAAAAAAAATGTATTTCTTATTTCCTATGAGGTAGTTATTTGGAAGCATAAACAGTAAGAATAATTATTAGTATTGTAAATAGGAAAATCTGTTAAGTTCTATGGTATTTAAAGAGTAATTCTGTAATTCTTTGTAGTTCACTTATGCTTTTCTATAAGAATATAAGAAATTCTATTTCTATCTTAATATCAAGTATTTTAATTTATTCTTATATTTAGTTAGTTGGAATTTATGGCCTAGTCTGTTAACTAATTAAATAGTTCAGATTATTTACCTTAACCTATTGTCATATACAGTGTTTTAAACATTTTGAGGATGAATACTGAATACTGTTGTATATCAAATGAATAGAACTTGCCAGAGGCAGTTTAACTTTGCTTTCTACCTTTCTTCATTAAAAATATTAGTTTAAAATGAGATTTATTTAATATAATTAAATATTCTTATTCAGATAATTTACATATTACCGTAAACTATAATTGTATTCAAGTCCACCATAAGGAATTCCTACTCAATGCAAATACACATGTAAGCAGTAATTTGTGAAAGACAAAAATGAAAGAGGTTAAAATGGCCTTCAGGATATATATATATGATGAAGTGGTATTTTAATTGAAGATCCAAATGATTTTGATATTTCTGATGAGAAAATACATAGATCATTTAGTGTCATAGGAAACCAGACTGTGGAAATTTGGAAAAAGTAAAAGCCACTCCTGAACTACCCAGCAAGTTGTAAAGATTTGGCTTCTCAGTATGCATGCGTCTGCTATCTTCATAATGTATAATAGTGTCATAATGGATTGCCTCAAAAGATAGTGGTTCTAAGGGTCAGCAAAACACACAGTAGGAAAGATTTAATTAACATGATCAATGTGGGTTCAAAAAAATGATACTTTGTGTTCATCTGATTATTAAGATTTTATTATAAAGAATTCTGTTTTAAAGCATTTAAAGTGTACCATAGTCAGGGAATACACTCATGTTTTTCCTTTGAAAGCAGTGGAAGGATAGAGAAGTATCACAAATAGGATGAAGCTATAAAAGACAACAATCTTCTTGGCTTGTGTTAATAGTATCTGATATAATGTGCATGACATTTTCTTTTTTAATACAGAATATAAACAAATGTTTATGCACTTGAGAAACTGGAGTCATCTGTCCATAGTGTCCATTACTTATTTTATGACTACGCTCTTAGGAATTTGCTTGAAAATTTGTTTTTAATGAGGAAAAGTGAGGCATTTATGTACAGGAAAGAAAAGAATGTAAGCATAATAATGTAGGCTGGTGCCTTCTGTTCAGTTCCACAAAACTCTTTAATTTAAGAGGCTCAGTCTGTCTTTATAGGTTGTTTTGGCTGGGCCTACATAGAATGGTTGCTTGGCTGCTGAAAGCAAAAAATGGTCTTGGTTCCTCATACAAATGAGGAAACTGAGATGTTAAAATTGAGGTACTTGGAAGCCTCACCTTCTGAATATTCCCAATATTTATTGAGTTGTTAGGAGAAAGGAAAAAAGTTGATGTGATAATAGGAGATTCAAATTGCAGTGTGTGTACTGAGCTAAAATTGTGAACAGAAATGCAGAGTTTCAGTGAGTGAAGAATACATTTATATCCTGTTCCAGATGCAATGTATCTGGTGTTAGCTCCATGTGCGGGGTCCTGAGATGAAGGCATATTTGAATGTCTTGCTTTTTCTTTCTTGCTCTGATCACATTCTAGGTTTTTTTATGTGTGTTGGAAAGTTTTGTTTGTTTGTGTTGTTTTGTTTTGTTTTAAGATGGAGCTCACCTGGAGCAGAACTGGCTAGAGCTGAATTGACTTAACTTTTGGTTGGTTTCTTGGTGGTGGAATGTCTTATTTCATCCTGGTGGAGGCATGGGGCAGTTGAATCCCATTGAGTTTCAGGCCAGACTATAAAAACATAACGCCTGCAACTTCTCTCAGGGATTTGTTTCAGGGGAAAAAAAAGAAATTTTGGATTTACTAGATGTAGTGGCAAATGCTTATCCTCTCTAATACCCTAAGAGAGGTAATTTAGACTGAGGTCCTTGATGTATGCTTATTTAGGAAGATGACACAGAAAGAACTTAGCAGCAGACCTTGATAAGATTTCATAGTTTGCCTGTGTGGATAGAGGACTTAGTAGGTTTGGTTTATGTATCATGAAAAGAATAAACACCTTGTAAGTGGGGGGAGAGTGAAAAGAGAAGAGTTACATGTAAGTGGCATGTGAACAAGGGGCCAACCTCTCTCTCTCCTCTACTTCCTTTAGATACCATGAAGAACGAAAAGCCCTTAGGATGATTAGTGGAATATTACTAGAGAGTATAATGTATATTTTCTATAATGCAGTTTAGAAGGAAGGGAAATCCTATGCCCCTCTCCATACCTTGGGAATGTGGAAATGAGTATTTATACTAGAATTTTTTATTTAAGATTTTATTTATTTATTTTTAGACAGAGAGGAAGGGAGAGGGAAGAGAGGGAGCGAAACATCAATGTGTGGTTGTCTTTCATGACCCCCCACTGGGGACCTGACCTGCAACCAAGGCATGTGCCCTGACTGGGAATCGAACCAGCGACCCTGTGGTTCACAGACCGGTGCTCAGTCCTCTGAGCCATACCAGCTAGGGCTATACTAGAAATTTTTGAGGCCAGAAAAGTGAACCTTCTGTCTACTAAGAACTCTGTCATCCTAAATTTGGGTAGGAAGCCCTGGAGCTAGAAACATTCTCCATGCCAGACTAGCTCTGTGGCCTGATCTCACTTGAATTTTCAGGTGATCTGACTTTCCAGTTATCTGATACCATAGTGCAAAGGAGCCAAACCTCAGGTAGCTTTGCAGGGATGGGCTCTGGGTTAAATCTGTGCCTAAAGGTAGATGATTATTTGGCAGATGACTTGGAGGAAGGAACACTACCGCTTGGAATACCCTGAGCTATCTGCTAACTCTGAGTGATTGTGCATGGCCAAGCTGCAACTCGATCTTAACAAGTGTTCAGATACAGAGGACCTGCAGAAGGGCAGCTTAGGTTGCCCTTTCTAGGAGTGTAGCAGTTGAAGTTTTATCTGTTAAGCAGGGCCTAAACAGCCTTGATTTTTTTGTGAAATTTATTTTTATGAAGTTGATTTGGTATAGCACCAATTCTGGTAGTTCTGATAAGAGTTGTAATACACTGCTTGTCTTTTCATATTTTATTGAGTGTGTTCTTTGTGTTTAAACACTGTGCTTGTGAGTGTGGGAAATACCAAGATGAAAAAGAGAGCATTATTTTCAAAAGAACTACGAAGGACTCAGACTTTGTACTTAATAAGTTTATAATGTATATAAAAATAGAATAAACATTTAAGTTCCAAATTAAGCCATGGGAATGCAGTGCATTTGATTTAAGTGGGAAAAGTAAAATAAAATTCAAACTCATTTAATTTAAACGTGATTTTCAGTTTGAGTATTTTAAGTTACCAATTATGAATTTTGTTTTATCCTGACAAGAAGCTATTAGAGACCTCTCCATATCGTTTTCCTTGTACCCCACCTATAGGGCGAAGCCTAGGTTCCTTAGCATTGCTCCTAAAGACCTTCTTTTTCTGTCTCAAGCCTCAATATTTTTTTTCATCCTCATCTCTATCAAGGGACAGCCATATCCCAGCAACTCCTTTTTTCTAGAATTTTCACTCATTTTTACAGTTTTCTGCTGTTGATTAATGACTTACTTTCTTCTTATCCATCAAGAATCAGCTCACATAAGACATCTGTGACCTCAGAGGCAATCACTGCCTCTTTTGTACTTACTTTTAATGCATTATGCAACTTGTATAACTTCTTACTATAGAAAGTTGTGTACACCTCTGTCTTTTTTTGCTGAACTATAAATTCCTTGAGGGCAAGTCTGTTTATTAGTTATTTTTATATCTATATCTGAAGTATAGTGGTATGCAGGAAATAAGTAAGGTGTCATTTCTTCAGTGGCTATACCTTACTTTTCAAGAAAGGGGTACTATAGTTGAAGGTCTTGTCTGCTAGAAGATACAGAATGATTTTTGAAAAGTAAATTTAGAGGTAAAATGTGACTGTGGTTCCGACCTTGAAAGGGAAGTCTTGGGTTTTGGTAATGATTTTTTCAGTAGGGATACAGGACTTTAGTGAGTGGCTTATGTTTCGAGAACCATATTTAAGCCTAACAACTAAATTTATTTTTGTTATCTCTTTTGAAAGCATGTTTATCTCAGTAACATAAGTATTACTTTTTGCTTTTTGACATATGAGCATATTACATGTTTTATTTATTACTTCATCAGGAGCTTGGTGTTTGGGGACATGGTTATGGTTGGCAATCATCCCAGTGTGCTTTTCAGCCAGTGAAAAAATTATAGGCTGTTTAACCTACTATAATGTTTACATAAACAGTATGATTTTAAGTGGGGGTGGTACTGGGGTGGTTTAGGTTGAAAGTGTGAGCTTTGTAAGCATTTTTAAGATGCATGAATTTCTCTCAAAACTGGTTCTAGTTTGACCAGATCTTAGTCTTGAGCCTTCCCAGCTTTCTTCCCAGATAGACAGCGTTCTTGGTTTCATAATATAATTGGTTGACTCTTAAGTTATTTTATATCTTTTGGTGCCTTTATGCCTTGCAGTAAAAATATATAAATTGAATAAATGAATGAATAGAAACTGTTCCTTATTAAACTCAGAACTAAAATGATGGCGTTTTTTTTAATACAAAGAGGAAAGAAAATTATGAATTAACCTGAAGCATCTTCATTTTGCTCTTTTTATATTTATGTTGCAAGAGAATAAAAATAAAAAAATTCCCAAACAATTAAATGTCTGAGCTTTCGGTTTAGATTAAGAATACTTTGAGTGCTCAGATGTGTTTTACTTATATTGTTTTAGAAAAATAAAGATTTGGGGGGAAATTCACTTATTTCATAGACTACATAATGGTTTTCTTCCCTTTCTTTATTTGCAAAAATTAAAGAAAGTCAAAGGTTCAAAGTTCTTTTAAAAATTACAGTTTGGTCCCTGTTGATTTTCACCAGCTTTAATACATTTCATTTAGGTATTTGTGGAATGAACTATGTGAACAAATAAATGATATACAAGTGTGTTTTATTGTAGATGTTAACACATGATGACGTAAATGAAAAATTCTACAGTTTTTAAGATCTCAACATTAAAATACATGATTTTGTAGTTATTGTGAAATTGGCAGTGACATTCATGACATTGGCAGCTTATAAGCAACTGACTGTCCTTACTTACACACTGCCATGAAATCTGTTTTGAAAATATTCAGAACCTGGTGGAGATGTGGATTATATTGGAAGAAACTGTGACTTAATAGAAATGACTTAAAGAAGCAGATCTGTGGACAAATTCTTAGCAAAATCTGGTCTCTTTTTGCCTAATTTTTAACTTTGTTTCAGTCTCTTATATTTACCAGTGGTTAGTTTGGGTTAATAACGAAAATCTATCAGAATGTTAATGTATTATTAAAACTTAGTCAAGTTAGATCATTTAATTCCTAGCAGAGAAGTCTTAGTTGAGGGAGGTGGGGATTCCATTCATTTTGGAGTATGATGTACAGTAGAGGACAAATCACTGCAAGGATATACAGTGAAGAGTTGAGCACCCTGGGCACCAGGTAAGCAGAGGAATGCTAAGCAATAGGAGAGGATTGTACAATGAAAGGTAAGGAGAAAATGAGATATAACTTCTCCCTTCTGTACTTAGAAAAGAAGGAAGAAAATGCCATTTTCCTTTTCTGTGCAATTCCTAAGCTGCCATTTGCATAGGTCCTTGCTGTGTTGGACTCCGTTCTGATCTTTCCATAATATTGCTTCATTTAACCCTCAGGAAAAACATGTGAGATGGGTATTGTTATGCTTGTTTTACAGATGAGAAAATTGAGATACAGCAAGGTTAAATATTTTTGTACTTAATCCTGTTAGTAGGAACAGAGAAATACTGGTCTCCTTGGCCCCAGAGCTTATGCTGGTTGGCCATCACACTCTCTCGATGCTGAGTTCCACTAATAAACATTTTCTCGTGTGCAAATAAATTCCAGGTTCCTAACAGCGCTGGTGTCAATAAATAAGATTATGGAACTTAGTAATTTATAAAATGTTTCTTTTTTTTTACTCTGGTAATATTACTCCATAATATTTTCTAATAGGGATTTTCTTTTAATAACTGTTTAGATGATATGTGAGAGATACAATAAGACCTTGGCCTTTTGAGAGGTTAGAGTTTGATATAGTTTATATAAAATTGCCATTCTCATTTCATTTAGACTGGTGCATTGTTTTATTTTTTCCAACATAATTTAATAACTGGGAAACAGGTATTTTGTTTAGTTGTGATAGAGTAATTGAGAAGAAACCTGGGGACAGAATGATGAAGTGATTTATTAATGACTTTTATTGATTCACTTTCTCAGGTGTGAGTTGATTTGAGTACATACTAAGTTTCCAAATTTCATCATTCTTTGGCATCAGACTGCTAACTGTGTAAGTTTATTCTTTTAATGACAGTTTTATTTGAGGAAAAGTAGAACTAGAGTAGAAAAATGCTTTATGTTGAAATTCATCTGCCATCTTTCAAACCCAATAAAATAAAAGAGGTAGGAAAAAAAGCATGTCTATAATTAGATATTATTAACTTTGGTAGAAAGTGACCTTCTCACATTACTATAATTTTAAGATCTGCCTTGAATAAGCAAAACTTCATTACTGCAGGTTTAAGAGCTACTTTCTTGCACCATGATTGATGTCAGGCTACCTGGGTTCAAATTCTAGCTCTGGTTTTTTCAGTTTCTTTATATATAAATGAGGATAGTAATTATATTTAAGTTATAGAGTTGGTTTGAGAATTATAGAACATACTTAATACAAAGATCTTAATGTAGTACCAGGCACATTGATAGTACTCAATAAACATTCTCTGTTTTTGATAAATTAAGATTTGTAATATTTCCCTCAATTTGGGATGGTCATTTTATTTCACTTAGAATCTTGCTACTTTTAGTATGAGAACTATTGTTAAAACAGTTGCATAATTTCAAAAGTGGTTTTATGGATCACAAAAGGAATAGGAAAGCTTGCAGACATTTAAAAATTATTTTTGTTTTGTGAAGAAATAATTAAGTAATATGTCCACTGAAGAATAACAGAGGGGCCTATTAAATAAAATTTTGTTGTTGCTTGTTTTGAGCTATTTTTGTGTTACTTTGTTCTATCAATTTTTGCAGTGCAGAAAGCTTATCTTGTATTCAGTACAATGATCAATTTAATTGGCTTTTGCAGTATTTAGGATGAGACTGCTAGACCAGGATGAATTTGGCAGTACGAGGAAGGCAAGCTTCAATGTTGATTATAACTCCGCCTCATCTCCATTGTGTTCTTTTCTAAGTACAGACACAGCTTGGTTCTCTGGCAGTGACACACAGCAAACTTCAATAACAACCTTTGTAAATGTTAAATAAAAGCAAATTGAAGGGCAGTGATTCATTAGCAAAGAATTTTGTGTGAGCAAATTAATTCTCATTTCTGTTAACCCATGCTAAAGAATCACTGTCTTGAGCCTTTGGATGCAGTTGAACTAGAAACTACACAGATGAAGAAGGGACTCTCTTCCCTTTCATGGGTGCTTTGGATCTGGGATATATGCTGTTCATTTGAAATATCTTTCTCTCTTTTTCTTTTTTTTTTAAATTATACTTTGACATATGGCCGATTTGATTAGCATTAAACAGGATGTTAGCCTCAATTGCAGAGCAATTGTCAAAAACTTTCTGAACTTTATATCTGTGGAGAAAATTTTCATTATACATTTTTCAGTTAGTAGTTGCATTGCACATGTTTGTCTTACTTTCTCAGACCCACCTGTCTGGATCAAATCACTGGTCATTCCACCTCAGCAGCCTTGCCTGGCAGACAGCCAAGCAGCCAATATATTTTCAGATTTTTTTTGTCTAATGTGTTTTCCATTTCCTTTCTAGTTTGTCTCCTCTTGCCTGACTTTCTAAAAAATTAATTTTAAATGTTTCTTTAGTAAAAATCTGATTTGTTTTTCTGTGTATATACATAATACTTCTTGATAATTTTTTGTCCTTTCCTTTAAGGAACACTTAAAAATAAATTCTTCAGATTTTTAAAGCCAGCAATCTTTTATTTTTTTAAGAGATATGACTATATTATCTACCACTTTCTCAGATTAACTCATTTCTTCTGTCATGTGCTATGATAGGTTAATTATGAATTTGCAATTAATGAGAGACAATTTATTTCATGCATATCTCCACAGATTTTTTTTAGTCTACCTACTGGACATTGTACTGTAGTATATGTTACTTTTGAGACTCTACCAAAATAATTGTAAACCAGCTAATAAATAATTTGTTCTTTATTTGTATTATTTGGACATAAAATCAAGAAATAAACTTTTTTTCCTCTCACTTTATCCAGTAGCCCTCATTCCATATGGAAACTTTATACTTTGGATTTTGGAATACTATAATTCATAAAGGAATGGGCTGTGAGATCACAGTCATTGATTTAGCAGGTACTTAGTAAATACCACGTGCCCCCTTAGCAATCCTAAACAGGAATTCGCTTCTTCCTTTTCTTTCCCTTAGTACTTTGTATCTGTTGAAAAAAAGTTAATCAATCGTTTACATTTTTAAAACGTTAAATATTTTTTGACCACCAACCTTGTTTCTGTTTCAGAACCTCGGTGAAATCCAGGGCATTCAAATATCTTGCCTTCAGTCTTAGGTCCTAATATTACAAATCTGCTCGTACTTACCCACTTACTCCAAACTATTTCATGTTTGCAGTTTTTTCTCACACTATTTCCTCTAAACGAAATGCTCTCCACACCTGTCTTTTATTAATTTCACCATTTCATTTCAAAACTTAACTGGATTTCCACCATTTGCTGGGTACTGTGTTAGTTACTTGGAAATACATTGACAGGGAAATCAGTCATGACCCAGCCTCTTGTAATTTCCAACTCATAACTTAGCTTTTCCAGAAAACCTTGCCTAAACTCCCATCTTGGATCCAATGCTCCTTTCTCTGTGTCTGTGGCATTCTGTACATGTCTTACTGAAATTTACTACTTGTGTACACTTGCTTTAGACTGGAAGTTTCTTGAGGATAGAACATTTTGATTCTGTTTTCCCTCTGGACCCTGTCCAATATGTGATATACAACATATGTTGAGTAATTGTTGAGTTATTTTTAAACTGTAGATAAATTATATGATCCCTACTACTAATGAATTCTTATGACTTATGGAACTCTATGTGTTTCGGCTTGTGTTATGATCATTTGCATGCATATCTATCTCCCCCACTAAATTGCCAGTTTCTTGAAGAATACAGTGCTATAATTTTTATATTGGTGTGCCCCCACCAAACGTAATACCTATACACAGGAGCTGTGAGAGTTTAGACCCTTTTTTTAAGAATGACTTTTCTAAATGCTGATGCCTGTGAGTCCCACCTGAATGAGCAATCAAATAGTGTCTAGGGAAATCAGGAGCTTCTTTACTGAGAGGCTGAAAGAGATTGGTCATTGAGTGGGCTCAGAAAATGCCTGTTGTCTCTACTGCAAATGAGCGGATACTGAAAGGAAACAGAAGTTTTGTGGATGTCAGTTTTTTAAATTGGAAGAAGTAGCATTCTGTAAGGTATGATCTGGAACTGACATGAGGTCCAGAGGCTGTGTAAATGATGACATCGATCAGTGAAGCTACTTGACTGACAGAGAAACTCAGATCCCTCTGCTAGTCTAGGACAAAGATGAAGCTTGACATCACTGATGAGTAGAGCCAGACCTTTTACTTCTTACTTATGGGATACATTTCTGGTAACTGTAGCTAAATATAAATTCACTTTATTCTGTAATTCGAGCAATTTCATAAGCTTACCAGATACATTTGAATAATAGTGTTCTTCTTTTAAATGGGTAATGCTTGTGGATACAGCTCCATTGTTCCTGAAATGATTTGGGAGGAATTCTTTGGAGTTTTGAGGAGACATATATAATTTGGTTGTCATCAGTATATTTTCTTTAATGGATGAGCACAGTATGTCCATGAGGTGAGATCAGAATAAAATATTTTTATTCAAACGTTATACATTTAGTCAACATTTACTAATTGTGTACTATATGCTATTAAGTCTAAAATGTTTGTACTTTTCCTGCTTCTCATCTCCCTGTCTCTTGCAAAAACAAAAAACCCTATCCATGCTCTATAGTCCTGCTCAAATGTCACTTCTTCTAAAAAGCCTTGCTTTATTTTTTTCCCTTATTTTTATCTTTCCCATGGCACCTTCAAGGAAATGTGAAATTTGTCTTGCATTATAGCTTCAGGTCTCTTTCATCAGACCGTAAGCAATCTGAGGATAGGGACACGTTTGGTTTTCTGAAGCACCATCACAAAGCTTGGATTATATTTGTATCCAAACCAAAAACCAAGAAAAAAGAATATAATTCTCATAATAATGATTATATAACAAAAACTACTATATGTTCAGCAAATACCTATGGGCCAGACATTGTGAGAAGCATTTATATTAATCATTTCATTAATTTCTTATACCAGTGTTTTTTATGAGTAAAGGAGCAATCTTGAGAAACCAACTTGCAAATTTGCTTTGGTAGCTGTTCAATTGTGAATCAGGAAATGGAACTGAGCTCTCTAATTCCAAAGCTGATACTCTTAAAACACAACACTCTCCTGCTGCAATATTTTCTCCGCTTCAAATAGAACCAGTTCATCCTATCATTTTCTTTCCTGTTTTTGTTTTCATTAGGACCTTTGGAATATAACTTTTAAATAAAATTAAATTTGGAGTTCAATTTTCAGGAATATATATAGTTAGTAAACTTCTTATAACTGGTCATAAACTAAACCTTGTGAAATTGAGTCTCATAAATTAGAGGATGTGTTCATTAACTGTAGGGAAAAAAACTAGATATTTTAAGGAGATTTATTTTGTATACATAAAATGGCTATTTGAAAGAACTTCCTGATGAAGAACAGTAACAGTTTTGCTGTGTAAATTAAGCAAGGCAGACTGACTAAAAATAGTGATTTTAAATTATTTAATGGAAAGGAATCTTTCTTTTTTTAAAATATATTTTATTGATTATGCTATTACAGTTGTCCCATTTTTTTTCTCCCCTTTATTCCCCTCTACCCTGCACCCATTGTTCCATCAGCATTTCTCTACTTAGTTCATGTCCATGGGTTGTACATGTAAGTTCTTCGGCTTCTCCCATTTGTACACTATCCTTAACCTCACCCTGTCTATTTTGTACCTACCGCTTATATTTCTTATTCCGTGTACCTTTTCCCCCATTCTCCACCCTCCCCCTCCCCGCTGATAATCCTCCATATGATCACCATTTCTGTGATTCCGTTCCTGTTCTAGCAGTTTGCTTAGTTTGCTTCTGTTTTTGTTTTTCTTAAGTTCAGTTGTTGATAGTTGTGAGTTTGTTGTCAGTTTACTGTTCATAGTTTTGATCATCTTTTTCTTAGATTAGTCCCCTTAATATTTCATTTAATAAGGGCTTGGTGATGAGGAACTCCTTTAACTTTACTTTGTCTGGAAAGCACTTTATCTGCCCTTCCATTCTAAATGATAGCTTTGCCAGATAGAGTATTCTTGGTTGTAGGTCCTTGTCTTTCATGACGTTGAATACTACTTTCCAGCCACTTCTTGGCCTGTAAGGTTTCTTTTGAGAAATTAGCTGATGGTCTTATGGGAACTCCCTCGTAAGTAACTGTCTCCTTTTTTTTGCTGCTTTGAAGATTCTCTCCTTATTTTTAATCTTGGGTAATGTAATGATGATGTACCTTGGTGTGTGCTTCCTTGGGTCCAACTTCTTTGGGACTCTGAGCTTCCTGGACTTCCTAGAAGTCTATTTCCTTTGCAAGATTGGGGAATTTCTCCTTCATTATTTTTTCAAATAAGTTTTCAGTGTCTTGCTCTTCCTCCTCTTCTGGCACTGCTGTTTCAGATGTTGGAACATTTAAAGTTGTCCCAAAGGTTGCTCACCCGCTCTTCACTTTTTTGATTTCTTGTTTCTTCATTCTGTTCTGGTTGAATGTCTCTTTCTTCTTTCTGCTCCAAATCATTGATTTGAGTGCCTTTCCTCCTTCCCTTCACTGTTGGTTCCCTGTATATTTTTCTTTATTTCACTTTGCACGGCCTTCCCTGTTTCCTCCATATTGCGAACATACTCCACCAATTCTGTAAATTATTTGTGGAGAAAAGGTTGAGTGGATGAGAAAACCAAACGCTAATGACCGACATTAGAGCAAAAAAGAAAAAGACGTCATTCAGAACATGTTTTCACAACTATGAAAGATAAAATCGGTACTGAAACCTGCATTTATGTGCATTTCTTTTTAAGTTTAAACTTTGGATCTTCACTATGTCAGAATTTTTGGTTTACGTGGCTTTGGCAGTACAGTATTAAATGAAGTGAATGAGTATGAATGAAGGGACTTCTTAAGTGAATAAAAACCCGAGGCTTTTGCATTTAGTCATGAGCTGTATTATGAAGCTGTGAAGATTACTAAAGAAACTTTAATTTCTTAAAATTATTCATCTGAGATACTGTTAAAGAGCTAAGTAACTTTGAACCCCATGGTGAGATTCCTTATTAATCTTTTTTCAGTCTTCATTTCTTCTGATTAGGTAGACAGTCTTCATTTGCTGTTAACATCACTACTTCTGACTCTTGATTTTCTCTTTTAAAGGAAGAGAAGTACGCTTCATATTCATAGTGTAGGGCAGTAAGGATTTCTGTTTATGGAAAGTGCTGCTAATTTTTCATTAAGTTCTGTTGGTGCTTCTCACATACTTTAGTTTCCATGCTTCTACTTCTACTTTGTTTTACAGAGATTTATCATTTTCTTTTTCAATAACTGCATTTAAGCAAAAGAAAAAAAGGTGTGAAGAAGCTATTAATTAGCATAGCTGTGGCAAATAATGCTGAAGGTGGGCTGGGAATGGCTGGAGAGTTTGGGAACCACTGTGCCTGAGTGTCTTTTCTGGAATTCAGGACAGTCTTTAGGACTTTGTCATGGCCAATATGATTGGTACAGATCTGACTGATTCTGTGGATATTCCCCAATTTCTCAGGTGTTGCAGGTGACAGCTGCATTTTCTCTACAAAAATTAAGAAAACACAGGTGGCCATATCCCAGAAAGTCCCCTGTACTGGTCTCCCACTACTAATATCATGTCAACGAGTTGACATATTTACCAGACAGTGTCTTAGAGCTCAGACTATTCATTTCTTCTTACATTAGCTGTACAATCTAGGTTACATTTCTTTTATTTATTTATTTATTTTGGTCCCTATGACTAAGCATTGGCTCAGCAGGAAGAAACCACCAACCGGATGGGAAAAATTGAGCAGGGTAATGATGCAGATCCCACCGGGGACAGATAACTGAGCTTGCATGCCCAGGTTCAGCCACCTCTCCCAAGATCTGGCTGTATTGCTTGGTCGGGTCTCTATGGAAAATTATTTGGGGACTTTGTGTGCACAGAAACCTGAGAATACTAAGTGTGGTTTGAGGACTGAAGTGTAACTGGCCCTGCTCTTCTTTCTCCGAAGGAAGAGCCTAAAGACTTTTTATAATATTTTTAAATTTTATTATAGTGGATCCAGCTGAACAACCCGAGTAAGATCATGTAACTACTGTTATCATTGGTAATATGCACCTCGTTAATTTAAGACAAGCCATAAATGAAGAGGTTAATATTTTACTGTTATCCTGGACAAAGCTATAGGTAGAATGAGCAGTGCTACTCATGAAATAAGTAAATAGAAAACTATTATGCATTAGTCTTTAAACTTCAAAATACTGAACTAGTTGTTTTACTTTATTACTTTTGAACTCAGCTAATTTCTAGAAAGCAAATTCTCACTTTATGGTGATTAATCCTTGTGATGTTTTTAATAGGTGTAGGATGTACTATGCTGAAAAAATTCTTTCTGTTCATTGTTTCTATAGTTTTAAGTTATTTTACAACCCTTCAAGAAAAGATACGTGTCTTTGTAGCATGGCTGTATAGTAGTATATATACAGTGACTACTTGTATAGTTGAAGCCTTCTTACCTCAATATTTTTCACATACAGAAATTAGAATTGGATAAAAGATATAAAAACAACTAATAATTCTAGTTAGTGCAGTTTATTATGACTTTCAGGTTTATCATACTGTTCATGTATTTTTATCTACATATTGGAAAAACCTCAATTGCTTGAAGTTAAATATGTTTTTCTGATAATTTTGGTCCTTGGCTGTTTGGTCAGATCCCATCTTTCTTCTTCATTAGTGTGCTCTAAATGAAACTGCATTTACCAATTTTGCTTTATTATCTGATTATCTAGTTCCCCCAGTGGGTCCAAAAAAGGTCACGTGGGGATCTCTGTGCTACATATTTGTAATGTTTAATGGCAGCACAGGATAACTGTAGATCATCAAGATTCTTTGTAATTGGTTTAGTGTGGAAATCTATTTTGTGTGGATTTTGTGGAGGACAGGAGTACGGTCCTTTTTCATGAAAGCAGTAAATACTCTATTTCTTATTCTCTCTATTCCTCCTTGTCTTTTTTTTTAATTTGTGCATTCTGTAATCATTTATAAAACACCTGTAGTATACAGGAAGTTCTGCCAAACTTGGAGGGGACAGATGGTTAAGGAACCTTTTCAGTGTTAATAGTTTTTGGTCATGCACAGATCACACAAGTAAAGGCAGGCTATAATGGGGAGAGTTGTACTTATCGTATAAATGCCATCACCATTTTAACAGAGAATTTTTGGTCCCCTTAGGCTTCTTACTCTTTAAGGGTATCTTCCTATTGCTTCCCACACTTACTTAAATAAGGTGGGAACTCTTACCGAATTTGAGAAGTATTTATGACATACTGAATGAATGAATGTGAGAATGTAGTAATCAGTAGTAAAATTATTTCACCAAATAATTTGTTGGTTACTCCTAGTGAAGGTATAAGAATAAATATAGAGAACTCTTCGTAGAGGTAATGGTGCCCCATCAGGAGAGGTCTCCCTGCCTATTCTTCACTATCACCTTGGGTGATAAATTATTGACATATAAGGACCTGCCTGTTGTATTGTTTTGATAGGTGTTAACAGTTCTCAGGAGAACCATCTGATAGAATGGGACACAAATGCTTTGCTTGTGTGTTTTGAGATTTAAAAGAAATACTTTCCTGAACAGCAGAATATATAATCCTGAAATTACAGCAATTTAAATTATAGCTTACAAAAATCAGTTGAGCAGTAATATTCTTTTTTAAAAAAGAAGTGATGTTCATGGTTACAGCTCCATTGTTCCTGAAATGATTGCTGACAGATTTGGAAGGGGTGCTTTGGAATCGTATAAAACTAATTTGGTTGTCTCCACTATATTTTCATTATACTTAGGTCAACTTTATGTGTGGGTGGTTAGTAAGTCCATTTTCTTTCGTACTAATGATAGTTATATAGTAGTTTATATAACTTCACTGTAGAACTGTAAACATGTAGTTGTGCTCCTTCATTGCTAATCAGATGACAAGAATTGGGTAGCTTTATTGACCTATCCTGTTAGAGTCAATATCATAAATTTATTGTTTCTGCATTTGACAAAGGGAAAAGGAGATCACAGCATTTCATTAAGAGCCGTTAGTGTGTCCCAGACACCATGCAGAGAGCTTTAGCTTGGTTCATTTAATATTCATAACCCTGTGGGAGTGGTTTTACTATTTTTAAATCTTTTAAACTCAGTATTTTTTTAATTACAGCTTTATTGAGATATAATTCGCATACCATAAAATTCATCCTTCGAAGTATACAATTCAGTGGTTTTTAGTGTATTCCCATAGTTGTGCAGCTCTCACTACTATCTAATTTTAGAGCATTTCTATCTCTACATGAAGAAACCCCGTACCTATTAGAAGTCAGTCCTCACTCCCCATTCCACCCACCCCTGGCAGCCACTAATCTATGTTCTGTCACTATTGATGTGCTTATTCTGGATGTTTCATATAGATGAATCATACACTGTGTGTCCTTTTGAGACTGACTTTTTTTACTTAGCATGGTATGTTCAGGGATCACCCATGTTGAAGCATGTATCAGTACTTAATGTCTTTCATGCTAAATATCCCACTGTATGGGTATAATACATTTTATTCATCAGTTGATTGAGATTTAGGGTGATTTTACTTTTTGGCTAGTATGAGTAATGTTCTTAAGACATTGGTGTATAACATATCTAGGAGTGGAATTGCTGAGTAATATAGCTCTATGTTTAATTGAGGAACTGCCAGATTGTTTTTTCAAATGGTGATGTACCATGTTGAAATCCTACCAGTAGTTTATGAGGGCTCTACTTTCTTCACATCCTTGCCATCATTTGTCTATCTTTTTATTTAAGCCATCTTAGTGAGTGCGAAAACCTTATTGAGGTTTTGATTTTCATTTCCCTAATGACTAATGATAATGAACATTATTTTGTGTGCTCATTGACTACTTGTATATATTCTTTGGAGAAATGTCTATTAAAGGCCTTACTTTAACCTCTCAAATGGAGATAGTAATTCTGGCCTTGGTGTATTCTTGAGGACGATATAATGGAAGGGGGTATTCTAATGCCTTTTACAGGGCCTAAAACTTAAAAGACATTTATTAAATGTTCATTTCTTCTTTCCCATTTCATTTCCAATTTCATAGATGCAGAAACTGAGGCAGAGAGAGAGAGAGCAGGAGACAGAGGTGGGGGGGGAGAGAGAGAGAGAGAAATATTCATCAGAGTTCATTTGAAATTTAGTTGGTGAATGCTAGATTCAAATTCAGATCTTTCTAGTTCCTACTGGATTCAACACTGTACTCCTCCCAAAAATTCTTTCTTTTTGCTTCTGCTCTCCTCTGTGGCTACTATGAGTAGGTAAACTTAGTTACATGGTTACGGCTGACCTTTTATTCCTTTTGTTGTTGTTTTTTTTGTGGATACTAGTGAGGCAACATCTGTCAATTGGGTTCAAATTGAACAACGTTTTTACTTAACTTTGCACAACTAACTCTAGAGAAAGAAAAGGGAGAAACTTTTCTTGACAAAAGCAGAAATCTCTTCTCTAAGTAGGTTTTCATAATTTAATTTCTGTAGGAAATATTATCAAGGGGCCAATTGAGGAGTACATTGACTAACAGCTGCAATTAATTGTTGGTTATCATAAGGGAGCTGTCAGGTTTTTTTGTGTGTGTGAAGTATTATTTTCTTAAGCAACAGAGTTGGGATTAGTACTGTTTATGAACTGAGACTAGAGCATTAAAGAGAATTGTCTACTGATTTTAATACTTTGAAATTATTGTTTTTATTTTTAATATTAAATTACAAAAATAGATTGCCTGCTGTGTGCTGGGCACGTTACTAAGCACTACATGCATTAGTTCATTTAATCTTTTCAACAACCCCTGAGATATGTAGGTACTGCCTATATTGTTACTCATCTTTTTCAAATCAAGAAATTGAGGTTTAGAGAGTTTAGTAACTAGCCCCAAAGTCACAAAATTAGTAAGTTATGGAACTGGCGTTGAAACCAAATACTGTCTAAATCTGGAGCTGCTTTCTTAACCTTTCTCTATATTACCTTTAAATATCATTTTGTATTCACGGTGGTTAAAAAGTGAAAGTCCCTATTTCGACTTTGCTTTTCAAAACATTATTGTCAAGTGTGTTTTTAATAATATTTTTTTGTGTCTTTGGGGTAAAGGTTTAGACATAGATGCTTTTACTGAGGATTGAACTCAGAATCAAGAAAGAGAGAAAACATGTTTTGGTGATCCTAGATATGCCTGATGGCAACATGCCGATCAGTCTGCTGATTTGCTGAGACCAGTCACTACTTTTTATCTCCATGTTTTTTTATTAAGTGGGTTTAGCACTACTGAAGTAGAGCTATTGCAAGGATAGCTTATCCTCTATATGAGATACTTCAGAAAACTTTAACTCAAGATTATTTGGAAAGGTGTTATGTTCCTTTTTAGTAGTTTAAGGGAGGAGATGGTAATATGATTCAATGTTGGTATTATTAATCTGTTTAGGGAGCAGGTGAAGCTCAACTCAAATGTTGATTATTTTACTCATACTTCTATAAACCAAAGGAATGGTTGTCTTTTGTATCTTCATAAGAGTGACCACACATCATCCATTTAAAATGACTGCTTGTCCATTATGACAGTGAGCATGTTTTATTATGCTTCCCTGCTAGTCTTTTGGAACTGGCACACCTGATCTCTTCATCTGTACATGGTACTCTGAAAACTACTAGCTAGAGCCTTTAAAGATGTCAGGTCACAAAGGGAGATCATAAATTAAGACAAACCTCCAGCGCTTCTTTACCAGGTCACTCTGCAAATTAATAAATTGAAGTCATCAGCATTATCTGATCAGATGAGGGCTATACAACTGATTAGTGAGAACCTGAAGTAGAATCCTAGTCTTATGACTTGAATCTTCTGTCCTCTTCTAGTCTATAATTTGGAAAGAAGTTAGGCATGTTTTTTAAAGTAAACACTATGTAATAAACCACCAATGAGATTATCTTGCCAGTTATTTCTTTATGGAATAATAATAATACCTTACTTTCACTAATCACTATACTCCTTTTTTAAAAGGACCTCTATATTTTCAGAGATTGTATACATTCTTTATTTTAGACTGTAGAAGATATAACCACAATTAGCCTCATATGGGCAAAGCATGATATTCTTTAGGTTTTCTGTATCATTCTTTTTGAGAGACAAATAGTAAGAATATTAGCATCAAAAATTAATCACCCAAGCCAACTTTTAGTGTTGTCAAAGCGTCAGTTTAGACCCTGCTACGTGTCTTGCACTGGTTTCCACATGAACTTTGGCTTTGGTGATTGATGTTCCTAGTAGAATCTAAGAACGTGTAAGGTTTCAAACTGCCCTCTGAATTATCAAAGAAATCTGCTGTTTTAAAACAGATGTATGCTCAGCCTTGTTCCACCAAGGATTTGAGTTGATTAGTTTGCTTTTTTAGGATGAAGCATTTTTTTTTCACTTTTCTTTTAAAATTAGGTCATCTCTGTGTGACGTATAGTGAATCGGTTGTTGAAAATACTTAGTTATCCAAGATATCCCTGCCTAGCCATCTCTGACAAGGAGTCAACAAGAGCTCTGTGAATGCTATCTAACAGAGAATGGAGCTCTGCCTTGGTGGGATTATAGCAATGTTTGCTGGGAATTTTTCTATTTATCTTCTCCTGTAATTATATGCACTGCACAGAATCCCCCCTCAAGCACTGGAAAAAATGTGAGGAAAACAAAGACAATGAATATCCATTTAAGTTTTATTCATGGTGACCTAATAATTTTTGCAGTTTGCTTTTAGTTAGGTTATTTGAGAAAATGAGGAGCCTTTTTACCCCTCATACACAGTTACCAACTTCCCTTTTTATTTTATTCTCCTTTGTCCTATTGTTTAACAGTTGTTTTGTATAAGATACTAGCCTTGCATGCCAATTTTGATATGGCAGAATGAATCATACTGCCATTGATCTCAGCCTGAACAGAACAGCCGTCTTCAAATAGGAAGAAGTTTCTAGCTTCAGGTTGTTTCAGCCCTGCATGCCTTGCCTAGCCTGCCGTGTAAAAGTCAGTTGCTTCACTCCAAACATCTCTGTATTAATATGCACAACATGACCATTTGCAGTAGAAGGTTATTAGAATGCTAGTTTGTATCCTCTAGTGAATGAAATGATGTGTGATTATGAAGTCATCAGGCATGGACCAGTAAGACTCCAGAGAGCCTGCCCCCTCTGAGGTCCTCGGGGTGCCATTGATTGGTGGCCATGTGTTTGTGCCCGATAGACTGTGAAATGGTGTGTTGCTACACGGCTGTGTTGCACCTGCGCCCCACCGAGGTGATTGATTGGTTTGGTCATGTGGAATGTTCCCATCTGGTCTGCAGTAATGTGTTTTTTTTTTTTTTTCCAATCTGTGAATAGCAAGTGCTGGCTGGATAGTTACAGCAAACAGTTTCAGAGACTAAATAATCCTTTTCCTCTAAGAATAAATTGGGATTTGAAGGAGTTTGTTTTTGCTTGTCTTATTTTTATGAAAGTCATTCTCCATCAGGTTCCTACCCCTTCTCTCTAGGATGTTATACTCTCTTTCGACCTGTTTCCACCTCCTTCTCATATTGGATTAAAATGCACTTTATATATTTCTCATTTGTACAAGCCTAAAGAAAAATCTATTACTATTATTATTATTATTGTTATTATTATTATTCTTTTGCTGTTCGTTGTTCTGACATGGCACTTGAGGTGGTTTACAGTTTTTTAAAAGATGATTTCTATGATCATAATTGGATTATCAGAGTACTGATATATTTTTAAACCTTCATTTAACCTTACAAAAGTAGTGGTTTATTTATTGAAAACTACTGATGTTGCAGTTTAAATGTCAAGAAATTCTTTATTAGGTTCTTTTTTTTCCTTAAAGATTCTATAGTTATATTGGGCGGTCTTGTTTGATATTTCTTAATCTTAGTCCTTTTTCATAATTGATCTATTCATTCCACCTAATGACTAATTACATATCAGAGCACATCATCAGCCACATTCATCATAGTAGAATGTAATAATCAATGACATTTCAACAAAGGAAAAAATAAATATGCAAATAAGGCCTCATTAACATTTGCATGAGTTGTTTGAATAATCACGTTGCTGACAAGGCTGTAATTAACAGAAATTGATGCTGAGTTCAGTATTTGATAGTGTGTTTTCTCAGCGTTTTATTGTTGTCACTGCGGGGGCTGAAATGAAGTTCTGCTCTACTTGTACCTTGACTGGAGTTTGATGTGCTGGGCTGTGCCAGGTACCAAAGGCTTCTGGGAGCCCTTGATTCATCTGTGACCTACACTTTACGCATATAAAGACACTTTATTTAAATTGCCTTATTTTTCAATGAATCACTGTTAGATTTTAGAAATTGTGAGACAACTGTAAAAAGAAAACAAACACGAAAATTCAAATCATTCGTTATTTTCTTTGAACTGCTTATGAATCAGATACTATAAGACTTTACATTTAAGTTTGTTCATGCCATTGAAAATTGATGTCATTAAATTTTGTTTTTTCTTAAATAATGCCCAGTGGATCACTGTTAAGAGGTTGAAGCTTACTGTAATTGAAAATCACTTACTTAGGAAAAAATCTAATTATAAAATGTACATTTAAAAAAAATAATTCTGCTCCCCCACATTCCTCCTCCTTTTCCTGTACTGTTTCCTGTTTTTGTCATGGATATTAACTGAAATGCACTAAACACAATAAAGCTGTTTATGTCAGTTTTTTGGATGACTGCAAGTGCTGATTATAACAAGTTTAAGGAATTTCCTTTGTTGAATGTGTACCCGTGCCATATGGCTCAACATGGAACATTAACTTGACAGGGATAATGGATTGTGGTATATGGAGACAATTTTGCCTGCAGCTTTACTATAACTCATTCTGGTTGGGGATCACAGGTTTATAGTATGGGATGCAGCAAACATCCAGATGGATTTACTTTACATAAAAGAGTTGCATTTCTTTTTATTTCCTCATTGTAATTGGAAAAAGAACATTTTTAAAGAAGCAAAATATAAAGAAGTAAACAAAGAAGGAAGGACTGTTCAAAAAAGAAAAATAGAGTCTATACAGTCTTTTATAAAATGCTATGAAAGAGACTATTTTTGTACATATAGTACATTACTTTAAAATCATGGTTTACGTAGGCTTACATTGTTTATACCATTTAGGGCAATGTCTAAAATAAATTTTACTTGTTTAGAATTGGAGAACTGTCTGTATCAACCTTCTTATGTCCCAGTGTTTCAGGTTTATAGACCTGAAGGAGCAAGCAGTATCATTTCTAAAATCATTTTAATACTACTTAAACTGCAGCCCTCCCTGAAATGAATTGGATTTGTAAGGTTTAAGATAGAAAAACCTTTTTTAAAATGTCTAATTTTTTAACTGAAATATATTACATATAGTAGTAGAAGAAAAGCTTTGCTATTTTGTTAAACAGTAATAAAACAAAATTGCTGACCTTTAGGCTTACTCATTTTATATGTATCCCTGTAATACTTACTCTGATTTACCTGGGGAGACGAGGAAACCTAAAAGTCTTTTTGGTAAAATGATCAGTGTAAGTAAAGGTTAGTTACTTTTAGAATTTTTAAATGTGTTACTGTTAAGAACTGACATGTATTTTAGTTCAGAGGAAAAAAGTGTGGAGCATTTTTTAATGAAACAGTCTTGTGCTAAGAAAAAGGCTTCCTTGGTTTTCAGTTTCTTTTGAAATCATTTAGATCTTTTTCCTGTCTATTTCCACTCTATGTTTAGGTGAAATGTATAACTAATGTCATCGATTAAATTGTCTAGTTTACATTTTTCTATCTAAACACAATCATTGATCAATAATTTTGAGCTAGAATGTCTTTGATACATTAGTTAATATACCCACCGTGAGCACGGGAGGTAAAGAAATATATTTAATGTGTTTGTTGCACCTTCTAAACTCTAGCACTCAAATTACTGAGTGACATCTTTGAAAGTTTACTTTGAGTATCTAAGACACACACAGAAGTCAAAGGCTGAGCTTTTATACCATATTTGGTCTCTAGAAGTTAGAAAGAAGATAGGCCGGGAGACCATGTGGAATACCAATGCTGTTTTGTTATTGTTTGGTTTGGTTGCTCTGGGGAAACATTTCTTCTTTATGCTTCTTACGAGATCACACTGGTCTATCAGAAACATTGATTGAATATTTGAACATAAAACTAAAATACCGAAGATCCAAGATGGCAGTGGAGTAGGTGGAAGCTACACTCAACTCCTCCCAGGATCAAACTGTAATTACAACTAAATTATAGAACAATCAACCTGAATAACCTACTGAAGACTAGCTGAAGAGAACCCTTGTATCCAAGGATTTACGGAAGCCACATTGAGAATGGCAGGGAAGGCAAAGATGCAAAAGGGGCTGATCTGCTCCCACTGGCAGCAACTGAGATTCTAAAGGGATATCTCAGCTGCAGGGGAGTTGCTCTTGAGAAACATGGGGACTAAACCCCAAGCCAGCTCCACAGCTCAGAACATGAGAGCCAGGACGGGGCACCTACGTAACATCTGGCTGTCAAAAGCAGCAGAATTCTGTCTGCCAGGGAGAGACTATAGGCATCCTCCTAAAGGGCCAATGCACAAAATTTCATTCACAGCCACCCACCCTGGAATCTGGTGGAGGGAGGGTTAAGTGGACTAAAGCTGCATGAGGAGAATCTGGGGTTAGTGGCTCTAGTGAGGGAGCTGAAGGGACAGCTGCCAGGATCCCTGCGTTGAGTCCCTCTCCTACACCACAGACATCATCTTTCTTGGGTGGAACACTCCCTTTTGTGTAACAGCAGCCTGCGGGTGAGCAATAGTCCCACCCCCTAGACTCCCTCTCACCCCATCCAGTGGAGCTTACACCAGAGGCTCTTTCAGTGACTTAGTTTAACAGGCAGCCAGCAGGCAAACATAACTAGAGGTAGATCTTGCGGTGCTTGGGTCTTTTGTTGTCCGGCTTTTGTGCTCAGAGCTGGTAAAAACTAGCCTTGGTGTGCAACTTGGTCCTTCCTGCGCCCACCCAGGCTCAGCAGAAGCAACCATGATTTGTGGATGGATGGAAGCTTCAAACAGCTTGCCCAATAGCAGTCACAGGCAGTGTCTGACACTGGCCCACATCAGAGTCCCTCCCAAGAGGTCCAGAACCACACACTCAATGACTAGCTCCAGAGAACAACAAAACAGGTATTAATAAGCATCATATGCAGCATATCCAAAGGGAGAACTTGGCAGGCACCTAAACCTACTGAGGCAAATTTGCTTTGTGGGGCCAGCGCCTGCATAGCAGCTCAGATACTGTGGTTGACATTGAGCCTCCCAGTCTTCCAGTCTGAAGGTTGATCCCACACATGAACGAACCAATAGCAATCAAAACTCAATTACAATGGGAAGGCCCACATAACCCACACAAGGGACATTCCTGGAGCTCCCAGCTCAGGTGATCAAGGAAAGTATGCTACTGGACCCCACAGGAAACCTACTACATAGTACATAAGGCCTCCCCCAGAAAGACTGGGAGTCAAAGCAGATCTATCTAATACGTAGAAAGAAACACAGAGGCAATCAAAATGGAGAAATAAAGAAACAGGCCTCAAATGAAAGAAAGAAGAAATATTTAGAAAAAGAGCTAAGTGAAATGGAGGCAAGTGGCTTATCAGGTATAGAGGTCAAAGTAATGGTTATAAGGATGCACAACATCCTGAAAAATGACACAGAAACCAAAAAAAAGGACCAGTCAGAAATGAAGGATACAATATCTGAGATCTAGAATATCTGGGAAGGAATGAACAGTAGGTTAGATGAAGTAGAGGATCAAATAAGCAATTTGGAAGACAATTGTAGGAAAAGAAAACACCCAACCAGAGCAGCAACAAATAAAATAGTTTTTAAAAATGAGTGTAACAACACTTGAATCATAGGGGCACCAGAAAAGAAGAGAGAGAACAAGGGATCTAGAACCTATTTGAAGAAATAATAACTGAAAACTCCACTAACCTGGTGAAGGAAAAAGACACATGAGTCCAGGAAGTGCAGAGTCCCAAACAAGATGAACCCAAAATGCCCATGCCAAGATACACCATTGAAAACTGACAGTGGTTAAAGACAAAGAGAGAATCTTTCCTCAACAAAAACATTTCAGGCCAGAAGAGATTGGCATGAAATATTAGTAATGATGATAAGCAAGGACTTACAACAAAGATTACTTTACCCAGCAGAACTATCATTTAAAATTGAAGGAGAAATAAAGAGCTTCCCAGACAAGAAAAAGATTAAAGGAGTTTATTACCACCAAACCAGTATTATAAGAAATGTGGAAGGATGGGCTTGCTTTAAGGAGGAGGAGGATATGGATGGATGGAGGAAGAAGAAAATAGTAGTTAACAGAATAAAAAGGCAATAAATATGTACATATCAATAACCACTTTAAACATAAATAGTTTCAGTGCTCTACTCAAAAGACACAGGGTAGCTGAATGAATAAAAAAACAGAACCCATATATATGCTGTCTACAAGAGACCCCCCTCAAAACAAAAAATACACACAGACTAAAAGTAAAGGAATGGAAAAAGATATTTCATGCAAATGGAAAGGGAAAAAAGCTGGTGTAGCAATACTTATGTCTGCAAAATAGACTTTAAAACAAAGGCTAAAGTAAGAGACAAGGACACTACGTAATGGTCAATGAAGCAATCCAGCAAGAGGATATAATTCTTGTAAACATTTGTGCAGCCAACATAGAAACACCTAATTATGTAAAGCAAATCTCGATGTACATAAAGAGGAGATTGACAACAGTACAGCCATAGAAGAAGATTTTAAACCCCATCAACAGCAATGGATATTTCTTCCAGACAGAAAATTCTTATAAGGAAATGGTGACCTTAAATGATGCACCAGATCAGATGGATTTAATTGATATCTTAAGAGCATTTCATCCCAAAGCAGCAGAATATACACTCTTTTCAAGTGCAATTATAACATTTTCAGGATAGACCACGTGTTAGGACACAAGTCTCAATAAATTTAAGACTGAAAGCATATAAAGCATCTTCTCTGACAATAATGGTATGAAACTAGAAATCAATCACAAGAAAAAATAAAAAACACAAAAATATGGAGGCTAAATAACATGTTACTAAACAGTGAATAGGTTAACAATGAAAGAAGGTGTAAGAAGGAAATTCATAGCATTACAGGCCTTACTCAAAGAAACAAGAAAAATCTTGAATAAACAATCAAATTTTACATTTAAAGGAACTTCAAAAAGAACAAATAAAGTCCAAAGTGAGTAGAGGAAGGAAATAACAATCAGAGCAGAAATAAACAAAATAGTCTAAAAAATAAAATGTTACAAAGATAAATGAAACCAAGAGTTTGTTCTTTGAAAAGATAAACAAGATTGACAGACCTTTAACCAGACTCATCAAGAAAAAAAGAGAGAGGCTCCAAATAAATAAAACCAGAAATGAAAGAGAAGTAACAACTGACACCAAAGAAATACAAAGGATTTAAAAAAAAAATACTACGAACAACTACATGTCAATAAATTGGAAAATGTGGAGGAAATGGATAAATTCCTGGAACCATTCAATTGTCCCAACCTGAATCAGGAAGGATCAGAGAATCTGAATAGACAGATCACATCTAATGAAATTGAAGCACTAATCAAAAAACCCCCAACAAACAAAAGTTCTGGACCAGACAGATGGCTTCACAGGTGAATTTTCCTAAAACATTCAAAGAAGAATGATACTGATCCTTCTAAAACTGTTCCAAAAAATTCAAGAGGAGGCAAGACTGCCAAACTCATTTTATGAAGCCAGCATTATCCTAATTCTAAACCAGAATTTTTAATTTAGAATTAACATTTTAATTCTAAAAACACTAAAAAGAAAGAAAATTATAGACCAGTATCCCTGGTGAACATAGGTACTAAAATCATCAACAAAATATTAGCAAACAGGATCCAGGAATACATTCAAAAGGTCATACACCATGGTCAAGTGGGATTTATTCCAGGGAGGCAAGGTTGTACAATATCTGAAAATCAATAAATGTGATATACCATACACAAAAAATGAAGGATAAAAACCACACGATCATATTATTAGATGCAGAGACAGCATTTGATAAAATCCCGCACCCATTTATGATATAAACTCTGAGCAAAGTGGGAATAGAGGGAACATACCTCAGCGTAATAGAGGCCACATATGACAAACCCACAGCCAACATCATATTCAATAGTGAAAAACTAAAAGCTTTTTCTTTAGGATCAGAGGCAAAGATAGGCATTTGCACCACTCTTATTCAGCATAGTTTCAGAAGTCTTTTAGCCATAGCAGTTGGACAAATCGTGAAATAAAAAGCATCCATATAGGAAAGGAAGAAGTAAAACTGTCATCATTTAGAGATGACATGGTTCTGTATATAGAGAACCTTAAAGAGTTCACCAAAATACTACAAGAACTGATAAACGAATCTAGTAAAGTAAAGGATACAAAACAAATATCTAGGACTCAGTTGCATTTTTATACACTAATAATGAACGATCAGAAAGTAAAATAAGAAAACCATCCATTCCCAACTGCTTCAAAAGAGCAAAATACGGAGGAATAAATTTAACCTAGGCTGTAAAATACCTGTACTTAGAAAATTATAAGACACCAAAGAAAGGAATTAAGATACAAATAAGTGGAATCATATACCATGTTCATGGTCAGGAAAAATTAATATGATTAAAATGTCCATACCAACCAAAGCAATCTGTAGATTCAACGCAATTCTTACCAAGATACCAGTGACATATTTCAGAGAAGTAAAACAAATATTTCAAAAATTTGTATGGAACCATAAAATACTTTGACTAGCAACAACAGTCTTGAGAAAGAAGAACAAAGTTGGAGAAGTCATACACCTGATATCAAACTATACTACAAGGCCGTAGCAATCAAAATAGCATGGTACTGGCATAAAAACAGGAATATAGATCAATAGAACAGAATAGAGAGCCCTGAAATAAACTCATACCTTTATAGTCAATTAATATTTGACAAAAGAGGCAAAACATGCAATGAGGTAAAGACAGTCTATTCAATAAATAGTGTCACGAAAATTGGACAGATATGCAAAAAAATATAACTAGACCACTTTTTTACACCACATACAAGAATAAATCCAAAATTGAGAAAAAACTTAAATGTTAGACTTGAAACCATAAAAATCCTAGAATAAACATAGGCAGTAAATCTCAGGCATTTCTCATAGCAATACTTTTTCTGATTTGTCACCTCAGGGAAGGGAAACAAAAGAAAAAATAAATAGGACTATGTCAAACTAAAAAGTTTTTGAACAGCAAAGGAAACAAAATCAAAAGATAACCCACTGAATGGGAGAACATATTCATTAGTGATACATCTGATAAGGGGTTAATATTTAAAATTTATAAAGAATCTATAAATCTGAACATCAAAAAACAACCTAATTTTAAAAAAGGGCAAAGGACACACCTATTCATTAAGGATATACAGGTGGCCAACAGACATGAAAAAAATGCTCAACATCACTAAGCATCAGAGAAACACAAATTAAAAGCACAATGAGTTATCACATCACACCTATCAGGTTGACTATCATCAGTAAATCAACAAACAGCAAATGTTGGTGAATATGTGGAGAAAATATGCACTGTTGGTGGGAATGCAGATTGATTCAGCCACTGTGGAAAGCAGTATGAAGTTACTTCAAAAAATTAAAAAAGGAACTGTCTTATGACCCAGCAATTCCAGCTTTGGAAATTTATCCAAAGAAACCTGGAACACTAATTTGAAACAATGTAAGCATCCCATATTCATTGCAGTGTTATATACCAAAGCCAAAATTTGGAAGCAGCCCAGGTGTCTATCAGTCCATGAGTGGATAAAGAAGCTGTGTGGTAGGTACATTTACCCAATGGAATACTACTCAGCTTAAAAAAATAAGGAAATTTTACCCTTTGTAACAGCAGGGATGGACCTGGAGAGCACTATGCTAAGTGAAATAAACCAGTCAGAGAAAGGTAAGTACCATGTGATTTCCCTCACTCACCTGGGGAATCTAATGAACTGAGAAGCAAGATAGTGACAGACTCATAGAGAGCAGGCTGTCAGCTGTCAGGGGGCTGGAAGAGCTTGAGCAAAAAGGGGGAAAGAAAAGAAAAGCTCTTGGACACAAACAACAGTGCAGTGATTGCCTGGGGTTGGGGTGGTGGTATTAGGGGAATAAGTGATGGGGTGATGGACAGAGACTCAATTTGGGATGATGAACACAGAATACAGTGTACAGATGATGTATTGTAGAACTGTGAGCCTGAAACCTGCGTAATTTTGTTAACCATTGTCACCCCAGTAAATTTAATTAAAAGGATATATGTTAATTAATAAATGCATGAATAAATAAAAAAAATATATTTCAAAAAATCCTTATGATATAATTATCATATCTTTAAACAAATCAGTGTTTCTTATCTCTGCATTCCAAAGATATTAGTTTCTAGTGTATCATCACACAGTAATGTGATGATAGAGAAGAAATATGTAAACTTCCCTTAAAAAAATAAAATTTTCAGGGACATCAAAATATTTTAGATGTGAGGCCTTCCCTTCCATTTTATTTTATTTTATTTTATTTTTTTATTTTTTAATTGTATTTTGTTGTTACCATTTAGTCCCCTCATACTGCCCCCCGCCACATGCAGTCACCACACTGTTGTCCATGTCCATGAGTCCTTTTTCTGTTTTGCTCAATCCCTCCTTTATTTATTGTATTTTTCCATTGTTCCCTTCCATTTTACAGTGTTTTCTTAAATAATGTGATTCTTAGCATATGCTTATAAAGAAAATAACATTTTTTTAATATTTAAAATATGTATAATGAGTAATGAAACAATGTTCTTTTCACTGTGGTTAAAGTTTGACACAAGTATGAAGGGCTATTATATTATTTTGAAAAATCTGTAATAGTCAAAGAGTTTTAAAAGTTGAGAATCTAAATTGTGTATCTAAAAATACTATTTCTAAAAATATTTTTGATTAATTGGGAACATTGGATTAGTAAAATGTACATATTGTAACCATTGATATTCAGTGGTTATGGCATTGCTTCTACAATACAGTGGCACTTCAGCTACTACCTAGATTTTTTTTAATTGTAGAGTACAATAAATTTTTGTACTCTACAAAATAATTTTGCAATAATTTTGCAAAAGCTTTTGTTTGCAGAAGCTACAGTTCTGAGGTACTGTGTTCTCCAATGACAGAAGGGTTCATCATAAAGATTTTCTTTTTAATTTTACCACTAGTTTTACTTTTCATCTCTTTTTAGCAGCCTATCCTTAAGCTAGCCCTCTCCTTGATAGCGCGCCATCATAGAGAACAGAGACAGATAAAGGAAAAGGAGTTCCAATATTTCTATTTTCTTTTTACTTGTTAGAACCATTGGATGGCTACATTTTTCATAAGATTGGACTTTGATGCTCATGTCTGAAATAACACTTTAGCACCGAGGGTTTCTGTTCTCATGCTTTTTCCTTTAACACTGTTTCTCTGCAGCTGGAGCTGGCTCTCAGTGCTTAAATCAGATTTTGGAAGAGTTTTCCCTAAGCTTGGAATGGGCCTTAACTTAAAACCTCTTTCTCTTACACTGTTTTTGTTACAAAAATCTTTGGGAAGTCAGTGCATTAGGGAATGGTTGGGGAGCCTGCCGTCTCCAGTGGAAGTCCAGGCAACTGCAGCTGCTACCCCAGACAACAAGTACAAACAAATAACCAGATCTATTCATATCTAAACCATACCAAATGGTAAAGCTTTGTGGGGGGTTATTTATTTATGAGTGTCACCTTAAGAAGATCTAGTGGTTATTTCTAAGAAAAAGGCAGCTATTAATAATAATAAAAGACTTATTACTGAAAGAATTCATTAGGCTTGGAATAGGAGAATAGTCAAAAAAAGATAAAATTAGAAGAGGCCGACTGATACTTATTGGGTTTAAAAGATATAAAGAAAGTGACCAAGTATTATTATTAATGTGTAAACAGCTTAGAAGCCATTAAACAGTCTCTTTTTCAGATGCATGCTACCATTAGATACATTACTAACTTCTGCTATTACTAAATGTTGAAAATTTTAGATTTAGAATATTATAACTGATATTTCTGATATTGGGAAGTTTTATGTGTGTAAGTGAATTTATTATTATACTTACTGGTAGCTGAGGTCATTTAACCCATTTCAGTTGAGAACTGGAGTACAAATTTAGGATTTATATGGTTTCCAAAAGAACCTTGAGAGGTCCTCTAGTTAAGATCATGTTTAGATTGTCCCAAACACATGAAAACTAGTCTTTCTGGCCATCTTAATCTGTCTCTCTATTTTTCCCCTCCTTTTCCCCTGTCTCAGGCTACCCATGAGTCCTTTTTCCTTTTTGCTCAATCCCTCCAGCCCGTACCCAGCTGTCATCCTGCTCTCCATCTATGAGTCTGTCCCCATTTTCCTTGTTACTTCAGTTTGCTTATTGGAATCCACATATGACTGAAATCATACGGTGTTTGTCTTTCTCTGACTGGCTTATTTTACTTAGCATAATGTTCTCCAGGTCAATCTGTACTGTCACAAAGGATAAAATTTTCTTTTTTATGGTCAAGTAGTATTCCATTTTATGAATGTCCCCTAGGTGTTTTATTCCACTCATCTACTGATGGACAATTGGGCTGCTTTCATATCTTGGCAATTGTAAATAACGCTGCAATGAACATAGAGGTGCTTATGTTCTTTTGAATTAGTGTATTGGGTTCCTTCACATATATTCCCAAAAGTGGGATAGCTGGGTTGAAAGGCAGATCCATTTTTAATTTTTGAGGTATCTCCATACTAGTTTTCCACAGCTGCCGCACCCATCTGCATTCCCACCAACAGTGCAAAAGGGTTCCCCTTTCTCCACATCCTCACCAACATTTGTTGTTTGTTGATGTGTTGATGATAGCCATTTTGATGGGTTGCTTGGTGAAAGGACATGAGGTTTTTGGATGGTTTTCCAATACACATTTTGTTATTAACATATCAGATGCACATAAAATTGTTCATTATTTTCTCTGCAAACTCAGGTATTGAGGAAAATGTAGTGCCTGATATATGCATTGAGTTCTAAGTAGATATGTGATGTATATATACAGTGCTATTTTCCACTCCATCCTCCTAGCTTTTCATGTTTTAAATAAGCAAGTTCACTCACACACTCTGTTCATTTCCTCTTTTGTAATTGCTTTGGGTGGTCTCTCTTACCTGTGCAATGCTACTTACTCCTTTCAGCGCCTTTCCTTTCTTGCTCTTCCCACTTTTTGTCCACCTGTTCTGTGAAGTGTGTAACAGTTATCTATGCAGTTCTCTCTTTTCCAACTGCTTTTTGAAATTAAGTTAATCAGTAGGGTAGGTACTGAGAAAATAGCAGTGAGCAAAATTCCCTGCTCCCACCTTCATGGAGCCTACACTGTTGTGGCTTAAATGTGTGTCTTGTTTCATCAAGTAGGTTGTAGATAAATGTATTAGACCCATGAAAGGTATCCATCGAATTGTTTGATTGATCATTCTAAATGAATGAAAAAGATGATTGCTAAGGATTAAGGTTATTAACATAAAGATATTCTCTTACTAATACCACACGGCTGGGTCATAGATTATCAGCATTGGAAAGGACTTTAAAAGGTTCATAATCCAACAAACCATTAGTACTTTAATCTCCTTTTATTTAACATTTATAAATCATGTGCTAAAACATTAGGCATTGTGCTAAGGACTAGGGAAATAAAGGGAACAAGATTGATAAAATCCCTACCTTTTACAAAGCTAATGCCTAATAATAAAACCTTCCATCTCTTAGAGTTTGTTGATTACAAAGTACTATTTAATTACAATAAAAAGCATTTTTGAAGAATTTGTAAGACACTGGGCCATTTGTGTAATATTAGTACATTAAGGTCACACAATTCTATGTGGTAGACACAGTTGTTTTTATTCTACATATCAGGGAACTGAAGTAATTAACTTATTCAGGATTGACAATTTACATTGCAAACCTAGGTCTTTGTGATTCTACAACCTTTGCTTTTAACCAGCAAGGATGACTTCTGACTCCAAGTCCAATATTCCCTTTTACTGTTTTGCCTGCCTTTACATCTCATGAAGGTGTTGTCCAATTTACACTTTGAATATCTTCAATTAATGTAGTACTTAGTTTCCCCAAGGCAGTTATTTAATCTTTGGACCTCTCTCTTAGAATGGTTTGCTTTGTGATATGCTTAAAAACATAACCTTTCTCCCTAGAAATTTCCTATTTTGGCCCTAGATATGCTCTTGGGATCACACCAAACTATGGCATCTCTTGAGATATATAAAGCAAGCTATCACCTTGTCTTCTCCAGAAATATTTCTTTACTCAAAACCCTTGATTTTAAATGTTTTTTACTGCTTTACTCATTCTCTGTGAACAATTTCTAGATTGCTCATAGTTTCTTAACTGTGGGCCGCCCAGAAATTGTTTCATTACCTCTAGATGTAGAACTAGATATAGAGAAAACACAAGCTCTCCCAACTAATGTGGTAAAAGTTTTGGACTTTTTTCAAAAGTAAACATCAACAGCAACAATTCAGGTGAGATAGAACCTGAATGGGGAGAGCTTGAAATGTCAGGAATATTTTTTAAAATGGATTTTTATGCCATGCTTTGGCAAACGTTCATCAGTTTTGAACAGTGGAATGTGATGATGAAAATGCTCTTGGAATATGAGTTTATTATCAGTGTGTGATAGGAGCAAAGACAGACAGAGGTGAGGATCTCAGTTGAGAGATAATTGCTTAGATTTTCATCCATATGAACCTGAACTGAGATGGTGGTTGAAAGTAGAAAGAAAGTGATGAATGTAAGACACATCCTAAGGTTATGTTTTGAAATTTGTTCACTCTTAAAGTGGAGGTAACAAAGAGAAACAGATGATACTTAACACAAATAGGCTCAAGTTCTGAACCAGAATAGAATATATTCCTGAACTTATTTCAGAATACAGCTGGCACTTCGTATACACAGGTTCGGCATCTGCAGATTCAGCCAACTGCGGATCAAAAATATTTGGGGAAAAAATGTTACGTTGTTGCTGATTTGTACTATATAGTAAAACCTACAATGGTTGCATCTGTATTTAACATGTACAGACTTTGTTTCTTCTTTCTAAGTAATACAATATAACAATTTACATAGTATGTGAATTGTTATAGGTATTATAAGTAATCTAGAGATGATTTAAAGTATGCAGGGGATGTGCACAGGTTATATGCAAATACTATGCCATTTTAATAAGGGACTTGAGCATCCTCAGATCTTGCCATCCACTGAGGGGAGGAGTGGAACCAATCCCTGTTGGATACCGAAGGATGACTGTAATTTGATGAAACATTACTGCTTTAATATAGATGTGTATTATGTAAGTAAGTAGCACTACTAACTACATAAGTTACTGAGAGTTCGTATATCGTTTATGCTTTGCTATTCTGTATTTGTGTTCATGGTGACTGTTTTGTAAGGGTGATTAGATAAATAATCTTAACTTCTTCCTACACATATTAAGTACATGAGTTCTTAACATACATGAGTTCTTTAAAAGATTATAGTTTATAAGGATTCTATTATGTTATATTTGACAGTATCTTTTTTTTCTGGATCAAATATAATACACATTTATTGTCAAAAATCAAAATATAGAATGAACTAAAAGAAAATAACATTTTTATCATTCTTGACTTCTTAGTATTTAAAAATATGGAAACTAGCCCTAGCCAGCTGGCTCAGTTCATTGGAGCTTCATGCCATACACCAAAAAGTTGTGGGTTTGATCCCCAGTCAGGGCACATACCTAGTTGAGTGTTCGATCCCCAGTTAGGGAGTGTATGGGAGGCAACTGATTGATGTTTCTCTCTCAAATCAGTATTTCTCTCTCCCTCTTTCTCTAAAACTCTCTCTTAAAAAAATAAACATATCCTTGGTCAAGGTTAATTAACATATATGGAAACTAAAAATTGGAGATTAAGTTGATCCAACACCTTACATCTGCACTAAGTGGTGAAGCAAGTATTGAAACCCAAATCTCTTTGGTTGTAAATCTACCACTTCTTCTGTTTTGATCATCTGCCTCCTCAGTTGTATAACTAGGTATCTACTAGGTATTTTCTGATTGGCTAGGAGGATAAATGATTGTTTATTGACACATGAACATGTGTTTTCTAAAAACTAATTTGCCAGTTGTTTGGAACTTGTACATTTTTATTGTTACAAATACAGTGTTAGAGGTAATAGGAGTAGGTATTCTAACTGGGCTTCAAGAGAGTGACATATAATGTAGCTGAACTTGCATCCAGAAAGGGTATTATTGTGGTACAAGGACAAAGAGCAATAGGAGTACTTAGAGAAAGAGTGCTTCTTTTATGCCTCACAGGGTCAGGCAGGAATATATACCTGTTTCCTCAGTGTAATTTGTCTTTGGAACCTTCCTATTTTCGTGTCTGCAACCTTCTCATCCTTCTAGAATTTCCATGTGCCCAGTGCTATCGTGGTGCTCTCCTCTTCAGAAATAAGGTTCTTCCTACCCAGAATGCTTTGTTCAGAGTTCTCATTTTTCTCCAGTGCTTTACCAGACTTCAGCATACTGACTCAGCTTCTGTTAAGAGTCAAACAATCTAATTATACTCATTCACATTAAGGAGTTAGTGGTATTATGTACAGTGCAAAGAACCTAGTATTTGACATTAGACCTGTATCTTTACAATCTGCTCAACCTTCACAGGTTGTGAGACTTTGGGTAATTTAGTTCATCTCAGTGATTCTCAGTCACCTCATTTAAAAAATGGAAGTAATAATACTTGCTTATTGGGGCAAGGGTGAGTGTCAAATATTTGAGATAATGTATAGTAAATGTGGTTGTACTATGTAAAAATACGGGTACTAGATAGGCATCACTGACAATGAGTGATGGACTTACAATTTTTACATAATTATTTTGCATTTTGAAAGTTTCTTTCTTGATCATCCAAATTAAACTCCTTAAGTACAGAGTTTTAGTTGTTGGCTTTATTTTAAAATAGTGATTTCAGAGAGTGGGAAAACAGTTGCAGTTATAGCAGAAGTCAGGTAAGCAGGCTGACCTAGCTTGGGTTATATACTCAAAATTGCTTTCCCAAAACTGTTTCTGCTTCTCTTCCTTTCTGTGACTCTACCTGGTCTCTAAACCCTGATGTCCAAATAGTCACCTCCCTCTGCAACCTTCCCTCTGGCTTCTTGGTAGTTGAAAATAGGAGAGCAGTGATTTCTAAAGCTTTAATGCTCACGAGAATCTTCCGGGGATCTCTCTAAAATGCAGTTCTAACTCAGTTAATGTGGGTAGGACCTGAGATTTTAACTTTTTACAAACTTCATGCCCAGGCCTCTAGTTATCAGTAGTACATTTTGGTGGGTTTAAAAGATGGATGATGTTTTGCTCTATGTTTCATTTCTAAAAGCATATGTAACTTAGAGAATTGCTCATATTGTCACTCCAAATACCTTTTAAAATTTCGTATTAACTTTCTCCATTTAGTACAGACTGTATCCTGTCTGAGTGAAGCTTGGTCCTCACAGGTTATCCCAAGGTGCTGATGAATGTTACCAATACTAGTGTAAAGTAGGTACACAGGAGAACCACTACTAGAGGAAAATGTAACTGATGGTGCTGAGTTTTTTCTTTTCATTTTTAAAACTTTGTCAACCACTCTAATAATAGTAAATTAAGTACGAAATTTAAAATAAGCCCTGGCTGGTGTGGCTCAGTGGATTGAGCACTGGTCTGCAAACCAAGGGGGATTGCTGGTTTGATTCCTAGTCAGGGCACAAGTCTGGGTTGTGGGCCAGGTCCCTGGTGGAGGTGTGTGAGAGGCAGCCACACATTGATGTTTCTCTCCTTCTCTTTCTCTCCCTCCATTCCCCTCTGTCTAAAAATAAATAAAACATTTAAATAAAGTAAAATAAAAATAACTACTGAATCTGTCCAGATTCATTACATTTTTCTCATATTGCAGATTATGCATATTAAAATCAATGATACTGAATAGCCAGTGTTTTTATATTGTAACAAATTAAGATTTTATCTTAGGAAAGCTGATAGTTATCAAGCCCTGTTTGTCTCTATGATATAAAAATTATTCAACTCTGTACCATAGAGCTCTAAGGATATGAATATTGAATTTAGTCAATGTAGAAATACCAAAACACAAGGGGGCACTGTCTTACCATAATCTGGTTGAATTTAACGGCTTTTTGTTTACAGTGAATGTCGCTCTCAAAATTTCATCTTCTCTGTGGTTTTCATGAAAACTTTAACACTTTATGTTCCTCTAAAGCTGTTATGTAATACTTAAACCAACTAATCTTTTAGAGTTCACCAATCAGATGTGCCCTTAGCAAAATTCAGAAACTTCTCATTGTATTTGGCACGATTTGGGGAAGAGTGGATGATTTGAAGATTGTGAAACACATTTAGTTGTAAGTGTTTAGGTCTGTGGTGGGGGGAAATCACTGTAAAAACAATTCAGTTGCTTTGGGGAAATATAGTGCCTGTGTTCTGCAGAAAAGAGTTAGGATAAAGATTGAACTGTTATAAGCTGCAGCTGCATTTGCCATCAAATACCTAGTTGGTGCTGACGAATGTTTTGTTTTTATTGTCATGGAAACTTGGAGCCAGAGAATGGATATTCTATTCATCTCATCTGGGAAAATAGCAGTTCCTTGCATAAAACATAAGGACCTTCCAAAGCAGTTTCTAAAATAGATATAGGCTAAATATAATCCAAAAAAGTTGAGGAAGTAAGTGTGGAATAAATGCAGTCATTTCTGAATGACTTCTGTGCTCAATACTAAGAATGTATATGTATACTCTGTTATTAAGTTTATTATTACTGCTAGAAAGTTGAATTCCAGTGAGCACAGTATTTGTTTAACATCAATATGATAGTTACCCAACCTTTTAGTAGCTGTCTTTGCATTTCCTCCTTGTTCTTAAGATGTCTAGAAGCTCACTATCCTATTAAACATTTGATTCTGATCTCTGAATAGAGTTTTGTTTTGTTTTTTTCCATTCATGCTACTTATCTCCTATAATCTTTCATTCAGAATATTTTAAAGCATTTTTTTATTGGCGGGGGGAGCACTTTACCCAAAATAAGGAACTCTTACTGAAATACAAAAGAGGATTTTTGTATGGTTTGAAAAAAAGAAAGTATAGAATTTCATAACTATAAACATGCAAGTAAATCCTTATGCATATTTTTTAAAGATTTTATTTATTTATTTTTAGAGAGAAGGGAAGGGAAGGGAAGGAGAAAGAGAGGGAAAGAAGCATCAGTTTGTGAGAGAAACATTGATCAGTTGCCTCTTGTACACCCCGCATTGTGGGCCTTAGATGGCAGCCCAAGCATGTACCCTGACCAGAAATTCAGTCAGTGACCTTTTGGTTTGCGGGACGATGCCCAACCCACAGAGCCACCCCAGTGACAGTGCTTATGTATATTTTGTCAAGTTGTGAATGGAAACACACAGTACAAGAACAGAAAATGCAAAGGAATTTTGGTTTTAGTTAGAGCCAATGTGACATAAGTGAAAATAATGGGATAGTAAAATGTAAATAAAGTGCCAATACAAATTAAAGCAGAGTTTATCTTACATAAAAGCAGAGGGAAAGTTACGGGTTATGGTGGTTTTACCAAAGATTATCAGCTAACTTATATTACCTTTGCAAAGGAAACAAGGCAAATGTTTATGACTTCATAAAATATGATAGGGAAGAAGTAGTGTGGACTATTTTAGATAATATAGTCAGAGAGGGCTTTTCTTGAGGAAGTAACATTTGAGCAGAAACCTACATGTTCTGACAGAACAGTTTATGCAGAGAGGCTAGTAAGTCTACTACACTTCAGTAGAAGTGAACATAAAATGTTTAAGAAACAAAATACAAGTTTATGAACAAGATTGAGAAAAACAACAATGTTTAAATGGACTTTAAAACATTACAATTAAGTAGAACATGACCAGCTTTCTTACGTGAAACAGGTCCAAGATTAGAGTCCTGAATCTAAGTTTAGGTTGCCAGGATGTAGGAATCTCTCAGGGGAAGAATAGGGTTGTTTAAAAATAAAATTTTTAGTGTGAGCTTTACTCACACTAATATACTCACAGTATTTTTCAAAATATTGTTATGAAATCGGTCATTTTTATTATTGAATATAGTCTTGTGTATGCAAGAAGCAATTCAGAAAAAAACTATCAAAAATAAATGTTAATAGCTAATATAATCAGAAACAGATACTCTTAGGAAGCAGTGACCCCTAAGAGAAAATAGTTTAATAACAGCAATTTTTATAAACTTTAATGCTATAATTTTTAGAGCGCATGCGCATGTATGTGTAATATATCAAATTACCTGCAATAGGACTGGGAATTGAAGACCTGCACAAAATCTACCTGAGGTTTAATTTAGAGACCTAGTAAACATGCCAAAAGAAAATAGAGGAGAAACTACAAACCGGACATTGTATTCCATAACTGAAATGATAGAAAAGAACTGGCCAATTGTCAGCTTTTTAACCTTTTAAAAATAACAATGTGGGTAGTTAGTACAGGCGATCATATTCTCAGAGCAGTTTGTTCCTAATTCAAATATGTCAGCAGACCTAGTAGAATTCAGAGTATTTTAGAAATAAAATATCTGAGGCTAGAAATAAAAGAACGTCTTTACAGTGTCATAAAAATTATAGTACTTTAACAAAGTTTTAAAATTTTCCAAGAGTTTATCAAACTCAGTTTCTATTATGGTAAAGTCTAGCTGAGCAGGATGTTATTTAATTTAAGATATTCCAAAATGCAAGGATATTAACAAACTTAGAATTTTTTGTATTATAGTGTCTTGTACCACATGCTCTCATCTAAGCAGGGTTTATTTTATTTGTCAGAAAGTCTTATTATTTATGAGTCAAGTTTTGCTGTGTTCTAGCTTTCTGAGCTATAAAAATGGGTTTGCTAAAGAAAGACCAGGAGAATGCTGTTATATTCTTTTGGATGGGAAAGGGCTGCTGGAAGGATTTCCAAAAAGTGTAAAAAGCTAAGGAAGTTTCCTCGTAGTCCCAGTGAAACCATTAGTTTTCAAACATTGGACAGTAAGTGGCACATGAAAGAAGGGAAGTAAATAAGGTGAGCCCCACAGTTCTCCAGCTGACTGCCTGGAGGAAAACTCCAGGCCACAACAATGGGGAGAGGAAATTAAATAGTCCAGCAGTCTTACAGAGTTGAGGAGACAAAGAACAGAATTCAGGGAAGCCTGGGAGGGTTGAATTTGCAGGGCAAAAAAGAGGGAACACAGAAAAAGAGCTCAAGGTCTACAGAGGGGTTCGTTCCCTCAAATCTTTGGCTGATTCGTGTGTGAATGCATGAAAAGAAACTTAACTTGAGACCAGGAAAGACTCACTTGAAAGGAATAAGCTGAGCAACAACTGAAACTTACACAAAACTGAAAATCATCTTCCAGTCTACCAAAGTGGAAGGGCTTTAATATAGGCATACCTCATTTTATTGCACTTTGCAGCTTTCCTTTTAAAAAATAAAATGAAATAAATTGAAGGGTTGTGGCAACCCTGCCTGGAGCAAGTCTTTTGGCACCATTTTCCTACAGCATTTGCTCACTTCTTGTCTCTGTATCACATTTTTGGTAATCCTCACAATATTTCAAACTTTTTCATTATTAGTATATTTTATTTGTTATGGTTTATCTTTGATCAGTGATATTTGATGTTAACTACTATAATTATATTGAGATACCACCAACACCCATGTAAGATGGTGAACTTTATCAACAAATGTTATATGTGTTCTAACTGCTCTGCCAGCTGGCTCTTCCTCTGTCTTCCTCTCCTTGGGCCTCCCTATTCCCTGAGACACAACAGTATTGAAATTAGGCCAGTTTGCTAATCCTACAATTTCCTCAGAGTGTTCAAGTGAAAGGAATAGTTGTACATCTCTCACTTTAAATTAAAAGCTAGAAATGATTAAACTTAGGGAGGCTTGTTGAAAACCGAGATAGGTCAAAAGCCAAGTCTCTTGCACCAAATAATTAATTTGTAAATCCAAAGGTAAAGTTTTTGAAGGAAATTAAAAGGGCTACTCCAGTGAAAACAGAAGTAATAAGAAAACAAAACAACCTTATTGTTGTTATGAAGAAAGTTCTACCCAGGTCTGGGTAGAAGATAAAACAAGTTATAACAAAACCTAATCCAGAACAGGGCCCTAACTCTCTTCAGTCCTCTGATGGCTGAAAGAGATCAGGAAACTGTAGAAGGAAAGTCTGAAGCTAGCAAAGATTGGTTCATGAAGTTTAAGGAAAGAAGCAGTCTTTATAACATAAAAGTGCAAGGCAAAGCGGCAAGTGTTGTTATAGAAGCTTCAGCAACTTATCCAGAAGATCTAGCTAAGATAATGAAGGTGGCTGCACTAAAAAAGATTTTCAGTGTAGATGAAACAGCCTTGTATTTGGAAGAAGATGCCGTCTAGGACTTTCATAGCTAGAGTGAAGACAGAGCCTGGCTTCAAAGCTTCAAAGGACAGACTTATTCTTTCTTTTTGTTAAAGTATATTTTACTGATTATGCTATTACAGTTGTCCCATTTTTTCCTCCCCTTTATTCCCCTCCGCCCTGCACCCACTCTTGTCCCACCAGCATCCCCTCCTCCCTTAGCTCATGTCCATGGATTGTACATGTAAGGTCTTTGGCTCTTCATTTCCTATACTGTTCTTAACCTCCTCCTGTCTATTTTGTACCTACCAATTACGCTTCTTATTCCCTGTACCTTTTCCCCCATTCACCCTTGCCCCCTCCCCGTTGATAAACCTCAATGTGATCTCCATTTCTGTGATTCTGTTCCTGTTCTAGTAGTTTTGCTTAGTTTGTTTCTGTTTTCAGGTTCAGTTGTTGATAGCTGTGAGTTCGTTGTCATTTTACTGCTCATAGTTTGGTCTTGTTTTTCTTAGATAAGTTCCTTTAACATTTCATATAATAAGAGCTTGGTGATGATGAACTTCTTTAACTTTACCTTATCTGGGAAGCACTTTATTTGCCCTTCCAATCTAAATGATAGCTTTGCTGGATAGAGTAATCTTGGATGTAGGCCCTTGCCTTTCATGACTTTGAATACTTCTTTCCAGCCACTTCTTACCTGTAAGGTTTCTTTTGAGCAATCAGCTGCTAGTCTTATGGGAACTCCTTTGTAGGTAACTGTTTCCTTTTCTCTTGCTGCTTTGAAGAATCTCTCCTTATCTTTAACGTTGGGTAATGTAATGACGATGTGCCTTGGTGTGTGCTTCCTTGGGTCCAACTTTGGGATTCTCTGAGCTTCCTAGACTTCCTGGAAGCCTGTTTCCTTTGCCAAATTGGGGAAGTTCTCCATTATTTTTTCAAATAAGTTTTAAATTTCTTGCTCTTCCTCTTTTCCTTCTTGCACCCCTATGATTCGGCTGTTGGAGCATTTAAAGTTGTCCCAGAGGTTCCTCAGCTTCTCCTCATTTTTTGAATTCTTATTTCTTCATTCTGTTCTGGTTGAATGTTTATTTCTTCCTTCTGCACCAAAGTGTTGATTTGAGTCCTGGTTTTCTTCCCTTCACTGTTGGTTCCCTGTATATTTTTCTTTATTTCACTTTGCATAGCCTTAACACTTTCCTCCATTTTGTGACCATACTCCACCAGTTCTGTGAGCATCCAGATTAGCAGTGTTTTGAACTCTGCATCTGATAGGTTGGCTATCTCTTCATCGCTTAGTTCTGTTTTTGGAGCTTTGATCTGTTCTTTTGTTTGGACCATATTTTTTGGTCCCTGGCATGCCTGTTATGTTATAAGGGGTGGAACCTTGGGTGTTTGCCCGGGCATGGGGCAACCCACATGATGCTTTGTGGTGCCGTATGTGGCGGAGGGATCCAAGAGGGAACAGTGCTGCTTAGTTGGTTCTCAGGGCTTTCAGCCACTTCCCCCCACTACCCACAGGCAAATTGGACCCTTATGGTGCTGGTTACTGGGTGGGTAGGTTTGTGTATGTTCTAAGACCCTGTGGGTCTCTCAGACAAACTCTCCTGTGAGGCTGGGAGTTTCTCCTGCTGCCGCAACACCCACAGATTTTTACAGCCAGAGGTTTTGAGGCTTTCTGTTCCTGCACTGGAACCCTGGGTTGCGCAGTCTGTCTTACACCCCTGTTGTTCCTCTCAGTTTATCTACACAGAAATGTGGGTCCACCAGCTGCTGTCCCTCCCACTTAGTCCTCCAGCTGCTGCCTTGCTGCGTCCCCTCCGCCCTGGCTTCCCATCTCCGTCTATGCCCCTCCTCCCAGTCTTGATGAATGTTTCTTCTTTAACTCCTTGGTTGTTGGATATCCATACAGTTTGATATTTTGACAGTTCTTGTTGTTTTTTGTTTTTAAATTTGTTGTTGTCCTTCTTTTGGTTGTGCGAGGAGGCAAAGTGTATCTACCTACGCCTCCATCTTGGCCGGAAGCCTCTTATTCTCTTATTGAGGATTATGCAGCTGGTGACTTTAAGTTAAGGCCACTGCTCATTCTGAAAATCCTGGGACCCTGAAGAATTATACTAACTCTACTCTGCCTTTGCTCTCAAATGGAACAATAAAGCCTAGATGACAGCACATCTGTTTATAACATGATTTACTGAATATTTTAATCCCACTGTTGAGATCTACTGCCTCCACAAAAGATTGCTTTCAAAATGTTACTGCTCATTGACAACGCACATGGTCACCTAAGAGCTCTGATGACCATGTACAGCAAGATAGATATTGTTTTCATGGCTGCTAACATAACACCTATTCTGCAGCCCATGTATCAGGGAGTAATTTCAACTTTCAAGTCTTATTGTTTAAGAAATACATTTTATAAGGCTGTAGTGCCATACCTAGTGATTTCTGTGGATCTCAGCAAAGTAAAATTAAAATTTTCTGAAGATAATTAATTATTCTAGATGTTAAGAACACTCATGATTCATGGGAAAAGGCCCAAACATTAACATGAACAGGAGTTTGGAATAAGTTGATTCTAACCCTCATGGATGACTTTGAGGGGCTCAAGAATTCAGAGGACTAAATAACTGCAAATGTGGAAATAGCAAGAGAATTAGTGGGGCCTGAAGATGTGACTGAATTACTGCAATCTCATGTTAACACTTTAATGGATGAGTTGCTTCTTATGGATGAGCAGCGAGAGTAGATGGATTCTACTCCTAGAGAAGAGGCTGTGCAGGTTGTTGAAATGATGACAAAAGACTTGGAAAATTACATAAAGTTAGTTGATAAAGCAGTGGCTGGATTTGACCTCAATTTTGAAAGAAGTTCTACTTGGTAAAATGCTATCAAACAGCATCATATACTACAGAGAAATTGTTTGTTAAAGGAAGAATCAAGTAATCTGGCAAACCTCGAGGTTGTCTCCTTTTAAGAAATTGCCAAAGCACCCTGCCGTTCAGCAGCCACCATTCTAAGCAGTCAGCAGCTGTCAACATCAAGGAAAGATCCTCCACCAGCAAAAAGATTATGACTCAGATGATAGCATTTTTTTAGTATAAAGACATATGCGCTTGGACATTTAACAGACTACAGTATGTGTAAATATAACTTTTATACACACTGGGGTACAAAAAATTTGTGTGACTCACTTTATTGGAATGTTTGCTTTAATGCAGTGGTCAGGAATCAAACCTGTAATGTGCCCAAGGTATGCTTGTAAATGACATTGTGTGGAGTCCTCATAAGGTTGTTGTGTTGATGTGTCTAAATTAGCCATGGGCTGAAGGCTGTTTCGGACCTACAGTAACAAAGCTTGAAGGCAACTCTCCAGAAGGATCAAACAGATTCTAAGTCACTTAAGTAGTTACCAGAACAAAATTCAAAATTCTTTAAAGGAATACAACAAAACCTAGTACCCAAAAATGTGAACTTCAGAATGTCTGGCATTATGAAAAATTACTAAGCATCAAAAGAAACAGAAAACTCTGCTCTGTAACCACAAGTGAAATTCATCAGTAGAAACAATGGAGCAGGAAATTACAGAAATGATAGAATAAGCAAACAAGGGTATTAAAATGGATGTTATCAATATGCTCCATAACTCAGAAATGTAGAGGAAAACAAATATGAAAGGAGAAGAAAAATATATAAAAAAGAAAAGACAAATGAAATTTCTAGAAATGAAAAACATATCTGAAATGAAAAATACACTGGATAGGATTAACAGCAGATTTCTCACTGTAGAAGAAAGGATCAGTTAATTTCAGGCATGGAGTCTATCCAAAATGAAGATCAGAGAGCATCAGAGATGTGTAGAGCATCTACACATATGGTGTAGAGAGCTTCAAAGAATGCCGTTTCCGCTCTTCACAATGAAAACAAAATTTAAAAGCCTTATAAACTACAAAACTCTTTTTTTAACCAATCAGAGAGCTGATATCTCAAGGCAGTCATGTGACCTGAATTACAAGGAAAAATGGAACACATGAACTGTCTTACCTGTGGCAGAACATGGGAGAAAAAAGTCTCACCAGTCACAACACAAGCAGGTAAGAGAAATTAGCTAAAATTTTAAAGTTTAAGAGAAGGCCAATTGTGGGCTAACGACATATCATTTTGAACTAATTGGGGACATCTAACAAAAAAAAGTTGAAAAATTTTTCCCTCAAATTTGTAAGAATAACTAGTGGTGAGGCAGGAGACTGAAGAGAATGCCTGTTGATGGTATAGGCATGCAGATGCTGATCAGCTGCCATTGTGGGGAAGACTGAAAAACCTGCCAGTGTACCTGGACCTTAGATACTAAAAGACCTAGGCCACCTTAGGAGGGGCAGCAAAGCCTCTTGTCCAAAGGAAACAAGTTAAGACATTGCGACTGGGGGAGGACAGGAAACTCGCCTTAGATGTAAAAATCCTGTGCTTATACAGGTTTCCTGCCTGTCAGGGAGGGTTGAAAACCTTAACCCAAGGTCAACTTTAGATATAAAGCAGAGTTCTACTCTTATAGGGAGAGGAACGGACAAAGGACAGGAAAGCAAGACAGACGTGAAGAGAGATCCACTCAGGTACACAGATTTATAGGGTCTATTAAAAGCTGAGGATGAAAAAACTAACTCTAAGAAAAGTCCTGCAGCATCCCAGCCATATGATAAGCGCTAGGCAAAAGCAGCCAATCACTAGGGGGAGTCGAAGCCTCTGGTCAACTGAAGGTAAACACAGCAGCAACAATCACACCCAGCTAAACTTCTAATTTGATTAATTTTCTCACACTGAAGTTCTTATACACGAATAGGAATGCTCATTTCCAGACCTAAAGACTGTTTACTACTCTACACATGACATCCATCGTTCAACCAAAATTATGAGAAACGTACATAATTAAGAAAAAAATTGTCAAGAGGCAAAATAATCAATAGAACAAGACTCAGAGGTGACTTATGTTAAACCTATCAGACAAGGATTTCAAAGTAACTCTGCTTAACATAATAAGGATCTAGTGGAAAAGGTGGACAGCATGCACAGATGGTTAATTTTTAGCAAGTAGATGAAAGTAATGACAGTCTACTTTAAATGCTAGAAATAAAAGACATGGTATCAGAGATGAATTTCTTTAGGATCATCAGTAGACAATACAGATGCAGAAGGAATCTGAATATAGGTCAATACAGATCCAAACTGAAACACAAAGAGAAAAAAGTGGTAGCCGACAGAGCTGTGGGACAATGTCAAAGCCTAATACTTGTTACTGAAGTCTCAGATAGAGTGGGTGAGATAAAAAATTATAGATCCAAGATTTCAAAAACATAACACACACACACATACAACTAGACATATTATATTCAAACTGCTGAAAGCCAACAATGAAAAAATCTTGAGCCCTGGCCAGTATAGCTCAGCTGGTTGGAGATTTGTCCCGTAACTGTAGGGTTGCTGGTTTGATTACCCGTCAGGGCACATACCTAGGCTGCAGGTTCTATCCCGGGTCCAGATGCATATGGGAGGCAACCAGTTGATGTTTCTCTCCCCCTTTTTCTCTCTCTAAAAGCAATGAAAAAATTTCCTTGTGTGAGGATTAAAAATAAATTTTTTTTTAAAATCTTGAAGGCAGGCAAAGGCAGAAAAAATAAATATGTACAGAGAAATAAAAATAAACTACACCAGACTTACTAGAAAGTTTGGAAGCAATGAGATAATGGAGGACATATCTTAAAGAGTATTAAAATTTAAAAACTGTCAACCCCAAATTATCTATCCTTTGAAAATACTTTTTTAAAAAATGAGGGCAAAGTTAAGACTTTTTCAGATATAGAAAAACTGAGAGAATCAATTCCCAGCTGACTTGCACTACAATAACTGTTAAAGTTCTTCAGGCAGAGGGTATGTGACTCCAGACAGAAACTTGGATCTACACCAGGACTCAGCAATTTTTTTTTTCTGTAGAGGGCCACATATTACATATCTTAGGCTTTGTGGGTCAGACAATGTCTGTCACAACTATTCAGCTCTGCCCTTAAAGCACAAAAGCAACTATAGACAATTTATAAACAAATGAGCATGACTGTATTCCAGTAAAACTTTATTTACAAAAATAGGAAGCAGGCCAGCTTTGGTTTATAGGTCATAGTGTGCCAACCCCTGATCTATACAAAGAAATGAGAGCTCCAGTAATGGTAAAAATGAAAGTAAATGTAAAAGATTTGTTTCCTCATTTTTAAGTATATTTTATTGATTATGCTATTACAGTTGTCCCATTTTTTTCCCTCCCCTTTATACCTCTCTTCCCTGTACCTACCTCCCTCTAGCTTACCCCCACAACTGCGCACCCCTTAGTTTTTGTCCATGGGTTGTACATATAAGTTCCTCGGCTTCTTCACTTCCTATACTATTCTTAACCTCCCCCTGTCTATTTTGTACCTGCCATTTATGTTTCTTATTCCCTGTACCTTTCCCCCCATTCTCTACCCTCACCCTCCCCACTGGTAACCCTCCATGTGATCTCCATTTTGGTGATTCTTTTCCTGTTCTAGTTGTTTGCTTAGTTTGTTTTTGTTTTTGTTTTTTAGGTTGAGTTTTTGATAGTTGTTTGTTGTCATTTTACTGTTCATCGTTTTTAGTCACACTACAAAATAACTAAACGTCTAAGCAAAAATAGTAACACTGTATATGGGGTATATAAAATATTCAAAAGTAAAATATATGGCAACAATAACCCAAAGAATGCAAGGGAAGATTTTGGAAATACATTGTTGTAAGGTTGTTACATTTGAGGGTAGACACTGTTAATTAAAGATACACTATATTGTAAATTGAGGGGAGACACTAAACATTAAAAGCAAACAGTACAGACTAAATGGAATACTCAATCCAAAAGCAAGTTTAAAAAAAAAAAAGGAAACAAATAGAAAACGTCTCACAAAATGGTATATTTAAATCCAGCCTATTAATAATCACATTACATGTAAATAGTCAAAATGAAGCACACAGAGAAACAGATTTTTTTCTAAGTTTTTAACTTTATATTCTCTATTTTTTTCCAGTGGTTTTTTTAAACACATTTTTAAGAATAGGTTCTTCCCTATATGAAAACACAAAAATAGTGAACATCACATCTGTTTATACACAGCTAATGCTGTGTAACAAACACCTCCTCACAGTCTAACACTGGTAACATCTCCTTTTTACCTATCAGGGACAGTCTGTCACTGTTCCCCCCATAAACTTCAGACAATAAACAAGTTATCTTTGAACCAGCAATTTACAACCATCAGTCCCAAGATAATCTCTTGGAAGCATCTTCCCCAACCGCTGTGAGAAACGAGATAAACAGGTCAAGGATTACATCCAAGCCTATCTATCCTGTTTCCTATATACTATGTAATCTGTGTCTTTGTTAAAATTCACTTTAGATTGTTTTTGTTTATGCCTTCATTTTTCTTCAAATCCCTTACCACCTTTTCCAGACCTTGTATGCATTTTTTTGGTAAAACTTTCTTTCTCCTTTAGTTGTGAATAGAAACTTAGTTGTGACCAAGTACAACAAATAGTGCTAGAGACATACCCGTTCATTAATGCTAAGGGAAGAGTGAAGCCATAAGATTTTAATGAAATGAAACACATAAAAAACTTTAAAAGCTTTGAAAACAACCAGTAGTTTCCTTTAAATTATTTCTCTGGAACCTACTTTTTTCCTGCCTCTGTGTAAGGCTTTTTTTCCTTAAGCACTGATACTCAAGATAGACATATATGGATTTTATAGTCAATATATTTCATTTTAAAAATAATAACTAATACAGTTAGCCCTTATCTTGTGTTTTTCACTGTGCTAAGTACTTTATATGTCATTACATTTTATCTTCACAAAAACACAGTGAGGTGAAATTGTTATTTCAGTTGAGGCAACTGTTAAGGGACGGAGAAGTTCGGTAATAATGTTAGTTGAAGCAGAGTGGTAACTTAAACCTAGTCTGCATCCACAGTCTCTGTTCAAACCACTTCCCCATGTCTCCTCCCTAATTTTATTGTTCTATATATATAGTTTTCCTTTTCTTTCCTTCCTTCCTTCTTTCTTCATCTGTTTTTCCCTTTAGTAAACATTTTACATAGACTTACTGTGACTTAAATTGTTTTATATCGCTGTTTATAATGAGCTGTTGTGTAAAAAGCTTAGAGTTATGCCTGAATCACAAGTGAACTTTGGATTATAACACATTGAGAACACATTTTACCTGTTTCCAAACTGCAAAGGTAAGAAGGCAGTAAATTGCAAGATTGAAGGCCATGCATTGAAAACTGAATGTTTCATATTTTACCCTCAGAGTACTTTTGATGTAGCAAGAACCTTATTTAAATCTTATTAGATCACAAAAGGGATTTAAGACTCTGTTTTGGTCTTTCTACATCTGTTTCAATAAAGTAGAATAGTCTCCTTTCAGTTGTTCTGTATTTGTATATTTTCTATGGTGTACAAAGTGTGCTACCTTTGTACATTATATAGGTGGAGGTTGTTGAGTCCCATTGAGAAGTTCTGTTAACATTTAGAGTTTTTCTTCATCTGAGTAGAATGAAGTCTTGGTAATTCTGAGTGTATTGACTTCAATTTGCTATATTCAGCATCCCACATTCATGGTTAAATATTTCCATGTAATTAAAGAAATGTATTATGAGTTACTTATACTTTTCATTTTTATAACTGTACATTGTCATTATTCCAAAAGTCCCTACATTTTTAGCAGCTGTCTTTTTTCCTGCTACTACTGGCAGTGCCCAAATTTACATTCTGTTGGAAGGGGTGCCTGATTACTAGCAAAATAGATGAGGGTGTCAATTTCATGGGATATTAAAACAAAAATATCTTATCCAAACTTGCCCCACCTTAACCCATTCTCCAGGTAAAGAAACTGAGGCCTGAGAAGGTTTAATGATTTGTTCATGTCACACAGCTAGTTCACAACAGAGACAGGAATAGACTCTCCTGACTCTTTCCATGCTTGTTTCATTCCACTCACTGTTTCTGACCAGGTAGTTGGTGAATGATAGCAGTTCCATTGACTAGTTCCTTTCTTTTTATTCCAGTTCTTGCTGTCAAGGGAAACTAGCTAATTAACAATCATTTATTATCCACTATTTTAGAGCACAGTTCTGTTAAGCTGTCTCTCTGCTTCCATGTGGCCGTGTGCCATAGATAGAGCCTCGGAGTAGAATCTGTCCCTGGCACACAAACAAAACAAGTCTAGAATTCTGGATCAGTGTTCTCTGAACAAGTGGCATCTGCCTTCTGGTCCCTGGATCCATAAAAAACAGACTCAGATACTGACCTTGCCTGGTAAGGTCATAGTTTAAATTAAACAGCCAAAATATAGAAACATTTGAGAAAATGATGGGAATTAACAATAATAAGCTGAATGTTCTATTTATCATAGTATGAATCAACTTTTTGAGAGCATTTATAACAAGAATTTGGTCAAAACAATCAGTACATCAGAAAGAGCAGGTATTTAAGTGTGTGACTACCAAAGTCATTCAACAATATGTTCTCCTCCCTTTCCCCAGACAAATTATTTGGTGATGTGATTTTTACCTGATTTAGGGTTGGCAGGGGTGGGTGTTAGAGGAGTAGACAAGATTAAGGTGTTGAGATATTGGCTTAATTTAGTTAATCCCTAGAAAGTTGTAAAGTGTCAACTGAATTATTTCAAATCCTTTTTTATTTAAGAATAAAATAAACATTGTAATACAAAGGTTAGTTGATTATTTTTAGAGAGTATGTATTCATCATGTTTTCTCCTGAAATGCATCCAAAGATGAAGAGATGATTTCCTAGTTCTGTAATTTGTTGGATTGCTATAAAAATGAAACTTCTTTGTTTCTAAGTTCTAAACAACATGTGGTTGAGGAAGTGTGGAGACATTGAGAAAACAAGCTTAAATTCTGAACTTAAGGAAAAGCAACAATGCAACATAGATGATTTCACAGACAATTTAGAAAATGCAATTATAAAGTAAAATGTCTCAGAGAAGTAGAGTTTAGATCTTGAGCTACATACAATGAATATCTTGTTATATATTCTATATGTGGTAAAATTGGACCATAAAATCGTCCAAAAAGTTTTGATAAATGACTAAAATTGATCAAAATGTGTCTTACTCTGCTCATTAATTCCTAATACCTAACACCCTACCCACCTCATCCTGTCATACTGAATTCTGTATTTTAATTGTTTTCTCTGTGCATTCTAGTGGCTGAAAGGCATACTGTGTTCTGTAAACCTTCTTATCCTCTTCTGTTTATATTTAATGTATGAGTCTAATTTTAGTAGGAGGTGTGGAGGGCATGGTGTGGTGTATGTTTACATCCTGGACTACTTTGTCTCAGGTTTTAGTCTCAAGAAGTCATTTCTTTTTTCTTTTCTTTCTTTCTTTCATTTTTATTATCAAGAAGTCATTTCTAAAGCCTATTCAGATTGCTGTGTCTGACTGTGTGCTCTTGTCAAGGATAATGAGATACTTTATTGGTACTTTAGCAATTCTACAGGAATTGCTGCTTACAGTTCACGGGAGGTTGGTGCAGAATTAAGATAGAATGACTGATGAGATAAAGGCTGAGTTAGAAAAGTGATTACAACTGGGAACTCACTAATCATTGACCTCTATAGTGATCCTCTGCTTTATCACTAATCACACTCACACTTGGCATTTTCCCATACTTCAGCTTCATCTTTCATAGCTGTGTGAGTAATTTGGCATGGAGTGAACAAGAGAAGGGCATAGAGTCCAGCAGCTGTGCTTGTTGGCATAGATATTTAAATATCTTCAATGTAGCCAGCAGTGTGCTTGGCACAAATGTTAGCCAATAATACTTAAACAAATTGTTGTGAAGAAAATAGGCAGGCATTTATGTTAAAATCCTCTCTAGTCTTTCCTTTTAAAAAAATCTGTTAGTTTGAGACCCTTTAGATTTTTTTTCTGTAAGTTTGAGCAGATTGATACCAAAAATGAAGTCTGTAAATTTAATGGTTGACCTAGGTTCTTTCAGACAAGAATTTCCAAGTACTTTATAGGCATTAATTAAACCACAGGCCTGTGTGAGTTGATTTTTCTAAAAGATGAATGGCACCATTGATGTTAAGTGACTTGTAACTTGCCCAGTTCACTCACGGAGAGAGAGTCAAGAGCCAAGAGATGAGTCCAGTAATCAGGATTCCTGGGTCTTTGCTCTGATATACCCAGTGGCATTACAGGTTTGCCCACTTTGTAGGATGGTGTTTTATATTTCTCCAAGTGGTAGTGTGATTCAAATTGTAGGAAACCTTGCCTGGCTGGTGTGGCTTAGTGGATTGTGCACCGGCCTGTGAACCAAACGGTCGTCAGTTCAATTCCCAGTCTAGGGCACATGCCCAGGTTGCGGGCCAGGTCCCCAGTAGGGGGCATTCGAGAGGCAACCACACATTGATGTTTCTCTCCCACTCTTTTTCCCTCCCTTCCTCTCTCTCTCTCTCTCTAAAAATAAATTTAAAAAGAAAACAAATTGTAGGAAACCTTTGGTGTTGTATTCATCTGCCAAAAAAAAAGAGTTAAAGCTCCCTGTGAGCAGAGAGCCTAGGTGAATAATGAGTTTTCAAAGATACCCAAGGGAAAGGAGGATAATCAGCTCATAAAACTGTTACCAAACTTAGATTTGTGCCCAAATATTTAGATTTGTCTATGTAAGGATTTCATATTGTTTCTCTGAAAATTAAATATGGAAGAACTCTCATGATTTATGTATTGAAATATTTCATTTTGAAACATTGTAATGTTGACCTAGGTGACTTTTTAAAACATCCAGGAATTCTTTTTCCAGGTTAAGACTTTATCTTATTTTTTAAAATTAAAAACAAAAAACAAAAAACAAGTATAATGCTACCCATTTAAAAAATAGTACATGGAATTTTTATTTAATAGATTGTGAATTTAAATTAATGAATGCAAATCAGTATGCCTTACAAAAATGAACGTTGAAATAATATTGACTTTCAGACAGATAGGGAGCCTGTTCTAATTTGTGGTGTTACTCATGAGGTCAATGACTGTTTCTTAAGTAGTACATTATTCACTGAAAGTAGTAAATTTTAGGTTGCAGGAAATTTCCAGGTATTCACTATACTGCTGCAGACGTAAATGCTGAGCCAGCTAGGTCTTCCATAATACCTTTGTCTCTGACCATTTCCTCATAAAACATTATTTTGAATTAGAGGCAAAAGAGTACATACTTCCCGAGAGTATTACAGGGCAGGTTTCTCAAGCCAATACATTCAGATCTACAGGAAATCTTAAAAAAAAAATTTTTTTTAAATCTCACAGCTGTTTTCAGTGTCCTTTAATCACTCTTTGGTCTTAATAGGATTTCTAGTAGGAAGAAGGTACAACTAGCAATGCTACCAGCAATGTAAATAAGGCACCTTTCACAGTGCCTTGCTGGTAATAGCTAGTCAGCAAATACTAGTTCATGTCACCATACCCATGGCAATCTCAAGACTTTCAGAGTAAGGAGAAGTGGAAGAGTCCTAGACTGTTGTGCATTGTAAGGAAGGTTCAGCAAAAGTATTCTGGGAGTTCTTGAGCCAAAGTTGGTCAACAGAGGAATGCCATATCTCCCACAAAGAGGTGTGCTTTAATTTCCCCACCATATTTGTTGAAGCATGTTGGAAGCTAGGGATTCTCAGTGCAAAAACAGTCATGGATTTCAGAGTACAGCAACTGGAGCCCTCAGGTCAATTACATTCCCTAAAATAGGAGTTCTGCAAGTTGAATTCTCATGGCTGACACAGCAGGGGTTTTTTTCCCCACAAAAATTTTTTTAAACATATATACACACAAATTCCTGCATTGACCACACAAAACAACCTCTGGGATTCCATTATGCAACCTCTGATCTTGTTCAGTTTGTTCGTTTTTTACAGATTAGAAAACCGAGGCCCAGAAAAACAGGATCAGAATAAGTATTTTTCTAACAGGCAAGAGTAACATCATCACGTGCCCTGTGTGAGAAATGAAAACAATAGTAGTTACTTGTGAGTGAAACCAGCATAACTGACCATGTTCTAGCAATATCCAGAGCCAGTATTTGGATTAGTTGGGTTTTGCTGCCAATCATTTTTGGGATGATTTGTCATTAGTCCCTTTTTTCAGCAGGAATAGATATCACATCCAGTGCCAAATCAGTTGATTGATAGAGACTGCTTAGAGGGCTAAACAGAGAAAAATTCTTATGCTATATTTGGGCTGTACCAAATACCTACGTATATGATCAGAATGTGGGGATTGTGTCCTAAGCCTTCACTGGAAAATAGTGCAGTATAGTATGCTATTAAGAATTTGATGTCAGAGAACCCTGTGTTCTAGTTCTGTGGGCCATTTATTAATTCTGTGACCCTGGGCAAATCATTTCTCTTCGTCGTAAAATGGGGATTTAGTATCTACCTCAGTGACTTGGAAGAATTAAAGCCACCATTAGCTTTCATTTGCATTTTTTTAATAGTCTTCTAATTGGTCTACATGCTTCCACACTTGTTTTCCTGTTGTTTATTCTCCACATAGCAGCCATGATGATACTTTTAATACATGGATCATCTTTGCAATATGTAGTACTGATGAAGTCAATTTGATTTGCCTACAGAAAAAAAAATGTACCTTGACCCCATACCAACATACACAGAAACCAAGTTCAGATTTAAACATGAAAGATAAATAGTAAAGCTTTTAAAGGAAAACATAGAAAAATAGAAGTGTAACCTTGGAATAGGCAGAGATCTTTTAAACAGTGCATACACCAAAAAATGCTAATCATAAAGAAAAATGGACAAATTGGCCTACATTAAAATGGAGAATTTCTGTTTGTCAAAAGACCCCATTAAGATAGTAAAATGGCAACCTACAAAAAATATTGACATAGATATAATAGAAAGTCTTCTATCAAAAATATGTGAAGAACTTCTACAAATCAACAATGACAGATAAAAATCCAATAGGGCAAAAACATGAATGACCGTTTACTATAAAATAGCCCAATGTCCAGTAAATATGATTCACTGGTGGTGATTCACCAGTAGAATTTGGCTGCTAAAAATGTCTGTTACATCTTCCATTGTATTAATAAATAAATTCACAACCAAAGAGCTAATCATTCCACAAATTTCTTTACTGAGAACAGCTGGAATATTATATAATGCTTTTGTGCAGTCTTTATTTTATTGTTGGAAATTCTGTTTTCTGAGAGTTCTTCCTCACAACAAGCTAAAATAATGCATCTCTGTATTTTTATTCTTTGTTCCTAGGTCTCTTCACTGGGACCTAACAGTGTAGTCTGTGATTACTCCTTGGCATGATAGCTCAGAGAGTATTAAAAAGTATAGACCACAATTCTCCTAGATTTTCCCTTCTCTAAACTAACAACCCAGTTCTTTCAGCTGATTTCTGGATCCCTCACCAGCTTGGCTCTTTAGGTTTTGTTTGTTTTTTGTTTTTAAGCATTATGCTTATAATATGCATGATACAAAGAAGAAAGCAGTAATCAGTGGACCTTTTTTGGTGAGACTGTATTCTATGTTACTGCTGCATTGGGTGAGAGTTGGATTAGATAGACTCTGAAATCACATTGAAAACCAAGTCCCTGATCCTGGGAAAGGTTGTTTCGTTTCATTTTGCCATTCTGATTACTCAGAAATGACTTGGGAGTCCTGTAACTCACCTGCCCTTCAAGGAATTACCAAAATTGTACTCAAAATGTGAGTACTTACAACCTGGGTTGCCAAAATTAAGTGTAGCACATTCCACCCAATTAAATGACCCTCCAAGAGGATTCTTGTCATTTCCACTCATTCTTCCACTTCCCTGGGGATATTTTCTCAAGTTTTAAGTTTCCCTTCTTAATTCAGTAGACTTTACGGATTGCCTTAGCCATAGGCAATTCCTTGTCCACTCATCCATAACCACCCACAGTGCGTTTTGGATCTGGATTTCAAGACACCTGACCTTAATTATGAAACTTGTTTTTCATCCAAATGGTCTGTAAACTTTTCCACAAGTTGACACCTATTGAGGAACAGAGGCTTGGGTCTTCGTCTCATAACCCCATCGTCTGTCAGAGTGACTAGCCATATATGTTTGATGGAATGTATTGAACTCAGATTCTTCCATGTAGTCAACTCTTGAATGTTTATGGTTGGGTTGGGGAGGAATGGGAATATAGAATTATGCCTGTCCACTCCCAGTATCAGTTTGGCTGTTGATTGTGTTCTGTGTCAAAAGAATGTAGGCAGTCTCGTGTACTCGCTAAGACACCACAATTCTCCTAGAATATGTATGGGAGAACATATTCTCCAGTGATATATCTGATGAGTTAATTTTTATCATACATATAAAGAACTTATACAAATCAACATCATTAAGACAAACAACCCAATTTAAAAAATGGACAAAGGACATGAATAGACGCCTGTCCAAAGAGGGTATACAGACGGCCAATGGACATATGAAAAAAAATGCTTAACATCACTACTCATCAGAGAGATGCAAATTAAAAGCACAGTGAGAAATCACCTCACACCTGTCAGAATGGCTACCATCAATAAATCAACAAACAACAAATGCTGGCAAGGATGCAGGCAAGGGAACCCTTTGTGCACTGTTGGTAGGAATGCAGACTGGTGCAACCACTGTGGAAAGCAGTATCGCATTTCTTCCAAAAATTAAAAATGAAACTACCTTGAATTTTACCAAACATCCAACGAAGAACTAACACCTACCCTTCTCAAACTATTCCAGAAAATTTAAGAAGAGGGAATATTTCCAAAATCTTTTTACGAGCCCAGTATTATCTTAATTCCAAAACCAGGTAAAGACACAATAAAGAAAGAAAATTATGGCCCAGTATCTCTGATCAACGTGGACGCTAAAATCCTCAACAAAATGCTAGTACACCAGATCCAGCAATACATTAAAAAGATTATACACCATAACCAAGTGGTCTTTATTCCAGGGATGCAAGGATGGTACAATATTCACAAATCAATAAATGTGATATATCACAAACAAAATGAAAGACAAAAACAACATGATAGTATCAGTTGATGCAGAAAAAGCATTTAATAAAATCCAGCACCCATTTATGATTTAAAAAAACACTTAGCTAAGTGGGAATGGAGGGAGCATACCTCAACATAATAAAGGCCGTATATGAAAAACTTACAGCTACCATCATACTCAGTGGGCAGAAACTAAAAATGTTTCCCTTAAGATCAGAAAAAAAGACAAAGGAATATGCTTTCACCATTCTTATTTAAAATAGTACTGGAGGTCCTAACCACAGCTTTCAGACAAGAAAAAGTAAAAGGCATCCAAATTGGAAAGGAGAAAATAAAACTGTTATTATTTTCAGGTGACACAATAGTGTACATAGAAAACCCTATACTGTCCACCAAAAAACTACTCAGTCTAATAAGTGAATTCATCAAAATAGCAGAGTACAAAATCAGTATTCAGAAATCAATGGCATTTCTATACATCAGCAATGAACTATTAGAGAAACTAAGAAAAAAATCCCGTTTACTGTAGCAACAACAACAAAAAATAAAGTACCTAGGAATAAATTTAACCGCAGAGGTAAAAAAAAACCTGTAAAACTATGGAACACTGAAGAAAGAAATTAAAGAAGGTTCAAATATATGGAAGCATATACATGCTCATGGATTGGAGAAATTAATTTCATTAAAATGCCCATGCTACCCAAAGCATTCTATAGATTTAGTGCAGTTCCTTTTAAAATACCAATAGCACATTTCACAAATCTAGAACAAATATTTCAAAAATGTATATGGAACCAAAAAGGATCCCAGTCTTGAGAAAGAAGAACAAAGTAGGAGAGATGACAATACCTGATTTCAAACTATACTACAAGACAACTGTAATCAAAATAGTCTGGTATTGGCATAGAACAGACACATAGATCTATGGAACAGAATAGAGAGCCCAGAAATGAACCCCTGTCTCAATAGTCAATTGATATTTGACAAAGGGGCCACGAGCATACAGTGGAGCAAATATAACCTCTTCAATAAATGGTGTTGGGAGAACTGGACGGGTACACCCCAAAAAATGAAACTAGACCACCAACTTATATCGTAAATCACAATGAACTCAAAATGGATAAAAGACTTAAATATTAAGGCATGATACCATAAAAATCCTAGAGGAAAACATAGGCAGTAAAATTTCAGATATCCCATGTAGCAATATTTTTGTCAATATATTTCCTAGGGCAAGAGAAATAAAGGAAAAAATAAATAAATGGGACTATATCAAATTAAAAAGATTCTGCACTACTAAAGAAACTGTCATCAAAATGAAAAGGGAACCAGACTGAATGGGAGAACATATTTGCCAGTGATACATAGGACAAGGGTTTAATCTCCCAAATATATAAAGAACTCATACGACTCAATCCCAAGAATACAAACAGTCCAATTAAAAAATGCACAAAGAACCTGAATAGACACCTCTCCAAAGAAAGTGGACCATACAGATGGCCCGTAGACATAGGAACAAACGCTCAACATCACTAACCACCAGAGAGATGTGAATTAAAACCATAATGCAATATCACCTCACACCTGTCAGAATGGCATTCATTAATAAAACAAGCAACAAGTGCTGGCAAGGGTGTGGAAAAAAGGAAACCCTAGTGCACAGTTGGTGGGAATGCAGACTAGTGTAGCCACTGTGAGAAACAGTATGGAATTTCCTCAAAAAACTAAAAATGGAACTGCCTTTTGATCTAGCAATTCCACTGCTGGTAATATACCCTAAGAATCCTAAAACACCAATTCAAAAAAATGTGTGCACCCTTATGTTCATATCAGCACTATCTATGATAACCAAGTGTTGGAAACAGCCTAACTGTCCATCAGTAGAAATGGATTTTAAAAATGTGGTACATTTACTCAATGGAATACTATGCAGCAGAAAGAAAGAAGAAGGAAGCCCTACCTTTTATGACAGCATGGATGGATCTGGGGAATATTATGCTAAGTGAAATAAGCCAGTTGGTGAAAGACAAATACCATATGATCTCACTTGTAAGAGGAATCTAATGGGCAAAATAAACTAATGAGCAAAACAGAACCAGAGACATGGAAACATGGAATAGACTAACAGCTGCTAGAGGAGAGGAGGGATGGCAGAATGTTGGAAAGAAGGGGAAGGGAGTAGTCAAAGAACATGTATGAATGACCCATGAACATGGACAACAGTGCGGGGATTGACAGTAGTAGTGAGGGGTGGGCTGGGCAGAGGAGGGCAAAGGGAAAAATTGGGACAACTATAATATAATAAACAAGAATAAAAAATAAAATAAGTTTCACAAGAAATTTTTTTAATGTAATGGGTTCATTTTTGTAATTTTTACAATATTAATAAATATTTAAAATAAAAAGAATGGACCATGACTGGTGTGGCTTATTGGATTGAGTTCTGGCCTGTGAACTGAAAAGTCACCAGTTCGATTCCCAGTTCCCAGTCAAAGCACATGCCTGGGTTGCGGGCTAGGTCCCCGGTTGGGGGTGCGTGAAAGGCATCCGGTTGATGTTTCTCCCACACATTGATGTTTCTCTCCCTGTCTTTCTCCCTCCCTTTCCCGCTCTCTGAACATAAATAAATAAAACCTTAAAATATAAATATTTTAAAAATTTAAAATAAAATAAAGTTAATGTAATTGCTTTTTGACCCTATAGTGCCACTTCTGGGAATATATCCTAAGAATCCCAAAACACCAATTTGAAAGAATATATGCACCCTTATGTTCATAACATCATTATTTACAATAGCCAAGATCTGGAAGCAGCCCAACTGCATATCAGTAGATGCGCGGATAGATAACCAAGGACTTATGGAAGAAACCACATCACCACATCAAGACTGTTAGGAAGTCCAGAGATGTGAGAGGGCTGACTGACTGGCTGGCATGGGTGGCAGCTGAAGTTCTGGAGGTATATTTCAGTGGCTAGGGGTATTCCCACTGAGAAGTGTGGGGTCTAAACTCCAAGCTGAACTCCCCAGCCTAGAGAACCGGAACCAGGAAGGAATGCAAATAACATCAGGCTGTGAAGAGCAGCAGGGTTTCTGTCCACCAGGGAGAAGTGGCTAGAAACGTAGAGAGATTCTTAAAGAGCCAATGCACAAAATTTTGTTTCCAACCACTTATCCTGGACTCTAGCAGATGGAGGAGAGTGGACTAGAGCCACATGAGGAGAGTCTACGGTTGGTGGCTCTGAGGAGACAGGTGAAGAGTCAGCTGCTAGGATCCCTGTGCTGAGTCATTGCCTGTACTGCAGAAGCCATCTCTCTTGGGCAGAGCACTCCCCTCCATGTAGCATCAGCCTGGGGAGAAGCAATAGCCACATAGGAATCCCTCTCACTCCACCCTGTAGAGCTTAAGCCCAGCTGCTGAGGAGTATGTCTGGAGGCTATTTTGCTGTTTAACCCTAACAGACAGCATGCAGGCAGAGGCAGATCTCTAGGAGTTTTGAGACATTTTACTGACCCTCCCCGGGTCCTGGTGCTATGAATAGTGGGCCTTGGTGTACAGCTTGGTTCTTTCTGCATGCACCCAGGCCCAGCAGAGGGAGCCGCAATCTGAGCGTTACTGATAGCTATAAACAGGTTGCCCAGGGCCAGTCATAGGCAGCGTCTGATATAGGTTTCCACTAGAATCTTTGCAGATCTACCTAAATCATAGAAACAAACAAAGGGACAGCCAAAATGGAAAGACAAAAACAACAGGGCCCAACTGAAAGAACAAGAGAATTCTCCAGAAGAAAAGGTAAAGGAAATGGTGGCAAGCAATTTATCAGCCAGAGAATTTTGAGTAATGATTATAAGGACACTCAACAGCATGAAAAAAGGTCAGTCAGAAATAAATAATACAGTATCTGAAATAAATAATACACTGGAAGGAATAAACAGTAGGTTAGATGAAGCAGAGGATTGAATAAGTAATTTGGAAGACAGAGTAGGAAAAAACACCCAGGCAGAGCAGCAAAAAGAAAACAGATTTTTTAAAAAGTGAGTCTATAAGGGATCTTTGGGATAACATGAAGAGTAACAACATCCACATCATGAGGGTACCTGAAACAGAAGAGAGTGAGTAAGGGATTGAGAACCTATTTGAAGAAATAACGACCAAAAACTTCCCTAACCTGGTGATGGAAAAAGATGTACAAGTCCAGGAAGCACAGAGTCCCAAATAAGATGAACCCAAAGAGGCCCACACCAAGACATATCATAATTAAAATGGCAAAGCTTAAAGACAAGGAAAGAATCTTAAAAGCCGCAAGAGAAAAGCAGGTAGTTACCTACAACAATGTTCTCCCATAAGCCTGTCAGCTGATTTCTCAACAGAAACATTTCAGGGCCAGAAGCAGGGGCCTACAACCAAAGCTACTTTACCCAGGAAAGGGTATCGTTTAAAATTGAAGGGGAAATAAAGAGCTTCCCAGACAAGAAAAAGGCAAAGGAGCTTGTTACCACCAAACCAGTATTGCAACAGCCATTCAAGAGCTTGCTTTAAGAAGAAGAAAAAAGGGAAAAGAAATCAGAGGAAATAGTTAAAAATAAATGTCAATAAATACGTATCTATCAATAACCACTTTAAATTTAAATGGCTTAAATGTTCCAGTCAAAAGACACAGGGTAGCTGAGTGGATAGGAAGCAAGACACATATATATACTGTCTTCAAGAGACCCACCTCAGAACAAAGGGTACACACAGACCAAAAGTAAAGGGATGGAAAAATATTTTTCATGCAAATGGAAAGGGAAAAAAGGCTGGAGTAGCAGTACTTATATCTAATAAAATAGACCTTAAAACCAAGGCAAGAGTACGAGACAAAGAAGGATACTGCATAATGATAAAGGGAACAATCCAACAAGAGAATATAACCCTAGTCAACATTTATGTAAATGTTGATTTATGTAAATGATCACCTAAATATGTAAAGCAAATCTTAATGGACATAAAGGAAGAGACTGACAGAAATACAGGTATAGTAGGAGATTTTAATACTACACTGACTTCAATGGATAGATCTTCCAGACAGAAAATCAACAAGGAGACAATGGCCTTAAATGATACACTAGAACAGATGGATTTAATTGATATCTTCAGAGCATTTCATCCAAAAGTAGCAAAACATGCATTCTTTTCAAGAACTAACACCTCTTTCTTCTCAAACAATTCCTAAATTTCAAGAAAAGGAAAGACTCCCAAGCTCTTTTTATGAGGCCAGCATTATCCTAATTCCAAAACCAGATAAAGACAATACAAAGAAAGAAAATTACAGGACAGTATTCTTGACAAACATTGATGCTAAACTCCTCAACAAAATGCTAGCACACCAGATCCAGCAGTACATCAAAAAGATCATACACTATGACTGATTGGAATTTATTCCAGGAGAGGGAGATTGGTACAGTATTTGCAAATTAATAAATGTGATATACCACATAAACAAAATGAAATATAAAAACCACATGATCATATCAATAGATGCAGAAAATGCATTTGATAAAATCCAGCACCCATTTATGATAACTGTCAGCAAAGTGGGAATAGAGAGAACATACCTAAATATAGGAAAAACCATATGTGACAAACCCACTGCCAGCATCATACTCGATGGGCAAAACTACAAGTGTTCCCCTTAAGATAGGGAACAAGACAAGGATGTCCACTTTCACCTCTCTTACTCAACATAGTACTAGACATCCTGACCACAGCAGTCAGACAAGAAAAAGAAATAATAGGCATCCAAATTGGAAAGGAAGAACTAGAACTACCATTATTTGCAGATGACGTGATACTGTACATAGAGAACCCCAAAGACGCCACCAAGAAACTACTAGAACTGATAAGTGAATTCAGTAAAGTAGCAGGATACTAAATTAATACCCAGAAATCAGTTGCATCTTTATATGCCAATAATGAACTATCAGAAAGGGAAATTAAGAAAACAAGTCCCATTCACAATTGCTTCCAAAAGAATAAAATACCTAGGAATAAATTTAACCAAGAAGGTAAAAGACGTGTACTTGGAAAATTATGACACTGAAGAAAGGAATTAAAGAAGATACAAATAAGTGGAAGCATATACAGTGTTCATGGAAAGGAAGAATTAACATCACTAAAATGTCCATGCTACCCAAAACAATCTCAAGATTCAACACAATTCCTGTCAAGATACCAGTGACATCTCACAGAAGAAGAACAAGTATTTCAAAATTTATATGAAACCACAAAGACCTCCATAAAGCAGTGGGGCGACCAAACAAGAAAGGACTCATGGACATGGACAACAGTAAGGTGATTGCAGTGGGGGGGTGTGGAAGAGAGTATAAGGGAGATAAATGATAAAAAAATACAATTAAAATGAACTTTTAAAAAATAGATGAGTGGATAAAAAAGCTGTGGTATATTTACACAATGGAATAATACATGGCTATTAAAAAGAACAAAATCTTACCTTTTGGACCTGGAGATTATTATGCTAAGTGAAATAAGCCAGTCAGAGAAAGACAAATACCATATGATCTCACTCACTTATATGTGGAATCTAATGAACCAGAATATAGTGGAAAACAAAATAGAAACAAGCTTAGACACATGGAAGAGACTGACAGATGTTAGAGGGATGCGTTGAGGGGGAGTCTTGTTGAAAGAAGGTGAAGGGATTAGGCAGAGATGGGGAATGGGTACATCTGTAACAGTGTCAACAATAAAAAAATATAAAAGAATGTAGGCAAAATTATCTTTTGAAGAGCTCTTATAGACTAATACTAACATTTGTTTGTATTTTTGGAAATTAGGAAAGCAATGGAGAGTTGGAACTTACCGTTGCATCATGTATGTTATTGGTATAGAACAAGATGAACTCATTTTTTTATAATTCTGAGAATATGTGTTACAGTAATTATTGTCTCAAATAGTTTATGCATCTTACACAAACAGACAGATAAAATAATTTCTTGAACATAAGTATTTTGCTCTTTCCTGTACTTTTGTTTTAAACACTGTACAAATTGGCCAAAATCATCTATCATTTCTTGAGCAAGTTCTCACTTTGAGTCAGAAAAAGACTGTGGTTAATTTAAATTGCATAAGTCTAGCTACCTTAAGCACCGGAGATACTTTTTTAGAAAACATGTGTCTGATGGTTTGATGTATACATGTGTATATCTTCTGTTAATATGTTGCTGTTCTATTAGAGTTGGAGTTCTTGGCCTATAGTCCAGCGACTCTAAGAGTAGAAGGATAATCAGTCAATGTGGACAGGGAAAACATTTCATTTTTATTTTTACCAACCTCTTAAGTGAAATTTAGTGTGTCCTTCCATTTGAATGAGAGTAGCAAAACTCTTTTAACAGTACCTGTGATTTTTGTAACCAATAGAACAGAGATTTTCATAGCATGATGTAGCTGTTGCAGAGATCTTAAACTATCATTTACACTTTGAACTTGCCATTGTTGATAAGTCTGCTTCTAGATCTTATTTACTGTGTTAAAAAAAATCATATATACCATGCTGAGAATTTGGATTTTTTCCCAACATTTTGATGATAACATATCAGTATATTTTATAATACACTGATTTTGTTTTGTGCATTTAAACACATTATTTTGAAAAGACTGCCAAAGGGGCCGCAGGTGCGCCAATACCCATACACAAATCAAATCCTTCTATTTAGAATATCCAGTAAATTCTTTGTTATATTTTCTTCATAGGTTGTGCATGGAAAATTAGATATATGTTCAGTTACTTATATCTAATAGCTTTTAAACTGTGTTCAGCTGACTTTCATATTAAAATTGTGCATGTACTGCATTTATATATAATATTTATGTAAAAGTTATCAGAAACAGAGTACCCAGAAGTTTTTGTTGTCAAAATAGACTTAAAGTAATTTTGAAAAAAATAAAAGATGAATGTCTTCTAAATCTCAGACTGAGTACACATTATTGTATTTTAGGAAAACCCAAACTTCTAAGTCACTAAGAAATAACGAGTTCCCAATAAATGAAAGATGAAATAAAATGTATATACATTTCAAAATCTCATTTGAATAGGTCAGGTATTATTTTAAAAACAAGCTATCAACTTTCCAATTCAGAAGAAACTTTTACTTTTTAGTGTTTTTAGCTTATATTGGTTTTCAGTATTAACCATTGTTACACCAGTAAGTTTTTTTTAGTTTTTGTTCTCTCCGATTTGAATATCCTTTGTGAAAGGAAGTTTAGAAATTTTAATAGGCACAGGAAAGTAAATTTTAAAAAATTATTTTTTTAAACAACCTATTTAATGGGTAGCCTCTGCACAGGTAATTGTATATATTATATTTGAAGGCTGTACTTAATTAAAAACAGAGCTAATATTGATCTCTTTGTTTCCTTTTCAACTCAATAATACATTGTTTGAAAAGATTTTCTTACTAGTATATTTGAGTGAAAAATATAACATACCTTAAGTTCTTGCTTATTTTTAAGTCTTTACTGGTTGTTTGAAATAATGTTTCAGGAAAAGGAATTTGTCAGGTAGGAAGGTTTAATGCATATTTCAACCAGTCTTTAGCTGTTATTACATTGTGATAAATGACAAACCACTGGTATAGCTTTTTTTAAAACTCTATGGTATTTGTGTAAATGTTAATGTAGTCTTCCAGTTCAGTTTTACCAAGGATATGAAACATGGTTTTTTAATTAAAAAGAAAATATTGTTTAATGATAGCTGCCACATTTTGTATGGAGATCACCTTATAAAGTGAAGCATGTTTTTCCAAAGAAACAATAGAGTAGTCGGGGTGTAATATTTCCGATCAAGGTTTGGCGTTAACTCAGTTCTTCTCATAGTGGGTTATAAAAGCAAAGAGGCAAAATTACAAAGCATTCCAATCATTTAAAATCTTAAATTGCGACCCAAGTTCTTAAAGGGGGCGGGAATCATAAATGTACTGTACAATTTATTTTTATGAGGTGTCCCAAGGCAGTACTTTCTTAATGATTTGCTTATGATTTTTAACATGTTATAAACTTATTCATTTGATTAATAAATACCTCTAAACCATGGAGGTAGGCTGTTCTTTATTTTTTCCCAGTAATCTCTCTTCTAATTGTTCTGAGTTGGCATTTTCCCTTCAGTCTCTGCCACTTTTTTTTTTGGTCTGACAGGGTTTGATCCATTTTGGTAAGGCATGGGGAGGGATATGTGTCAGAATTGCAAATGCACAATCATTTTAATAGTTTTGTGAGGTCAGATTCCAAGAGTAAAAAGAGTATAGAGTCCAAAACCCCAGTACATCACTTTGACTCTTACAGGCAATCTTAATTGTAAAGGATATATCCTTAAAGAGTTACAGTTTTTTCTTTTTATTTCATATGTATATTTTGAAGATTTAAATTCTTTATGTAGAACATATTACTTCATGGTGAGAATGTGAGGCAAATAGATCACATTAAATTAAACTGTTTTCATAAATCTGCATTTTAATGAGTTGTCATTACCTGAACATTTGCTTCATCAGTCATAGCCAGTAAGTGCTTCTTAAGACATATGCTATAATAATCCTGATGGGATCAGAATTATATACCTAATTATTAACTTTCTAATAACTACCTTTGTTATTACAAGAATTATTTCATATATCTAAAGGTTCAGTAGGTACCAGATTTAGAGATGTAAGATTTCTAAATGAGCTGGCTTGTGTGGCATGTATAAAAATGATTGAATATTAGTCCATGTGTCTCCAAGGTTTTTTAAATTATGCACCATATCAGTACACAATTTTGAGCATCTGTGTATGTGTGGAGTTTTTAAAATTAATAAACTATGCATTTTATACAGTTGCAAGCTAATAACTCATATAGAATACAATTATAGTGAGATTCACATAATCTCAAGAACTTTAAATATTTGAGGTAACTCGTCAGATTTAATTATGTTATTTTCTTACCTTGGAACAGAGAAAAAGTGTTAGCTCTGCCATTGTCATTGTTTATTTGTGCCACCATCTTTGATATTAACATCAAACTGTGATCCCTGCAGAAATCTTATTAAGCAACATGTCTATTTGTCAGGGACTGTTTAGTTTAAAACTATATAATATTTGTAGATTCACTTTACTGAACATACTGAAACTCCAGTGTTTTAAAAAGCAAATGAGTCAGAACACTGCTGTTAATTGTCAGTACTGTGAGACATCTGTTCTCCCTCCAGAGCTGGCCCATAGCATTCCTGACACTTGGCCATTTGACTTTTGAACTGCAGATGTAGTCCCAACAGGAATTCTTATATACTTCTGGGAAGACTATAAATTGGCATGATGACTTCAAAGAATAGTGAGGTGATACCTATAAAGTTGAAAGTCTACATCCTTTAAACCTTCCTTTTCTTTGTGTCTATCCTGGAAGAAACTCTTGATGTGTGTGTATAATACTTGTGCAAGGATATTTGTTTCAGCGTTCTTCATGATAACAAAAAAGTAGAAACAGTCTATTTTTCTGTAGGGGCATATATCAACTGAGATTTTATTTGTATAAGGGGATATTTTATAGTAGTAAAATTGAATGAACTAGGTGTCTGTTAACATGTATCTCAAAAACATAATGTTGCACAAAATGCAAATTTCAAAGGATAGATACCATGTAATCTCATCTGTTTAAATGTATTAAACACAAACAGTAACGTATGTTGTTTAAATGAATATATACATTAAAAGATTCAAAATATACATGGGAATCATATACCAACTTTATGATAATGGTTACCTTGGGGGGTCTGGGGTGAGATTTGAGCTGTGTCTATACTGTTTTTATTTCTGAAAGAGAAGAGGAGAGGGAGAAATATATAATCTTAAGCAAATATGGGCAAACGTAATTCCCACTTGTATACAAGTACCCATTACTTGTATAATGGCTGTATACTTACTTGTTGGCTGTATAGATATACATTCTTTTGACTATTTTTTAATGTGTCTTGATGAAAAGAAAGCATTTAATAAAATACATGCTATTATATGGAGTAAGTCAGAATTTGACTGTTATACTGATTGGAATGATACTAAGCTTTTAAAATTTTATTTACTGGATTTTATTTTCTTCTTTCTAATTTGCTCTCTGTACTTCCAAACCCCAATATAATTATCATGAGTGGTTTAGAAGTTGAATTCTGCCAACAAATGAGGGTTTTTATATAAAGTTATTTTCTTTGTTTTATAGGAAAAACGTCAGAGAGAGGCTCATTTTCCCTATACAGCAGAGACACTGGATTACCAGGCTGTCAAGTAAGTTTTAAAAAATTTTAAAAGCTGTGAGATAATTTTTTAACACATAAAGGCTCTTTATTTGTTAAAATAATACATAACAGAGGAGGTAGAAGTTTATTCAGCTTATTTAACCATTATTTGTGCCTTTAATTTGTGACCGTGTTGGGTTTTTAGCAATTAAATATATTTTCTTGTGCTCCCTCTGCTTAAAATGGTTTCCTTTTCGCAATTCACCAGTCTTTCTCTATCATCACAGATTCTAAAAACTAACATTCATCTTGACTGGGTGGCTCATCTCATACACCAAAAGGTTGCGGGTTCAATTCCCAGTCAGGGCACATATTGGGTTGCATGTTCGATCCCTGGTGGTGGCGCATACGGGAGGCAACCTTCCCCTTCCTTGCTCTTTAAAATCAATAAATATATCTTCGGATGCAGGATTGAAAGAAAAACAAAATTAACATTCATTTTAACTGGAAGCAGAGTAGCAATTATCTTCCCACCTCTTTCCAAAATGCTCAACATTTTTAAAAATGATTTTTGCATATTTCCTCATAAAAAGAACAGTTGACAATGCATTACATGAAGATCATAGAAATGCTCTATATAGCTTGAATATCCTGCAGTGTTAAACTTACTAACGTTGGAAATATTTTCATTTGAGTCCTACATCTAATAAAATTTTTAGTTTTCAGTGGTCTCTTTACTCAGAAACTTCATTTCAGTTCTTCCACATTCCCTAGTGTGTTGCTTATCTAATAATGGTCATCTTCTCTGCCCTTTCCCCGGTATCTTTAGACTGAGAATCCTGAACTCAGTTCCTGCAGATTTCCATCAGAATCAAGCCAAAAAGAATAGAAAGGCAGGATATAGTGAATTTGTTTTCTTCTGTCTGCACCCAGACCCACCCTAATTTCACACATGGGCATGTGAGCCAGTTTTAACTGTCATACTAACAATGCTACTCCATTTAATATTGTATCCCATAATTCTGCCATTCAAAGTCAGAAGATCTAGGTTCAAATCCCATCTCCATAAGTTGGGATCTGTGGTCATAAGAAAAGTCATTTAACCTTAAATCCTATCTTTGCATTGATTTCCTCATTTGAAAAATATAGTTAGCATTTTTGTAGGTCTATACTTTCTATACTTTGTAGGTCTGTACTACCTATACTTTGTAGGTCTCTGAAGATTAAACTTTCATATACTGGTAAAAACATTTTATAAAATAAATATTTTTCAAAGTTTTCAGTTCATTTAACCCACAAAACAAAAGCTATTTGAGCCCTTCATATTATTTTTAATAAACCAAAAAGTTTGAGAGCCATTGCTCTAACATTCAACACTACTGCTAAATTTGAGAAAAAGCTGTTGTAAGCTCTTTAAAACCACAGCTGCATCTAATAAATCATAGTTATTGCCTATATTAATGAGTTTTCACTTTCTAATATTCTTTTGGCAAAGGTATTGCTATTCAGTTGAAATCAGCGGTAAGCTCCGTTTATATAATTCATCAATTTTACTAACATTAGTCTTAACAGTTTTTGCCAAGGATTAAGGTGTGTTTATACCAGATTTAATTCTCATTATCAGAAACATTTATTTTAAACGTACATTCATAATGCTGTAATAACAATCTATTACCATTTATTAAGCACTAAAAGATCCCATAACATGAACACATTTAATCCTTTTAACAATACCCATTTTGCAGATAAGTAAATAGGTGTTCTCCAGAGGTTTTAAGTAATTTACTTAGGGCCATATACCTCGCAAGTGGTAAACCTTCTAAACTCATGTTTGGTATTTTTAACTGTGATGTGACTATGCTTCACGATAAGAATCCCTCAGGTTCTTAGTCTGCCCCCTTGCCGTCCTTCCATTTTAACACGTTAGGTCAAACAGAGACCTGGGAATTTATGTTTTTAACAAGTGCCCCACATGATCTAATTCTCACAGACTGGAGATTATGCTTTGAGAAACCCAGTTCCTCTGTATACACTAAATATAAGCATATATGGAGTATGCAAAAAGAAGAAAGTACAAGATAGCTGTTTAACAGTTATTTATAACATGTTGGAGAGATCAGGCAGGCCTGTGGAAAAGAAAAATAATAAGATTACTAGAATGTAAGAAATATAAAATAATATTGCTATATACAAGAGGATTTAATGGTATTAAAGTGAGGGAAAATTTGTTTATGAAGAATTTACAGAAGCAATCCATGTGCCCCAAAGAAAAGCCCAAAATTCAGCACAGAGGAATGAAGATTATCCTGCAGCAAGGACAAATATCCTCATTGAAGACAGAAGGACTCTTAAAACAAGTAAAGGGGTTCCTCACTGTGAAAGAAACAATGGCTTTGCTATGTATTATTGTCACTTAGTTCTGACTGTGCTGCAGTATATAGGAGAAATTGTGATGGATGGCACCAGCTGATTCAAGGCCTGAGTAGTAAGCTCAGGAAATTCAAGAGTTAAAAGAGATGTATCACTTCCATTCAAGGAAATACCAGTATTTCAAACTATTTATTATAATGGGTTAGAGAAGAAAAATATACACTGAAACTACTAATTGACTGCCATTTCGTCTTAACTTTTCACAAGTGATGTAAAAATCTTAATCACACAATGATGATACAAGCAAATATAAATAGTGACTAAAAAATTATATCCAAACACCACTTTGCAACCATTTTTCTTCAACAGAATCCCTCCAAGGAACATTAACTTTGCTATTAATGTACATAAAATGCTACTGACATACTGCAAAATTCAGGCTAATTTAATAATGCCTGATAGGCCTTACTTCATGTTAAGATGATGTAATAATATGTTGCTAAATGAGTCTCCTCATATTACCTTCACGGCAATCGCATAACTGATGAGCCATTAAAAGGAAACTGGTGTAGCAGTATTACTGGAAATACAGATATATCATTCTGCAGTTGAATTTTTTTAAAATTGATTTAACACAGAGCATAGAAGCCAGCTTCTTTATTAACAGTAGGTATAATACTTTGAAAATTGCCGTCATGAGGTGAAAAATCCCTTTAGTATTACAACAGTTTCTCATTGACATCTCTTAAGTGTTTAAGTAGTTTGTATATGTTTTTCTCAAAAACCTAGAAGAGGAAGGATTTTTTTTTAAGAGATTTAACTTTCACCAGAATTCAGATAATAGACCTTTGAGAAAATGACAGTTAACTTTTAAAACTCAGTTAACAGTTATTTGGAAATTTACCCATATCGTTTGCCTCTTTACCATTCTCTTTTTCTATTAGAGCCAATCTCATAGGCAGACATTCGATAATGATAAAATGATGAATCAGTACTTCAAGAAGATAGAACAATAATAAATGTGTATATACCTAATAACAGAGCTTCTAAATAAAAGTAAAAATTGATAGAATTAAAGAGAGAAATAAGTTCATAATTACAGTTAAAGATTTGAATAATTCTCTCTCTCAGCAGCTGACAGAATAACTAGACAAAAGCTTAGTAAAGACGTAGAACTAAATGAACTGTCAACTACCTTGACCTAACTGATGTTTATAGAATTCTGTTCCCAACAACTGAAGAATATAAATTCTCAAAGGCACATGTTACATTCAACAGGATTGAATGTAATGTGTCAATATATGGTGAAACTAGTGTCAATATATTGAAAAGTTTTGAAGTCACAAAAATTTAAATGAGAAGTCAGTAAGATGCCAAGAATAACACCAAAAATTTGGAAATTTAAAAACCCATGTCTAAATGACTCATGGTCCTAGAAAGAAATCACAAGGGAATTTAGAAGATAATTTTAACTGAATTATAATAAAATATTATATAATAAAATTTGTACAGCTGAGGCAGTGCCCAGAAGAAAACATATAGGCTTTTTTAAAAATATATTTTATTGATTATGATATGACAATTGTCCAATTTTTTCTCCCCTTTATTCTTCTCTGCCCTGCACCCATTGTTCCATCAGCATTCTCCCCTTAGTTCATCTCAATGGGTCATACATATAACTTCTTTGTCTTCTCCTTTTCCTATACTATTCTTAACCTCCCCCTGTCTATTTTGTGCCTACCATTTATGCTTCTTCCCTGTACCTTTCCCCCCTTCTCTCCCCTCCCCCTCCCTACTGATAACCCTTCATGTGACCTCCATTTCTGTTATTCTGTTCCTGTTCTAGTAGTTTTGCTTAGTTTGGTTTTGTTTTTATTTTTTTAGGTTCAGTTGTTGATAGCTGTGAGTTTGTTGTCATTTTACTGTTCATAGTTTTGATCATCTTCTTTTTCTTAGATAAGTCCATTTAACATTTCATGTAATAAAGGCTTCATGATAATGAACTCCTTTAACTTTTACCTTATCTGGGAAGCATTGTATCTGCCCTTCCAATCTAAATGATAGCTTTGCTGGATAGAGTAATCTTGGATGTAGGCCTTTGCCTTTCATGACTTTGAATACTTCTTTCCAGCCCCTTCTTACCTGTAACGTTTCTATGGAGAAATCAGCTGTTAGTCTTATGGGAACTCCTTTGTAGGTAACCGTCTCCTTTTTTCTTGCTGCTTTGAAGATTCTCTTCTTATCTTTAATCTTGGGTAATGTAATGATGATGTGCCTTGGTGTGTGCTTCCTTGGGTCCAACTTCTTTGGGACTCTCTGAGTTTCCTGGACTTCCTAGAAGTCTATTTCCTTTGCCAGATTGAGGAAGTTCTCCTTCATTATTTTCAAATAAGTTTTCAATGTCTTGCTCTCCCTCTTCTCCTTCTGGTACTCTTAAGATTCAGATGTGGGAACATTTAAAGTTGTCCCAGAGGTTCCTCAACCTCTCCTCATTTTTTTGAATTCTTGTTTCTTCATTCCGTTCTGATTGAATATTTCTTTCTTCTTTCTACTCCAAATCATTGATTTGCGTCCTGGTTTCCTTCCCTTCACTGTTGGTTCCTTGTATATTTTTATTTCACTTCGCATAGCCTTCACTTTTTCCTCCATTTTGCCACTATACTCCACCAGTTCTGTGAGCGTCCAGATTACCAACATTTTGAACTCAGCCTCTGTTAGGCTGGCTATCTCTTCATCGCTTAGTTCCATTTTTGGAGATTTGATCAGTTCTTTTGTTTGGGACTTTTTTTTTTTTTTTTTTGTCTCAGAGCACCTATTATTTTTTGAGGGGTGGAGCCTTAGGTGTTCGCAAAGGCAGGGCAACCTGTGTCACTGCCTTGTGGCACTGTATATTGGGGAGGGATCTGAGAGGGAACAGTGTTGCTTGCTTGGCCCTTGACCAGCTCTCAGTCGCTTCCCCTGCTACCCACAAGCAAATTGGACCCTTCTGGTACTGATTCCCAGGTGGGTGGGTTTGTGTACATTCTAGGACCCTGTGGGTCTCTCAAACGAACTTTCCTGTGAGACTGGCAGTTTCTCCCACCACCGGAGCCCCCACAGGTTATTACTTGTAGAGGTTTTGAGGCTTTCTTTTTCCACGCCAGAACCCTGGTTTGCACGGTCTGTCTCACTCCCAGGTCCTTCCCAGTTTATCCACACACAAATGTGGGACCACCCAGTACACCAGCTGCTGCCTTGCCGTGTGTCTCTCCACTCCAGCTGCCCATCTCTGCCCTCCTACCAATCTGAATGAATATTTCTTCTTTAACTCCTTGGTTGTAGGACTTCCATACAGTTCGATTTTTCTGGAAGCTCTGTTTATTTTTTGTTTTTAAATGTGTTGTTCTCCTTCTTTTGGTTGTGCAAGGAGACAGAGTATACCTATGTACACCTCCATCTTGGCCGGAAGTCCAAGGTATAGCTTTAAATGCTTGTATTTGAAAAGAATTTCTACAGTGCATGACCTGAGGTTCTCCCCTAAGAAGTTAGAAAAAAGAAACACAAAGGAAGTAGAGAGGAGGAAATAATAAAAATAAAAGCAGAAATCAGTGTAATATTATACAAATAATAGGAAAAACTAACAAAGCCAAAATTTGATTGTTTGCAAAGACCCTTAAAATTAATAACTCCTAGCTAGATTGATTAATACAAAAGAGGAGGGGGAACCAACACATATTACAAATACTTGAATAGAAGAGAAGTTTAGCACTATAAATTGTATATACATTAAAAAGGTAATAAGGAAATATTGTGAATAACTTAATTTAGTAAATTTGACAACATAAATGAAATAAACAAATTTCTTGAAAAACGCTTACCAACAAGGAACAAGATAAAACAAAGTCTGAATAGCCCTATATCTGTCAATGAAAGTAAATTTACCTCACAAACTTTCCCACAAAGAAGACTTGAGGGTCATGTGGTTTCATTGATGAATTCTTGAAATGCTTAGGGAAAGCAATAACAATCTTATACAAACTATTTTTGAAAATAGAGGAGGAAGAAACACTTTGTAGCTCATTTTATGAGGTGAACAACACCGTGATCATCAGACCGCACATCTGGTTTGTACCAAAAATGAAAGTTTGGGTTAACATTAGAAAATCAGTCAATTCATTTTACCACATTAACCAGAGTTAAAAAGAAAAACAATATGATTTTTTCCATAGATGTAGAAAAGGTATTTGACAAATTCAAATAAATACTCATGGTAATAAAACCACTCAACAAACTAAGCACAAAAACCGCTTCCTTAGCTTGATAAAAGACATTCATGAAAGATCTATAGCTAAGAGTTTACTTAATGGTGAAAGACTAATGGTTTTCCCCCTGATGTCAGGAACAAGGTGAGAATTTCCACTCTCATCACTTGAGTTTTATGTCATGGACAGTATAATAAGGCAAGAAAAAGAAGGCATAAAAATTGGAAAGGAATAAATTAAGCTGAATTTGCAGATGATATGTTTGTGTACATGGAAAATCCTAAGGAATTATTAAAAAAAAAAACTTCTGAAACTAATAAATACTTCTAGGTATGTCACAGGATACAAAGCCAATCTAAAAACTCCCAATTGTATCGCTACACAACAGCAATAAATGATTAAAAAATGCAGTTAATAAAATCACACCATTTATAGTCATATCAAGAAAAAAACTGAGGTATAAATTTAATAAAAAATTGTAAGATAAAATATAGTAGTTTCCCCATTACCATAGGGGGATATATTGCAAGACATCCATTGGATGCCTGAAACTGCAGATAGTACTGAACCTTATACATACATACATACTTACAGTACTGTTTTCATTTATAAATTAGGCACAGTAAGAGATTAACAACTAATAATAAAATAGAATAATTATAACTATATTATAATAAACATGATGTGAATGTGGTTTTTCCTCTCAAAATACAATAGCCTCCCCCTTATCCATGATTTTGCTTTCTGTGGTTTCATTTACCTTGGTCAACTGTGATCTGAAAATATTAAATGGAAAATAACAGAAATAAACAATTCAGAAATTTTAAGTTATGTGCAATTCTGAGTAGCATGGTGAAATTTTGTGCTGACCTGCTCTGCTACACCCAGGATGTGCATCATCCCTTTGTCCACTGTATCTATGCTGTATATGCTACTATTATTTACTTAGTAGCCCTTTTTTTTACCAGATTTTGTTTAAGTAATCCTTATTTTATGTAATAATGGCTCTAACACATAATAATAGTGATACTAGCAATCCAGATATGTGAAAGGGAAGCCATAAAATGCTTTCTTTTAAGTGGAAGGGTATGTATGTAAAGGTAAAAACATAATATATAAAAGGTTTGGCTTTATCCATTGTTTCAGGCACCCACTGGGGCCCTTGGAACCACTGAGGCTCTTGGAACATATTTCCTGCAGTTAAAGGGGGAGTACTGTATCTTACTGTATTGTATTCACTTCTTTTGATGTGAGATAATAAAATGCCTATGTGATGAGTTGAAGTGAAGCAATTGACCCTAGGCATTGTGACATAGTGTTAGGCTACTATTGATCTTCTGATGATATGTAACAAGCAACTTTATGGTCACTTTATGATTAGCGTGAGATTTCATTATGCTGCTCAGAGTGGCACACAATCTAAAATTTATGAATTGTTTATTTCTGGAATTTTCCATTTAACATTTTTCAGACTCTGGCTGACTGCAGATAACTGAAACTGCAAAGTGAAACCACAGGTAAAGGAAAACTACTACTGTAGTGCTGAGAGAAATTAAGATCTAAGTGGAGAGAGAAGCAGTGTTCATGAATTGGAAGATTCAGTATCATTTAGGTTGTAGTTCCATTGGACTATATGCTTAATGCAGTCCCAGTTAGAATTCCATCAGGTTCTTACAGACATTGACAAAATTATTTAAAAGTTTATTTGTAAAGGCACAGGATTAAGAACCAAAGTAATTTTGAAAAGTAGAAAGAACTTATTTTAGCTGACTTCAAGATTTATTACAAAGCAACACAAGTCAAGACTGTGGTAGTCCTATAAAGTTTGACGAGTAGATTATGGAACAGTAAATGATGTTTGATAAGAGCACACCAGCAGTTTAGTGAGAACGGAAACACCTCTTAAACTTGTGGTGCTGAAACAACTGTGTATCAGTATTTTTTTTAAAAAAAGCAAAAAGCAACTCAATCCTACCTTAACCCGATACACACACATAAATTTGAAATAGATCATGTACTTAAAAATGAAAACTAAAATAATAAAGTTGCTAGGGGAAAAAATAGGTGAATATTTTTGTCACTTCAGGATAAATAAAAATGTCTTAGGGAGGACATAGCATGAAACATAAAAGAAAACTTCATAAATTGAACTTAGTCAAAATTTAAAACTTGTGCTCATCAAAAAAGACTGTCAAGAAAACAAAAAGAGAAGCCACAGAGGAGGAGAAAGTATTTGCAACACATATATCTGACAAAGGCCTTATATAATGATCCCTGACAACTAAATAATAAAAAACAAGCAACCCAGTTTTTTAAATGGGTGAAACACTTGAGCAGAACTTCATAAAAGAAGATACACAAATGAGTAATCCTCATATAAAAAGCTCCACATTATTATCTACCAGGGACATAATAATTAAAACCACAGAGACATACCAGTCCATACCTACCAGAATAGCTAAAATAAAAAGATGACACATTGCTAGTGAGACTGTAAAATGGAACACTGACTCCAGAAAACTGTTGGTCAGTTTCTTATAAAGTTAAATAAGCATGCACCCCATGACTCAGCAGTTTTACTTGCAGGTACTTATCCAAGAGAAGTGTAAACATTGTTCACAAAAAGCTTTAACCAAAAATGTTTGTAGCAGCTTTAATCATTATAGCCTAAAATTGAAAACAACTAAGATGTTCATCAACAGGAGAGTGGATAAATGACCTGTATTATGTTCACACATTGAATGTACTCAGCAATAAAATGAAATGATCTACTTATCTCAGTAATGATATGCTGAGTGAAAGAGGACAAATCTAAAAAATACTGTATGATTCCCTGTATATAAACGTAATATAATAGGAAAGACTGTCATGTGTTGATAAAATTCAAATCAGCTGTTGCCCATGTGAGGAGGGTTCTGTTGTGAAGGGACTTCTATTTCTGAGGTGATAGAAATGTCTTATGTCTTGCTATGCTTTCAAAATTGATTGAGCAGTACACTTTAAGTTGTGAACATTTAATTGTGTGTAAAGAAAGCTTAATTTTTTAAAAAATGAAAAGAAATACCATTTGTAGTAGATCTAAAAAACAATTCTTAGAAATAAATTTTAACAGAAGATGTGCAAGACCTCAACACTGAAAACTACTAAACATTTCTTAGAGAAATTTTTAAAAGACATCAGCAAATACAGAGATGTATCATGTTTATGAATAGGAAGACAATATTCTTAAAATATCAGTTCTTCCCAAATTAATCTGTGTATTTTAAATGTAGTCCCAAATATAACCATACCAGGATTGGGTGTGTGTTGTATAGGAATTCACATGCTGATGTTTTTTATTTTATTTATTTATTTTTGAAAATAAAAAGGGCCTAGAATACCCAAAGCTGTCTTGAAAAGTGAAGAGCAAAGTTGAATTTTTGCTACTTGACTAGTATAAATTAAGACCTCGTATAAAGCTAGAGTAATTAAGCAGCACAGCACCAGCATATTAAGAATGAGGCAGACAAGTCTAGCTTGTTGGATTCAAGACTTTAATTAGGGGACTTACAGAAAGCAGTCTAAGGTGGCCAATAAGATGAATGGATCCTTGTACCTTTCACCCCCTGCACCAAGAGCTTATATGTCCTAAGCCACGAGAATGCATAGATGATCAAAAGAACCTGGTGTGGGAGGCTCTGGTGCCATGGTGAATTAAGAGATCCCGTTCTTCTCCAGAGACGGCTAATGGGAGTCCTGTGACCAGCCCAGAACGCTTCTGTAAAAGTTTCAGAGTGCTGGGGTGGGTAAAGGTTCAGGTTCACCCAGATGTCAAGATGGTGGATTAGCTTTAAGATAAGGTCACTTGTGTTCCTCACATAGTTAATTTGATTTTCAACAATGTTTGCTGAAATAGTCCAATGGGTAAAGGAAAGATTTTTGAACAAAAGATGCAGTAAAAAGTGGATATTCACACAGACAAATGTGAACATCAGTCCTTTTCTTACACTAAACACAAAAATTATTCAGATTGATCCTAGACCTAAATATAAAACTAAAAAGATTTAAGAAGAAAACATAGGAAAATATCTTTTCAATTTGGGGATAAGCAAAGGATTCTTACACAGAATACAGAAAGAAATAACCACAAGAGAAAAAAAACGGTAAGTTAGAATTCATCAAAATTAAAGACTTCTGTTTATCAAAAGGCATACATTGGGAAAAATATAGACAAGCCACAATCCTAGGAGTCAGTATTTAGAGAACGTATCTGACAAAGGACCCATATCCAGGATATAGAAAGAACTCCTACAACTCTGTTATAAGCTTACCCAAGACTTCTACAGTGTTTCTCTTCAAGGCAGAAGATTTAAGTGCAGTGGATAAACCTATTTCCAGTCCCTTTTATTTATTTAATTTTTTAGGGTGATTATTTTTAAATTATATTTTATCAATTATGCTAGTACAGTTGTCCTGATTTTTCCCCATTTACTCGCTCCACCCAGCACCCCTCACTCCCTCAGGCCCATTGTTCATGCCCATGGGTCATGCGTTTAAGTTCTTTGGCTACTGTTTCCTATACCGTACTTTACATACCCATGGTTATTCTTTAACCACGTATTTATATTTCTTAATCCCCTCACCTCTTTACCCATTATTCTCCCACACACCCCTCTTCCATCTGGCAAACATCAAAATACACTACATATCCATGATTCTGTCTCTGTTCTTCTTGTTTGCTTAGTTTGTTTTTTAGATTCAGTTATTGATAGATATGTATTTTTGCCATTTTATTGTTCATAGTTTTGATCTTTTTCTTAAATAAGTCCCTTTAACATTTCATATAATAATGGTTTGGTGATGATAAACGCCTTTAGTTTTTTCTTGTCAGGGACGTTCTTTATCTGCCCTTTGATACTAAATGATAGCGTTGCTGAGTAGAGCAATCTTGGCTATAGGTCTCTGCTTTTCATGACTTTGAGTATTTCTTACCAATCCCTTCTAGACTGCAAAGTTTCTTTTGAGAAATCAGCTGACAATCTTTATGGGAACTCCCCTGTAAGTAACTAACTTCTTTTCTCTGCTGCTTTTAAGATTCTCCCTTTATCTTTCACTTTTGATATTTTAATTATGATGTGTCTTGGAGTGGGCCTCTTTGTATCCATATTGTTTGGGACTTTCTGTGCTTCCTGGACTTGCATGTCTATTTCCTTCACAAAATTAGGGAATTTTTCTTTCACTATTTTTTCAGATATATTTCCAATTTCTTGCTCTTTCTCTTCTGCTTCTGGCACCCCTATGATGCAAATGTTGGACCTCTTGAAGTTGTCCCACAGGCTGCTTATACTTTCCTCATTTTTTCAGTGTCTTTTTTCTTGTTGTTCTGATTGGTTATCTGCTTCCTTATGTTCCAAATCATTGATTTGATTCTCAGCTTCATCCACTGTACTGCTGTTTCCCTATAAATTGTTCTTTATTTCAGTTAGTGTAGCCTCTGTTACTGACTGGATCTATTTTATGCTGTTGGAGTCCTCACTTAAGTTCTTTGAACATCCTTGTAACCAGTATTTTAACTCCGCAACTAATAAGCTGCTTATCTCCATTTCATTTATCTCTTTTTCTGGAGTTTTGATCTATCCTTTCATTTGGGCCATATTTCTTTGTCTCCTCCTTTTGGCAGCCTCACTGTGTTTGTTTCTAGGTATTAGGTAGAGCTGCTTTGACTCCCGATCTTGGTAGTGTGGCCTAATGTAGTAGGTGTCCTGTGGGGTCCAGTTGCACAGGCTCTCCTGTCACCCAAGCTGGTTACTCAAGGTGCACTCTTTGGGTGGGCTAGGTGCACCCTCCTCTTGTGATTAAGCTTTGGTTGCAGTTGGCAGATCAATGGGAAGGATTTACCCAGGCCAGTCAGCTGCAAGGATTGCCTGTGACCACTTAACACCAAGCTCCACCCTCTGTATGGAGGATCAGCTGTGCAGGGGCAGGGTTGTGGTGCTCCACTGTGGTCTGTCCACTGGGTTCACTGGCCCTGGGGTTTCCAGGTGGTGAAGGCCAAAGTCATCACCCACCTGTGTTCTGCCCGGGGCCACCCTACATGAGCTATAGAGCAACCTAAGGTGGCTGCTACTTGTGCTGAGCTGGGAGATTCCCAGGTGAAGCCAAGCTGTAAATCTAGGCTGACCATTGCTAGTGCTGGGCCTGGGGCTCACTGAGGCCAGCTGTTGCTTGCTTGAGAGGATTTAGGAAGTTGTGAAGCATGAACCAAGGCCAGCCATTCATATGGAAAAGCAGCTTGGATGGTCCCAGAAGTTGAGTGGGATGGAGTCCATGGGGCTCTCCAAGGCAAGTCAAACAGTGTTAGCCAGCTTGAGTCCCAGATATGGCACCAGCTTACTGGCTCTGAAGGGGGTGGGTTCAGAAAAGGGACAATGGCTTCTGTTCACCTTGGTGCCATACACTTCAGCATCTCCCTGTATACCACTGTTGCCTTTCAAGCTGCTATCCTGGTGTTGGAGCTCAGAGGGAGTGAGTCTGATTAGGTGAGTCAGTGTGTGGGTTCTTAAGAGTAACTGCCTACAGTTCCAGCAGTTTCTTCCTCCAACTCAGTCCCTGCTGATTTTTACAGCCAGAAGTTGTGGGAACTTATCTTCCTGGCACTGGAACCCTGGTCTGGGGAACCTGGTGTGGGGCTGGGACTCCTCACTCCCAAGATATCCTTCTCAAATTTGTATCCACCACATGTAGGTGAGGGACCTGCCCCATCCACGTCTGCACCCATCCTACCAGTCTGGGTGGATGTGATTTCTTTAATTCCATAGTTGTCACCTCCATTCAACTCGATTTCTGAGGGTTCTGGGTGATGGTTATTTTATATTTTAGTTGTAATTTTGATGTGGTTGTGCAAAGAGGCAAGCCATGTCTGCCTGTGCCACCACCTTGACCGGAAGTTCCAGTCCCATTTAAACTTGTAATTCTTTGGTCATTTCAAGAACAGAAGCATTCATTGGTAGCATGATTACAAGCTACTACATAAAAGGTACTATGGTGTTGGTACTTCTCTTTTCTTTTTTTCTTCTTTTATTTCTTCATTCTTTTCTGCCACTTTTTTTCTTTCCCTCCCTCCCTCCCTCCCTCCCTTCCTTCTTCCCTCTTTCCCCCAATAAGGCATCTCTCCTAAGAGAAGAATTTTCCTTAGCCAGTGAGAACTGACAGTTTTAGATTTTGAATTTGTTGCTTAATGGGGTGATTTCTGACAGTATACAGGGGGACCCCAAAAAACTGTAATTATCTTCTGGAGGGCAGACCCCTTGTAGTACAGGCTTCCTCCACTGGGGGACTGTTCTAGGAACCCATCTGTATCAGTGTACCAGCTGGCATTATTGTGAGAGGCTGTGATTGGCTTCACTTAATCTTTTGAAAACTTTCGACACATTCATGATGAGTGATTTCCACATGCACCTGCCCACACCATGCTGAGTGTTCAGCAGTTTTTGACCAAAAACGGCATAACCCCCATGCCTCATCTTTCCTATTCACCTGATCTTGCCCCGAGTGACTTCTTTTTCCCCCAATGAAAATGTCCTCAAAGGGAAACGTTTCACCAATGTGGTAGAGGTGAAACAAAAAACAGCAGAAGCACTAAAAGGCATCAAAATCAACAAGTTCAAAACCTGTTTTGAGCAGTGGGAAAAAATACCTCGATAGGTGTACTGCGTCAAATGGAGAGTACTTTGAAGGTGACTGAAGTTTAAACATGTAAGAATAAATACAATTTTTTATAAATAAATTCCAGATTTTGGGGGGCCCCCCCCCATATATAGAGAAAAGCTCCTAAAAGATGAGATCAGTGGAGTAATTATCCAGCCTAAGATACTTGTAAGAATATAAGAAAGTCTTGCTGCTATAGGGGAGGAAAGTTTTCCTCAACCCTGTTTCAGTCTCTGGCTGGGTCTTAAAAACCTACAAAAACAGATTAATAGGAGAAAAGCATACAGATTTATTTAATAAAAGTTTTCCCTGACACAGGATCTTCATAAGGAACTGAAATGAAAGGCCTGTTTACTTTTAAGCTAGGTTTGATGAAGATTGGACATACTTGTGGAGGAATATGATACCTTAACAAGTATGAGGTAATTGTAGTAATTTAGGGGAAACTTTGCAAGGCCTGTTTGTTAGGACTTCTCTTGTCATCTCTTTGTCTTTGGAGATTAAGATGCTTCTTTCCTCCAGATACAGAAAGGGCATCTCTCACATTGAAGATGTTATAGCCTGTTTCAGGGAAGAAGGATTTGCAAGGGGCGGGGCGGGGGGGGGGTTGGAGATCAGTGTCAGCTTCTTGCGTCTGCAAGTTTCACTCCTCAGCTTAAAATAATAAGCCAAGGGTGGTGTATCCTGTAGCCATCAATGCTTTTTCCCCCCCCTCTAAATTTTTAAGAGAGAGGGGGAAAAGGGAGAGAGAGAGGGAGAGAAACATCAATGTGTGTGTGTGGTTGCCTGTCACACACCCCCTTCTGGGGACCTGGCACCCATCTCAGGTGTGTGCCCTGCCTGACTGGGAATCGAACCTGTGACCCTTTGGTTCACAGGCTGGCACTCAATCCACTGAGCCACACCAGCCAGGGCCTGTAGCCATCAATGCTTTTACTTTTTAAGTTTTTAAGTTGCTAAGACAGAATTCTTAATTCATTTTAAATGACTTCAGTAACCATAATTTTTTAATATCCTGATATAGTTTGGTTTGAGGTATTTCTCTTACAGAGTTCTATAAATTTAAAATAATGTCTTAAGTAGTATTTGAGATTATTTGCTTTATTTCAAAGCTACTTTTAATCAAATAATAAGATTTTTGCACTGATTTCATAGGACTAATTACAGAAATCTGTATCCCACCATATAATGTATACATCGTATTTTACATTTTATGGGCTAGCTCCCATAGATTAAGACTCAGGTACTTGGAAAGATGTGCTCTAGTCCAGAGGTTAGCAGACTATGGCCACCAACCAAATATCTCCCCTACCCCTTTACTTTCTTTTCTTTTCTTCCTCTTTTTTTTAATGGTATTGTTAGAGCATAGCCTTGCTCATTTATTTATACATTGGCTATGGCTCCTTTATTGCTACAAAGATGGAGTTGAGTAGCTACAACAGGGACAGTATTCCCCTGCAGAGCTTGAATGTTTTCTATCTGGCTATTTACAGAACTGACCATACTCTAGATAATGCGTAATTTTCCATCAAAGCACAATACATTCCTGTGCAGATGTGTGTTTCTGACCAGAGAATCAGGATTTTTCATATGTAGCCAATCATATACTAGCCTGCTGTTTACCCAAGAGAATTAATTAAAGCTAGTTGTTTTAAAGAGCAGTTTGGGTATTTCTTTACATAACAATAAACCTAATAGTAGGAACCTTAGGCAGAATTATGGCCTGTTTCAGGGAAACAATATTTAGGACAGAAGTTGATATTGTATACCATTCTGAGCAAATTCATTTGGAAACAGGCATAAGTAAACTAAAATTTATTCAGAGAAAAGGTCACAACTAGTAAAGCAACTTGCAGCTCTAGCATATGGAGAATGAAGGACTGAGTGCTAGTTTTAAGGAGGGAGGACTCCATTAATATAAGAAACATCTTCAAATATTGGAAGCATAATTTGGTTTTTTCTGTAACTGTTAAGGTTACAGCTTTGGACGGTATGTAGGAGTTAAGCAGTCCTGATTTTAACTTACTATAAGAATGTTCTCATCCTACATAGGATGGAACCTTGGTAGATAGGACTTTCCTCCTACTGGATGTGTTCAAGCAGAGGCTAGACATGAACTTTAATGGATTTTTATAATAGAGGGATTAGAAGAACTGTTGTTTGAAATAAAAGACCTTAAAATGTCCCTCCAGTTTTGTTAGCTTCTAGTGACAAATACAAGGCTTTCCAGGAGGCGCTGCTGATACTTCTGAGGTTGGAGACCAGAAATTGCTACTGACAATAACCTATATGATTTTGTATGTGTTTGAACTTTTACTCCAATAGTACTCAGCAGACTCAATGTAGAAGCACAGTTAGCAAATGTTTGAATTGATGTGGTGATCAGGTTTGCAGGCCAATTAGATATGTTAATAATAATAATGGTAACACATGAGGGTCGCATATATCAGACACTTACTGGTACCAGGCATTGTGCTAAATAAGCACCTTACAAACATTTTATTTGGTCCTTGTAATGCTCTGTGAAAAAAGTGTTGCTGCTGCTATTGCTGTTACTATTTTTGCTCCTATTTCACAACTGAGGAAGCTGAACCCTCAGGGGTTATACAATGTATCCAAGGTTTCATAGCTATAAAGTGAGGTAAGGATAGGAAAATGAAGGTACTGATGAGATAATGGTTAAAATAGTAGACTGTACGATCTAGTCTTCAAAGAAAGGAAATGAAGCCATGATTAAACTTTGGGTGTAGAAAAGAAAAGGTCAAGATATTGGATGTATTGAGGTGAAAGAACAAGTGCATTAAGTAATAAGGGAGAAATGATGCTGTAAGAATAGGTTATCTCAGAGTTGAATATTGTACTTAAAAATTTCAGAAGTCATTTGGTTTGCAGTACTAACAGCATCCTTTTGGGAATAAATTATTTGACAGTGATTAGAGGATGCTAGTCAGGAATATTAAGAAGACATAAAAGTTTTATATTGGATCAGTGTTGAAGCTACCCAAGAAATCATTCAGTCATGAAGTAGCATGTGAAAGGGCCATGTACAATGGTTGGTACACAATAGGCATTCACAAAATCTGAATCCTGTGACCTAGGAAAAAGCGCCTTAGCAGGAGGAATAAACCATCAGCTGCCTGCAGAGTGAGATTCTGAGATTTGTAAGCTGTTCGGATCATAGGTAAAATAAATTGTTTTGTGGGAGGAAGGTCTCATCTTGAAATGTCAGACAGTAGGCAGTTTTTAATTTCCTGCTCCTGTTAAAAGGCCAGGGAGAGTTATATTTTGCAGGGGACTTGGCAGTGGAAAAAACTTCATTGTTTCTGTTTCTGTTCTTCCAATAAAACTTGCTAATTATACTATCGGTAGTTCTTAGTGCTCTTTGGGAACATTGTTTCAAAAGGTTTATTCTTTTGCAAATTTATTTCAGGAGAAAAGAGTCTATTAAATAATGGCTAGCGATTAGACACAATCTCAGAAAAAAAGTGAAAACAAGGGTGACCATAGACTGGATATTACATGACAATAAGGGATTGTTGTCAGTTTTGGAGTTTTTAACAAGAGCTAAGAGGTGACAGAATAAATGTAGAAGCAGTAGAAACAGAGTAGAAACAATAGAATGTTGAGTTGCTGAAGCTGAGTAAAAAGTACATGAAGGTTCATTATACTTTTTTTTCCTACTTTTGTTTATATTTGAGAATTCCAAAACTGAAGTGATTAATTTTTTAAAGATGCCTTGTGTAGAATGTTTCAATTCGAAAAGTAGTGCATGCCTAACTATATACCTAGTACTTACTATATTGGGTTTTGTGTTGCTCTTAATTGTATTCATGAAAATGCACGGGATTGGGAAGAGGGGGTACTCATTTACTAGATGTAAAGGCTAGGGTTAAAGGGAAAGGGAGCTTCAAAGTATTAGAACCTCTGATGTTTGCTGAAAATCTTAGGACTATTTAACACCATTTCCACAAAAGCAATAAAGAAATGACATCTATCTCCTGTTCTTGTAATACTGGTTAGCATCTCACATAGCTTCTTTTTATTCACAAAAACAACTCAAAGGCTCCCTGGTAGTTTTGCAGATGACTTTCAGAGGTTCCTATTTAACAAGAATGTTTCTAAATTCAGACATTCAGGAAAACTCACTTCGAAGAAGACAGACTATGCCCACTACTGACCTCATGAGAGTCTGCCTTCAAGATATCCCTTATACCATTTTTAGAAGTGAGGACTCTCTTTATGGAAGCCTATAAAATCCTAAAAGAAAGTTATTCTTATTGCATAGCTGCAATTATTTAAATATTGGATATATTAAAATGGCTGTTAGTTTGTTCTCTTCGTAGTTCTTTTATTTCCAAGAAGTCTTTCTTCCATTGATCTACATCCTAAATCTGTCTGCTTTGAAATCTTTTCATTGATTGGTGCCAGATTTGGGGGGAAAGTTCAGAGAAAAAAATTTGCGCAAATGAAATATTAAGATGCAAAAATTCCCCTCTGTTGCCGATAATTAAAGAAGATTGGTAAACTTACACTGCTAAGATTACCATGTTTTAGTAATTTAATAGTGCAGAGATAGTTTCTTTTCTTTTCCTCTTTTTAAGACAGATATGGTTGACTACCTTGGCAGGACGCATTTGATGGATGACTGTCATTATCTCTTCAAACCTGCATTACACTTTAAGTATAGAAAATGGTAATTAATTTTCAAGAGACTCTGTTGAGATTGTAAGATTTGGGACTTGTAAAAGAACAGAATTACAGTTGGCTAGTGGTGGTTGGTGAGTTTTTATTGATTGGGGGAAAGAAGGAGAAGCGCCTTAGGTTTCCTTTACTTTCTTTCCCTGTACACCTCCTTCCCTCCAACCCCCACGCTCCCAATTAATATCTTGTCCAACGTGTTGGTAATGACTTGGACCTATTCAGGTTGCACAAAGCATTTAATGAAATCTTGTCTTAGACAAAACACTAGAGAGGATCATAATTAATGTCTCATTTTCTGCCAGTTGCTATTGATTACTCATTCAAGATCCCTTTGTTCTCAGAATGATAACAACTGTACTTTGCATCACTATCTAATGAGATTCTCAGGATAGAATTCTTTACCAACATGCTGGTAATTGTTAACATATCCCTGGAATTTCAATGTAAATGAATTTTCATCATAATACAATTGTTTCACAAATGTCGATGTTTTCCAAATTTGGATTTTATTACACTCTGTTTTTTAATTGTTTGTAGAATATTAACAGAAAAGACTGATAATTATTAAAGCCCAACGTTTATATTCTGCCCTGAGTTCCTCTTCACCTTGTGAGAATTTTTATTGTGACTTGGGGTGAGAGGCTTCTTTGTCACTCTTCAGTTCCCTTGTCATAATCTCTGAAACTTCAAAAGGACTTACAGATAAACTGTACTATGATGTTTCTGAATTAAAAGGACATTGTAAATATGATAATACTATACTAATTTTGCTTTTAGAGCAATTTTGTTTCTTCATCCTGTAATGACAAATACATGGGGCACTATAGAGAACTCAGTGGAGACATTTTAACAGTTTACGTACTCTCTTTTATTATGATTGTTTTATAACTTTCTACCTCTTTAATGAGTACATTTTCCTCTCAAAAAGACAAATCTGGGAACAGTTGCTTGTTGGTATTAAAACTGCGTACCACTTCGGGGTATAATACAGTTATGCAATTAAGGAATTCTGTAGAATATACACAGAACAGAGGTTCCAGGAGTCCATATTAAATATTTAAAACTTTTTGAGATATGTGACCATAACATTAAGTATTCTCCATCTTATTTTTCTAGAATACAAATTAGTGATGAATTAGTTCTTAATTTTGTATCATTAAATAGGGCTAGTAATTTTTGACATAGGCTTAATTAGGTGTTTATTTATTCTGAAGTTAATGAACATCAAAGTATATAGAGTACAGTGTTGGGGCTAAGCCATTTAATGGTAAAAAGCAGCTCTTAGGGAAACAAGCCTGTTTAACAAGATTTCAAACTTTCTAAGGGTAAAGAATATCCAAATGATTCCGAATCCTTCTGGCCATAGAGCAGCACCATTTTTACATAGGGTGGTCTTCTTTCTTGTTAAGTTTTATTTAGAGTACCTTCCAGTATAATTAAGCAGCCGCATTGACAAATCATGTTAGTCAAGTCCCCCACTATATTTCCCTCCTTTACCTTTCATCATGCAGGCTTACACTGAATAGCCTTTTCAAGTTCACATTTCAGAGTTGGGAATTCTCAAGCATGTGAAGAAGGAGAGAGAACTTTAAAAAAATTATCAAACAGGCTACACTAAGTTCCTTATAAAGAAATGGGTTTTTTTATTTATCGGCTAGAGGTTTGTTAATATGTAATTCAAAATGAAACTTAACTTGCTGTGGGTTTTATTACAAAAATCTAGGCTATATTAGTGTTTCAGGGAAAACCTTTCATTGATTATTCTTCAGTAATTAGGTACATTTTTCATAGATGAGGTTCTAGATGACAGTAAAAAAGATTCTTTTCTAAGCATGTGTAAGAAATTTAATGCTGTGTCTTTTCAGCATTCTAATTCTACCTTGAATAAGACAGCTTAGCAGAATAAAACTGCTTTGCCTAGTTCTGTATCCTCTGGGATAATTGTGTATTCTTTTTCCCTGAGATACCTCCAGGACAAGATCAGTGGTAATCAATAATGCTTCTCATTTGTTTTAGGCAGGCAAAAAAATCAATAACATGAGCTGATACGGAATTTAATTTTAGGGGGAAGAATTAGTTTCTAATGTGTGTATTAGTGTTAACAAAATGTTTGAAGAATCAAAGGAAAAATACATGATTTTGTTAGTGGTAGAATATCAAAATATTAAGCTTATAGTAGTTTAGCCCTTAATTTTTTTAGTCATATATTCCATTAGTTTCATGGGTATTGTTTTCTAGATTATTAAGTCCTTATGGAGAATATCTTGTCTTAAACTTTTTTATTTCTTATAGTACTAAACAATTTATTTTAGTTAACAGGGTAAAATATCTTGTGTTCTTAAAAAGAAACAACTTTTTCTACATTTACTTTGCCTATTATATAGCTCGTGATACAGATTAAAGAGGGGGAAATGGTTATTTCTATGATTAGCACAGCTGACTGAAGAACAGCTTCTACATATTTTTTGGCATTATTATTCAATATAGAACAAGAAGCCAGGGTATTTCCTAACGACATCTTCATATTTGTCTATAATAAGGAGATAGATTTAACAACACTAAAATTGGTAGCAAATAAGCTTTTTTCCCCTAAACAACTTGTTCTCCTTGTTTTTCTTCCTTTAATCCATGCATGTGCATGTCTACTAGTTTGTGTTCGGTAGGTTACTCAGCTTTAGGATTATAATCCACAAATTCGTGTACAAGTCACTTCAAGTTAAGAATCTTATAAATGGTAATTAGGTTCCTAGACTGTTGTAGGCATCTTGTTATATTGAGGAGGAATCCTCTGAAACAGACCTAGGTTGAAATTAGGGTTCTATTACTTGCTATCTGTATAACATAAAATCTATATAATACTTAATTAAATTGCAGTAAATATTAACTGAGATAATATACTTGAAAGTGCGCTAGTGGATCCTTCATATTTATTCAGATTTTCTCCAACTTTTTATTTTTAAAAATCGCAAATCCACAGAAACATGCAAGAATAGCAAAGAGCATTCAGGTACTCATTAACCAAGCTTCGTTAATTAACATTTTACCACACTTGTACACACATTCCTTTTCTTTCACTCAGTATGTGTTTATATATGCTTATATGCTGTGCGTAGGTTTATACACACAAAAATACATACTTCTGCTGAGTCATTTTGAGGAATAAGTTGGTGTTTGTCTGTTTATTCATTTAAATTGACACAGTTTGAATCTGTCACACTCCTCTTAGGATTCAACCTCTAATTGTCACCCCTTCTAGGGGTATGTCTGTTGTCTCTCCTACTTCTAACATCCTGTCTTACTGTAGCCATTGAGAGCTGTAATTCGACCAGCTTCAGTTCAGGTCACACAAGGTTTCCTAACTTAGGACAAGAGTTTGTACCCAGGCAATGATTTAAAATGTCATTCATCTTATTTTCATTGGTTTTTGTGATACTTAGAATGTGGTAATCTATGAGCCGGAAATGAAATTGTGTTTTTTGTTTTCACTAGAGCTTACAACCATATTACTCAGTTTTACTTAAAGCTTTGTTTACTTCTCCCAGCAACTTGTGAGCGTCAGTAATATACACACTTATAGTAAACAGATGGATTAATGTTAGATAATCTGCCCTGGATAATACATTCAGGATTTGAACTCAGGTAGCTAACTATGAAGCCCATGCTATTTCCCAGACATGAAGTTTTTATAAACATTTTATCTCCTTTTAGGAATATAAGAAATGAGCTTCCCTCTTCATGACTTATATTATTTTATGCTTCTGTTAGTCTTCAATATGACCATTATTTGACTTCTCTTATGACTTCAGCAGACACACTTCTTTACCACCCTCCAAATTCAGTCCTTTGCTTCTTCATCAAAGCATTATATAAGGGGTCAATAAACATTTTCTAAAAAGGGCCAGATAGTAAATATTTTTGTGGACCATACAGTCTCCGTTGCAACTACTCAACTCTTTCAGTGTAGCACAAAAACAACCATAGCTAATATATAGATGAGTAAGTGAGGCTGTGTTCCAATAAAAATATTTTTAAAAACAGGCCCAATTTGACCTGCAGGCTATGGTTTGTTGACCCCTAGTATAAATCATTAACTTATATGCCCATTAGGATTTATATGCCCAGGAAATGTTAGGGAACACTGTTAAGAGACATATGAATGGCCAGTTCCACTCATGTATTTGTTTATATATGTATAATGACCAGTTTCACATGTGCCTTCTACATGAGAAAAATGAGATAAAATAACATATGCAGCAGGTGCCTCAAAACATACTATAAAAGGCAGTTTTGCACTGAGCAGAGAACATCCTAAAAGACTGTATTGTTTAAAGGAAAATTTCAAGGTACATGACCCCTCCCCTCAAATATGTAATTTGGTAATAATATGTTCCATCTAGCATACTATGAGCTGTATTTTGGTCACTGTTTGAGGAATGTTGAATGTGCCTAGCATGGGTAAAAAAGAAAGAAAAACACAAAACATGTGACAGTGGAGCCCTGGCTGGCTGGCTCAGTTGATTGGAGTATTGGTCCCATACACCAAAAGTTTGTGGGTTCAGTTTCCAGTCGAGGCAGGTACCTGGGTTGTGGGTTCGATCTGCAGTTGGGGTGTGCATGGGAGGCAGCCGATTTCTCCCCCGCCCCCTTCTTTAAAATCAATAAACATATCCTCAGATGAGGATTAAAAAAAGAAATAAAGAAAAGAATTGACAATGGAAATTTCAGTGTTAACGTATGGGAGACTTGATTCCTAGGTCACACTACTATACACAAGTAACATAGTGATTTGTTATAGAAGTAGAATGAATGCATGTGTTATTTGCATTTATATTGATTGTTTTCCCAATTTATCATTTCTACTTAAGATTAACTTAAGGGGGATTGTTTCTCCTTTATGTCTGATATTCATACCTTAATATATTGAACCTTGTATCTGTTGGAATTTGAGCACTTAATGCTAAGTAATTACATTAATAATATTATATAGCCTTTTCTCATAACATAATATTATTTGGTGATTGAAATTTTCTTTTCCCATTTCTCCATTATCAGGAAGGTAGCAACTCTGTTAAAAGAAGAATTTACCTTTTGAGAAGTCTGAAAAAAAAATTTAATAAGCACTTTAAAAGACGCAGTGGTCTTTGGCTGACTTAGTACATTGATTACTTCATGTGCACTTCAGCATTGTTAAATAGGATTTTTAAAAAATGAAATATCAAATGAAGAAGAAAAGTCAATATAGCAAAATATACAAGATTCAGTGAAAGCAGCAATCAGAGGGAAATTTAGAGTTATAAATGCCTACATTAAAAAAGAAGAAAGGTTTCAAATCAGTAACCTAACTTTACACCATACGCACCTGGAAAAGGAAGAGCAAACAAAATCCAAAGCAAGCAGAAGGAAGGAAATAAAGATTAGAACAGAAATTTTAAAAAACAGAACAGAGAAACAATATAATCAACAAAATCAAAAGTTGGTTTTTAAAAAAGATCAACAAGATCGACACATTTAGCTAAGAAGAAAAGGAGAGTCTAATTTTACTAAGATTATAAATGAAAATAGGGAAGATCACCTACTAACCTAACCAAAATAAAAAGGATTATAGAAGAATACTCTGAACAATTGTATGCTAACAAATTAGACATACAATTGGACAAATTCCTAGAAACATACACTCTACCAAAACTGACTCAAGAAGAAACAGAAAATCTGAACAGAACTAAAACAAGTAAAGGGATTAACCTAGTAATAAAAATTCTTCCCCAAAAAGAAAAGTGCAGCTCTGGCCCGGTGGTTCAGTGGATTGGATCGTCATCCCCAAAAGGTTGCAGGTTTGATCCCATCAGGGCACATACCTAGATTGCAGGTTCTATTCCCAATTGGAGTGCATACGGGAAGCAACTAATCAGGGTTTCTCTCTCACATCAGCGTTTCTCTGTGTGTGTGTGTGTGTCTCTTCCTCTCTCTCTAAAATCAATAAAAACGTATCCTTGGGTGAGGATTAAAAAAAGAAAAGCCAGGAACAAATGGCTTCACTAATGACTTTTACCAGTCAATCATTCAGAGATGAATTAACACCAGTCCTTCTCAAACACTTCTCAACTCATTCAGTGAGACCAGCATTACCCTAATACAAAGGCAGGCAGAGTTATCAAAGAAAAAAGGAAACAACAGACCAGTATCCTTTTTGTAAATTAATGTAAAATTCCTGTACAAAACACTTACAACCTAAATCCAGCAGCATATTGAAAGGATTATACTTCATGACCAAGTGGGTTTTATCTCAGGAATGCAAGGATAGTTCAACGTGTGAGATGTGATCATTGTAATTCATTAATGGAATGAAGGGGGAAATCATATAATCATTTCAATTAATGATGAAAAAGCATCTGACCAAATTCAGTACTCTTTCATGATGATACTTAAACTAGTAACGGGAGAGAACTTTATCAGCTAGATAATGGTTATTTATAAAGCTCAGCAGCTTATATTATGCTCAATGGTTAAAGCATGAAAGCCTTTCTCCCTGAGATCAAGAACAAGACAAGGATGTCCACGTTTAACACTTTTATATTCAACATTTTACTGGAAGATTTAGCCAGGACAATTAGGCAAAAAAAAAAAAAAAAAGAAAGAAAAGGCATCCAAATTGGAAAGGAAGAAGTAAAACTATAGCTATTTGCAGATGATATGATTTTCTTTTATTTAAATCATATTTTATTGTTTATGCTATTACAGTTGTCCCAGTTTTCCCTCCTTGGTCCCTCTCTACATAACAACCCACCCCACTCCCTCAGGCAATCCCCACACCATTGTCCATGTTCATGGGTCCTGCACATATGTTCTTAGGCTACTATATCCCTATGCTATACTTTGATCCCCATAACTATTCAGTAACAACCAGTTTGTACTTCTTAATCCCTACACCTTTTTCACCTGTCCCCCCAACCCTCTCCATCTGACAACCATCAAAAAGCTCTCTGTGTCTGTGATTCTGTTTGTGTTCTGCTTGTTCATTTATTTTGTTTTTTAGATTCAGTTGTTGATAGATATATATTTATTACTATTTTATTCATATTTTTGATCTCCTTGAAGAAAACCCTTTAACATTTCATATAATACTGGTTTCCTCCCCATATATCTCTGATGCTTTTCAATCTTCTGCCCCCCACTGGAGTTCAGAAGTCTGTACACAGGCCCTTTAAAAGAAACTACCTGAGACTCTAGCAATTTCTGTCTTTCACAGCCTCAGTCACCGCTGTTTTTACAGCCAGAAGTTATGGAGACTTATCTTTCTGGCACTGGAACCCTGGGCTAGGGGGCCTGGTATGCACTCTCGCTATCAAGGTATTGCTCCCGAATTTTATACGCCACACATGGGTGACCAGCCTGTTGTATCTCCATCCCTCTTACCAGTCTGGATGTAATTTCTTCTTTAATTCCCTAGTTGTAGGAATTCCATTCAGCTCTGTTTCTGACGGTTCTGAATGATGGTTGTTCTGTACTTTACTTGTAAATTTGATGTTGCCGTGCAAGGAGATGAACCGTGTCTACCTAGGCCGCCGTCTTCCAAGATTCCCTATTTGGACTGTTCTGATATGATTTTATATGTAGGGAATTCACAGTAAAGCTGTTAGAGCTAATAAATGAATTTAGTAATGTTACAAGATTCAAGATCAACACACAAAACTAAGTTGTATTTTTATACACTAATGATGAACAAACCAAAAATAAAATTAAGAAAACAGCTTCATTTGCAGCAACATCCAAAAGAATAAAATATCTAGCAATAAATTTAACCACAAGGTGTAAGACTTGTACACTGGAAACTACAAAGCATTGCCAAAAAAAAATTAAAGAAGACCTAAATAAATGGAAAACTATTGTGTTCATCAACTGGAAGACTCAATATTGTTAAGATGGCAGTACTCCCCAAAACAATCTATTGATTCAATGCAATCACTATTAAAATTTCAATGGCTTTTTCTCTTTTAAAAATGGAAAAGTTGATTCTCAAATTTATATGCAATTCAAGGAACCCCAAATAGCCAGAAAATATTGAAAAAGAATAACTTTGCAGTACTCACACTTTCCAGTTTCAAAACTTACAAAGCTGCGTAATCAAAACAGTGTGGAACTGGCATAAAGTAAACATATAGATCAGTTGGGTAGAATTGAGAGTTCAGAAATAAATGTAAACATCTATGACCAATTTATTTTCAACAAAGGTTCCAAGACCACTGAATAAGAAATACTGTTTTCCTCAACAAATGGTGTTGGGACAATTGGGTATCCACATACAAAAGAATGAAGTTGGTCCCTCACCTTATACCACATACAAAAATTAACTCAAACCGGATCAGTGATTTATGTATAAGAAATAGAACTGTAAACTTCTAGAAGAAAATACAGGGGTAAATTTTCATTACCTCGGGTTTGAGATCAAAAGAATGAGAAACAAAAGAAAAAATAGGTAAGTTAGACTACTTCAGAATTAAAAACTGTTGTGCATCAGAGGACATCAAGAAGTAAAAAGACAACCTATAAAAGAGATAAACTATTTGCAAATTATATGTCTTAAAAGGGTCTAGTATTCCTAATATAACTATTAAAATACACAGCAAAATGACAACATAATTAAAAATGGGAAAAAGAGTTGATTAGACATTTTTCTAAAGATATACAAAGGACCATCAAGCCCACAGAGAGGTGCTCAACATCATTAGTCATTAGAGAAGTGAAAAACAAAACCACAGTAAGATACCACTACCCATGAAGATGGCTGTAATTTTTTTTTTTTTAAATAGCAAGCGTTGGCAAGGTTGTAGAAAAACTGGAATTCTTACATTGTACCTTGCTGGTGGAAATGTAAAATTGGTACTGCCAGTGTGGAAAACAGTTTGGCGGTTCCTCAAAAAGTTAAACATAGAATTACCACCTCACCAGCAATTCTACTCCTAAGTATGTGCCCAAAAGATTTTAAAGAAGCACTGAAATACTTGTATACAATGTTCATGGCAATGCTATTCACAATAGTCCAAAGCTGGAAACAACCAAAGTGCCTCATTAGTAGCTGAATGGATTATCAAATTGTGGTGTATCCAAACAATGGAATATTATTCAGCTATAAAAAAGAAGTGAAGTACTAATAAATGCTACAACTGCTGATGAAATTGGAAAACAAAGGTAAAAGAAGCAAGACAAAATATCACATACTATATGATTCCATTTATATAAAATATTCAGAATAGGTAAATCCATAGAGATCGAAGCAGATTAGTGGTTGCCAGGGACTAGAGCGTGAAGAAATGGAAGTGACTGTTTAATGGGGTATGGGGTTTTCTTTTAGGGTGAGGAAAATGTTCTGGAAGTAGATGATGATAGTTGTACAATATTGATTGTACTAAATGCCACTTATTGCAAACTTTTAAATGGTTCATTTTATGTGGATTTCACCTCAATCTTTAAAGATGGAACAAAAATTATTTTCAAATCCTTAAATAGTATAATAAACTGAAATAAGAATGTTTCCTGACTGTGAGAATGGAGGCAGAGATTGGGCTACTCTGACTACTGTTACTAAGTTCTACTGATTGTTTCTGACCAGAGTTGAGTTTTATTTCTAGCACCTTTATGATACTCAGTAGCTGAAAGGACAACTACTAAGAATAGTGTGAGGCAGCAAGAGGAAATTAAGTACGGGGTAGAAGGATAGTAAATTTATCAGAAGAATCACAACTCTTTTTACTTGAGAGCATCTTTTCATGTGTATCCAACACCTTTTCCAGTTGAGGTCTTCTTTTACCCTCAGCTACCAGAAAACATGAAACCCAAAGTCTGGCAAATTAATTAATTTGCCTTATGATAGCATCACTGGGTTAGCAAGTCAGGGTGCTGAATTCCTGGATTTCAGTGAAGCAGTTGACAAATTCTCATGATGTCACTGCAGGGCTCTCTCAGTCTGTGTCATCCTAATTTCTTAAATCACATTTATTATATTTTATTGAGTTTATTGGGGTGACATTGGGTAATAAAATTATATAGGTTTTAGGTATACAATTCTATAATACATCATCTGTATATTATATTGTGTGTTCACTATGTCAAGTCTCATCTCCTCCCATCGCATTTATTCCCTCCTTTATGCTCTTCTACCTTTTCCTACCCCCATTTACTCTTGTTATCACCATACTGTTGTCTATGTCTGTGAGTTGTTTTTTCTTTGCTTAATCCCATCAACTTTACACCAGACCTGAATCCTCATCCTCTCTGACAGCTGTCAGTATATTCTCTGTATCTATTAGTCTGTTCCTGTTTGGTTTGTTAGCTTATTTTGTTCATTAGATTCCACATGTAAGTGAAATTATATGGTACTTGTCTTTCTCTGACTGGCTTATTTCACTTAGCATAATGCTCTTCAGGTCCGTTCATACTGTTGCAAAAGGTTAGATGTCCTTCTTTTTTACATCTGAGTAGTAGTCCATTGTGTAAATGTACCACAGTTTTTTATCCACTCATCTTTTGAACATTTGGGCTGCCTCCAAATCATGACTATGGTAAATAATGCTGATATGAACATAGGGGTGCATATATGGCATATTCTTCTGAATTCGTGTTTTGATTTCTTTGGATATATTCCCAAAAGCGGAATTGCTGAGTCATAAGACAGTTCCAATTTTTAATTTTTTGAAATAACTCCATACTGCTTACCGCAGTGGCTATACCAGTCTGCATTCCCACCAACAGTGCACAAGGGTTCCTTTTCTCATCATCTTGAAAACACTTGTTATTTGTTAATTTATTAATGATAGCCATTCTGGCAGGTATGGAGTGATATCTCATTGTGGTTTTAATTTGCATTCCTCTGATGATTAGTGAGATTGAGCATCTTTTCGTGTCTCATGGCCATCTGTGTGTCCTCTGTGAAGTGTCT